>CM070717.1:40501463-41701463 GCA_036346275.1 Otatea glauca
GCCAAATGGATATGCATGCGAACTGTTGCTCATTATAAATAGGAGAGGGATGTCTCCTGTTTAGAAGAGAGAGCTAGGTATTAGGGTTTGTACTCTTTTGTTTAGGGTACTGTAACCAGACTAGATAAAATGAAATAAAAATCAGTTTCTTCATCCAGCCGATCCGAGTGTTGCCGACGATCGGTTTTGATCTTGGCGGCCGTAAGTCCATTGCGTGGTTTGTTCCTGGCGGCTGCTAGGAAATTTCCTTGTGCTGGAAATCCTTGTGGCGATTTGTTCCTTGGCTGTGATCTGGGCGACTAGAAGCGACTTGTGTCCCGGCGAAGGGCGCGATCCAAGCGAGCAAAACATTGATGCTACAGAACCGCGCTACAGCAAAATCGCGGTTTCTACAGCAAAATCGTGGTTACTGTTCATGCACGATTTCCTCTTTTGTTTGCCCGGTTTTTGTTTTTATAGATTGATTCATTGTCTCTCTTGTTTCAACAAGTTTAATATTGATTTGATCCATACAAAACCTTCCTAGAGTATCAACTTAGAGTTCCTGAAAGTTTTGTTGGTTAATCTTTTGTAAATTGTGATTAATCACGAAATTAAGGTTTGGTCAGTTCTCGTCATAATCTGTCTCAGCATACTTGCGAGGTTAATAACTTTTGATCTGTAGGTCCGATCAAGCTGATTCCTTTTGTTTTAGATTCGTATTAGAATCTAGTTTCTACAGTTCAAATTGCAGGTCAATCCTACGGTTGGATCTCCGGGAATTAGTGATTTACCGAATGCATTTATTCTGTTTTGTTGAATATGAAGCAATTATTTGAGTCCGATTTGGGGTGAAATTTTAGTAAATCAAAAATTTGGTTTTAGCTTCCGCACAATCATTCACCCCCCTCTGATTACTAGTTTAGTGTATATCGATCCTACAAATGTTATCAGTGCAAGGTTTTTCTAATTATTCTTAACCGGTGATTAGAATTCATATCAATGGATCGTTATTCGACAAAACCTTGTATTTTCGATGGTGTTGATTTTCAGTTTTGGAAGGCCAAGATGGAGGCGTACATCCAAGCACAGGGCTTCGCAATTTGGAAGAAGGTTTATGACGAATACTAATAACAGGTACCCAGCCGGCGGCGAGCAGGCGGCCTCAAGCATATCTCGACCAGCGGCGCGCCGACCCACACCGCCGCCGAATCGCTGCGAGACCGCACAAGACATCCGCTCCCCCGGCCAGGAAGCGAATCCGGCCGAGACAGCGCTCCGGCCCCCTCTTGATGGCGGGATCTCCGACCGGCCGGGACAGACGCCCCGACCCTCTTGGCGGGCGGGATCTCCGACTCCAACCGAACCAAGGGTGACGGACGCCGAGGGCTGCGTGTCAGGTCCTCATCGGCCTACCGCCACGTACCCCCCGAATGAGGTCAATCGGCGTGACTATACAAGGGCAGGTGGCTCCTTCCCAAGAAGATCCGTGATTGCAGAAGACAAAGCTTCCACCCCATCAACGATCCACGTCTGACTAAGCGCACGCTCCCCCGAGGCAAGACCAACGTCACGCACCGCAGCGTCGGCGATTCGCAAGGGTCACGAGAGGGCAAGTACGCTATTTCCGGGAATACCTAACCTCCCGACCACCAAGGCTACCAACCCGGCATGGGCAAGGCGGGTGGCGACCGATCCACGGACGAAGGACCGGAGCTCCTAACATAGGTCACCTCGCTCTTCCCCCCAACTCTCGATGTAACTGCCGCCTTCCTACTATATAAAAGGAGGCGAGGACTAAACGATTCAAGGGGGACACATAAGAACACGAGGAGACTAAGTCATTTAGGAGCCTGTAAAACTTTGAAACATAGTGCAAAAGCAATACACATCGCCATCCGAATCGAGTAGGGACTTTCAACCCAACCAAGATACATCTTGGACTCATGAGTCTAAGCATTCAGGAGTGGAACGCGACCCCTTAGACTTACAAATTTACTTGCCGGCTCGAAAACGCCGGCGGTTAGCGCGCAGTAGGGGCTTCGCGTCTTCGTCACCATCTCGGATTCCGTTTATCTCACGATGGCATCCACCCATCGCGACGGCATGATCGCACCGGGAACGGATCCGCCGGCTCCCGACGACCGCCATCACCCCGACGGGAGGGCTCACGCCGCTTCGCCGCCTCGGAGGACAGCGCCACGAGAGCTTAGGCGTCCTCTCCGGCGACCGCTAAGCTCCGGCAGGGGCGCCTGCAGCCCCGGCCGAACCGAGGAGTGCTCGCCACGGTCGGCGAAAACTCCAGAGGCCGGGCGGTGACCATGTCACCCCGTAGGCTCGCGGCCCGGTGGCGATGGTGGCTACCGCCGCCTCCATCCTTTCTTTGGAAGACTCTTCCGCCATGACTCAGCTCCAGACACGAGTACCCCGCCGCAGGGCGGCACTCGCGAGTGCAACATGGCGGGCACCGTCGATTTGCCCGTGGCCCTCGTGGGTCGCGGGGCCTCCCGTCCGCGCACTCGAGCACAGGAGGAGGAGTACCAGCCATGAAGCGTCTTGACGCAGCGCTTCGGACCCGCGCCGAGCTCCAACAACAGCGCAAAGAGTTGGAGGAACGAAGAATCGAAGCTCGGCCGGCTCGGGCCAACTCGAGCGGAGGGGCTCGAGGCCCGCATGTGCTGGCGACCACGCAAGCGCGCGGCGTCGAGCACACCAAAGAAAGCGGAAGGTCAAGCGGTCCTCACTTCTTCCCCACGCCCGATCAAAACGTGGCGCGGCTGCAATGCGCCGAGGCCTCCGGAGCCGATCACCCGGAGGCCAAGGCCACTACCAAAACCTCCGGGGGGTAGAGCAGCGGCGCGTCGCAAAGACATGCACGCCTCCGGCCCTATCGCTCCGAGCCACCTCGCCACCGGGCCGTGCTGCCGTCTGGCCGGTTGGTCCCGGACAGCGCCGCCGACCGCGAGCCACACCAGGCCTCGCGCGCCCCGGTGCGCCAACGCCTCGGTGATGCCTACGACATTCGCGCTACCCTTGAGGCGCGAAGAAAGATGGCGAGGAGGCCGCCCACTCACGGGTTGCGGGCGGCGGGCACCACCACCGCGGCCGAGCCCCGACGGTCCTGGACCGCGAGCGTTTCGCGGGGATCCGCCAGCGGACTTCCTACCGATTCAGCGCCTACCAACATTGCCAAATACACCGGGCCACAAACCCTGTGTCGGCTCAAGATTACGGCTCGCATGCGGGCGGAGGAGCAACGGATGACCTCTTCATCATCCAATACCTTCCCATCTACCTCGCAGACTCGGCCCGAGCCTGGCTCGAGTACTTGCCGGCCAAAACCATCAGGGACTGGACCGACTTGAAGGCCCTCTTCGTCGGCAACTTCCAGGGCACTTACAAGCGCCCTGGAAACTCCTGGGACCTGAAGGGCTGCAAACAGCAGCCAGGGGAAACCCTCCGGGACTACATCCGGCGGTTTTCCCGCCAGTGCAACGAGCTCCCCGACATCTCCGACGCCGATGTCGTGGGAGCATTCATCTACGGCACCTCCTGCAAGGCCTTGGTACACAAACTAGGCTGTCTCAAGCCCAGAACTACCAAGGAGCTCCTCGATATCGCCACCAACCACGCCTCCGGCGAGGAGGCTGTGGGGGCCATCTTCGAGGGAGGAAAGGCCCAGCCAGAACCCGGCGTCCGCATCGGGTCCCCTTCTGACCGCTCCGACAAACGGAAGCGGCACGGGAAGCAGATCCGCGAGACCCAAGTGGTCGCCACCGTCGACCGCCCTGCCAAGCAGCAGGTGCGACCGACCGTCGCGCCCGACCACTTCGAGAAGTTGATGGACGGCCCGTGCCCAAACCACGGGTTCTCCGTCAAGCACAAATCTTTGGGGATGCGAGGTCCCGAGCGTTACCTCTCCGGCCCCCGCAACGCCGCGTGGCAAGGGAAGAAGCTCTGCGCCCGCCGTGGCCGCGAAGAAAAAGGCAGACGACGAGTTCCCTGAACCCGATGGCTGCCTCATGATCTTTGGAGGACCGGCCTGCTATGCCGACAAGCGCCGGCTCAAGCTCGCTTATCGCGAGGTCCATACCGTCGCGCCATGCGTCCCCCAATACCTCCGGTGGTCGGAGTTCCCGATCACCTTTGATCGGACCGACCACCCCGACCACGTTCCACAGCCGGGGAGATACCCCCTGGTGGTCAGCCCCGTCGTGGGGAAGAAGCGCCTTTCAAAGGTGCTTATGGACGGAGGCAGCGGCCTCAACATCCTCTACGTCGAGACGCTCGACGCTATGGGGATCCGCGCTCAACCCTCCCGACCCAGCAAGGCGCCCTTCCATGGCGTCATTCCTGGCCAGCAGGCCCATCCACTCGGGCAGATCGACCTGCCCGTTACCTTTGGGGAACCGGGAAACTTCCGCACCGAAACCCTCGCTTTTGAGGTCGTGGATTTCCCCGGTTCTTACCATGCCATCCTGGGAAGGCCATGTTACGCCAAGTTCATGGCGGTCCCGGCTCACGCCTACCTCAAGTCGAAGATGCGGGGCCACGGGAGTCATCACCGTGGCATCGTCTTTTCGGCTTGCCTACAATCGCGAGCGCGGTTAGCTAGAGCTTGCCTCGGCGATCATCGTGTCTGCCGAGCTCGACAACCTCGGGAGGGAAGCCTCGAATCCGCCCCGAGTCCGACAAGTCGGGGGCGGGATCCTTCAAGTCCGCCGAGGACACGAAGGAGGTCGCGGTCGATCCACGTGATCCGACCAAGACCGGCGGATCGGAGCCACGCTCCCGCCAAATAGGAAGCGCGCTCGTCGACTCCTCCGCACCAACAAAGGCGTCTTCGCATGGAGGTCCTCCGACATGCGGGAATCCCAAGGAAAGTCGCCGAGCACTCCTTGAGCATCCGACCGGGCTCAAAGCGGTCGCCTAACGCTGCGCCCGCCGACGAGGAGAAGCGCAGGATCATAGGGAGAGATCGCCAAACTTCGGTGCGGGGTTCAGTAAAGAGGTGCGCCACCCGAGTGGCTAGCCAACCCTGTACTTGTAAAAAAGAAAAATGAGCAATGGAGGATGTGCGTTGACTATACGAGTCTCAACAAATCATGTCCCAAGGATCCGTTCTCTTTGCCCCGCATCGACCAAGTCATCGACTCCACCGCAGGGTGTGAGTCCCTCTCTTTTCTGGATGCCTACTCGGGCTACCACCAGATTGCGCTAAGGGAGTCCGACCAGCTCGCGACTTCCTTCATCACCCCGTTCGGCTCATTCTGCTACGTTACGATGCCGTTCGGCCTAAAGAACGCGGGCGCTACATACCAGCGATGTATGCAAACGTGCTTCAATAACCAGATCGGCCGTAACGTTGAGGTGTACGTCGACGATATTGTCGTAAAAACCAAGAAGGCCGACGACCTTGTCCCCGACCTGGAAGAGACCTTTGCGAACCTTCGACGATTCCGCATAAAGCTCAATCCTGAGAAATGCGTTTTCGGGGTCCCCAAAGGGAAGCTCCTTGGCTTCATTGTCTCCGAGCGAGGCATCGAGGCCAACCAGGAGAAGATATTAGCAATCGCAAGGATGGGCCCAATCAGCAACCTCAAGGGGGTCCAGAGGCTGACCGGATGCCTAGCAGCTTTGAGCCATTTCGTGTCTCGCCTCGGCGAGCGCGGAATGCCACTCTACAGGCTACTCAAGAGATCCGACCGCTTTAGTTGGACCCCAGAAGCTCAGGAGGCCCTCACCCGCCTGAAGGCCTTCCTGTCCTCGCCTCGATCTGGTCGCCCGGCACTGTGGGAGCATTGTTCTCTACATCGCCGCCACTACCCAAGTCGTCAGCGCGGCCCTCGTGGTGGAGCGAGCGGAAGAAGGCCGCGAACTTAAGGTACAACGGCCAGTTTACTTCATTAGCGAGGTCCTTTCCGAGTCCAAGACTCGGTACCCACAGGTGCAGAAGCTACTCTACGCGGTGCTCATTGCGAAGAGAAAGCTCGTCCACTACTTCGATCAGCACAACATCACCGTGGTGACCACGTCCCCGATAGGCGAGATCGTCCGCAACCGCGACGCCTCGGGAAGGATAGCCAAGTGGGCACTCGAGCTCAGCGGCCACGACATCACATACGTCCCTCGGACGGCGATCAAGTCGCAGGCCCTAGCCGACTTCGTCGCCGAGTGGACCGAAACCCAGGCACCACCAGTGATCGAAGACCCCGAGTACTGGACAATGTACTTCGATGGGTCTTACAACAAGAATGGCGCGGGCGCTGGAGTCGTCATCATCTCCCCACTTGGGAACAAGCTCCAGTACGCCATCAGGCTGCTTTTCGATGCCACCAACAACGTTGCCGAGTACGAGGCCCTCGTCAACGGTCTCCGGATCGCTGCCGACCTCGGTGCTCGCCGACTCTACGTCCACGGGGACTCCAAGCTTGTCGTCGACCAAGTCATGAAGGCCGCGGAGCCCCGAGACGCCCGTATGGCCGCGTACTGTCGAGAAGTGCGCGGGCTCGAAGTGCGGTTCAAGGGCTTCGAGCTTCACCATAGCTACCGACGCTACAATAGCGACGCCGACTACCGCCAATCGGCCTCCAGAGAGCCGGTCCCGCGGGATCTTCGTCTGCGACCTCCTGCGCCTTCCATCCGGTGGGCCGGTGGCGACGGTCCCCGACCTACCTAGACGATCGCCCGCTGCCGCGCGCGGTCGGCGTAGACTTGGCCGGTCGAGTCGCGGCGTGCTAGCAACCGAGTCCGACCGAGAAAGCCATTCATAGATCGTTTGACGGACGGGTCGCTTCCTCCCGACCGACCGAGGGCCCGCGCCTCGCCCGGCGAGCAAAGTCTTTCGTCCCCGTCGGTCTAGACCTTTACAAAGGCCCCCGGTCCTCCAAAAGTGCATTCCGCCGACCAAGGAAAACAACTCTTGGACGACATACACAGTAGAATTTGCGGTCACCACGCTGCGCCCGATCTCGTGGGAAAGGCCTTTCGGCAAGGTTTCTATTGGTCGACCGTCGTGTCCGACGCAGAGCACATCGCACGCACCTGCGAAGGATGCCAATTCTTTGCGAGCGAGACACATCGCCGGCTCGAGCCTGCGAGACAATCCCCATCACGTGGCCTTTTGCGGTTTGGGGCTCGATCCGGTCGGGCCTTTCAAGAAAGCGCCCGGGGCTTTACCCATTTGCTCGTCGCGGTGGACAAGTTCACCAAGTGGATAGAGGCCAAGCGGTCATGAGCGTCCACGTCGGCAAGCGGCCATCTTCTTTCGCGACATAGTCTTTCGATTCGAGTCCCAAACTCCATCATCACCGACAACGCGAACGCAGTTCACGGGAAGGAATTCCTCGGTTCTGCGATGACTTCAACATCGCGTCGATTAGGCGGCCGTGGCCCATCCGCGGACCAACGGCCGGTCGGAGCGCCAAGCGGCATGATCCTTCAAGGGCTCTGCCGCGGATCTTGATCGGCTCAAGCACCGGCGCGTATTTGGGCGGCCGAGCTACCCTCCGCCTCTCCGAGTCTACGGACCACGCCGACCGGGCGACCGGGTTCACACCGTTCTTTATGGTATACGGTCTTTGAGGCCGTCTTGTCGGCTGCACACAGAGTATGGTGCCCCAAGACCGCAAGCTTCGAGGAGGCTCGGGGCTCGCCGCACAACAAGACTCCGTCGACCGGATCGGACGAGGCGCATGGCGTGCCGAATCTGCGATCGGCGAGATATCAACAAGCTCGCGGCGTTACACGCCGCCCGAGTTCGAGGGCGGTCTTTCGATCTTGGCGACACGGTCTGCGTCGGGTCCGCACCGGCAAGGATAAGCACTGGTATCGCCCCACAGGGAAGGCCCTTCACCGTCGTGCAGATCCTCCTACCGCACCTTTCGGCTCAAGGACACCGACGGCGCATCCTTCCAAATGCATGGAATATAGAAAAGTTAAGGCGATTCTATCCCTAAACTCTTTTCCTCTTCCTAGCATGCTCTTTACTTTCTTCCTTCCGAGCACACAGTCGCCATGCGACGACTGGAAGCGCCTTCGCGCCCCCGTTCAAGCCGCTCTCGGTCGGGCGCTTGCGGGTTGATGACCCAACCGACCACAAGGTCCTTCCGAGCGGTAACCCTTTGACCCAAGTGCTCGACTACGCCCCACGGCTATGGTTGCTAACACTTTGCGGAAGAAGAAAGTACCGAGTGGAGTGACCTTTGGGTCGTGAGGAACACTCCTCCTCGCCGAACTCGGCTATCCCACGCGCTTATGAGGTGCACGTGACCCGTGGTCATGAGGTCCATCCCGGCGGTAACCCTCTCAACCCAAGTGTTACGACCTCGCCCGGGCTATGGTTGCTAAGTAGCACTTGCGGAAGAAGGAAGTGCCGAGTGGAAAGATCCTGGCCGGTCTAGAACACTCCTATCCCTCACAAGTGCGCCTAACCATTGCATAGCCAAGTCTCCAATCCACCTCGCTCCTCCCAAAGCGACCCGACCTACGCATAAGTGACCCTGCGGTCCTTAAGGCTATGGTCGACCAAGCGCTCATCCTAAATACGAAAAAGGACGAGGGGCGATTACGGGACTTGATAAATTCAAGATTGTTTAAATAGCGGTCTTTACAATCTAAGAAGGATAAAGCTAACTTTTTCTATTCTTCTTGGCGGGCGGCCGGTGGGAGGCGGAGAGTTGGGCGCCTCGGCTTCTGGAGGCGGCTGCGGCGCGGATGCGGTGGCGATCTCCCGGCGTCGCGGCTCGACCAGAGCTCGAACCGGTCGATCTCCTCGTCGATCCGGTTCCAGCCTCGCCGCTCCCCACCACCGCGAGGTCGATGCCGTCGTGAGTGCGAGATGGTGTTGACCAGTAGCCGATGAAGCTCAAGCGCGCTGCGCCGGTGACCACCGCCTCTTCTACGAATCGGCACTCCGGGCAGCCGCGGGCAAGGGCACTCGGGCTGCCCGGCTCCAAGGATGCGATCGCGAGACCCCGGCCGACCTTGCGGAGGGCCTCCAGTTCGGCGCTCATCTCGGCCCGACCGTCCTCCGCAACCTTCAACGCCGCCCGGGCCTCGTCCCGGGCCACGATCGCCACGTCGCGGGTATCCGAAGCCGTTCTCTGCGCCTCCACGGCGACGCTCCGATTCTTCTGCGCCTCTGCAGATTGCGGAGATTTTGGATAAGTTCGCCCTGTGGGTCGCACCCCCCAAACTTAATTGAAGAATTGAGACACTTACCGGCGCGAGTTGGTCGATTGCGGCTTCCGACTTGGCGCCTCGTATGAAGTCTTGGCTCGGCAGCTCCTACGGCGATCGCGCTCCGGGCGAACTCGAGGCAGCGTCCCCCTGAGCCTTGTTTCGCTCGGTCGCGAGGCGTGTTACTGCGTCTGCGCGATCCCCTCCTGCGGCAGCGGCGGCATCCTTGGCCTCGGTGACCTCGTCGGAGGACTCGATTCGCCACTTTCGCCCTCAAAGCCTCGGCTCCTAGGCGCTCATCATGAAGGGCCTTTGTGGCCTCTTCAAATCCTTGGCGGATCACCACCGCCTCCGACCGCCCTAATGCCCGGGGCCTCTGGGCTGGCGCGACTCAAGCGCGCCGATCGCACTCCTCCACTGCCGTACCCCGCCACGATCGGGCGCTGCAGAGCTCAACTGACGCCGCGGCGAGCCGCAAGTCTTTGCAAAATGTGGACACTCCGTTAGTCGCGCGGAAGAACTATCAAAAATGTGCAGCGAGTCGAAATTTTGGTGACCTACAGGCGATGGTGGACTCCCGACCATCATATCCAGCATACGGTGGAAGACTTGAGCAAGGGCGGACCTTCACGGATCGCCCTATCTCGGCCGGCGTCCAGCGCGCTTCTTAGAAGGCGGCCCACTCGCTCTCCTCGCCGACCCATGATGCCCGACACGGGAATTACACCCGGCGCGCCTTCACTCGCCCGTTCGGGCGGGACGTCGCCCGTCCAAAGCACCATGGGCAAGGGTGACGAGGTCAACCCTTCAGAAACCCCCTCGGCGACCTGCGCATGAGGAGCATCGGTCGGCACCTCCCCTTGGGACGAGGGGTCGGGCACCTCCGTCGCTGGCTCTGCCACGACTGGCGCGATCATCGGCGGCGCCATTGTCTCATCCTCCGAAACGACGATCACGTCGTCCGGAGGGGTCCCCGCCGGAGGCGACGGAAGTTCTTCTTCGGGCACGACCTCCGGATGGGGCCCCGTCCCCTCGAAGGCGACCGCGCCCTCGGACGCCGACACCGCGACCTTCACCAACCCAACCGGGGTCACCGAAGTCACCGGCGCCGTTACTTGCGGAGCCGATGTGGCACGCCCCACGGTCACCCCAGTATAGGCGCTGCACGTTGCAAAGATTCAAGAGTCGCTCGGGCGGCCTTGCCAAAAAGAAAAATGCTCCAATAAAAAGAATACACTTACAAGGCCGAGCGGGTGCGTGGCACGCGCGCCCTCTTTGCCGGCCCCCCGCCAAGGGGCAAGTCGGCCGGTCGCTTCCCCGAAGCCACCTCCAGCCGAGACGCTGCGACGACCGCAAGCGCAAGATCACCCCCACTGGGATCCGTGGCCCACGGGCCCGTGATGCCGCCTCGGCCGAGTCCACGCGGGCGCCGCCGATCGGCAGTCGGGAAAAATCCCACCATAGGGGTGGCCGAGGCACTCCGCTTGTTGTCGATGGAGGTTGTCCCCGGCGGTGGTCTCCGACACATCCTCGCAAGGCTTGCCGCCGCGCGTTCCTTACTTTCTTCCTCCTCCTTTCCTCCTTCCGCTTCTTGCGGGAGGAGTCGACCCCTGCCGTCTCGCCGGGCGGCCGCGCTTCCTTATCCCGGGAGCGGCGCCGGAAGACATCCCCATGAGCCCCGAGAGGATGCGGGAATGTCGGACCAAGTGCTAAGGACAAAGAAAAGAGAAGCAGGAAGGAATTTCACCGGCTTACCAGATTTGGCGGAAAAGCCGCCGAGAATGGCTCCGGGTGGCCATCCGTGGCCACCGTGGCGCTTTCGCCCGTAACGGCCGCCACCCGGGCCTCCACCTCGACGCGCCGGCTCGGGTTACGCCATCCTCGCCCGGTTGGGCGGCCCGCATCACGGAGCAGAGTGCGGCACAGGCACAAGTGGTTGCACGCGCATCCCCATGAAAGCGCGCACAACCACGCCCCCGGTGAGCCCCGCCTCCTTTGAGCCCCGACCGCTCCACGATCGGGGCGGCTTGTTCTTCTCCTCTTTTGGCGCCCGGTTCCACCGCTCCTCCACCATGGGAAGCTCGCCGGTGAAGCGAGTATTTGTCGCCGACGTTTGAGCGTAGAGCCATTGAACGCCGGCCCTTGTTGTACGAGGCGGCTTACCTCGGTACTCCGTGCTCCGGCCGGGCGAAGGCTGGAGGGCCAGCCACCCAAGGCGCCGCGGCGTCCGGCCGGCCGTCCTTCGAGCCTTGCACGGAAGAAGTGCCTCCACAGCGCCCAAGGCGGCTCGATCCCCAAGAAGGCCGCGCAGCGTGATGAAGATGGCGATGTGGAGGACCCTATTGGGGTTGAGATGGTGCACCTCCACCTTGTAATGAAACAACAGCCCGGACGAGCGGGTGCGGCGGCGAGCCAAAGCGCTCGAAGAACGAGGCGGGCACCACGATCTCGTCGCCGCGGCGTGGGGTGGCAGCCCGGTCGGCACCCTCCGGCCCGAAAGGTCTGCGGCATGAGGAAGCCCTTCTTCACCAAGCCGAAGCGCCTGTGTGTCTTCTTGCGAGCACTCCGCCACGACATCTTCACGGGAGGCAGTGGAAGGTGAGAAAGAAAGGTCGGGTTTTCTTTCCTTAGCTCTCTGGTGCTTTTCTTGTTTGAGCGAGACAGAGAAGGCAAGAAAGCATGACCACTCGAAAGCACCCAGGCGTATTTATAGAGGACGAGCGAGCGCCGGCCAAGCGAGCGCCCGTCAAGCGAGCGTCGCGACCACCCTCGCTGTCGTGCCCACTGGTAACTCCTAGTTTCCAATACCACTCGCTTTTAATCCTGTCTTGTCGGTGACAAGGGCCATAAAGGCGCCGCCCCGAACAACGTGTCCGTAACCTCTCGGTCTCGCCTTTAGGCGGAGCAGTTGCTCGGCGGCGCGAGAAGCCCAGGGCGCTGCGGCCCCAAGGCGGCAAAAGCTTTTGGCTTGCGCCGGGGCCCGCCTGAGGTGTGGGTTCAAAAGGCCTACCCACGGATGGGTATAAGGCCGCCTAGCAAAACAGAGCAAGGGGCGGTATGAGGTGAGCCCCACGGTGGGCCCTCGGTTAGGTCGGTGACGGCCTAATCACCTCTACTCGCGTCGAGACCATACTTCACACTCTCCGGGAGCTCATCAATGAGCGGCGGCCGGTGTGCTCTGGGTCGGTGGACGACCTAGAGTCCATCTGGGATTGAGTAGAGAAAGGTTTTTATGGGTCGCCCCACGCGAGGCGGGACACCCTACTCGAGACCGTCCGCTCGGAAGGGTCCCCTTGGCGGGACCTCCCGGGACCCACTCGGACTACCCGCTATTAGCTCCACGAGCACGGCGTTCAAACCAGCGCAGTAAGCGCGCCGCTCATCCCCTCGGGTCCCACACTGCGGATGGGGATACATGTGGGATAGGCGGCGGTCATTCCTCACGCGACTACCCTCGCCCGGCGAGGACTCGAGAAGGATGCCCCCGTCTAGCTACGACGGTAGCGAGCACTCACGTCCGGCTACGACGGTAGCGAGCACTCACGTCCAGCTACGGCGGTAAGCGAGCACTCGGACACCGAACCTCACGAGGCATCCGGTCGTCCCGCCAGCCAAAGCGATCGGACACCGAACCTCACAGAGGCATCCGGTCGTCCCTGCCAGGCCAAGGCCTTTATCTAGCTACGACGATAAGCGAGCACTCGGACACCGAACCTCACGAGGCATCCGGTCGTCCCTACCGGCCAAGGCCTTTGTCTAGCTACGACGATAAGCGAGCACTCGGACACCCGAACCTCACGGAGGCATCCGGTCGTCACGCCAACCAAGGCACTCGGACACGAACCTCACAGAGGCATCCGGTCGTCACTGTCGACCAAGGCGGTCGGACACCGAACCTCACGAGGCATCCGGTCGTCCCTGCCGACCAAGGCACTGTCTAGCTATGGCGTTAAGCGAGCACTCGGACACCGAACCTCACGAGGCATCCGGTCGTCCTGCCGACCAAGGCACTCGGACACCGAACCTCACGAGGCATCCGGTCGTCCCTGCGACCAAGGCCTTTGTCTAGCTCGACGTTAAGCGAGCACTCGGACACCGAACCTCACGAGGCATCCGGTCGTCCTGCCAGGCCAAGGCACTCGGACACCGAACCTCACGGAGGCATCCGGTCGTCCCTGCCGCCAAGGCCTTTGTCTAGCTACGACGTTAAGCGAGCACTTTCGGACACCGAACCTCCGCGAGGCATCCGGTCGTCCTGCCAGGACCAAGGCAGCGTCTAGCTTCTAGCGTTAAGCGAGCACTCGGACACCGAACCACCACAGAGGCATCCGGTCGTCCTGCCGACCAAGGCACTCGGACACCGAACCTCACGGATGCATCCGGTCGTCCCTGCCGACCAAGGCTTTGTCTAGCTACGACGTTAAGCGAGCACTCGGACACCCGAACCTCACGAGGCATCCGGTCGTCCTGCAGACCAAGGCCTTTGTCTAGATACGACGATAAGCGAGCACTCGGACACCCGAACCTCACAGAGGCATCCGGTCGTCCACGCCACCAAGGCACTCGGACACCGAACCTCACAGAGGCATCCGGTCGCCCTGCCGACCAAGGCCTTTGTCTAGCTACGACGATAAGCGAGCACTCGGACACCCGAACCTCACGGAGGCATCCGGTCGTCCTGCCAACCAAGGCACTCGGACACCCGAACCTCACAGAGGCATCCGGTCGTCCTGCCGACCAAGGCCTTTGTCTAGCTCGACGTTAAGCGAGCACTTGGACACCGAACCTCACAGAGGCATCCGGTCGTCCTGCCGACCAAGGCACTCGGACACCGAACCTCACAGAGGCATCCGGTCGTCCTGCCGACCAAGGCCTTTGTCTAGCTACGACGTTAAGCGAGCACTCGGACACCGAACCTCACAGAGGCATCCGGTCGTCCTGCCAGGCCAAGGCACTCGGACACCCAAACCTCACAGAGGCATCCGGTCGTCCTGCCGACCAAGGCCTTTGTCTAGCTACGACGTTAAACGAGCACTCGGACACCCGAACCTCACAGAGGCATCCGGTCGTCCTGCCGACCAAGGCACTCGGACACCCGAACCTCACAGAGGCATCCGGTCGTCCCTGCCGACCAAGGCACTCGGACACCAGAACCTCACAGAGGCATCCGGTCGTCCTGCCGACCAAGGCACTCGGACACCAGAACCTCACAGAGGCGTCCGGTCGTCCTGCCGACCAAGGCACTCGGACAACCGAACCTCACAGAGGCATCCGGTCGTCCCTGTCGACCAAGGCACTGTCTAGCTACGACGTTAAACGAGCACTCGGACACCCGAACCTCACAGAGGCATCCGGTCGCCCTGCCGACCAAGGCGCCGTCCAACAACGATTAAAATTAAAGCAAACTCATCGCAAATACATTTTCATAAAGAAAAAGAAAATTTCATTATAGGCCAACAGGCTCAAACTTTACACGACTTTACACACGATGCCAAGCGGATACAAGAGTGGCCACGCTACACCACGGCGGGACTCTACCCACGCCTAGAACCTATCAAACATCCGTGCGGCATCGGTGGCACCGGCGGCATCTTTGGTAGGCCCTTGCACAGTCGACGGGACAGCCACCACGACGCGAAGCAACACGCCGATGCCTCCGCTGCCGTTCGCGACATCAGCGCGCGCACCAACTACGATCGGCGCCCTTGCGCCATCGCCTCGAAGGGCCCCCTTACCACCTCGAGCCTCGGAGCGGCCTCGGAGTGGCGTCAACGAAGCGGCGTCACGGGCTGCGGCTTCTTCCTCCTAAGCTCGGCCATCGCTGGTCGAACTCAGCCCAAAGCTCGACGGAGGATCTTCTTCTTCCACCGCGGCGCCATCGCGAAGCTAAAGACTAGAGGGTGTCTGAAGCCATTTGAAAGAACAAAAGAAAAAGCTCTCATCCCCTTCAAGCAAGCTACTGAGCGCATATATATATATCGGACGAAGGAGGCTAAGCGTCTCGAGTAAATGCGGGTGCTTGAAAAGCGAAGCATCTTTCACGTAACCCCAAGCGATCAAGAAGACGAGCGGTAGCGGCGCGTAAACTATACTCGGCATGCGCAACGAGGCGAGTAAAGCCCGGCGGTTCAAATGCCCCGCCAAACTCGGGACAGCCGTCGGATCCAACGAAGCACACCTGACGGAAATCGCTTAACCGGATCGGCTGGACCGACCTACCAGGCCCGGCCACCACTTTCGTCCAAGTTCAACCCCCAACCGAATCTGCCGAAATCGCTTGGGAGTTCGGGGGCTACTGACGAATACTAATAAAAAGGATACCCCAACAGCCCGAAGCGACGAGCCAGCGGCCTCAAGCATATCTCGACCAGCAGCGCGCCGCCGCCGCCGACCGAATCGCTGCGAGACCGCGCAAGACATCCGCTCCCGGCCGGCCAGGGAAGCGAATCCGACCGGACAACGCCCCGACCCCTCTTGGCGGGCGGGATCTCCGACTCCAACCGAACCAAGGCAGCGGACGCCGAGTGCGCGTGTCGAGTCCTCATCGACCTACCGCCACGTACCCCGAATGAGGTCAATCGGGCGACTATACAAGGGCGGTGGCTCCTTCCCAAGAAGATCGGTGATTGCAGAAGACAAAGCTTCGGCCTCATCAACGATCCACGTCAAGACGAGCGACGCTCCCTCCGGCGGCACCAACGTCACGCACCTCGGCGTCAAGACTCGCAAGGTCACAGAGGGCAAGTACGCTATTTCCCGGGGAATACCTAACCTCCTTGACCACCAAGGCTACCAACCCAGCATGGGCAAGACGGGTGGCGACCAGTCCACAGGACGAAGGACCGGAGCTCCTAGCATAGGTCACCTCGCTCTTCCTCCCAACTCTCGATGTAACCTGCCCCTTCCTTCTATATAAAAGGAGGCAGGGCTAAACGATTGAGAGAGAGAGAGGGCGCTATCAAACCCATCTCGCTAAGCCATTGGCATTCTCGCTTGTAAAACTTTGTGCGACCATCTGCACCAAGAGTAATACAACACCACCACACGAATCGGAGTAGGGACCTTGGCCGAACGGTATACATCTTGGACTCACGAGTCTAACCATTCAGGGAGTGGAACGCGCGACCCCCTAGACTTACAAATTTACTTGCCGGCTCTAGAAAACGCCGACAAAAAGTCGTCTGGCGCTTCGCAGGTTTCGTCCTCTGAGACAGCAGATGCAAGATTGAGTACTTTGGTACTCAGCAAGACTTATAGTGTTTGACAGATGCAATAAAGTAATTATGCAGGCTAATCAAGGCAGGTTAATGGTTATTTTGCATTTGCATAAATATTTAAGGATATGACATAATAAATTGAAATATTGCATTTTCAAATGAGCATTTGAAATATAAAGCAAAAAGTAAGTAACCAAGTCCTTCAACCCAGTCTACCCGACTGCAAAGATCCCCAGCGTCTGTCCTTTGACCCAAAAAGCTAGTGCAAAACGGTTTCCTTTTCAAACCCAGTTTTTCCAGAAAATATCAAAACATTCTAACATTGGAATGACTTCACCAAGCGTCCATAACCGTGGACACGGCTAATCGATTAGATTTACACTCTGCAGAGGTGTACAGCTTTACCCACAAGGAATGATCAACCTCTTTTGCCAGGCCAATTTACACACTTCCTTTGGTGTGTCGGCAAGGAGATCATACAGAGCCGTTACATTATCTAGATGTGGCTTTGAACCAGCCCGGGACGTTTGACCCTCGCCATGAAAACAGAAACACTCACCCAAGACGTGGATCCTTTCACATCACACCCAACACCACGTTTACATCCCACGGCAAGGCGTACACCGTTGCATTGGTAAGTAGACCCCTACAGACCAGACCAAACCGGAATGCTGTGCAATCTCCCGCCTTCCTTAGATGCAAAGCCACACCTAAACAACTTAATAGGCTAAGACCCACCCATACAAGCCCTCGTGGTTGTACGAAATTCTTGGATCTATAGCGTCCCATTGCTCGGTCCTTAATCGACACGGCGATACTCCACCTAACTACGTGCAATTCCCTTTTGCACCTCCGGCTATTGCCAATAATCGCCCGCATCAAAACCATAGTTTTAGTTTTGGGTTTTTAATCAAAGTACTAGCAACATTTTCCCAAATGAGGATCATACATTCGTTGAAAAGATTGAATACACGATCAACAGCTTAAGCAGATATTTTATGCTAGCGGTCATACCCAAAATGACATTAAGCATGTCTAGTTTTCCAACTAAGGCTTACAAGGTTCACATGTTCATACAGATTGAGGCAAACCATAATTTACAGGACTAACTACTGTTCTAACCCAAATTAGCATTTTTAGGGAGAACTATCCGGATGCACTGTACATAAGCAAAAACAACATAGTGTAGGTAAATTATTAGGCTCGACATGTTCAAGGAGGTGCTTGCCTTGCAACTCGCTGTCTAACTCCGGATCTGGATCGGCGATGGCGTCGTCTTCGTCTTCGAGGACGTCGGACTCTACACGACGATCAAGCGGAAAAATAATAAATATCCAAATTCAAAAAGGGCGAAAAGAAAACAGACAGTAAGTCAAATAAAGAATAACTGCAGAAAGCAGGGTTATCTTTTGAGAGTTGAAATATAAACTTTTGAGATTTCACACGGTAAATAATTATATATTTAGAACGTTAATACTTTTTGTGTAATGAACAACATGGTTTCTCTTACAGATTAATTGTTTAGAATTTACGAATTCAAGAGGCTAAAGTTGTGAATTCTAGTATTTATAACTTCGAATTATAGATGCTAAAATTATTTGAATTAATAAAATTTAAATCACAAGATAAAGGGTTGATTACACAAATCCTTATCAAGCTAGGTTATTAGTTTTGTTCATGACTTGAACCAATTTAAACTAGATTCTAGCTATTTAACCTCCAATGCATATATATATACATATATATGTGTGAGTGCATTTGGCACAATAAATACTACATGACTTAAAGTCAATTTAAACCAAAATTTCTACTTAATCAAATTTAACCATGCTACTGCCATCTTATTGTTCATAACTAAAACTTTTGTTTCTTTTATATTTCCTTAATACTATTATACATATTTGAATTCTTAGTGTATTATAAACAAGACTTAAATAAAAGAGATCCAAACATGTATGAAAGTTAAATATTTTTACATATTTGAGTTCCTGAAGATGTAAGGATCCTAGAAAAATTAGTTTCATTAATTTCTAAGCTTATTTACAGAAATTTTGTATAGAGCATATCTCTAGCCTTTTAATTCAAATTTAAATTTCAAAATTTCCCAGAGATGGTCTTCAAAATATTTTTGCATATTCTGAATCTATGGAATTTTTCATGAATTTAGAAATTGGTTTCACTATTTTTGGCCAGATGATTCAAAAGTTATTTGTGTTTGATTCCAATCTGTTTCTTTGAAATCTCTTCAAAAATCATAAATACGCTTTCGGAATCTCGAAAGCGTCTTCCTGGCGCACGCGTGGTGCATTCAAATCGGCCCGCAGCCACTGACAACCGCGGCCCACCGGTCAGCTGCACACGATGCGCGTGTCTTGCAAGCGGGCCCGCTTTGTCGGTGATCGCACGCGCCGCAAAGGCAAGCGCTCACGAGGCGGCGAGGTGGCCCGGTATCGAGACTCAAAACAGGGCGCTCGGTCTAAGGCTCGCCGCCGGTGAACTAACTCCGGCACGGCGAAACGAGCAGCACCATGAGCATCAGTGCGCAAAGGCGCATCTAGTGGTGGTGCCCATTCGGCCGGAGTTGGCCGGGAGATGGGTCGGCACTGTAAGGGTGCGGCGGCGCTAATGGCCGAGCAACCAACGGCCATCTCTTCACCGGAGAAAAGCTCCTAGAGCATCAGTGTAACCTAAGGGTCCTATTTCACCTGCTAATGCGGCCGAAGAAGCACCGGAGATGGCTGTCGACGGTCGCCGGTCGTGAAGAAGAAAGGCGGCGGTGAAGGAAGGCTGCGGACAAGACCAGAGAAAAAGAAAAGTCGGTCAGTGTTCTAGAGTATATGGCGAAGCTTATGGGCCAGAAATCATGAGGATTGCTGCCAATTTGGCATACTTCACCGTTCCCCCTTTTCTACGGCTTTGCGAAAATGGCAAAAGAGAGGGAATTTGGCTCGGTTGCTCGATTCGAGGATGAAGGAAGAAATGGATGCCTCGGTGTGGCGCTTACCGGTATTTATAGCACAGAAAGGAATGATAGCACGAGGTTTGAATCGGAGGAAAAATGGCGCGTCTCGGTTACGTGCGGAGGCGAACCGGCGCGAGTTTTCGGCGCGGGACAGCAGAGCATGGGCGGTGTGGCATGGGCGGTGAGGATGAGCCGTGGCGACGACGACGTGGGCTCGGCGGGTTTGTACCGAGAGGCGGGGAGCCGTGAAGAAGCGAGAGAGCTCGAGCTCTCCTCGGGCGAGAGGAAAAAGGCGAGAGCGTGGAGGGGGAGGTGACAGGTGGGTCCGGCCCCACCGAGCAGCGAGAGGAAAGTCCACGCTGCTTGCCACCGCCAAGTCACTGCAGCGTGCGGGCCCACATGTCGAGGAGAGAGCGAAATAAGAGATAAGCTCAGCTTTAGACAGCTCCATGTGGGCATTAAAACCACCATCACATCAATTTTAAAATTTTGCAAACTTTTTTAATGGGTTTCTCTGGTAGTTTCAATCTCCTGGTAAAATTTTAAGATTAAAATACCTAACAAAGAATTAATTAAAATGCTGACACTGTGGACTGGTACAGGAATTTAATTTCGGTATTTTATTTATTTGAAGGTGTAAAAATTATTAATTATTTTAAAAAAAATTTATGGAAGTTCATTTTGTCTTATGGAAGTCTCCATAAAAATTTAAAGTCAAAATATCGATTAATATTTTATAAAAATTCTGACATGAAGATTTGTTGTTTTTAATAGTCTCTGTTTTTGAATTTTTAGGAGGATTTTCCGACATGATAAATTCCTGATATTTTTACCAGATATCAACACTGCTCTGAGGGTACTATGGTAATTTTTTTGGATCTTTATAAGTTTCGGTTATTTTAAATAAATTCTGACTTTACTGTTTTTAGTCAAAAAGAGAGAGTTAAAATATTTATTTGCCCCAATTCAGCTCCAAAGATTTTTACTAAGTATTTCTACTAGTTTACCAGATTGGTCATGACCAAATGGTAATTTTTATAATTTTTAATTTTACCTTCTTACCATTTTCCATTTGATAATTCTATTAATTGGACTTTTCATACAAAGCATAAATCCAAGAAAATCCAATAAAAACCAGTAACATCAAGAAAACTCAGAAATAAATATATCTAAATCCAAAATGTTCATTTCCATTTTATTATATACTGTTTTTCATTTTCGGGATGTTACAGGAAATCTGATTCTTCACCTAAAAACATCAACATGGGCAAGTTGAGTACTTATGTACTCGCAAGACTTATGCAAATCCTAAAATACATGTAGGTCATTCCAATGGAAGGCTATTAGGTTTAATTTTGCATAAAGCTAGTTTGAGCGGTAAATACAAAATAATAGATTGCAAAACGGAATTTTAAATAAAAGCAATTTAATACTGAAAGTGAAAGAATGTAAGCGTAAATAAATCACAAATGCCTGGGTTTCACGACCATATTCAAAATCAGTTTCCACCGACACACAGTGGAAATTTCTAACACATGATAGAAACCATATTTTATGAAAATAAGTAAAATTGCTAACTATGTGATGACTTTACCAAGCTTCCATGACCGCGGACGTGGCTAATCGATTAGTTTTACACTCTGCAGAGGTATACAGCTTTCCCCACAAGACATGACTGACTCTTTGAGCAATCGATATTTGCACACTTCCTTTGGTGTGCCGCAGAGAGTCATGTTATAACTGTTACATTATTCAAACCTAACTTTGCGTCAGCACGGTGACGATAAACCCATTATGTGGCGCAAGAACTCAGAGCATAGAAATGATGGAACTACCCACAGTATGGCGTACACCGTTATATTGGTAGACGTTTAATCCATGATCACCTTAGTGTGGATGTCCCGTCGAGCAATTCATTAAGAAATAGCTCGTACTACTCCAGCCTTCCAAGTGCAAAGACAGTTTTAAACAATTTAATAAGTTAGAGCTGTCCCATACCAGCACTTGTGGTTGTATGATTATTCTTGGCCTGAAAACAACCCATAGTTCGGTCCTTAACTCGACACGGGCAATAATCTCCACCCTACACTACGTGCAAAGACATGCACACCCGGCTATTGCCAATAATTGCCAGCATCTAAACCATAGTTTTCTTTTCATTTTTCCAACCAAAATACCAACCACAAAAATGGTCATACCCATTAAATGTCATGTCCAAAGTCTTTAATCATGTTATAGTTTTATGTTCATTTAAGCTTTGGCTAAACATGTCACTAAATGTGAGTAACCCAGATTGACATTAAATAATGTCTAAGCTATTCTAGGATTTTCAAGGTTCATAGTTTTCTACTTATCAAGGAAGTTCCATAAGTCTACTGGTACAACTACTATTACCCGAAATATAGCAGACTTTAATAAAATAAAGTATGTAGTAAAACATTTAATGAAAACATTTATAAAACTGGGATCAATATGATCAAAGGGGGTTGCCTGCCTTGTTGATTATCCTCGACTTCGAACTCCTGTTCATCAGATGTACCGGATTAAATGAGTTCTACTGATCGTATGGCAATATATAATAAATACCAAATTTCAATAAGGCCAAAAATAAATCAGATGGAAATATTCAAATAAAATAACTTCATAAACTCAGAAATGGTTGCAAGCATTATTTGTTCTCATTTGCAATTTAATGATTTATTCTATTTAAACTATTATTGCATTATTTTCCACTTGTTTAACAATTTAAATTTTTCTTATAACAAACCCTAAGTATTTTTACGGATTCTGGTTTCTGAGGTTACAAGGATTCTAACAAAATTTATTTTACTAAATTTGGAGGTCATTTGCAAGATTTTCATGTATGACATATTTCTAAACTTTCCTTTGAATTTAAATTCGAATTTCAAATAAAATTCAATTCTAACATATCTTTGCATATTCTGAATCTACTTGATTTTAGATGAATTTAGAAATTTATTTCATCAGATTTGGCCAAGTGATTCAAAAGTTATAGCTATATGAATATCTAGGTTTTGAATAAATACAGAAAATCAGAAACCGCCAAAAATGGAAAGTGCGTTTTCGTGGGGAAAATGCGCTTTCCCTTTTCGGGCGAAGCCACGTTGAGACGCTGACAGGCCAGGCCCATCGGGCGGCGGTGCCGCGCACTTATTCTGTGGTGACGGCGGATCGGCCGTCGAGCGAGCGCGAGCGAGAGCGGTTGGGACCCGCTTAGCGAGGCGCGACAAAGGCGTCTGGCCCGACAAAGTGGTCCCACTCGTCAGTGACCTGAGACTGTGGTCACGGTTCTGGCTTCGCCGGCGTGAACACGGCGGAAAAGTGGAATGGGTTCCACCTTCGTGCTCAGCGTGCTTGCGCGCATCTAGGGGAGGTGTCGCTTCGGCCGGAGGTGGCCGGAGACGACCTGCCACCGGGGAGGGGCGGCGGAGCTCATGGCTAACCGACGGCGTCGCAAGAGCAAGGGCTCCCATTGCGCATTTTCATTTCTGACAGAATCTACGAGACACAAGGATTCCAATTCTGGTGTTAGACTGAGAAATGAGTCTTCGGGCGAAGCTCTCACCGTGCGGTTGCGGTTGCGGTGGCGGTGGAAGAAGCTCGGTGGGAGAGCTTGTCGGGGAAGAAGGCTCAAACCAGTGGCGAAAAATGGCTCCTGGCAGCGCAAGGGTGGTTCTGGTGAATTGATTTGGGGCGCAACGGGTTGAGGCGGCGATTTGGGTGTTTTCCCCTTTTTCGGGTTTTGCCGGCGTTGGAGACGACGACCAAAGCTGCGGCAGAATGGGTGGCACGGGGTGCTGGTTGGGTTGGCTGCGATGAGGTAGGAGGCTTTTATAGAGGCTCGAAGTCGGCCAGCACGGGAGGGCGCGCGAAAAACCGAGAAGGTTTCGTCGACGCGAGAGAGCAGCAGAGAGGAGAAGAAGAAGACGCGGCTGAGAGGCTGACACATGGGGGCCAGATGGCAGCGGGTGCCGACATGCCTGGCTGGCTAACAAGCCGGGCCCACACGTCAGTGACTGAAGAAAAGAACTCGGTTGAAGTCTCTGGACAGAACGGGATGTTCACATCGTTTTAGTCTGAAAAATTGACTCCGAATTTTATAAAAAATTTACCCTAAGTCGGCAAGAGAATTACAAGACTCCTGTAAAATTTTCACTATTTTATGATTCACGTATATTTTTATAAAATTCTGACAACACAGCTGTTGTTGTTCTGTCCATTCGGTTTTTCATTTAATTTGTGACTGAAATGAAGTTCATATTTTATAAAAAAATTTATGGTGTTCTGAAATGGTACTATATACCTTATGGAAGAATTTAATATTTTAATTGTTAATATTTAATTTTTAATAATTCTGACATTATTGTTTTCCAATTTATTTGTTCACTGTTTTTGAATTTTTAAAATTATAAAATGAATTATTAAATTCTTGATATTTTTACTGGAGGTTGACACTGTGTTTATGTCGGCAAGGTAAAAATATTGGGTCAGGATAACTTCCATATATTTTTACCAATTTCAATTACCATTTTACCCTGATTTCTTTGCACATGATTTACTTTGATTAAATATTATTTTTATTAATCCAGCTCTTCCACCGACTTAAACTGGCTGTGGAGAGCCCTCAGATTTTTATGATGACTTTGGTAATTTTTTGTTAACTTAGCATTTTTACTTTTTACCTTTTTCCATTTGCTATATTCTTTATTTCACTTTCTTGTATTAAGGAAAAGCCAAAAGAATATTCAGTAAATCCAGAATTTTCAGAAATAACACACAAAAGATTTTTAATTCATTTTTCTTTATTTTATAATTTTTGAGGCTGTTACACTAACCCACTTATCTCAAATCATCTTCTATACCAAAATCAATACTCCTAATTGCAGGAATGTTCAACTTCGAATCAACGTTGGTCCCATGCCTAAAAAAGAAACACTACTACAGAATGGTACATCACTATCGCTTCATCTGTGTCGGTTCTTAAGTTTTTAGGAAGAAACGATTGTGATAGATGACTTAGGAGAGGCATTAATCACAATCACTATCGGTTCTCGGGTTAGAAGTGATAGTGATGTAGCAGGAACATTACAATCGGTTCTTATGCGATAAGTGATAGTGATGTGCATTATCATCACTATCGGTTTCACATAAGAAGCGATAGTGATGAAAGTACACATCACTATCGGTTCTTATTTAAGAAGCGATAGTGATGATAACGCACATCACTATCGCTTCTCACAAAAGACCGATAGTGATAAGCGTATACACATCACTATCGGTTCTTATTTAAGAAGCGATAGTGATGATAATGCACATCACTATCGCTTCTCAAAAGAACCGATAGTGATGAGCGCGTGCTCATCACTATCGGTTCTTTTGTGAAGCGATAGTGATGTGTATTATCATCACTATCGCTTCTTAAATAAGAACCGATAGTGATGTGTGACGTCTTTATCACTATCGCTTCTTATGTGAAACCGATTGTGATGATCGTGATAATCACTATCGCTTGTCTTATAAGAACCGATCGTGATGTGAATGATCACATCACTATCGCTTTTATATGAGAACCGATAGTGATGTACCTCATTAGGTTAATTATACCACTCGGCGAGAACTCTTCTCTGTTATTGTTCGGAGGAGGTTTCTCGCCGCCACCGAAAAAATAGCTTATATTACGTGGTTGGAAGCAATACTTGGGTGAGAAAATTTGAAATTCTCAAGGGTGGGTGTTAAGAGGGTAAATTTGAAGCCCTAACTTGAGGAGATTTCCCTCATTTTGCATAATTTGTGGTTTTCTTCAAAATGTGAGCATTCCTTCAAACCCCAATAATTTTGCACTATGTATTTTTGATATGTCATGAAGAAAGTTTAGATTACCTTTGGTATTGTGTATGTCCTATCAGATTTCACACCCTTTTATTTCACAAGCATGTACACATGTAGTTAATTATCTTAATTTGTAGTGCTTTGGTGTTAATATGGAATTATTATTCTGTCACCTAATGCATGCTAGAGTTTAGGGTGCGGAACCTCGTCTCCCGTTCGAGGATGCTTGTTTATAAATATACCGAACGAAATGGCATATTTATAAGCGGCGATCTCAATTGTCCACGTTCTTTGATTATTCGAGGATATGTGCTTGGGCAAGTTCTCGATCGGCGGTGTTGTACAAGCTGTAGAGTAGAGATTTGGTAGCGTCTCCTGGTATTCTCGGATACACACCCTCTTGACTGTTGTCGAGGCGTGTATATGGAGAATAGCGAGATCAAATTTTCTCTGAGTTGTACAACGGCTTAGGAACTTGTCGGAACCACATATCCTCGAATGGGATTAGAGACCAAACCTATTTAGAGATTGGGAGTCATCGTTGGTACCCTTGTTTTGTTTCGTTGTAGTCAAAAGATCATGAGGCTCTTGCACTATATAATTAGATTGTTTGATATCATTGTTGATGTTAAAATGTATGTCTCCTATCTAGGGAATTGGAAGCTCTAAACCGAGGAAGAATCTAGGTATCGATTAGGAGAACACATTTTATATATCTTGCAGAACTTGCAGTCCTCTATTTTGCAAAGGTAATATTAAATGAAATGATGTCTCAATATTTCAAATAGCTAGCTAGCTTCTTTGTCGCTCCATTCTTCCTTAATTTATTGTGTGAATTTTAATTGCGGATGGACCGTAAGGAATGGATGTATGAAAAAGTCGTGTGAGTCTTTGAATTTGAGAGGGTGTTAAGGAGTTCAAAAAATTGCGAACAGGACATGGTGAGGAGGGTGTAAACTTCATATATTGTCCTTGCATTGATTGCACCAATCTGAGAAGATTTAACAACTCGGCTCAAATCGAGGACCACGATTCGGCGTGGCCGTGAGGAATTACACGTCTTGGATCCATCACGGGAGGCAGTAGTACCCTTCCAGATGCATGCGAAGACACGGTGGAACCGGATGATGAGTTGCGACTGATATGTTTGAGGAGGAGAATTTGGAGCAAATGTTGCGGGATGTGGAGGGTAATTACGGAAGAGAGTTTGAAAAGTTTAAAAGCTTGATGGAAGGCGATGCCAAACCGCTGTTCACGGGTTGCAAAGTAGAATACACCAAGTTGGGTTCGGTCCTTGCATTGTTGAATTGAAGGCAAAACACCGTTGGAGCGGATACAAGTTTTAATGCACTTCTAGTTCTTCTATCGGATCTACTTCGAGAGAAGCGAGTTGCCAACAAGCATTTATGAAGCGAAGAAGCTACTATGTCCCATGGGAATGGAAATAGAAAGGATACATGCATGTCCGAATGATTGCATCTTGTACCGTAACGCACATCGGGGCTGCACGTGTGTCCGGTTTGCGGTGTGCCTCGGTACAAACAAAAGGAGAAGCGTAATGACAAGAAGCGTAAGTGCCGGGGCAACGAGGGTGAAGAGGTCACTAAAGGTGCACCGGCCAAGGTATTGTGGTACTTTCCCATCATTCCCCGTCTGGAGAGGTTGTTTGCAAATCCTAGAGAAGCAAAATTGTTGCGTTGGCATTATGAGTCTCGAAAGGAAGATGGCAAGCTGAGACACCCTGCCGATTCGGCTCAATGGAGAAACATCGATTGGAAACATGAGGAGTTTGGTGCCGAAATGAGGAACATAAGATTTGGATTGAGTACCGATGGAATGAATCCGTTTGGTAACATGAGCGATCGTCACAAAGACGTGGCGATTCATTGTGTATCTACAACCTCCTCCTTGGTTGTGCATGAAGCGGAAGTATATCATGATGTCGTTGCTAATCTCGGGACCTAAGCGGTAGGAAATGATATTGATGTGTACCTCGCTCCATTGATCGAGGATTTGGTAAAATTGTGGAATAGCGGGGTCATTGTGTGGGATGCGTCTGAAGAGAGCATTTCACCCTACGGGCTATGGTATTACGCACCATAAATGATTTCCGGCTCTTGGTAATTTGGCAGACTCTGATCTGAAAGGAGCAAAAGCGTGTCCTATTTGTGAAGAGGAGACCGAGAGCTTATGGTCTGCGAATTCCAAGAAAAGCGTGTATATGGGTCACCGTAGGTTTCTACCTCGAAGTCATCGATACAGTAAGATGGATGACAAATTTGATGGGAAGAGGAAGTCCGTTCGCACCGCAACCTATGAGTGGAAGGCAAGTATATTCACGTGTAGAGGATATCGATGTTGACGGAAAGAGCTCTAAATCTGTTCGTTCTAGGACCATTTGGAAGAAGAGGTCAATATTTTGGGACTTACCGTCTTGGAAGGAGTTAGATGTTCGGCATTGTATTGATGTCATGCACGTTGAGAAGAATGTCTGCGATAATTTGGTTGGTATCTGCTTGAACATACGGAAAGACAAAGGATGGTGTGAATGCTCGTCGCGACATGGCCTACATGGGAATCGGGCCAGGCTTGCGGTGATAGAGGAGGATGGAAAAGGTCAGTATATCCCCATTGCATGCTACACCTGCCCAAGAAGGAGAAAGAGGACTTTTGCAAATGTCTCCATGGTATTAAAGTTCCATCGGCTACTCATGAACATTAAGAAGCTTGTGTCCTTGGATGATTTGAAGTTGTTGGGCATGAAGTCCCACGATCGCCATGTCTTGATGACCCAAATGCTCCCGATTGCAATCCAAATATTACGCGAGAGGATGTCGGGTTTGCAATCACGGTGTGTTACTTCTTCAATGCGATCTCTGCAAAATTATTGACCCGACATGCTAGACAACTTACGGAGGAGGTGGTGCGGACTTTATGTCGACTTGAGATGCATTTCCCACCGTCGTTCTTGACGTCATGGTCCACCTTGTTGTTCACCTTGTTAGAGATTAAGATATGTGGACCCGCTTTCTTACGTTACATGTATCCGTTCGAGAGGTACATGGGTATATTAAAGTCCTATGTGAGGAATCGATCGAAGCCTGAGGGTAGTATTGTGGAAGGTTATGGGACTGAAGAGGTTATTGAGTTTTGTGTGGACTATCTCGGGAAAAGACAAGCAATCGGTGTTCCTGTATCTCGCCACGAGGCGGACTTGCGGCAAAGGAACCGTGGGGTCGAAACTAACGAGGCCACGGTTTGATATGTATTGCAAAGCGCATTTATGATCTTGCGCAGAGCACAGAAGTTGCAGGGTACATCAAGCAGCATAAGTTGATATTACGGGAAGAGAATCCACATATGGATGAGCTTTCCATCATGCGAGAACACAACGATAGATTTGTTACATGGTTCAAACAAACGGTAGAGTTCTCTGTTAGTGAGAATGTGAAATGGTTGGCTGATGGACCTAGGTTTAATGTACAGACATGGCGAAGTGCGATATTAATGGGTACACCTTTTACTTTGAAAGTCAAGATCTAAGAGTCTTGTTCAAAGCAAGTGGTGTAAGCATAGATGCTCTTCCGATGTACATCACTCGAAAGGAGGATCCTCAACGGCAATGTACTTGTATTATGGGATAATCGAAGAAATTTGGGAGCTCGATTACGGAATATACCAAATTCCATTATTCCGATGTAAGTGGGTTGGACTAACACATGGAGTGAAGGTCGATAAGAGAGGTTTTACTCTTGTGGATCTAAGCAGACTCGCCTACAAAGATGACCCGTTCGTACTTGCGAAGCAAGCAAATCAAGTCTTCTATGTGCGTGATCCGCCAATCCGAGGTTGCACGTTGTCCTTCACAAACAAGCGGCGGATCGTTGGTGTCGAAAATGTCGTAGATGAAGAAGAATACAATCAATTCGATGAAATACCTCCATTTGCAGATGGGGCCTATCTTAGCGGGGATGACGACACACATCGAAGAAATTACGTGCGCGTAGATCATCAAGAAGGGTTGTCTTGTAACTAAAGGAAATATTGTATTGTTTGTTCATTTTATCATCTTTGTTCATTTTCTTTAAGCCATTAGTGTTTAAGACATATGTTTTATCGTGCCTTTTGTTTGGGTAAAGTTATGCTGTTATAATCTCTCATGGAACATTGTGACATATTTGAAATCTACTTACTAGTTGGTCATTCGTTTACATATCGTAAAATTTGTTTACGGATTTTTCTTTTTGGAAAGCTTCTAACTAGTCCAAAGTTTATTTACGGAAAATTTGGAAAAACACGGACTTTAATTGCATAAGTTTTGACTTTTGTCTATAAGCTAGAATCATGCTTACAAAGTGAATTCTTGCATCTTTGTCAGTGCTAAATCTTTTTTCGAAAATTCTTTTTTGAATAGACCTGTAATATCCCAAAGTATGTTTCTGCAAAATTTGAAAGAATTCCAACTATATCTGTAAAAGTTGTGGCCTTTTTACCCTTTCATCAATGAATTCTCTGAAATCGGACTTCATCTTGCTTTGTCGGAAAATCAATAGTGATTGATATTTGTGTGGGTTTTCCTTCAAAACCGATAGTATTGAACAAATATTTGTGTCGGTTTTTTTATTGAAAACCGATAGTATTAGAGATCAACTTATTTGTGTCGGTTTTCTCTTAAAAACCGATAGTACTAGTTTGTGCCAATTTTTCTTCAAAACCTGTTATAGTACTATTAGTGTCGGTTTTTTCTTCAAAACCGATAGTATTGAACCAATATTTGTGTCGGTTTTTTTATTGAAAACCGATAGTATTAGAGATCTACATATTTGTGTCGGTTTTAAGCGCAAACCGATAGTAATAGACTACTTGTTGTCTCGGTTTTCTCTTAAAACCGATAGTATTAGAGATCAACTTATTTGTGTCGGTTTTCTCTTAAAAACCGATAGTATTTTAAACATTCTTATTTGTATCGGTTTTTTAATGAAAACCGATAGTAATAGACTACTTGTTGTCTCGGTTTTTCTTGTAAACCGATAGTACTATTTTGTGCCAATTTTTCTTCAAAACATGTTATAGGACTATTTGTGTGGGTTTTCCTTCAAAACCGATAGTATTGAACAAATATTTGTGTCGGTTTTTATTGAAAACCGATAGTATTAGAGATCAACTTATTTGTGTCGGTTTTCTCTTCAAAACCGATAGTACTAGTTTGTGCCAATTTTTCTTCAAAACTGTTATAATACTATTAGTGTCGGTTTTTATTGAAAACCGATAGTATTAGAGATCTACACATTTGTGTCGGTTTTCAATGAAAACCGATAGTAATAGACTACTTGTTGTCTCGGTTTTTCTTGTAAACCGATAGTACTATTTTGTGCCAATTTTTCTTCAAAACATGTTATAGGACTATTTGTGTCGGGTTTTCCTTCAAAACCGATAGTATTGAACTAATATTTGTGTCGGGTTTTTATTGAAAACCGATAGTATTAAAGATCTACACATTTGTGTCGGTTTTCTCCTAAAACCGATAGTATTTTAAACATTCATATTTGTATCGGTTTTTAATGAAACCGATAGTAATAGTCTACTTTTTTCTCGGTTTTTCTTGTAAACCGATAGTACTTTTCGTGCCAATTTTTCTTCAAAACATGTTATAGGACTATTTGTGTGGGTTTTCCTTCAAAACCGATAGTATTGAACAAATATTTGTGTCGGGTTTAATATTGAAAACCGATAGTATTAAAGTCTACACATTTGGGTCGGTTTTCTCATAAAAACCGATAGTATTTTAAACATTCATATTTGTATCGGTTTTTTAGTGAAAACCGATAGTAATAGACTACTTTTTGTCTCGGTTTTTTCTTGTAAACCGATAGTACTATTTTGTGCCAATTTTTCTTCAAAACCTGTTATAGTACTATTAGTGTCGGTTTTCTCTGAAAAACCGATAGTATTTTAAACATTCATATTTGTGTCGGTTTTCTCTGAAAAACCGATAGTATTGTGAAACATATTTACATCGGTTTTTGTGTAAAACCGATAGTATTGAACTAATATTTGTGTCGGTTTTTATTTAAAACCGATAGTATTGAGATCTACATTTTGGTGTCGGTTTTGTCTTAAAACCGATAGTATTGTAAAATATATTTGTGTCGGTTTTTGTGTAAAACCGATAGTAATGTGATACCCTTACTTAAGGCGATTTTTCGGAGAAGCTTTCACGCGTGCCTTGCCTTCGTTTGCCCTAGCCCCTTTTCTGAAGCTCCCTGCCTCCACCTCCGCCGCCGCCCGGCGCCCCTGCCCGCCGTCGACTCCACCGCCCCGACGCTCCACGCCGCTCCCGTCGTCCCACCACCGCGGCGCCGCCCAGCGCCTAACGGCCTATCGCCACCCCCGGCGCTCCACGTCGCTCCGTCGCCACCGCCCGACGCCGCCCGACGCCTAACGGCCCCATCGCCCAGCGCCCACCGCCTAAGCGCTCCACGCCGCTCCGTCGCTTCACCGCCCGGCGCCGCCCAAGCCCTAACGGCCCCATCGCCCTGCGCCCCACCACCGACTCCCGCCGCGCGCTCCACTCGCTCCGTCGCCCCACCGCCTCGGCGCGCCGACGCTTCAACGGCCCCATCGTCCGGTGCCCACCTCCTGGCGCTCCTTTGGTAAGTTGCGGGACAACGCGAGTAATTGTACATGCAATCTATATGATAACAACTTCTATGAACATATCCACCCCAATTGAAAACAATCACAGATATACATCCCATAATAACTATTAGAAATAGTAGAAATTTCTTGAAACAACTCGAAAATAGAACGCAGATTTGTTTGAAAATTGGAGAGCGGACATCCCATATTTAGATTAGAAGAAATGTTGACAATGCGATTGTGTTATGAAATTATTTCGAGAGCGAAATCATGTATTTGGATAACATGACATGTAGACAATGCAATGTGTTATGAAAGAATTTCATTGAAAAGAAATCCCATATGTAGATTACATCACATGTAGACAATGCGATGTGTTATGAAGCTGTACTTACTAAAGTTGTTAAAAACAAGCTTGGACAACAAATCCGGTTGCATCATGTCCCGAGCGGATGTTTGAGGATTAAGCCGAGAAAAAAAGATATGGTGGCGCGGTGCCTGGGGATATCTTCTTGCTAGTAATGTACCCAATGGAATAGCGGGGCATTAAGAGCTTCTGCAGGATGAACTCAAAAGAAACTCATTAGCCTATTGTTATCGATGAAAACAAAGGAAGCAAGCACTTCAAAATTGAACATTAATAAGCATCTTTCTCAAGCTGCTAATTAGCTTTAACTCACATCTTGATGATGAATTGGACATTGTGTAGTCAACAGAGGAAGCCAAAGTAACTTGAAGATATTATGCGCACATTAGAAAATATCTTATTGAATAGGAAAACGCTTATCTACTTCAACCTTGTTTAAAAGGCCAAACATCAAAGGTTACGCTTATGTGCAAGCCACGGCAAGACTACTAATTTGAGAAACCTGTTGTGAAAGGCCATAATGAATTCTTGATCTATAATGAATAAGCCAAATCATGACCCATCACTACATGCAAGCGGCAATGTCGAATGTAATAGCGATTGAACATATTTATGCTTTGTTCCTGGCGACAAATCTAGGTGTTACTCTACTAGGACAATTGGATGTGCTTAACATATCATTTCAATTTTAAACTTCACAATATAGAAATGGGAAGTCCTTGCCAACAATCCACAAACTGGGTATGTAATCCATCATAACAGTATCAAGTACATCTCTTGCAAAGAAGTGTCTTCTTTCCATGTATGTTTTCATGCCTTTTTCAATATTTTGTCATATGTGTACAGTACTCGTCATACTATTATGCAACTTTAGACTTTCTTAATTGAGATAGCTATTTCAATTATAATTGCATATTATTTTCCTTTTCATCTCGGCATATGTTAGAGTTTAGGTTGCGTAACCTCGTCTCCCGTTCGAGAGTGCTTATTTATAAATATGTCGAATGACATATTTATAAGCAAGCGATCTCGAATTATCCAATATTTTGGACAGTTCGAGGATATGTGGTTTGGGCAAGTTCTGGTGTTGTACAACTCACAGAGTAGATTTCGGTAGCGTCTCCCTGGTGTTCTCTGGATACACACCCCTCTTGACCTGTCGTCGAGACGTGTATCTGGAGAACAGCGGGGAGATGCTGCCGAAATTTTCTCTGGAGTTGTACAACGGCTTAGAACTTGCCCAAACCCATATCCTCGAATGGGATAGGACCAAACCTATTTAGAGATTAGGAGTTATCGTCCATACGTATTTAGTTGGTCTACATACAGACTTGTCTTGAAGATCATTCGTTCATCTGTTACTCTAATGCAATATGCTACAACAATGACATGCTATGAATTATCCATTGATTTGTTACTTTAGATGATTTATTGTGAAGTTCACATAATAGCTACGAATTGCTTTCTCTCATGTGAAATATATGTCCATGTTAGATAAGAAAACTCAAAATGTCGCAATTGAGAGCATCGGCTCATCGCGAAAGAGTAGAAGGTGCTCTGAGGGCCAAGCCAACTTCCAAGTGTCGGCGGAGCCGGGTTCCAAATGTCGAGGGGCCGAGTAAGGTGAGGAAGGCCCGAGGACCGAGCAAAGGGGCCACGGGGAGAACGCGCAAATTCTCCACTTCAATGCGACAGGCGTTTGCAGGTCCTCCCAAGTATAAGAGGCGATACCGCTCATTCCTCGCAACAGCTGGTGAGAGAGTTCCCATAACGGTTAAGGATTGGAGAAAGGAGGTCGTCGAGCGGAAGAACCGGTTGTGGGGCGAGGTTAAGGGAAATGGATTATAGAAGAGGAGGATGAAAACAATGCCGGTGATGCGCCTTGAAGAGGATGGGTGTGGCTCGAGGCACTTTAGGGTCTACATGCACAGTGAGTACGTCTTTGAAAGGCCGTGCACCATTCGAGAGGTATCCGTTCGTGCTTCCGATGTTTGGGAGGAGTTCACGAGGATGAAGAGTACGCCGAGGCGAGGAGCCGAGACAGAGGAACGTTGCTACCCAGAGGCTGAACACGCACGCGCACCACCTCGGTTCAGGCGGCTACGAAGGGAAGAAAGCAGAATGGGCACGACTAGCCGAGGAGTGCGCCAACTCCGGGACAGCGATGCCTTACTCGCATATATGTGAGGAGCGGGCACGTGACTGGGTATTAGCGAGGACAAAGAAAACCGGGACAGGCGGTGGTAGTACCAAACCCCACTACTGCGCAAGTTGTCTCCACCATCGTAAGATATCAAACTTGCTACATTGCAGTAGACCATTCCTGTTGTATTTCAGATCTAATTCGTACTCGCTTCTTGCAGGAGGAGGTAAGCCAGAGGAAAGAGCAGGGGACTTTTCTTAGCCAAGGGTCAAATGACATCCTATTCTCTGCGATCGGAAAGCCCGACCATAAGGGCCGGGTGCTTGCCGCAGGGGCGGGGCATATGAAGAAGTCCTACTTCCAAGATCTTGCCAGTACGGATCAAGAACATGGGAGGCACGTGCGGGCGCTGAAGGACACGCTTAGGGAGCGGTGAGGAGGAGATCTCGGAGGAGATGAGGAGGAGATGAGGGTGCGGATGATGGCACGTGAGGAGGAGATGAGGTGGAGATGATGGCACGTGAGGGCGCCTAAGGGCCGAGATGATGGCGATGATCTCCCAGTCAAAGCCGATGCCCCGCCCTCTGTAGAAACTGTGCCCCACCAAGTAGCTGCGGTTCCAAAATGATAAGTCCGGTCCCAGTGAAGGTAATAATTAATTTTGCCTTACTTAATGGTGCGAGGTAACTCTTCATATGTTTTCTCTCAAGTTGCGCACTTTTGCGGCGCCTACCAAGTGCCACTCACCACGACGGAAGACGGATTTCTGTTGAGGTGCAGCGGGGTTGCATTTCCATGCAAGGAGACCGACACGGTGCATGGTCACCTTTGGGAAGGGCTACATGAGGGTCGGTGGACTCGTCCACGAAGCCTTCTTATCACATGTGCTCGAGTTCCCCTAACGAAGACATCACCACTCTCGGGCTAAGCGCGGATGTCGTTCATCAAGTGGCCCACGACAGCGTCGTCTTGGTCAAGGTAAACATCCTCACGTCTTCGTACCATTCGGTAGTATTGCAACAAGTTACTTAATTATGCGCGTGCTTTGTAGGTTCCTACCGTACTGCGCTGCTCCCACGATCGTGGACGAGCCCCGCACAAAGTCTGAGTGGTGCATAAAAGGACTAGCACGACAACCACAGAACCACTAGAGGCCTCTGCTAAAAGGCTAGGCTCACAAAGGCCACAGCGCCCCTCGGTATATGAAAAGCCCATCGCCCGGCCTCGGAGACTCCTTCGCCCGTAAAGGAGAGCCGGCCATGGACCACGGTGAAGCCTTATGAATTTAAGGCCTACGTACATGGAAAGCCCTTACGCCTCCCAAACAAATTGAGCGCTCTAGGCATATGGACTCGATACTCCATGGATGGTACATTGACAAAGCGAAAGATAGCGGCGTGTCGACTTCAATGTTAGATCTGAAGGGACATTTCCACCGCGAGGAGGATGGGACATTCGATTAGTTTTGAGGATCTGTTAAAATCTGTACCAACCGATAGCCATCGATATTTCTCTCATGACGATCACGGACGCTGTGAGTATCGCACCACGCTTACGACTTTATGACTTCCATAGAATTTTGCATTACACTTTTTAACATTCAATGCGAGTTGCGAGGCGATGAGGCGTGGTCGTGACGAATCGACAACTAGTTGGGTTAAATCGACCACGAGCTTGTGTCGCGACGATGGCTAGGCTTCAACCGGAATGGGTTGCGGCTACATCAAGAGGGCATTGCAAGTGAGTCGAAGAAGGACTTCATTCTATTCCCGTACCACGAGAGTAAGTACTACTTCACTGTTCAATTACTTCTACACACCGAAACCGTATGTGAACTTATTTTCTTGTTGCATACCATTTAATAAGCAACCATTGGGTTCTACTCGTGCTCCTTCCGAGAGACAACAAAGTGTACACTTTTAATTCGGTTGATAAGAGACCGATGGCCTACGCGATCAAGCCTCCTTTGGAGCAGTAAGTGCACCACTCTTATCTAACATTTTATGTATTTAACTACAATCATTATTTTTTTACTCAACGACATCTTTCCAATGTATATAGGGGTTTCAAGGAATACGTCGAAGCAGGAGGGACACACGACGACAAAAAGGGCTCCAAGCTGGAGTATGTCCGCTTCAAGGTACAAGTTGCTATCATATATAAGATTTAGATTTTCTGATATATTTTCTTTGTCTCTTAATTTATTTTTCTTTCTTCACAGTGTCATCAACAGGCGCGACGATCATTGTGGTTTGTATGTCATGCAACACATGGTGATCTTGATTGTCGGCTCGCACCGTTTCCACGAGGTAGTACATGCATATACAATTAGTCTTTCACATGCAAATTTGAAAACTCAAATTAGAGCACTCGTTTCTATCTTGCGACTTACCGTTATTCCCGGAAGAGTGTAGACGACCTTGCACTCAACAAGATACGAGATCACTTATGCGATTGGTGCTGGATAGAATGCTTGTCGGAGGACTGACGGTTTAGAGATCCCAAAAGCTCCTACTAGACCAGATGTGAACAAATATTACATATCTGAATGCGATTGCATGTGTACTTATGGTTAAGCATGTTTACGTTCTATTTTGTTAATGAATGTGATATGTGTTTGTTGTAACAAAGTGTTCATGTTCTTTGAATGTGATATGTTGTCTGTAATTTCTGTGTGAATGTGATATGTGCATATTGTGTGGAATATGTGCTTAGAATGTGATAGCACACCACACCCCTTCATCTCTGTCGGTTCTCACAAGAAAATGATAGAGATGTGACGGTCATCTCTATCGGTTCTTTGAAAGAAGCGATAGGGATAATGAACTCATCTCTATCGGTTCTTTATAAGAAGTGATAGAGATGAGGTTATTCATCTCTATCGGTTCTTTCAAAGAAGTGATAGAGATGAGTATATTATCTCTATCGGTTCTTTTTAGAAGCGATAGAGATGATCTGATCATCTCTATCGGTTCTTTATAAGAAGCGATAGAGATGATGGTATTATCTCTATCGGTTCTTTGAAAAAAGCGATATAGATGATATGGTCATCTCTATCGGTTCTTTATAAGAAGCGATAGAGATGATGGTATTATCTCTATCGGTTCTTTGTAAGAAGCGATAGAGATGAGCTATCATCTCTATCGCTTCTTACAAAGAACCGATAGAGATAATACCATCATCTCTATCGCTTCTTATAAAGAACCGATAGAGATAATACCATCATCTCTATCGGGTAAGAACCGACTGTAATAATGCCCGCCTCATCTCTGTCTCATGGCTTTGTGTCACCACCAGAACCGACTGTGATGACGAAAAAGAACCGATTGTGATGTATATTTGTGTAGTAGTGAAAGAAAGTCCACAATAGGGGTGATATAATCCACTGCTCGCCTAAGAATGTACTGACCTGTGTGCAACCATGTCCATCAATTTTTTTACACGTTTGGCAAATCTTGAAGTTTGCATATGGATATCAATACTCCAAATTCAAAATGATTGAATAGCACGAATTCGAAAACAACATTACTTTTGGTCCAGAGGGAGTACATCAGTAAGTAATATTCAAACTAGATGTGACAATAGGTTCAATTATTAAAAAACGTAATAGAATTAAAGGCGAAGCAAGAAAAAAATTTAGATCAGCTAATTGAAAATGATGATGGTAAACCATTAAAGTTAAACCAACTTGATTTATGTCCATAAGAGGCAGCACATGCAGCAACCTGATCTGTGCATCCGAATAGGACAATGGAAAGGGCAGAAGACAGGAAGGAACAAAGAAAATTACAAGAGTACACGTAAATACGATACATCATACGTCCCAAGATCTCATGATCCTCCAGCAGAGAGAGACAGTAGTTCAAATAACGACCAACAGGATATCGAGAGATCTAGACAGAACCCTAGCTAGAATGCAGCACAAAAGAAGATGAAATAGTACTAAACATCAGAGACGTTAGAATGGAGTGACGCCCATGCTAGATGCCGCTGTGGCTGCTGCAGCGGCGGCCGCAGCGTAGAGACCATCCTTGAAAAGCATGCATTCCCCAGCTCCGTCCTACGAAACAAAAAGGAGATTTTAAGTGCTGCTCAGGCATTTGTGCGTTGGCTTCGATTTTACACAAATAGGTTTAGGGTTTAGGCTCGCCTTACCAGCTGGCTTTGGATGCTGGTCTTCTTCAGGCCCTGGTCCGGCATCAAACCGAAATGAATGTGCGGAAAATGCGCCCACTGATGCATGACCAGATAATAAAATTTGGATTATAAAGTGTGTGTACTCTGTTGTACAGATCCAATAAGGTCGAACCCATTCACATCACATGTACTGACGTACATGTGTTTGAGAAAGAGAGGAGAGGTTTACATTCTTGGCAGCTGCGCTGAAAGCCTCCCTGTGCGTGATGTCCGGATTGCTGGCCTTGATTCGCTGTATCTCGTCTCTGCATATATATAACAACCAATCATGCATGAGTAGTTTGTCAGAAGATGTGAGAAAGTGAAAATAAATTGATCATGTGAAACCACCGATTACTCACTTGATGAACCGGTTGTACGCCGAGGGAACTCTCTGCCGCTTCTCTGCAGCTGCAGAATCACAATAAACAACATGGAATTAATAAATAGCGTACTCGATCCGGAAACTCTCCGCTGCTTGAGAGGCAGCGCGGATCAAGGAGAAACATCAGGCATGCATGTGCAACCTGGGCATTTTGGTGCCCCTGCTGATTTTGCACTACTAATTAGGGACCTATTTGTTTTTACTGTGGATTCTAGCCTTAAAAACTGAATAGAAAACAAACAACTTGATTGATTCTCATAATCCAGCCCAACCATATACACTAGAATCCACAATCTATTCATATGTGCTTTTGTAGATTCTGAGGAATAAAATATGAGAATGCCACCGAAAATTTCAAGTAATAACCCACTAAATGCTATCACAGAATTTAGAATCAACTTCTCTACAACCATAATACAGAATCGGCTTTTAGAAAATCCATAGCAAAAACAAATAGACTCTAGAACTGCCACTGTGAGTACGTCGAAGCTGCAAGTTGTACGTGATTTATTCCTTATCCTAACGCTCTGTGTATTTTTTTCCCCTTAAGTTAGTTCAGCTATCTCTCTCACTGTGCATATTTTAACGTTGGGATTTGGGAAGAATTCCTCTGCAGACAAAAGGCACTATTGAGCTGATGCGCAAACTGCCTCTTCCACTTGTTCGAAAGCTTCGTTTGCCCACCCAAAAGAAGCCTTAGAAGGGGGTGGCGCGTGCTTAAAAGAGGAGCCGTATGCGTGCTTCTATGAACAGTGCAACGTACAGCCTCCGGAGCTCTCCCTGGGCATGCAGTTGCTTACTTGCTTTGACTACTGTACAGCGGGAGAAGCAGGAGAAGAGTATAGAGAGAACTAAGCTAGGCACTTACACCTTGTTGCTGCTGACGGCGCGTTCTTCGTCAGCTGCGGCTCCCTCTGCGCAGCTTTGGCTGGCGGCATCGAAGTCGCCGTCGTGTTGTTAGCACAACTGCTGTTGCTGCTCGTGATGCTGCTTACATTGGCACTGGCCAGTTCCGCCGTCAGTAGGCTTGGCGGCGCGTGGAACGGCACCTCATCCTGCAGGAGTATAGTAGCATCCATCCATCACTTCAAGACGCCGTAAACAACTCAACACTAAATATATAGCAGCGGTACACAACAAGGTATACTAGGTAACACATACTAGAAGGCCGTGCGGTGAGGTGGGGGAGAGGAGGGTCTGGCCGAAGGGGAGCTGGCTGGCGGCGGCCGGGAGCAGGAGGCTGCGGAGGTTGACGGAGAGCAGGTTGGCGCAGTGGCCGCACCGCACGGTGACCGTCTTGAAGAGGCTGCTGCACGGCACGCCCACCTGCGCGCGGACGGGCAAGATTTTTGACAAAAAGGGTCGGAATGAACGAATATCCGATCCCGAAATTAAACGGGCGAGCGGCACTGCCGCGCGGCCGGTCGTACGTACGTACCGCGAGGATGGTGTCGCAGAAGTTGCAGTGCACGTAGCAGAGCTGCTCCTGCTCGGCGGGGGGCTGCTGCTGCTGCGCGAGGTGATCGAAGGAGAAGGCCTCCGGCGCCGCGGACGACATCATGCGCGCGCGCGCGCGTGTGGCTGCTGCTAATTATGGCTTCAGCTTGAGTGATTTGATGGATAGTGCAAGCAATGTTGTACGAGAGGGAGGGAGATAGAGGAGATCTCTGCGAGTGGGGACTGGGGAGACGGAGATGGGGAGGTAGGGGGTTTATATACGGGTGGATCGGCTTGGTCCCCCCTCGCTATGGTAGTATTCTTTGTGATGTGATGAGGTGATTTGATTTGATGGGTACGTGCGTCGCTCGCTAGCTCCTGATGGATTTGACGCTTTGATGGACCTGACCGATCCGAGAAATCCTCGGATCGGCCGTTGCTTCTGATTTGAAAGACGGGGCGGGCGGTTGTGTGTGCGTGAGCCAGCTGAGACGCAGACAAAGGGAGCAAGGTTGCTTGCTAGCTTTGGATGAGTGAAGGCAGCAGAGGCCACTCAGCTAGCTCAGGCCAGTGAGGGGCAGACTGGGAAATGCGAGGGGGGCAACAAAGCCAAGCGTCCAGTCTCTCTCTCTCTCAACGAAGACTGGGAAACAGCAACAGTAGCCGGTAGCTAGATGCTTGGGACTGTTCGTCTGAAAAGTGGGCAGGGCCGGAATGAGTGGTGGGGATCGTGGGGCAGGCAGATGCCTAGCGGACGGAACTAGTGGGCCGGGCGGTCTTAGGCCGGCCCACATGGAGAACTGTTCCATGATGTGGTCTGGTCTGGTCGTAATTTGACGCGTTCGGTTCAGCGCCACAGTGCTATCTCCACTGCTTAAATGAACCACTTGTAAAGTTGTATTGGACCTATTGGTGGCGTTGCCTCTGCCACCCCTCTCCGTCAAAGAACAAGGCCATCGCCCCCAACGCTTGGATCGTTCACCCCGGGACGCCCTCCTCGCGAAGTCGCGCACGAGCGCTACCTCTCAACCGCAAAAGCTCGCGCTCGCGCCCGCCGCAGCCACCGCACTGCTTCGTCGACCACCTACCCGACGTCCTCTAGTCAACCCCCAACCTCTCTCTGCCTCTCTCGCCTTCTCTCCTCGTCCCGTCATGCCGTTGCCGTTCCTCTCGCTGCCCATCACGGCCGCCACCGCGGAAACCCTAACCCCGCTCCGTTCTCCAAAACCAAACCTGAAACACCCTGGCCTCCAGTTCAATCAACATCGACCCAAATCGTGGACGTTCAGTTCAGAGTGCGACTTCTTCCGACGGCGGCCGGCGCCGATGACCGATTGGGAGCTGTGACTACTTCGGTTATTTTGCACTACTTCCATTGGTTGTTGCGTTATCTTGGGAACAGATGCAGTGCAATGAAATTGTACGTGTTTGTCTTCCAATTTATCTTACTCATATTTTATGAGATTTTGTGCTCAAGACTACAAGACATTCTAATCATTGTTTTCTGACTATGTTAGATAGATATTATTTGAGATAACTCAAATATCTAAATATAGTTGTTAAAAATATGCTCAATATCTCTATAGGAGTTTAAATTATCTACAACTTAGACTCTTTTAGCTATATAAGCTACCCTCACGTACATGTAACATTGAGAGATTATAGTGAATTCTCTTTCGTGGTTTTTCCCTCTTTCGTAAGGTTTTTTCATTTTAAATCCTATCTTCTGTTTTTATCGTACTAACCCGAACAAGTGGTATCAGGACCTAACGCTCAGATTCAAGTCTCTGCCCCCGGAGGAGGCAACTCCCCAGGACAGCATCCACACGCCACATCAAAGCGCACTTGGGATTCTCGTCGTCGTCAGCGCCGCCTCCGCGCCGACACTTCCTCGGTCGGCTCCGCCTCCGGCCTCCTGCCCATCGGCCCGCTCTGGGCCGCCGCAACGACACCGACTCTGTCCCGGTCCGCGCATTGTCACCGACGCAGCCATCTCGATCAGCCTGTCTCCACGGCCGGCTCGACGCCACACGACCCTCCACGACGGATACCTTAGCACCTGATGTCGGCCACACCGCCTCGGTTTGGTCGCCTACGCCTTCAGCTCCCACTACGAGTGCCACCTCGGCCGGCTTCAGCCAGCCCGCATCGCCCCACTTCGGCACCCAGCCAGCCACATCTGTGGCCCTCGCATCGCTCCGTCACATCGGGACCACCGGCCCGACGTAGTACCGCCAGCTCTGATCGGCCCCTCCTTCGATGCGCCGCCTCCCGAGCGCCACATCTGCCTTCGCTTTTGCCCATCGCCTTGCCAGCCGCCTTGGCTGGCCCTCCGGCCTCCGCCACAGCTTGACCGCCCACAAACGGGCACTCTCAGCCTTCGTGATCCTAGCCTCCGCACTGGGCGCCACCACCCGCTGGCCCCGCTCACCCGATCGGTCGCCTCTCGGTCCGCCTCCATCGCTAGCTGAGCTGACCGTTAGCTCGCCTATGATTACGGTGACTGACGAAGCATCGCTTGTGACCGATCATTTGCCCAGTCGGACTCCAAATAGATCCAAGTTCATTTTAATTCAGCTTTGGCTCCGGTCCAGAGTGGCTCCAGCTTCTTGAGTCCAGCTTCGGCTTCAAACCAGCTTCAGCATCGACTTCAGCTTCTCAGCTCGGTTCCAGCTTATGTTTTTCAGCTTCAGCTTCTGATTTTCATTAGATTTTGCTATGCGCGCCCGAAGCGTACTAGAAAGTTTTTTTTCATAATCTACCATATATTTTTGATCTGTGATTTTTCTCCACCAGGTAATCTACTTAATTGACATTGAGAAGTTTGATGGCAATATCAGTTTCTCGATATGGCAGGTTCAAGTGAGAGCCGTTCTCACAAAGATGGATGTGATGAAAGCATTGTTATTTACCCCAGCAATTGTTTCAGTGCCAAAAAAAGTAGGATTTCATTGCATTGCAATTCATGCTTTTATGCCTAATATTGGTGGATTTTTTTTTACAATTCAGGCTATTGTGCTTACTATTGGTAGTATTTATGCGGGATTAATCATTGGTCATTTTCTTTGACGTTTCATCATCTGTTAATCATTGGTCATTTTTCGACGTTTCATCGTCTTTTAATCATTTGAGGATTCTTAGACGATTCATCGTCTATTATTATAAAAAAATAATGTAAGTTGAGGAGACAACTGATTTTGGTTTTTCATCAACGTTTGCATACGTTACTATTTTGGATCGCTTGTGCGATCATTATGGAGGTTTTGGCAACGTTAATTCTTAGAAATTTGATGACACCCTACTGGTAGCATTATACTCTTCGGAGTTTTACTAGTGAAGATCTTGCTCCAATGTCAGTTTGAGACGAAAGTTTGAAGTGCAAGAAGAAGTTTATTTTTGCGTGGATACTACAACATTGTTTAGTTATCTTTACTCGATATGAGGGGTCTACTGTGATTTATACTTTATTGATGGCACGAGAATTTTTCTTCATCTTGATATTTTTGCAGGAGCAGTTTCAACCATGTCATGGAATTTCAGTAGGCAGTTTGACGTACATGTTGGTTACACGTGTAAGTTGCCCTTTCAATAAGCATTATTTACCGAATTTTATGTTCTAGGTGAAGCATATAAAAAACCATGATATGAGTTCTTCGCTATCTATCAGCACCACAGATTATCTCTTGGCTTATATCGTTTAATGATTGAGCGTTTATTTAGGGAGGTTAGTAGCAAAGACTCACATTTTATTGGGGTTATGAATTGTTGAAGACCCAGATTTCTTTGTCTGCTTTGTTAATAGCTGTGTGTTTGGATTGACTGTTCCGGTCTTTCTCTCAACCTAGTGGTGGTTTGCTCAGTCTTGCTTCGTAAGAAGCGTTTAGATAAGACAATACTAATATTTATCTTTTGCAATACAACTGTTTGGATTGACTATTACAGTCTTTCTTGTTCAGTAGTCCTTTAGACTTTTAACGCACTTAGTATTAATGATGCTTAATTACTCTAAGTAGTTTTTTGGAAACATTTTTATTATGGATTTTAAGTTAAGGGGAGATTTGTTAGAGATAACTGAAATATCCAAATATGGTTGTTAAAGATATACTCAATATATCTATAGGAGCCTATATTATCTATAACTCAGACTCTTTTAGCTATATAACTCAACCCATGTATATGTAATATTGAGAGATTATAGTGGATTGTCTCCCATAGTTTTTTCCTCCTATGTAAAATTTTTTCACATTAAATTTTGTCTCCTATTTTTTTTACTGTGCTAACCCTAGCACATATTATTCTCGCTACCGAAGCGGTAAACAACAAATGTGTCCGCATATCTTGCCCAGGCCTCTGACGAAGGAGCACACCCGACGGCTGCGAATTTGTCAGAAGGTATGTGGTCGGCCGGTGAGAAAAAGCAACAGTAGCGATCTACAACGAGGCAACACCAGACAACAAGATCTCTAATCATTTTACTAGAATGTGCATTCGAAATTTTTAAATAATTTTACAAAAATAAAATGCCAAAAAATTATAAAAATATATTGTGTCGCTATTCCAATTGACGACGGAAACTCTGTCGCCAATTGAATTGAAATGAATTGTTGACATGCCATTTGTCGACATTTGGCGACAAGGAAACCTCAGCTTGTTGATAAAATGAATACGCGGCAAAATAATCTGTTGGCTAATTCAATCTATGATAAAGCAGACATAAATTGACGACAGAAGCTTGATTGCCATTTCACTTCACGTAGTTTTTTATCCTCGTATACTCGGTTGAGACGTATTGGAATTTGTCATTTGGAAGAAGGTGTATGTAGAATATCAATAGGGTATACAGTGCACCGACAAAATTTTGTACTGAATGCGATCTCAATTGTTGTTTTGTCTTTGCAAAAGAGTATATACAGCTACAGCTAAAGAAAAGAGTATATGCAGCTAAACTCTTGGACATTATATTGTACATGGACAATCATAAGTACTTGTTAGGATTATTATACGATTGAATTCCATACCTGATACCTCTAAATCTCTGCATATTGACCAAAGCTTTCATATTATGCTAGATATACATTTGATATACTTCTCTTTTTCGCAGGACAGTTGACAGTTGATCTATACTAGTACTATTCATTCTTCTTTTATGTACATGCTTCTGTATCTGGGTTGGGCCGCCCTGACTGTACTCAAGTTATCGTTGTTGTTTACCAGGAACTGTCCCAGACTCCCAGTATTCCTTGCAGCATGATGCATGCCGGCTTTAAGGAATTAGAAGGCAATGGATTGATGTACTGCTTCATCGTAACTAGAAGTCATCGGCTGCCAAATTTCATCTAAAAGTGCAAGGATGCAAAACTAGAAGCAAGTACATCGTACAACTGTTTGTTCTATCAGAGGATATGACTTCAATCGCCTGGTACTTGTACATGTGTCCCTTGTTTGGAAGGTGTTGTGGAAGATGGGTTCTTCAGGCGGAGAAATAAAAAAAATGCTTTGTATTTTTCTTTTAGTACTTATAAAGTCTATAGCTTGCATAGTTCAATTTACATGATTATTGGTCTTATGCATGTTTCATCGGAATAGCTTGGTGGTTATATTTTAATGTTTCAGCAGAATTATTTTATATTGTAACTGTTGCGCCAAAAAATATGACAAATGATTGATCAGTCCAAACACATGAGAACACCGAGTTCAGTTAGGTTCATGGCAATGCTAGCCAATTTGATCATGTAATCGGCAGGATAGGTAGAAAGATATGCTCAAAACCGACCTTATGTGATAATTGGCAAAGATCTAAATAGTTATGTAAAACCGATTAAATAAGAGGTAACGATAAATCAAAACAGCCTAGTAGTGCTAATTAGATGGGAAAAGGTAGATCTTTTCGAAAAAGGCTATGCGTAACAAGATCGTAGAAAATCAAATCTGGTATAATCGATGAAGATCAACAATCAGCGATGCACAACTTTATTAATAAAAATCATATTACAGAAAATATTCTAAATTACAGGGCTACTCCTAATCGACAAGAAAGTAAAAAAGTAGATACAAGTTGTTTGGTTAATTGTGTTGTTGTCTTTGCTCCCCTTGACTATCTTTTATAGTGCATCAGCCAATCGTGTTATTCTTCGATGAGTTATCAATGATTCGTATCAACCTTTACACGGACAAAATTCCCATCTCTGAACCAATATCGGTCGTAATTCTATCTTTAACTTAACTTTTCCTTCTTTAACCGATATCAATCCAAAATGTCATTTTTTATCCTTAGCATAACAAATTGGTCGTGCCTTGCCAAATTCTAGTGCAAACATATGCCCCCTATTTTTAGAAGATAACATGTTATCTTACAAAAATCTTCTTTATCGTCTTCCATACCATCGGCTTAGCACAACATCTTCGTTGGTAACCATTCCATTTACGATGCCGCAAAAATCTTGACTCGTATCTCACCAGAAAAACTTACTGCCTTTTCACATTTTTTTACTCCACTATAAATATGATGCTCATTCACCTATTATTTTCACGCGCTCGAGCTCTCAGACCCTCTGTTATTGGCTTCATCTCTGACTTTTCGCACTTCACATCTCGCTCAGCAACTTTCATCGACCAACACAACTCTTCACCAGATCGACTCAATGGATCCCAGTCAGGTACTCATCCCCATCCCTAACAGTAATGATCAGTATTACTTAGGGCCGTTAGGAAACACTGACCCATCAGTTGTTATAGAACAAGAATTACCATGTCTTCCCTTATCAGCTCCTGAATATAACATAGAGGGATGGCGCAAAAGCTTTAGGGCTTGGCCGACAGCATTAAAGGGCTGGAGGAACTGGTATAATCCGGTAGTAGCCCAGAAAAGGCCAATATGGGAAATAATGAGAATAGCCGAGTGCCTTCCATTGTCGTTAGCCAACCCAGAAGCCAATGAGACCTTAGTGGCCATAGCCTGCTATTTCTGGTCAGATACGCTCAATGCGTTCATGTTTAGAACTGGTTCGATCGGCCCAACACTTCTAGATGTGGCCTAGGATTGCTGCTTGAGGCCAAACGGAGATTAACTATCGGCTTTTAGCACCAAACCCAAACATAAGCTGATTCACTCAAAGGGAGAGGGCTGGAATAAGTACATCAACAATAACCAAGGAGTTGGTCTAGTATCGGACAAGGAACACATCACCTTCCTAAACATGTGGCTGGTCATTTTCTGTTCTGCGAGGCGTCACTTGGGCCGATGCAAGTGTATCAAATAATAGCGTAACAACTAGTTGAGGGCCATCGGCTATCACTAGGGAAACTTTTCTTAGGAGTAGTCTTCCAGATGATGCACGCTATCCGCAGTCGACTTTTCACTAGATTGGGCTAGTATTTAGTTGGTAATATTGGCGACCCCTTGTGATTTATACAGTTCTGGCTATATTGTATCCTTTGCCGACCGTTTAATATCGATTCAGCTGAAACCACTCGCTTCCCTCTAGAAGGAACTCCAGAAGGCTAAGAGTCTGGTTTTAGAGATAGTCGATCTTTCGGCAAAAAATTGATCCTTTGCTCCTACACCCAACCAAGACTCACTCCCATCGGAGCAAGGAGATTTCTGGCCTTTTTCTTCAGCCAGAATGATTTTTTCAACTATAAGGAAGCCAACAGCTATCCCTGGCCATCATTCCTTCAGCTAGCAGCCGATAGTGACAAAATGCCTAGAGAGACATTGGACATGTACCGGATTTTCATATCGCCAAGTGTGCTGTCTGTCGGCTTACACACAAGAAATCGAACCTATCAGTCTTCATACGAATTATATCATCCGTTTGTATACGCTAGGCAACTGGGATTCGGCCAAGTATGTCCTTGTTTCTAGCTTCTCAATCGGATCAAACCAAGGGATCAGCTTCGCCGTCTGTCCAACGTCAATATTGTCTTGCACATGGCAAATGATCTACAACTTCAAAGCCTGCCACACTTCAACTTACAGACCAGGAGGGTAGGCAATTTTTCAAGCTGGCGGTCAGCTATCTAAGCGGTTTTGTTTCCTACGGAGCACACTGTATCGGCTATGGTAGTCGAATTTTTTCCAGACTTGCCCCTATTGAGTCGGCGTCCACTAACTCTGCAAGTAGTGGCTTAAGCTCTAGCAGGAGCGCTAGCTCATAAGGCTATACTAACACAAGTATAGTAAATATTACCAGTGAGGTATTGGCTACATTTAGATTTCATTCATCAATTATCTTCAAGCATTTCATAGCATTTACTAATCGGCCTTTCTCAACTTTGCAGATCAAGGCGGTGGAAAAGAAACCAACCGACTCATCGGGCGTCGGCCAATCCAGTAAACAGACACGCCTTGTCACGACGATTTTGGTTGGGTACTCATCGAGTACCCTTGGTGTCCAAGCCCCTTCACTCTCTAACATCGAGAAGCAACAACCAAGTAAGCCAATTTTTTCACAGTTTGATACATAAACCGATGCTCATAACTTATCCCTTAACAAAAAAGAAACACGGTCGAACCAAGAAGGTTGTTACTTCCAAAGGCGCTCCTGCCAAAGTGGGATCGGCCGATCATTCCCCATGTGGATCGATCTCTGATAGTGTAAGCATCTATAATCATCAATCCATCAAACTTCCCGTTGACAATCTCTAACAATATTATTCTTTTGTAGCTTGTGTTCTCTCTTGCCACACAAGTGGCCAACATTTTGGCCAATCTGCCGACCGCTGAGTCCAATCTTCCTCCACCACCATCTCTGACTACGCCTCCTGCTCCTACCATCCCCGCCTTAGAGCCTGCCAAGCCAACGAAATCCCTCACCGATAGATTGGGTTTTACCTTGTTGGATTTAGAAGACGAGGAGGAGATGGCAATAGACAGCTATCTTGTGGAATTCCAAAGGATCATCGGCGTTTCTAAAGATGCATCAGCTACAGTAATGTAAGCTCCGGGCATGCAGGAGAGGTTGAACAAACTCTTTGACCTTGTGCTTGCACCATCAGCCAGACTGCTTGAAAACACCCAGCCACTTCGACATGCAATGGCTACGGTTCAAGCTGATTTATCCCCAGAGGCGATGGCGGCATTATTGAATGTATGTCATCTTGACTCGATGCGTCCAAGGCCAAACTTGCTCTCCAGGACGCTTAGTGAGAAGATCAAAAAATCCTGAACAAGATGGTAGCCGATACCAGGGCTAAGAAAGCCAAGTTCGATGAAGATGCCAAGTCCCACAAGCTGAACGAAGAGGTGACTCTAAAGTTGGAGTCGACTAAAAAATTTCTTGAAGCAGAACTGGCCAAAGTCAACAAGCAGATATCTGAAAGCCAGCAGATGCTAACGGACTTGGCGTTGGCTTTAAAAACTTAGAAGCTTGACTTGGCTTGGCTGTGGCAAAAGTAAAGAAACAGTCGACTAAAGTTGCTCCTGTTCCTGAAAGTGCTGTAGGGGACGAGAAGATTCTTGACGATGTAGCAAACGATAGCCAAGGCTACTGCTGTATTATCGGCCCTCGGAGCAAGGCTCAACAACCCTGGAGCATAATCGACTTGTCATAAAAATTGTATCTTGAATGTTTGTAATGTTGGCTGTTTAAAAATAATGCTTGGAATACTTTCTGAATATTTTGTAATGTTAACCGGCTGTTTAACCGATTATTTATTCATGCTTTAATCTTTTTGTCTACTAAGTGTGATGTATGTAATCGGGCTATGGTTTACTTCTAGTCTATAGATAGAATTAACTCCAATGACATAATTTGGCCTTTCATGACCGATAGCCATCTCTAGCCGACTACGATCCAACCCAAACACTTAGGTGATGTTTCTTTAGATAGTTACCGTTATTCGTCTTAGGAAACACCACACCTTCTAACATCTCAAAAATATAAGAATTACCATCTACAAGCCAATGAACTTTATACGGTCCTTCCCATGTCAGAGACAATTTGGTAAATCGGTTATCTCTAGAGTCGACAGGCAATATAGTATTCCATACTAAATCAGCTTTACAAAATGATTTAGGCATTACCTTTTGTTGTAAGCCTTCGCAACCATTGCCTTATTCTTCTTAAGCCGATCTAATGTATGCAAACGTAATTCTGCCAAATCATCTAAATTATCGACCATTAAATCCTTATATTCTTGAGCCAACAAGCCATCTTTCCTGGCTGTTCGTACGGAGTCAATATTAATTTCCATGGGCAAAACAACTTCTCGTCCATAGACCAATTGGTAAGGTGATAACTTTGTTACACCATGATATACAAGCTGATAAGCCCACATTGACTCCGATAGCGTTACGTGCCAATTCCTTGGTTTTTCCTCAATTTTCCTTTTGATTGACTTCATCAATGTTTTATTGGATGACTTAGCTTGACCATTAGCCTGAGTATAATAAAGTGATGAATTTAATAACTTGATGCCCAAACTTTTGGCAAAACCTTGAAAATCATCAGACATAAACACAGTGTCTTGTTGGTCGTAATAGTTTGTGGTATTCCAAACCGATAGATAATATGTTCTGTAACAAATCTGATGGCTTCAATACTTGTAACATTTTTAAGTGTAATTGCTTCAACCTATTTAGAAAAATAATCGGTCGTGGCTAATATGAATTTATGGCATTTGCTTGATGCAGAAAATATTTATTCGATTACATCTATTCCCCATCCTCTAAATGGCCAAGGCTTGATAATTGGATGCAAAGCCGATGCTGCAGCCAATTGTACATTGCCAAATTTCTAACAATTCTGGCACCCCTTATACTATTTGAAACAATCTTATAGTATTGTCGGCCAAAAATACCCAATACACCTTAGCATCCACTTTATCTTATGAGTCGATTAATGGGATCCATAAAAACCTTCATGCACTTCTCCCATAGCTACTTTAGCTTTTTCGACTTTAAGACATCTTAGCAACAAGCCTTCTAAAGTCCAATAATATAGCACATTATCGAGGATAACATATTTCAAAGCTTATCGCTTAAATTCTCTGATCAGTAGGTTTTGAGGGATTAGTCAAATGCTCCGTAATTTTTGTCATCCAATCATTAGTGGTAAAACAGATGATCGTCTTTTCAATCGGCACATATTCCTCTAAACGGACAAAAACTCTATAGCTCGATGCTTGTTTGGCTAGCAAGTTAGCCTTGTCATTCAACTCTTGAGGAATATGACTAATGGAAAAAGAAGTAACTGAGCCGATTACAGCGATACATTACTCCAAATATTTAATCAAAATTTCATCGTAGCAGTTATACTCTCCCTTAATCTGTTGGACCACATCAAAGAAACGCTATAAGCCTCAACAGAATCAACTCTGATATTATCGAGTAGCTGCAGGCCTTTAAGCAATGCTTCGTACTCAGTTTAATTATTCGAACATCTGCAATTCAGCCTGAATGCGAACTCAAAATTATACCCTTTTGGTGAAATCAACACTACTTCGATACCATCACCCTCTCAACACACCGATCCATCAAAAAATAGTTGCCAAGGGGCGACAGATATTAAATTGGCATTCAAATCAGTTTCATGAACTGTTATAAAATCGGTAATTACTTTACCCTTAACTGCTTTAGCCGATTCATATGTTAAGTTGAACTCAATGAGTAAATAGACTCATTTACCAAGTCAACCTTGTAAGATTGGAGCTGACAACATATATTTTGTAACATCTGTTTTACAAATGACCTTACAAGCTGATGCTAAAATATAATGTCTTAACTTTGTGCAAGCAAAATATAATGATAAGCAAAGTTTTTCTACAAAAGGGTATATGGTCTCCACATCAATTAACCGTTGGCTTAAGTAGAAAAGAACTCGCACTTTTCCCTTGATCTCTTGCGCTAAAACAGTTCCAATAGTCTCATCTTCAACTGATATATATAGCTTGAATGGTATACCTTTTCGAGGAGTGGCTAAAAATAGAGGATTAGTCAAATAATCCTTAATGCTCTCAAAGGTCTTTTGTTGATCGGCTCTCCAAATGAATTATTGATTATCTTTTCATTTCAACAGTGGGGTAAACAAACTAATACGGTCAGATAAATTCAAAATAAATTACCGTAAATAGTTAATCTTACCGATCAACTTCTGTAAATCCTTCTTGCACGCTGGCGGCTTAGTTTTGGCTATGACTTTGACTCTTTCTTGATAAACCTCAATCCCTCTTTCTTGAACCATGAAATCCAAAAACTGTCCAGCCGACACACAAAAGCGCACTTGTATGGATTCATCTTTAAGCCATTTGCCCTTATATTTTTTAATATTGTTTTCAAATCGGCTAGATGCTGCAAATCTTTCTTGGATTTAACAACAACATCATCGATGTAAATCTCCACAATATGGCCGATTAAATCATGAAAAATCAAATTCATGGTATGTTGATATGTTGCACCAGCGTTCTTCAAGCTGAACGTCATTACCGCCCACTCAAACAAATCTCGATTTTAGGTAGATCAGCTTCTGCCATGAATATCTGATTATATCCGGCATTACCGTCGCTGAAACTAATGATCTTATTCTCCGATGCAGCATCGATAAGCATATTGGCTATTGGTTTTGGGTACTCATCTTTTGGTATGGCTTTATTTAAATCCCTAAAATCAACACAAACCTTGAGTTTTCCATTTTTCTTCATGATAGGAATGAATTAGAAACCCAATCAGCATATTGGCAAAGCCTGATAAATTTAGCCTTCAATAATTGTTCAATCTCTTCTTTTATAATAGTATACAAGGTTGGATTAAATCATCTAGGAGACTGTTTAAACGGGCGATAACCTGGCTTTATAGGTAGCCGATGCTGAACAAGTTGTTGGCTTAAACCAGACATCTCATGATATTCTCAAGCAAAACAATCTTTATAACTTCTTAAAATTTTGACCAACTTTTCTTTGTAATCCACAACTAATTTTGAACTAATAAAAGTTGGTATTCTTCTATCACCATTACCTATGTCAACTTCCTCTAGCAAATCAGTCGATGTGAAACCTTAGCCTATCTTCTCAATTTCTTAGAAATCTTCAATGGCCTCATAGCTATCCGTTATTTGCCGATAGCTTCGCATTTTGTCTTATCAAGCCTTCATTGCCAATTTGGACTCCATCGGTGTAAAAACTCGTTTATTCGATCGAGTGTGATTGGCGTCACATTGATCGGAATAAGCCCTGTTTTGTTGATGCAGATAAAATCGCAATCATCTAGAGCTTTACTCGATATACACTCAACTTCTTCATGTTGCCAATTTGCGTATGAGCTCGCCATGGCGATATGAGCTGATGTGTCAGCTTGAATTACTTCAACTTCGTCCTAGTTCCATTGGACAAGCATTTGATGTATAGTCGACGGTGCACAACAATTTGCATGAATTCAATCTCGCCCAAGCAAAACATTGTAATTACCCTTAGCATCAACCACAAAAAAGATGGTCGACAATGTCTTACTGCCGACTATCAACTCAGTCACCATAACACCTCTTGCTTCAATAGGATAGCCCGTGAAATCATTCAAAACTATATTAGTTGTAATAAGATCCTAATCGGACTTACTCAGCTTTTTGTAAGTGGTATATGGCATTAGATTGATGGTTGCTCCTCCATCGACCAACATTCTTGATATCAACTTGCCATTAATGTGTCTTTTAAAGTATAATAGCTTCAGATACCAATGATCATCTTGAGGCTTCTCAAAAACTGTGTCTTTAGCCCCTAAGCACAACTAAGCAAACGTTTCTTTGGCCAAAACAGTCCTTATTTTGAATTCGGACTGCAATATGAACACCATGTTGATGTCCATCGGAGGTGGAATATCATCTCGTATCACAGGTGAATCCAGATCATCGGCTAAATCAAACTCTTCTTCAACCAATTCTTTTCTTCTCCACTCCCTTTTAACAATATTAATCGGACGAAGTTAATTAAACGCCTGGTCTCTTTGTTTTTCCTGCTCGGCCACTCTCATCTCTTGGATCCTTCGCCTTTGAAGTCATCTCCGTTGTGATTAGCTAAGCCCTGAAGGATACCACCTAGGTTTAGGTTCAATTGGCTTACGTATTTTTCTAGCCAGATCGACCTTGGTTGCAAAACTTGGCCCCTCTTCTGATCTCGCTTGCATTTGGTTTGGTGTAGAAATCCTTTAATGAACCGATCTCCTATGATTTTCATCAGAACGATATTGTTTCGGCTCAGATATTCTATCTTTAGCCGATCACCTTTGCTAGTCACCTTGACGAGGATAATGTTCCATCAGCCACATATACGGTGACGCCGGAGCTGACCCACTTTCCCAACAGAATTGCCAAAAGGGGCATCGTTGGTGAGCTTTTCCAAATTATCGTGTCAGTACAAATTATCTGGTTGACACACAAGATAACATGGCATGTTATTTCTCCTTTTATACTTTTCTAGTAACCAGGAGAAGGTTGACTTTGGCTTGTGAATCGATTTGCGCGGTGGCGATGCTCTCTTAGCTTTATACCATTTGCTGATCTGCAAGTCTCCCTTTGGCTTGAAAGTACTTGAACTTTTCCCTTCACAATTGGTTTCTATTTGCAGTGAGCTGATCGTAATTTTTAGGGTCTCTTTCCGCTGGAACTCGACTGAATGTCAACATGATGTGCAACTTTTGACCTTGTATCCTGCATCAGCTCTTTTCCTTTTGCAGAACATTGAACCATATTAATTGGAAAAGGATTAGCATCCACTGCGTCATCGTCTCTTCTGCAACTTGAGTCGACCATCCTCTGTAGCCGATTGTATTTACTATCGGAAAATATTGCAATCATTAGTATTATGAGAAAAGGAATGGTGCCATTTGCAATACCTTCGCCTTTTAATTTCATCAGTCGATGGTATAACATGTCCTTCGGGCAACCGTATAATCTTTTCTTGCAGAAGGAAGTTAAAAATACGATCACATTTGGAGACATTAAAAGCGTATTTTATTCCTGACTTATTTTTAATCGGCTTAAGCTAGGAACAAAATAAAGACTTCGTATATCCTTTAACCCACTCGGTTATAATTGTTTTAGCCTCGCCGTCTTCGGAGGAATCGTTTGAGCAGTACTCGACGAGGTTAACCTTGGCTTTATCCTTATCCTTGTTATTGTTATTGGCTTTGAATTTAGCTCTAAAGCCTCTATTATCGGTAAAACGTTTTTCTTGAGCCGATACCCTATGTAACAGATGACTTAAATCGGTGAACTCTTGCCTGCCGAATTTCTCCCTCATCTGGGGAATTAGTCCTTGGAAGGCTAAATCGGCTAACTGGTTATCAGGTAAAGTAACATTAAAACACTGATTTCTTACTTCTCTAAATCTCTTGATGTAGTCTGTTATCGACTCCCCAAATTTCTGGCGAACAGAGTTCAAGTCAGAAATTCTAAGTTCCAGACTGTCAAAGAAAATGTATTCATGGAATCGGCTTTCCAAATTGGTTCAAATATGAACCGAATTCGGAGGTAAGCTTATGAACTATGTAAAAGCAGCTCCTGTTAAAGATAGCGGGAATAACCTAATTTTTAACCTGTCGGACTAAGCAGCTTCGCCACATTATGTGATAAAACACCCGATGTGCTCTAAAGTAGTAACGGGGTTATCCCCTAAGAATTTCGCAAAATCAGGAACTTCAAAATTATTAGGGTAAGGCATCCAATCGATATAATCAGGGTACGGATTCCGATAGCCTGTAACCCTTCCCTTGGGCTGTATGCTGAAATGATCTCGCAATCCGACAATATCTAATCTACCCAATTGACTGTGTTGGCCTATGCAGCATTAGGAGCTTGCCAATTACGCTCATAATTGGTATTCTGCCCCTCGAGCGTAAGCTCGGATTGATAGGTTAGTTGAACCGATGGGAATTGATTAGACTACTCACATCCTATGTTATTTTTTCTAGCAATCGACTCTAGTACTAGAACGAAGGGTTTCGAGTATGTTACAACTTTGTATGGAGCTATATTCCTCTACATAATCTTATCAGGATACTATTCGTACCTAGGAGGTTCAATGGCTATGGAACCGATTAGGGAAAAGTGTAGAACGAAGCCGATATTGGTAGGCTGGCTGATAAATCCAACTTAGCAATATTAGTATATGCCTGGTAATGTGCAATCCCACTCGTACGAAGATCTCGCGGCAGTATGATAGTATGTTGGGTTGGCATCATAGTAAGGTTTGAAGTCATAGTAAGGTTTGAAGTCATAATCGGTAAAGATCTAAACAACTATGTGAAGCCAATTAAATCAGAGGTAACGATAAATCTAAACAGCCGATTATGGCTGATTAGATGGGAAAAGATAGATATTTCCAAAAAAAGGCAATGCGCAACAAGATCGAAGAAAATCAAACCTAGCGTAATCGATGAATATTAACAATCGGCGATGCGCAACTTTATTGATCAAAATCGGATTACAGAAAAAATTCTAAATTACAGGGCTACTCCTAATCGACAGGAAAGTAAAAAAGTAGATATGAGTTGTTTGGTTGATTGTATTGTTGTCTTTGCTCACCCTTGATCATCTTTTATAGTGCATCAGCCGATCATGTTCTTCTCCGATGCGTTGATCAATGATCCGTATCGGCCTTTACACGGACAAAATTCCCATATCTGAACCAATATCAGTTATAATTCTATCTTTAACTTAAGTTTTCCTTCTTTAACCGATATTGGCCCAAAATATCTTTTTTATCTTTAGCCTTACAAATTGGATATACTTTGTTAAATTCACTCACAACAATTAGAGTATGTGAAGTTGTGAACATACTAGGCCAGCAATATTTTTACTTGTATATGGCTCCTATACTAGCAAGTCACTCGACTACCAAAAAAAGTCTGAATTCAAATAGCATTTCTTGGAGCAATTCGAATGGCATCGTTATCTCTATTTGGTTGAATTCAATCGATTAAATAATCTCCATAAGCATGTAATATGGTTTTTTTTTTTGTTAATCCGTAGCAACCCAGACATTCAGCTAGTTTTCAGTCATTTGCAACGGACGGAGCAAGAGACCACAAGCTTGCTTGCTCTGATCGATGGCCCATCGATCACTGTGTAGCCTTTGTAATTTGGTGCGCTGGTTATTTTCCGGCAATAGTCACGCACACGGCGCGCGCGCAAACAACAATTTAGGCTCGACTCGAGCACGTCCATTGCAGGGACTTGTACTGGTCGCATTGTCACAACTTGTCCCACGCAGCAAGGTGAGCCATGAGCCCATCGAAATGGCTTACCTTGAGTGCGTTTGGTTGTTTAGATGAGGTTGGATGTGATATTTTTTTGGTTAGGTGGATAGGGATGAGTCTATTTTTTGTTTGGTTGGATAGATGAGAATGAATAGGATGAGCTAATTTTTTGTTTGGTTGGAAGGATAAGGACGGATAGATTGTTTGTGATAACTTGTGGTGAGATTACCTCCAAGTTGATGAAGATATTTGACAAGAAACTTGAATTACTCCCTCTCCGGATATGAACTATTGTGGCTCCCTCATCGCCACTTTACATTCACAGCAAATGTGCCGACTTGTGATTTGAACACTACCAATTGCATGGATATAAAGCTATTAGTTAACTTAGTTGAGCTAACGACTCACTGGACTGCAGTTCCTATTATTAATCATTAGGAAGGGAGTAGTACCCTACTGTCACAAGCCCATATACACGATTTGATAAGAAAATGCTATGAATAGTTTGTTCAATTTGACATCAATAAGCTCATCTAGAAACATGTGTGACAGGAGACAAAAGTTCGATAATGTGTACTGCATACACATATCAAATTGGTTACATAGAAATGAAATGAGCCAACTGATGGTATCACTTTTCAAATACAATGGTCACGACTGAACAATGGTGCATGCCGCAGCTGGCAGGAAGTATAGGCCCTTATATTTTCTGACCTAAGAGATGCAACTGGATTACATCTTCATTCCTCACTATGTTTCTCACATATACAACCAGGCAAGGGGTTTGCAAAGAAAGACTCTTCTAGCTTTGGGAATTCTCCAGGCTTCCTAAAATATGGAGCCCCTATTCAATCATTGTATAACCTTTTCACTTCTGAACTGAATTCTTCCAAAGGTATCCTTCCTTCATCAAATTTTCACTGCTTGGCTGAGACCATAGATCAGAGACCTACATGAAGCATAAACAATAGACCAACACAACAGTTCATAAATGCTCCTCACAGAAAAGAAATTTAGCAAATTAAAAGAGAAACACAGTAGCAAATGAGTTAAGGTACAATAAGCATAATTGCTACAATATGGATATTTTAGGTTGCAAGTTGCCATAGGTGAAACAATCACAGACAAAAGACAAAACAGAATGTATAACTTTGCCTACTTGCAAGCTTAAATGGATCACATTTGCTTGCAATTCCTTCAACTGAGCACAACAGAATCAATATCAAGATCTTTATTTTTCTCCTCTTGTCCATCTACAATGCAAAATCAAGCATTTTTTTAAGTTCAGATTGGTACAAGAAGCATGTACAAGACCTTACAGAATCTGTAGTGGAAGTCTTAATGAAATTATTACATTGTATTTCAAGCTGTACACTAGAATGCTACTCATCTACAAGTACATTGTAGTTTGTTTCATCTGACAGCAAAAAATTCCGTAACTCTCAGACTTGTCTAAAACTCCAAAGCGCTTGAGGTGACATTGGATGAACTGTAAGGATGCTTCTTCAATGGTCTGATGCTACATTGACCACCCAGATAAAATAGTGCTAAGCAGATAGTTGCTAAGAACAAGTCCAAGAGTTCTACAATCATTTTTAAGTATTGCTGTGATGAGTTTTCTATGGATTCTTGTAGCTGCAAGCATGCAGTACCAGCCCCCTGCCCCCAGCCAGGGGTGTCGCCGGGATGCGTCGCCCTTCTGCGCTCCTGCCTCGCCGGGTGCCTTCGGGTCGCCGAGCTCCAGGCCTCCTACCGATGGGCCGAGGTGCCCCCCTACAGTGTCGGGTCGCGCCGCCCTCTGGATCTGCCGCGCGGCCCCTCGATCAGTCGCGCCACCCTGCTATTGCCGGGTCACGCCACCTTCCAGCCTGCAGATCTTCCGCGCCGCCTCTTCATCTTCCGCGCCGTCCTCCGGATCAACCGCACCGCCCCTTGATCGGCTGCGCCGCCCTTCGGTTATGCAGCGTGGCGCTCGGACCGCTCCTCACCTACCTCGGCCACTCCGCTCCTCTCCTACCACGGCCACGCCGCCCTTGCCTCCGGCCGGTCGCCTGACGCTTCCTTCGGCTGGGAGAGGAAGGACAACCCTCTAGCTGGGGGAGACTCAGGAGGGAGGTGTGGAAACTCGGGGGGAGGGAGCCAGCTACGTTGGGACGAGGATGTTCGGCTTTTTTTCTTTGGATGGGCCGATCCGGCATCTGCTTTAAATATTCCTCTAAGATGGGCCTCCTTAAACGAGGTCTGGTGAATTGATTTCCTCAGGGCAGGCTGAGGCAAAATTACATCATGCGGAGCCCATAACAGAATCTGCAGGCTAGCTAATATAGCTAGCTACCTGGTGAATTGATTTCCTCCAGTGGAATACAGATATGTATATAACCCGTCCTTTGCCTGAACAAGCAGCTGCACGCCGCTTCGAGATTCGGTCCCTGTGTCAATGTCAATGCGTGCCTTGTGGCTCAGCCTCTATTGAAACCAAATGGTCCCCGTAACTGTGTACTACTGTTCCGTAATCGGTGTGCATGCCAAAGAGGAGGACAAAAAACACATGCTAGCAGCCTAGCACAAGGAGGAAAGCAGGACAGACATGCAAATGCCGGATTCGATGGGGCTAGTTAATCCAAATGACCAAATGTTTCTCGGTGTCGCTGCTTGCCTGTCAGGGAGCATGCATGTACAGGTGTCGGCCGGTTAGCTTAGCTTAGCTAGCCATGGTAAATATTTTGCAGCGCCTTTAGCTCAGGTGCATGTTGGCATCTTGCAGATATGCACAGGCCGGCCGGCCGGTCCAAGGGAAAGAGAGCTCTGCATGACACTGTTTATAATGCGTTGCTTGTCCGCGAGGCGGTGGGCCGCGCGCGCGGCCCCGGGCCCCCGGCACGTCCAGGTACAGGTCACGTCGTCGTTCTTAGCCACCTTGCAGTGGCACTGGTCTTTTTTGCATGGGGAGAATCAACACGACAGCAGCACGTTTTTGTTCCTGGTTCCATTTGTTCACGCATGCCGCTGCCGAAGCCTGGGCATAATTTTCCCTTCGGCGCTTTTTTCTCTTCCAAAATTAGCTTCCGGCAGAAAGAAATTCGGTTTTTGTCCTCTCAACGACTCCGGATACAGCGGAAGACGATATCTATCGTCTACCGCATTTCCTAACGTGATGAGGACATCCTAACTAAGGATATAACTGCTACCCCTTCTTCTTCTTCTGCGACCGCTACTTCGTCCCCGACCGTCGCTATTTCGGCCGCTACTTCGTCTACGACGTCTGGAGGGTTTAATCCGGAAGCAAGTCCTTTCCATCCACCTTTGCTAGACCAGCACGTCAAGAACATCCACCGAGGACAGCCCACGCGCCAAGAAAGACTCAAGATAAAGCCCAATTCGTCGTCGAGTCCGGTTCGGCCATCTAGGAGCAGCAGTACTTTAAACGGACGCTATGGCCACATCCGAACTCCGTTTTCGACGTTCGATAACTCGTTTGAAAGGTATCGAGATAACCTTTCCAATGGATCTGATCCCGAGGCCAAATTCCTCTGGAGCGAAGGGAAATCACAGAACAATCTCACGGGACAGAAATTCCAGGTGCTGCGCCACCTTTCTTTTGGGCCCAAGGCCCATGTACTTTTAGGGTTCCACCCCTCCTTTGGCCGGCGCCCCTCTCCGATCGCAGCACCTCTTGGCGCCCTTGTGTGGGTACCCCTTTATATTGGGTTCTCACCCCTGTTCTTCAGTTTTTAGGTTTTGTTGTGTTTTGGTAAAACCCGTGTGCGTCCCTCCTCGTGTTTGCGCGTGTCGACTAGACCGCTTGAGCCGAGAAACAGAACCTCAACTTGTTTTCTTTGTTTAATTTCAATACTACCTTTTCAGTTTGCTTCATACTTTGTTCTTGCGGGTTCTCGATTTCTTGCAGGAACTACTGATCATTGGATCTTGTATCTGTGTGGATTTGACATTGTGATTGTGAAGCTCCCAACCTGTTTGGTAGGAAGCCCTAAATTCGGTATCATCAACACCTCCAAATCGACGTATCATCATCCCACCGAAAGATCGGAATCGCTATCCCTATCATAACGGGACCGTGGTGGCAGGCCCTATAAACCTGCTACGGTATAGAACTACAGCAGATGCTACTGCACATTAGACTATGATAGATATGCTTCTTGCGTTTAAAATAAAAGAAAAGGTCAAAAGAAAACTTAGAATTTTTTTTTTGAAAAAATTGAAATAAAGTTGAGTCTCCATCCATAGAACTTGACGAGCTCTCGTGAATACTACAGAACCCACCACAAGGCTACAATCAAGGCTGTAACATTTCATTGCTTTTTAACTTCGCACTTTTGTCTTGACTCTATGCCCCCCTTGACCATGCGTATTTCAGGATAACACCGTTTCTTGTTTAAAATATTCCCGCTGCGAAAGGGGGCTGCAGCAAGATGGTGCCGCGTTGTCCAAACGCAGGTCTCTACCGTGCACTACGAGTTATCTGGTTTGCTACCGCGCTATCCGACTAAGGCAGCTCTGTCTTAGGTCTTGGTTGGCGATTCAACTATGCCAGTCTCATGCTATACAGCAGATGATAGATATCGACTACTGTTTTTTCTACGGTAGGTGAGAAACCTAATGCCCATGCTTCTGCCACTTCCGTTGCGAGTGAAGACACAGTAGCAAATATGATGGTGTTACATGCTTACATGTGATCCGGCAAGTGGACTGGCAAAACGCATTCCAAAAGCAATGGGCTTTTTTTCCATGTTTACAGTGCCGTACAAGTAGCTGCTTCAGACGGACTAGATCTATAAATAGCATGGTGCTACAATAGATACTATAGTATTTTAGTAGTGAGAAATTAGCACAGTGTTCTCGAAAAATCTAGCCTATGTAGAAACCGTTTAAATTGTAATCCTACGGGATCCTCGTCCCGAGGCATAAGGACTTGATGGCTAGCTGCCATGTGGCCCATGTATGGTTTACAGTTGAGAAGAGGCTAGCTAGCAAACGTGCATTGCGATCCACTAAAGCGTGTGCCATGCATATGAGTATGTGGCCCTGAACACATAGGTCAACTTAGCTTCATTTTATAGTTTCTGAGAGGATGCCATGCATGGATAGCTAGGTAGGAACTACATCTACGTTGTGGTCAACCTTACGTTCTAGTAGTAGATGTATGTCGGATCTCACTTCTCACAGCATCACAACCGCGTCTGATCATGTTCTATCATCTATGATGTGATCGGATGGCTATGAACTCACGTATGCAGCAAATCGAGCCAGTTAAGTCCGAGCGACTAGGGTTCACAAAACCGAAACCACGAAAACAGCAAAAATCGCTCAAAAACTGTCAGAAACCGAAGGGTTAAGAAATAAAAAAAATGAAAAAACCCAAAAATATCGAAAACCGTTCGGTTTTCTACGAAAAATAACGGTTTTTCGCGAGAAACTGCTCGGTTTTAGCGAAAAACCAGCCAATCAATTGAATGCTCCTAAAAACGGATTTTTAGCAAGTTTTTTTGCGAAAACCGGGGTTTTTCAACGGTTTTCGAGCGGTTTTCAACGCATAAATTTTTCAATTTTTTTAAAATAGATCGATTTACTGAACGATTTTGGATTTCGAACCAGAACGATATGATCAAAAACTACGAAAAACGAGCGATTTACCGCGATTTTATGAACCTTGCAAGCGACTATATATACCATGCACCTAGACGGTATACACTAGGGAGAGCATAGAGACATGGAGCTAGCTGTAACTGCAAAAATGATGGCTTACAGCCGAGACGACGGCAGAGAGAACATAGCCTAGCAGAAGGCCTCAAGAGTATCTAGAGTTCTAGACTTTCTTTGCAAGTTGTAACGTGCCTGGCCTAGCCTAGGATCTTCAGCACTGGTGAAGCGTCGAAAGGCATAGGGAGAAAAAGCTACTGGTACTGCAGTAAGATGCAAGAGAAAGGATAGAAGAAGAGTAAACGCGCCTGCGTACGCATGTGCAAGCGTGAACAAAAGAACGTTACACGTGGTCAAGCCGGCGACAGCATTTCAGCAGTTCAGCAGGTCCAATTTGGATACATGCGGATGTTCTCCAAGGATTCACACTTGCCTCCATTCAGTAGATTGTTCATGCAGCTGTTTCACCCCGATATTAGATTACCCTGTCAAATACATTCACCTTGCGATCTACTTGATATTCATACCATATCTTCCATGTGCTAATAGCTGTACTGTTTATACAGACGAATTTTAACTTGTTTGGGCCCAAGCCGAACCTCCATATACTCGAGTCAAATCACCGCTCACCACGGCCCAGCTTTACACGCGGAGCCCAAAATCAGATCACGTCCGGACTTCCCCCTGCGCACACGGCCCGGACCACTGCCTGATGCCCTCCGGTTACGTTCGCGAACCGCAAGCACGCCGTCGCCGCGCGTCCACGCCTCACGTCTTCCTGGCCTGAAAGGCTTAGGCTGCAACAGTAAGGGCGTACGCAATAACCCGTCGCGGCCGGCGTCTCGTGCGCTTCCCCCCTCGTGTCAAGCCACACAAGCTCAAACTATGCGCCTTCCGATGGGTCCACCTACCGGCGCTTTTACCAGACCGGTGGAACGAAGCAATGGAGATTTGATCGGTTAAACTCTCTAGTCTCTTAGTGGGATTTTCGATTGGTGCTAAAACACTGGTCATCTTAGTATGCTGATAATGATGAAAAGAGAACAATAGCAGAGTACTATTTCAGAATAAATAATCTACTGATGGAGAATTTCTTTAGTCAATCAAACATGAGACGACAAACTAGAGTTCACCGGAGCAATGGAACTAAACAATTGGTAGCACGACTAGACACTTATCTTGTATCTAAATCTGACATAGCCTTCTATGCCTTGTATTATTTTTCTCTCTCTTGCTAATATAATCACAGCTTCGGATGTCTTTCAAACAAAATGTGGAGCATCGGCCTGCCTAGGGTTCCAAATCTCACTGAATTTCGCCGAAATTTCGGATTTCGGGTCTCCATAAAATCTAGACTACTGGCTAGATAAATTTTTTTTTTTGAAATGCTACAGTGATTTCGTTTTTTCAGCGAAATTTCATATTTTTTGGCCGGGTTTTGAACTTTTAGGGCCGGATTTGACTGACTTTGGTCCAATAACCCTCGGGAAAGTCATCTCCTATGAAAATTTGTTGAAAAACCGAATTTTTTATACATTTTAAAATTTTGGCAGAAACACTATCAGATTTTTATAAAATTTTATAAGCTTGATAATGAGCTGAAAATTTTATGGTACTATATTTAGTAGTTTAGGATCGTACATAAAAAATTTAAAATAATTTAACTTAATTTGTTATCCTTGAAAAATCAAAAACAGAATGAACATAATTAGGACAGTTACATTGTCAGAATTTTATAAATTTTCTTGAGTGTGATTATGATCTAAATTTTTTGTGAGAGAATAATAATTTAATCGGTACCATTATATAAATTTTTCAAAAAAAATTTAAAAAAATTGTTTGGTCAATCAAATCTATGTAAGCATTGAACTTCGTTTGTTATATTATATTTCAAAAATAAAAAAGAGAAGAACATAAATGGTATTGTGCCTTGTAAGAATTTTATAAATTCACTGGAGTGTGATCATGATTCAAAATTTTTCTGAGATATTAATCACTTCATTTTCACCCTTCTGTAAAATTTTCAAAAATTTTAAACTTTTTTTATTGCTAAAGCAAATCTATGTATTGATCATCAAGCTTTTATCAGGACGTAGCACTGTCTGAATTTTTAAAAATTATTTGAGAATTATAATCATATAAAAAATTTAAATAAACATTAATGTTACATCAGGACCATCCACAAAAATTTTCAAAAGTTTTTAACGTGGTTTAGATATTTTTTTCATTTTGTTCAAGTTTGTCGGTAAGCCTTTTAACACGGCAGTAGTACTTTTCGAATTTTTAAAATTTCATAAAGTTTGATCATCATCTGAAAATTTTATAAGAACATTAGAGATGCATCATAACCATGCAAAAAAAATTAAAAGTTTATAACGTGGTTTGAATTATTTTGCATTCGGTTCAAAATTGCGAGTCAGCGTTTTATCAGGACAGTAGCAATGTTTGAATTTTTAAAAATTCCACAGACTTCAGAATTATCTGAAATATTTATGGAATATCAGCTATGTGTCAAGACTCTCAAAAAAAAATTTAAAATTTTTCGACATCGTTTGACTCAACTTTATGTCGTTGCAAAAACGCAAAAATTTCGGGTATTTCGTCCGAAATTTCGGGACTTCTCAGCGAATTTTGGGATTTCTCAGTAGCAAACGGACCGGATTTGAATTTTAGTTTTTGAATTTCGGACGATATTTGTTCGAAATACCGAGATTTCGTTGAAATGTGATCGTCCGGTCCTAACCGAGATTTTATCCGAAAACGAAATTTGAATCCTTGCCCTGCCTCAAAATCTGTCTGCCTCTCCCCTCGTCACACCGTCCCGATGCTGCTGTACTTCTCCTGTAACCTTTTGAGAACTTCGCGTGAGCGTTTTTGTCCGTCCGGACCAAAACTCCTTGATCTCAATGTTTTTTTTTGTCTTTGTTTACTTCTTGATCCCAGGGGCTTACAGAAATCTTAAGTACTTGCTAGCTATGTATCAAATTTAAGCGCACGTGAAATTGTTTAGATGTACGTAGTGCACTATAGTTTCTCTTCTGCAAGATAATGCATGCTCTCCCATCTCTGTCGATAAATTTTTCAGTCCGTTTAAATAAATTTAGCAATATGTGAGCTATAAAAAATTTTATATACATTTGATTTGGAAATTTTATAACCAATAATGATGCATGGCAGCGACCACATATAAATAGCTTTGCCATTTTGATCAATGGAGTTCAGCACGACTGGACGAACAGCTTGACAGTTGTTACAAATATCCTTATCTAGTCAGATACCTTATGAATATCAGAGCCGATCCAAGACTTGATGCATGCGAAATTGTGCGTGTAAGTATAACCACTTCGGCTATACTTTATTAGCATATATACTTCTTAGGCATTATATCACACCACACCACAATGTTATTAGGCTGTATACCATGATGTACGTTAGAATGTATCGTATCATTTATATTTTCACAAATCATTCTCCCCTCCACAGGAAGCAGACGTCGATACGCAATCCAATGCCTCTTATTGCTTCTCCTCGACCTGAAACACCTGCACCGGATTGGAGTAACTAGACTCCTTCGGGGTTGAGTCACCGTGGCTGCGTTGAGACGCCACGAACTTGTCAAGATCCCTCCAATCCGCGGCCGATTCATCCGTCGCATAGACCGGCTCGATCTGGAGTTGCCGAGAAGCTTGATCGTGTGTCAGGCTACATGCCTGTAGTGTGGCGACAGGGCCAATCAGGTCTGGAAGCTTGGGACTTTCTAACTGAGGGAGCTGCAGGAAGCTGGGCTCCTGGGGAAGCAGGTGATGGAACTCTAGCTCCAACTTGCAAGGGTGGTAGCTCTGGTGGTGGCTGTGGTACATCGCCACGTTCTGGTGGTGGTTCACCGCCTGCCTCAGCGAGTCCAGGTCAGGCGCCATGAACGCGACATGTTCGTTGAACCAGAAGGACGAGTCGCCGGCCACTGATCTTTGCACAGTTGCAACTCGCTTCTTGAAAACCCTACAGATCACCCATCCTTCCTCCTGAATAGAATGGCATGTACTTTAGAAAATTAACCTTTGTTAGGCATAAGGTGCTGAAGAATGAATGGATCATGGTACGTATATAGGACGCTAATAATTAGCATGAACCAACACATTCTGAGCTAGGCTTACGTACATGGGGAGTTACATTTTCGTTGGTCTCCAAGCGATACTCGTGCATGATCCAATCAGACTTCTGTCCATTGGGAGCCCGGCCCTTGTAGAAAACCAGCGTCTTCCTCATCCCCACAAGGCAGTTCTTAACGTAGATCGGCTTGTCCCTTCCGGTGGCCTTCCAGAAACCGGCAGTGGTTGCTCTGTTGGTGCGAGTGCCGGTCGGGTACTTCTTGTCCTTGTGGCTGAAGAAATACCAATCGTTTTGCTCTTCGGTTCCAATCTTGCATTGTTCTGTTTCAGCACCAGTGTAGTCATGGGTTTAGTGTGTATGATTGTTGAGTTCCATTCTAACTAGCAAGGTGTCCCACATATTTGTGCGTGCATTATCAATAAAGCATATTTAAATAACTCGATAATATATATGTGATTTTGCTTTTTGAAAAATAGATCGTTGCAGCAGAACTCCATTTATGATATTTTGAGATTATATATTATAGGGAAGAATATACTCACTCCATTTCCAATACTTATCAAATGTGATCGAAACTTTCTACTCCAAATATTTGCAGAGCAAAACAGTAAGTGTAGCGTAACATAACATTTTTCATTTTATATCACCATCTCTTAATTTCATTATTTCAATGTTTGTCTCTTTTTTTCAGTATTTTTTTAATGCACATCGCATTACTTATATCGGTAGAACACTTGCCGATGTATCACCCACTTAATCTCTTTATTTTGTGAAGGTACACCAAATAAAGAATCGGAAAGTTTTCTCATTTTCTTTGAGAATTTTTAGCAAATTCTATATAATTCTTAGCGACTATAAAAAGCCTATCATCGACAATTTACATACATAAAAATCAAATTACTTACATTTTTTTAAAATTAGCATATTTCTGGACTTTTAATTTTGAATAAACAAAAAAAATATTTTCTCACTTCGCATGAATTAAAAAACAATCCCTAATTTTATTTTACTTTTATTCTTATATTATTTTTATTGTTATTTTTTATTTAATTTCGAATTTTAGGTTTTAAATTAGAGTTCATATTAAAATCATATGGCTAATTTTATTATATTTTCTATTCTAAATTTGTGTTAATTTTGATTATTGTTTTTTATTTAATTTCACATATCAATTTTAGGTTAGAATTCACATACAAATCCAATTGCTAATTTTTATCTAACTTTTATTCCAAATTTTAGCTATGCAAGGGTTTTAGTTTGGAGTTTGTATGAAAGTTAAATGGCTGATTTCCTTTTATTTTTTGTTCTAAATTTTTGTTTTTTTATTGTACTTGGTATGGATTCTTTCTTCTATTTTAATTTGCTATTTTTACTATTCTTTTTTATTTAATTTCGAATATACAAATATAGCTACTAATGTTTATCTATTTTTTATTATGAATTTTAGCTATTTATGGATTTTAATTTGGAGTTCGTATGAAAATCAAATGGCTAATTTTTTATTGTAATTGGCATGGAATTTTCTTTTAAACTAAACCAATATAACTTGTCCACTCATTAGTCAGTTATATATATATATATTTTAAATAATAACATTCAATGGCTACTATAGTTAAACTTAGTTAGAATCCACCATAGTTTATAATTTATATATATACAAATCAAACTTATTACATTATTTTCTTATCAAACTAGGATATTTCTGGAATGTTAATTCTGAATAAAAACAAAAAAATATTTTTCACTTAGTATTGAATTAAAAAACAATCCCTAATTTTGTAAGTGTTTTAATTTATAGTTTGTATGAAAATCAAATCATCAAATTATTTTTATTTTTTATTCCTAATTTTTGTTATTTTTTATTGTACTTAGCATAGACTCTTTTTTTAATCTAAGCCATTATAACATGGGCCCGCTAGATAGGTGGTTAGATATTTTTTATTTCAATAATAACATCCAATGGCTACTATAATTCATCTCTACTTAGGGTTTATCAAATTAAGGGATAGATGTTTTGCTTTTTTGTGAGAATTTTTTACTTATTTCTCTTTTTTCTTAGCAACTCTCCATGTGCTTTTAATATATAATAGCAAGATGGCCCGCGCATTTGCGCGTGCATCATTTTTAAAGTATGTTTATATGACTTGCTAATATATATGCGATTTTTGTTTCAAAAATAGATCAATACAAAACACAATTTGTGATATTTTGATATTGTATATTATAGGAGAGAATATATTTACTCCATTTCTCAGTACCTATCACATGTGACCGAAACTTTCTTCTACGAATACTTGCATAGAAAAATAGTAAACATAGCATAACATAATATTTTCTATTTATATCATCATCTCTTAATTTTATTATTACAATATTTATCTCTTTCTTTCGGTACTTCTTTTATTGCACATCATATTGTTCATACCAGTATAACTGATTGAACAATTGTCGATGTATCACCCTCTTAATCTCTTCGTTCCGTGGAGATCCACCAAATAAAGAGTGAGAATTTTTAGTATATTCTATATTATTTTAGCGACTATAAAAAACGTGTAATCGACTTTTATTGCATAATAGTTAATAATATATATATATATATACAAATCAAATTACTTACCTTATTTTATTTCCCCCCTTAAATTAGCATATTTCTAAAATTTTAATTCTAAATAAAATGAAAAATTATATTTTTCACTTAGTATGGAATTAAAAAATAATCCCTAATTTCCTTTTATTTTTATTCTTATGTTATTTATATTTAATTTCGAATTTCAAGTTTTGATTTCGAATTTGTATGAAAATCAAATGACTAATTTCATTTTGTTTTTTATTCCGAATTTATGTTACTTTTTATTTAATTTTGCATATCGGTTGTACTGTAGAAATCGTATACAAATCCAACTACTATTTTTTATATAATTTATATTCTGTATTTTAGCAATGTACATGTTTAATTTAGACTTCATATGAAAGTTAAAATGTTGATTTTCATTTATTTATTATTCTGAATTTCTGTTATTTTTATTGTTCTTACTATGGGCTCTTTCTTTTAATTTAAGCCATTGATTTTATTTTTATTTAGTTTTGGATTACAATTGATAATACAAATCCAATTGCTAATTTTTACCTAATTTTTATTCTGAATTTTAGTAATGTACGTGTTTTAATTTAGAGTTCATATGAAAATCAAATGTCTAATTTATTTTTATTTTTTATTCCGTATTTTTGTTAATTTTTTGTTGTACTTCACATAGACTCTTTCTTTTAATCTAAGCTGTTATAATTCGGATTCGCTAAATAGATGGTTAGACGTTTTTTAAAATAGTAACATCAAATCTAATGGCTATTATAGTTCAACTTAGTTACGGTTCACTAAATTAAGGGTTGTATGTTTTGCTTTTTTATGAGAATTTCCAGCATTTTATTTTCTTAATAACTCTACATTATATGCTATTGAAGCATTGTAGGACCGGTCTTGACCCAGTGACCTAGTATAGGATGGGCGTAATGCCTTTTGATGAATTTCAGAACACTATTAGCACATCAATTTGTTTCCTTTGATCAGGTCGATGCCATACTTGGTGTTGAATCTATCATAGACGAACCAAGAGATAAAAAAGAATAAATCTAAAGAATCCTGATTTTGTGGGAGTTAGATTGGGAGATCAGGAGGCGCACTCTTCCACGTCAAGAAAAAAGCAGCGATTTCTGTTTTTTTTTCTGGCTACGCAAGTAAAAGGATTCAAAGGGCGATCGAGCTCGTGCAATGTTATTATTTTCCCATTCTTTTCTTTCCTCGGGAGCACTTGCACGGGGAGCACCAACAGACACCATGGCGTCCAGGGGATAAATCTATATACAGTAAATGTATTGATTTATTTATTTCTCGACAAAACTGTTCTACTTTTAGGGAGTTCTTAGAAAAACCAAATCAAATACAAATTAGTTTTGGGGCTGCGTGACTTTTATGTTATGGCTGAACCAACATGAGGTCATTTGTATTTTCTTTAATTGCATGCATTGAGTCACATCGGTATGTATTGTCTGTATAAGACCAAGGTGTGTCCAATTTAATGTCAGAGTTCATGTGCTGATTTGTTGGTTATGATTTACTAATCAAAATTATAATTAGGCTTAATCACGCATGAGATCCAGATGTATCGATCCGCCCCTACCATGTAAGTTTTGTCTTTTATTTTGATTTTATACTACAAAGTAATATATATATATCTACTCAATAGTATCTAATGGTCAATATGGTGCATTTTTAATTAGGGTCCACCAGATTAAAGGCTATATATTTTGCTTTTTTGTGAGAATTTCTAGTCTATTTCTCAAAGATCCAATGGCAGTATTAAGGGCTAGATATTTTGCTTTTTGTGGGAATTTCTAGTCTAACTCTCATGGACTTTATTTCTAGTCTATTTCTCAAAGATCCAATGGCAATTGTAAATAAGGCCCATAAGATTAAGGGCTAGATATTTTGCTTTTTTTGTGGGAATTTCTAGTCTATTTCTCTTTTTTCTTAGCGACTCTCGTGAGCTTTTATGTTATGGCTGAACCAACATGAGGTCATTTGTATTTTATTTAATTGCATGCATTGAGTCACATCGGTGTGTATTGTCTGTATAAGGCCAAGGTGCGTCCAATTTAATGTCATAGTTCATGTGATGATTTGTTGGTCATGATTTACTAATCAAAATTATAATTAGGCTTAATCACGCATGAGATACAGATGTATTGATCCGCCCCTACCATGTAAGTTTTGTCTTTTATTTTGATTTTATACTACAAAGTAATATATATCTACTCGATAGCATCTAATGGTCAATATGATGCATTTTTAATTAGGGTCCACCAGATTAAAGGCTATATATTTTGCTTTTTTTTGTGAGAATTTCTAGTCTATTTCTCAAAGATCCAATGGCAGTTGTAAATAAAACCCACCAGATTAAGGGCTAGATATTTTGCTTTTTGTGGGAATTTCTAGTCTAACTCTCATGGACTTTATTTCTAGTCTATTTCTCAAAGATCCAATGGCAATTGTAAATACGGCCCATAAGATTAAGGGCTAGCTATTTTGCTTTTTTTGTGGGAATTTCTAGTCTATTTCTCTTTTTTCTTAGCGACTCTCATGAGCTTTTAATATATAATAGATAATAGATTAAACTCGTACTTTGACACATAATATTACAAGGCAGAAGGCAAGTTTGGTCTATGATAAGTGGATTTATGATTACCTTGTAGATCCCATGGTTCAATTTTGTACAAATCAACATCTTTTATGACATCCAAGTCTATCTTCGTCAGTGCTACCTTCTTCCTAAGGTAGTAATCCACGAGCTCCTCATCAGTGGGGTGGAAACGAAAACCGGGGGGAACGTGGGAGAAAGCGTTCATCTTCTTTTCTTCCACTGATCAAAGCGATGTAGCTAGCTAGATTCCAAGCTGGTTCACACTGCATGATAAAAAGTCGCTTTTCAGTCATAAGTTCGGTGATCAATTATCTCTGGTAAAAAAAACGTGTCTCTGGTAAGAAAATTCCACAAAAAAATGTATTTTTTAAAAAATGAGTTGAATTCTACAAAACAATGTCCAATCGACCATTAACATCAGAGATCGATTAATTGTCTCCAATTCTCCTTGAGAAATTAGGATGATCAGCGGACTGGAATTTGCTTTCACAACTAATAAATGACCTGCAATCTACAGGGATATGCAGCATTCTACCTCCATATATGCATCATGCATGGAAGAGGCGCGCGCGCGCGCACACACAGAGAGAGAGAGAGAGAGAGAGCACGCTTACAGTTAATACTACCTGAAGAACGTACAGATACTCACCACGCGCGCCTGCTTCGCGTGCACCCAGTTCAGTTAATTAACCAAGCGGAAACAAGCGAGGAATGTATACTCGATCGGACAGGACCAACTTTTCGCTGCTCCCTTTCTTGCCTTCTCCTCCGACAACCAACTCGGGACTCTCGAACCTTGAACCCACGAAGACGAAGAGAAACGACATTCAGCGCGCACTCCAGCACGCGCAGTGTGTGCACGCACGTACGGGAAGCAAACATGAAGAAATCACGAGGAAATGGTGGCTAGGCTACACGCACCTTTCTTTCCCGTGCACCTTCCACTTAATTTGACCGGCCGTTTGCCCCAGACCTCAGCTAGCCTTCAGTGGAAGCTGGCGTGCAAGTGTGCAACTTCGCCAATTAAGCTGGTCCCTCGGTTTTCGCCGGCCGGCGGATGGATCGATCGAGAGGAGTGATAAGGCCGCGGCGGGGTATACATATATATCGATCGGTGGTGGCCTAAGGTGGGTGGTGCGAGCGCGCGGATGGATTGCGGGCCAAGGCTGGCTGCAGCTATCCTGCAATCCAGGAGCAACGCGGCCGGAAAGCGACGCGGAGATCTCCCCCGATCTCCCGCGCTAGCTAGCTCCCCCCCCGGCGTTCTATTGGCTTTTCTTCGCCGTAACCGCCACCTCCCCCACCCGCCAACGACAGCGACTGCACCTCCTCGATCGATCACTCCCGGCCGGCCGCTCCTCCTCCCTCTCCCATCAACTATATACCGTGTGCAGTGCAGCTTATCTGCTCGTGTATAAGTACTAGTACAATGGCAGCCCTTCGGGCTTCAGGGCATGCAAGAGGGGGCAGAAAATGGTGGCCAGCTAGAAGAGCGAGCGAGCAGAAAAGGCCGGACCGCAACTGCCACCTTTCTTCTAAAATTCAGAGGCAAAGAGGGCGTAACGATATGATAGAAAGGTGTTGCCCCCTTTAGCTCGTCGGTGATGGATAATCGTACTAACATTAAATTTGATTGAACATTACGTGAAACGTGCATTGGCGTGTACGGCCCTAAAAGCCAAGTAATTATGGTCATCATGAGCAGTGATCCCTTAGCTAATAGGGACCAAACAAATCCTGTATGCACGGTTCAAGTTACTCTCTTCAGTACAAAAAAAAAAGCGTGTGGTCAAATCTTATCAACTTTGGCCAAATATATTATCTAAAATATGTAGCTGGGATATATGAAAATGGTATGAGTAAAATTGTTATGAAAAATAATTTCGCAATATTACACTTTTATAACTTTTTTTTGGTCAAAATGACATCTTGTTGATTTTGAAAAGCCAAAAACGATTTTCTTTCGTGACAGGAAGGAGTACAGCTGCTCGAAACCATCCAAGAAAATCTCTTCCAAATACTGTAATTTGCATTTCTTTAGTTAGTCCATTACAGCGCACGTACACTGAAATGCATAAGCAGTTAATAGATTCCCGCGACGGGTGATACGGCCAATGAAAACTAGACGCTTGTTGTTGCACGAATACTAATTATACTCCCTCTCTGTTGATAAATATAAGGCCTATAGCTTGATTGATCTTGTTGAAAAATATAAGACGTGCATGTAGATTTAATAAGTCTTTCCACCTATACCCCTATTTATTCTCTCTCAACTATATACATTTATTCATTCTTGTGAATACTAATAAAAGGATACCCTAACAGTCGCGCGCCGCCCGCCGCCGATCGATCGCTGCGAGACCGCGCAAGGCATCCGCTCCCGACCGCCAGGAAGCGAATCCGACAGACAGCGCTCCGACCCCATCTTGGCGGGCGGGATCTCCGACTCCAACCAAACCAAGGTGACAAACGCCGAGTGCCGCGTGTCGTCCTCATCGCCTACCGCCACGCACTCGAATAAGGTCAATCGGGCGACTATACAAGGGCGGTGGCTCCTTCCCAAGAAGATCCGTGATCAGAGAAGACAAAGCTTCCGGCCCATCAACGACCACGTAAAGACGAGCGCACGCTCCTCCCGAGGCGGCACCAACGTCACGCACCTCGGCGTCGGCGTCGCAAGGATCACAGAGGGCAAGTACGCTACTTCCGGAAATACCTAACCTCCCCGACCACCAAGGCTACCAACCCAAAGCATGGGCAAGGCGGGTGGCGACCATCCACGGACGAAGGACCGGAGCTCTAGCGTAGGTCACCTCGCTTTCCTCCTAACTCGATGTAACCTGCCCCTTCCTTCGTATAAAAGGAGGCGGGGCTAAACGATCGAGAGGGCAACGAGCAAGAACAAGAAAGGAGAGAGCGCTATCAAACCCATCTCGCTAAGCCATTGGCATTCTCGCTTGTAAAACTTTGTGCGATCATCGTACCAAGAGTAATACAATACCACCACACACGAATCGGAGTAGGGACCTTCACCAACCAAGATACATCTTGGACTCACGAGTCTAACCATTCAGGAGTGGAACGCGCGACCCCTAGACTTACAAATTTACTTGCCGGCGCTCCAAAAGCGCCGGCGGTTGGCGCGCCAGTAGGGCCTTCGCGTCTTCATCACCATCTCCGGTTCCGTTTATCTCCCGATGGCATCCACCCTGCGCGACGGCATGATCGCGCGGGAACCGGATCCGCCGGCTCCCTCGACCGCCGTCACCCGACGGGAGGGCTCACGCTTCGTCCCGCCGTCTCGGAAGACAGCGCCGCCGAGAGCTTGGGCGTCCTCTACGGCGACCGCTAAGCTCCGGCTTGGGCGCCTCGCAGCCCCGGCGGAACCCGAGGAGTGCTCGCCGCGGTCGGCGAAAACTCCGAGGCCCGGCGGGTGACCATGTCACCCCGTAGGCTCGCGATCGAGTGGCGATGGTCGGCTACATGCCAACCTCCGTCCACGAGTTCTTCGGAAGACTCTTCCGACCACGGCCCAGCCCGACGGAGTATCCGCGCAGCGGCACTCGCGAGTGCAACGTGGCGGGCACAGCCGATTTGGTCGTAGCCACCGCGGCTACGACGGTCCCCGTCCCGCGACCGAGGCACGGAGGGGAATACCCGCGAAGGCTGCTGAACGCGCCGAGCTCGCGCGCCGAGCTCCAACGGCAACGCGAGAGTCGAGGAGCGGCGGTCGAGCTCGGCCGGCCCAGCCGACTGAGCAGGGCGAGCCCGAGCCCGCGCAAGTGCCGGGCGGCGCGCGCGCGCGCGCCAAGAGCACCACAAGTTGGGGGCGTAATCCGGTGCCCCGGTTTTTTCCTCACGCGAGCCAAAGCGTGGCTGCGGCCGCAATCTTGCCCGAGGCCTTCCGAGCCCGCAAACCCGGAGGCCGAGCTACCTACCGAACCTTCGGGTGGTGGAGCGCGCGTGTGACAAAGACATCGAGCCTCCGGCTCCTACCACACCGGCGCTACTTCCGCCATCGGGCCCGTCTGCGTGCTGGGAGCCGGTTGGTGCGCCAAGACCGCACCCCACCATGAACCACCCGGGCCTCACGCACCCGGTGCGCGGCGCCTCGGTAATGCCCTACGACATCCGCGCCACCCTCGAGGCGCGAAGAAAGATGGCGGAGGACGCCGCCACTCACGTGTTGCGGATGGTAAGCGCCACTACCGCGGCTGAGCCACGATGGTCCGGACCACGGGCTTTTGCCAAGGATCCGCCAGCGGATTTACCGCCCGATTCCGGCGCCTACCAACATTGCCAAGTACACCGGGGCCACCAACCTGTGTCCGCTCAAGATTACCGGCTCGCATGTCGGTCGGGGAGCGACAGATGATCTCTTCATCATCCAAGACCTCCCTATCTACCTCGCGGACTCGGCTCGAGCTCGGCTCGAGTACCGCCGCCAAAAGCTGTCGAGGCGGGTGACTTGAAGAATCTCTTCGTCGGTAACTTCGGGCACTTATAAGCGCCTGGTAACTCTGGGACACGAAGGCTGCAAGCGGCGGCCGGGAGACTCTCGGGACTACATCCGGAGGTTTTCCGCCGGTAACGAAGCTCCCGACATCTCCGACGCCGATGTCGTGGGAGCCTTCATCTGGCACCTCTGCAAGGCCTTGGTGCACAAGGTGGGCCGCCTCAAGCCCGGACCACCAAGGAACTCCTCGACATCGCCACCAACCACGCCCGGCGAGGAGGCCGATGGGCTATTTTCGAAGGAGGAAAGGCCCAGCAGAGGCCGGCGTCCAAACGGGTCTCTCCCGACCGCCCGACAAGCAGGCGACACGGAAGCGGATCCGTGAGACCAAGTGGCCGCCACGGTCGACCGCCTCGCCAGCGGCAGCGCGCCGACCGTCGCCCGACCACCGAGAAATTGATGGACGGCCCATGCCCGAACCATGGGTTCTCCGTCAAGCACAAGTACCGGCTGCGAAGTCGAGGCGCTATCTCTAGCGTCCCCACCACGCCGAAGCAAAGGAAAGAAGCTCGCCGCGGCCCGCGAACAGCGGAGAAGAAGGCGACGACGAGTTCCCGAGCCCGACGGCGCCTCATGATCTTCGGAGGACCGGCTTGCTACGCCGACAAGCGTCGACTCAAGCTCGCATCGCGAGGTCCACACCGCCGCGCGGCGCCCCCAATATCTTCGGTGGTCGGAGTTCCCGATCACCTTTGATCGGACCGATCACCCGATCGCGCCCCACACCGGGAGGTACCGTGGTGGTTAGCCCCGTCGTCGAACGGCGCCTCACGAAGGTGCCGATGGGACGGGGCGCGGCCTTAACATCCTCACGTTGAGACGTTCGACGCTATGGGGTCCCGCGCTCAAGCCTCCGGCCAAGCAAGGCACCTTTCCATGGCGTCATCCCGCCAACAAGCCCATCCGCCGGCGGTCGACCGCCCGTCACCTTCGGGAGCCGGAAACTTCCGCACCGAGACCCTCACCTTCGAGGTCGTGGATTTCCCCGGCGCCTACCACGCCATCCTGGGGAGGCCATGCTACGCCAAGTTCATGGCGATCCCCAGCTACGCCTACCTCAAGCTGAAGATGCCCGGACCGCATGGAGTCATTAACCGCGGCATCGTCTTTCCAGCTTGCCTTCAATCGCGGCGCGGCAACGCGAAGCTCACCTCGGCGATCGTTGCTCTGCGGAACTCAACAAGCTCAGGAGGGAAGCCGCCGAGTCCGTCCCTGAATCCAGCAAATCAGGGGCGGGATCCTTCAAATCCGCCGAGGACACGAAGGAGGTCACGGTCGATCCCTGTGATCCGACCAAGACCGTGCGGGTCGGAGCCACGCTCCCCGCCAAATAGGAAAGCGCGCTCGTCGACTTCCTCCGCACTAACAAAGATGTCTTCGCATGGAGGTCCTCCGACATGCCGGGCATTCCAAAGGAGGTCGCCGAGCACTCCTTGAGCGTCCGACCAGGCTCAAAGCCGGTCGCCCAACGCCTGCGCCGCTTCGACGAGGAAAGGCGCAGGGTTATAGGGGAGGAGATCGCCAAACTTTTGGCGGCGGGGTTCAGAAAGAGGTGCGCCACCCTGAGTGGCTAGCCAACCCTGTACTTGTAAAAAAGAAGAACGGGCAATGGAGAATGTGTGTTGACTATACGAGTCTCAACAAAGCATGTCCCAAGGACCCATTCCCCTTACCTCGCATCGACCAAGTCATCGACTCCACCGGGTGCGAGTCTCTTTCCTTCGGATGCCTACTCGGGCTACCACCGATTGCGCTAAAGGAGTCCGACCACTCGCGACTTCCTTCATCACTCCGTTCGGCTGTTCGCTATGTCACAATGCCCTTCGCTGAAGAAGCGGGCGCTACATACCAGCGATGTATGCAAACGTGCTTTAATGACCGGATCGGCCGCAACGTTGAGGCGTATGTCGACGATATTGTCGTAAAGACCGGGAAGGTCGACGACCTTATCGCCGACCTAGAAGAGACTTTCGCGAACCTTCGACGGTTTCGCATAAAGCTCAACCTGCAGAAGTGCGTCTTGGGGTCCCCAAAGGAAAGCTCTTAGGCTTCATCGTCTCGGCGAGGCATCGAGGCCAATCAGAGAAGATCTCGGCGATCGCAAGGATGGGCCCGGCAAGAACCTCAAAGGGGTCCAGAGGTCGACGGATGCTGGCGGCTTTAAGCCGTTCGTGTCTCGCCTCGTGACGCGAATGCCGCTCTATAGGCTGCTCAAGAAATCCGACCGCTTCAGTTGGACACCTGAGGCTCAGGAGGCCCTCACCCGCTTGAAGGCCTTCCTGTCCTCGCCTCCAGTCCTGGTCGCCCCGGCACCAGGTGAACCGCTGCTCCTCTACATCGCTGCCACTACCCAAGTCGTCAGCGCGGCCCTCGTGGTGGAGCGAGCGGAAGAAGGCCGTGAGCTCAAGGTACAACGGCCGGTCTACTTCATCAGTGAGGTACTTTCCGAGTCCAAGACTCGGTACCCACAGGTGCAGAAGTTACTCTACGCGGTGCTCATCGCAAAGAGGAAACTCGTTCACTACTTCGATCAGCACGCCATCACTGTGGTGACCACGTCCCCACTAGGCGAGATCATCCACAATCGCGATGCCTCAGGAAGGATAGCCAAATGGGCGCTCGAGCTTAGCGGCCATGGCATAATATACGTCCCTCGGACGGCGATCAAGTCGCAGAGCTCGCCGACTTCGCCGCCGAGTGGACCAAGCCTGTGCACCACGGTGGTCGAAGACCCCGTCATCGACAATGTACTTCGACGGGTCTTACACCAAGAATGGCGCGGGCGCGGGAGTCGTCATCATCTCCCCACTCGGGAACAGGCTTCAATACGCCATTAGGTTGCTCTTCGACGCGACCAACAACATTGCCGAGTACGAGGCTCTCGTCAACGGTCTCCGGATCGCTGCCGACCTCGGTGCCCGCCGGCTCTACGTCCACGGGGACTCCAAGCTTGTCGTCGACCAAGTCATGAAGGCTGCGGAGCCCCGAGACGCCCGCATGGCCGCGTACTGTCGAGAAGTACGCCGGCTCGAGGAGCGGTTCAAGGGTTTCGAGCTTCACCATAGCTACCGACGCTACAATGGCGAGGCCGATCACCTGGCCAATCTTGCCTCCAGCAGAGAGCCTGTCCCGCCCGGGATCTTCGTCTCCGACCTCCTGCGGCCCATTGTCGGTGGACTCGCGGTGGCGGCCACCCGACCAATCCAAAGACGGTCGCCCGGACCGACGCGGTCGGGCGTGAGACTTGGCCGGATCGGCCCGCGGTGTGCTAGCACTTGAGTCCGACTGGAGGAGGCCCTACATCGACCGTTTGACGGACGGGTCACTTCCCCCCGACCCGACCGAGGCCCGGCGCCTCGCCCGGCGGGCAAAATCCTTCGTCCTGATCGGCCCAGACCTCTACAAAAGGAGTCCCTCCGGGGTCCTCCAAAAATGTATCTTGACCGACCAAGGAAAGCAAGTGGCTGGACGACATACGGGAGTCTGCGGTCACCACGCAGCACCCGATCTCTTGTGGGAAAGGCCTTTCGACAAGGTTTCTCATGGCCAACCACGTGTCGACGCCGAGCATATCGTGACGCACTGCGAAGGATGCGATTCTTTGCTCGCAGACGATCCGCCGACCAAGCTTTCTGACGATCCCCATCACGTGGCCTTTTGCCGTCTGGGACTCGATTTGGTCGCCCTTCAGAAAGCGCCGGGGGCTTCACCCACCGCTCGTCGCGGTAGATAAGTTCACCAAGTGGATAGAGGCCAAGCCGGTCGTGGCGCCACGTCGGTACAAGCGCCATCTTCTTCCGCGACATCGTTTTTAGGTTTGGAGTCCCAAACTCCATCATCACCGACAACGGAACACAGTTCACGAGGAAGGAATTTCTCGAGTTACGTGGACGACTTCAACATCCGTGTCGATTGGGCGCGAGAGCCCATCCGCGGACTAACGGCCGGTCGGCGCACTAACGGCATGATCCTTCAAGGACTCAAGCGCGGATCTTGATCGGCTCAAGCATTTCGCAGGCGCTGGGTAGCCGAGCTGCCCTCATCCTCTGAGTCTGCGGACCACGCCGACCGGCGACCGGGTTCACACCCTTCTTTATGGTGTTGTGGCTGGCCCGTTTTGCCCATCGACGTGGAATACGGCTCCCGAGATTGCAAGCCTTCGATGAGGCTCGGGGCTCGCCGCAACAAGACGCCATCGACCACTCGGCGAGGCGAGGCGCGCGGCGTGGCCGTCTGCGGTCGGCGGATATCAACAAGCCTGCGCCGCTACCACGGCCGCCAAGTTCGAGGACGATCCTTGGTACCGGGCGACTTGGTTCTGCGTCGGTCCGGACAACCAAAGATAAGCACAAGCCGACCCCCAGGAGGGTCCTTTCACCGTCGTGGAAGTTCTCCGACCGCACCTTCCGACTCAAGGACGCCGATGGTCGATCCTCCCTAATGCGGAACATTGAAAAGTTAAGGCGATTCTATCCCTAAACTCTTTTCCTCTTCCTAGCATGCTCTTTACCTTCTTCCTTCCGAGCACACTGGTCACCGTCAGCGACGACTGGGCTGCCTTTGGCGCCCGTTCGGCTCGCTCCGGTCGGCACTTGCGCGGGTTGATGACCCAACCGACCACAAGGTCCTTCGAGCGGTAACTCCTTTGACCCAAGTGCTCAAAACCACGCCCGTGCTATGGTTGCTAACACTTCGCGGAAGAAGGAAGTACCCGAGTGGAGTGACCTTTGGGTCGGCAGGGAACACTCCTCCCCCGCACGAACTCAGCTATCCCACGCGCTTATGAGGGCACGTGACCCGAGTGGTCATGAGGTCCATCCCGAGCGGTAACCCTCTCAACCCAAGTGTTACGGCCTACGCCCCAGCGGCTACGGTTGCTAAGTAGCACTTTGCGGAAGAAGGAAGTGCCCGAGTGGAAAGATCCCTGGCCGGTCTAGAACACTCCTATCCCTCACAAGTGCGCCTAACCACCGTGATAGCCAAGTCTCCAATCCACCTCGCTCCTCCCAAAACAACCCGACCTACGCATAAGTGGCCCTGCGGTCCTTAGGGCTATGGTCGGCCAAACTTCATCCTAAATACGAAAAGGACGAGGGACGATTCTGGGACTTGATAATTTCAAGATTGTTTAAATAACGGTCTTTACAATCTAAGAAGGATAAAGCTAACTTTTTCTATTCTTCTTGGCGGGCGACCGGTGGCGAGGCGGAGAGTTGGCGCCTCGGCTTCTGGAGGCGGCGTGGCGGGATGCGGTGGCGATCTCCGGCGTCTTGGCTCAACCAAGAGCTCGAACCGATCGATCTCCTCGTCGATCCGGTTCCCGATTCGCCGCTCCCACCACCGCGAGGTCGATGCCGTCGTAGTACGAGATGGTGTTGACCGGCGCCGATGAAGCTCAAGCGCAGGCCGGTGACCACCGCCTCTTCTCTGGTCCGCACTCGGGCGGTAGCGGGCAAGGGCACTCGGGCTGCCGGCTCAAGGATGCGGTCGCAGACCTCGACCGGCCTTGCGGAGGCCTCGGCTCGGCGCTCATCTCGGCCCGACCGCCTCGGCAACCTTCAACGCCGCCGGGCCTCGCCCCGCCACGATCGCCACGTCGCGGCGGCCGGCCGTTCTCTGCGCCTCCGGCGGCGACGCCAGATTCTTCTGCGCCTCTGCGGTGCGGAGATTTTGGATAAGTTCGCCTGTGGGTCGCACCCCCAAACTTAATTGAAGAATTGAGACACTTACGGCGCGGAGTTGGTCGATTGCGGCCCGACTTGGCGCCTCGTATGAAGTCTTATTTCGGCCGGCTCCTTCGAAAGCGATCGCGCTCGGAGCGAACTCGAGCGGCGTCCCCGAGCCTTGTTCCGCTCGGTCGCAGACGTGTTACTGCGTCTGCGCGATCCCCTCCGCGCAACGGCGGCATCCTTGGCCTCGGTGACCTCCATCAGGAGGACTCGATTCGCCACTTCGCCCTCAAAGCCTTGGCTCCTAGGCGCTCATCATGAAGGGCCTTTGTGGCCTCTTCAAATCCTTGGCGGATCACCACCGCCTCCGACCGCCTAATGCCCGGGGCCTCGGCTAGGCGCAACTCAAGCGCGCACCGATTGCACTCTCTCTCATTGCTACCACCGACCGTGTCGGAGCGCCGCAGAGCTCGACCGACGACGGCGAGCCGCAAGTCTTTGCAAAAATGTGGACACTCCGTTAGTCGCACGGATGAACTATCAAAAATGTGCAACGAATCGAACTTTTGGTGACCTACAGGCGTGATCGGGGACTCCCGACCATCATATCCGGTATACGGTGGAAGACTTGAGCAAGGGCGGACCTTCACGGATCGCCTATCTCGGCCGGCGTCGGCCGCGCCTGCCGAAGGGTGGCCCACTCGCTCTCCTCCGCCTCACCCATGATGCCCGACCCGAATTACACCCGTGGCGCGCCTCCCGCTCGCCTGTTCGGGCGGGGCGCCACCGTCCAAAGCACCATGGGCAAGGGTGACGAGGTCAACCTTCAGAATCCCTCGGCGACTGCGCCGAGGGCATCGGTCGGCACCTCCCCAGGACGAGGGTCGGGCACCTCCGTCGCCGGCTCGCCACGACCGGGCGCGATCACCGCAACGCCATTGTCTCATCCTCAAAGCAGCGATCACGTCGTCCGGAGGGTCCCCCGAGGCGGCGGAAGTTCTTCTTCGGGCACGACCTCCGGGTGGGGCTCTGTCCCCTCGAAGGCGACCGCGCCCTCGGACGCCGACGCCGCGACCTTCGCCGACCCAACCGGGGTCACCGAAATCACCGGCGCCGTTACTTGCGGGGCCGATGTGGCACGCCCCACGATCACCCCAGTATAGGCGCTGCACGTTGCAAAGATTCAAGAGTCGCTCGGGCGGCTTTGCCAAAAAGAAAAATGCTCCAAAAATAAAATAATAATACACTTACAAGGCCGAGCGGGTGCGTGGCACGCGCGCCCTCTTTGCCGGCCCCCCGCCAAGGGGCAAGTCGGCCGGTCGCTTCCCTGAAGCCACCTCCAGCCGAGACGCTGCGACGACCGCAAGCGCAAGATCACCCCCCACCTGGGGATCCGTGGCCACGGGGCCCGTGATGCCGCCCTCGGCCGAGTCCACGCTCGGGCCGCCGCCAGTCGGCAGGTCAGGAAAAAACCCACCATAGGGGTGGCCGGAGGCACTCCTTGTTGTCGATGAGGTCGTCCCCACGGCGGTGGTCTCGACACATCCTCGCAAGCCTGCGCGCGTAGCGTTCTTACTTTTCTTCCTCCTCCTTTCCTCCTTCCGCTTCTTGCGGGAGGAGTCAGCCTCTGCCGTCCTCGCCCGGGCGGCCGCCCGCGCTTCCTTATCCCCCGGGAGCGGCGCCTGGGAAGACATCCCCATGAGCCCCTGAGAGGATGCAGGAATGTCGGTCAAGTGCGAAGGACAAAGAAAAGAGAAGCAGAAAGGAATTTCACCGGCTTACAGATTCGCGAAAAAGCGCGAGAATGGCTCGGGTGGCCATCCGCGGCCACAGTGGCGCTTCCGCCCGTAACGGCCGCCACCCGAGCCTCCACCTCAGACGCGGCCAGCTCGGGTTCGGCCATCCTCGCCCGGTCGGACGGCCCGATATCGGAGCGAAGTGCGGCTGTGCACAAGTGGTTGCACGCGCATCCCCATGAAGGCGCGCACAACCACGTCCCCGGTGAGCCCCCACCTCCTTTGAGCCCTGATCTGCTCCACGATCAGGGCCAGCTTGTTCTTCTCCCTCTTTTGGCGCCCACCGCTCCTCCGCCATGGGAAGCTCTCGGTGAAACGAGGGGCGCTGCCGACGTTTCGAACGTAGAGCCATTCGGAACGCCAGCCCTTGTTAGACGAGGGCAGCTTTACCTCCAGGTACTCCGTGCTCCGACCGGGGCGAAGCTGGAGGGCCAGGCCACCCAGAGGCGCCGCGGCGTCCGACGGCCTGTCCTTCCAGAGCCTTGCCTGGAAGAAGTGCCTCCACAACGCCCAGTGCGGCTCGATCCCCAAGAAGGCTTCGCACAGCGTGATGAAGATGGCGATGTGGAGGACCCCATTAGGGTTGAGATGGTGCACCTCCACCTTGTAATGAAACAACAGCCCCCGGACGAACGGGTGCAGCGGCAGGCCAAAGCCGCGCTCGAAGAACGAGGCGGGCACCACGATCTCGTCGCCTCGCGGCGCGGGGGTGGTAGCCCCGGTCGGCACCCTCCAGCCGGAAAGGTCCTGCGGCATGAGGAAGCCCTTCTTCACCAAGCCGAGCGCACGGCTGTCTTGCGCGGAGCACTCCGGCCACGACATCTTCACAGGGGAGACGACTGGAAGGTGAGAAAGAAAGGCTGGGGTTTTCTTTCCTTAGCTCTCTGGTGCTCTTCTTGTTTCAGAGGCAGAGACAGAGAGTGCAAGAAAGCGTGACCACTCGAAAGCACCCAGCGGGCGTATTTATAGAGGACGAACGAACGCCGGCCAAGCAGGCGCCCCGTCAAGCGAAGCGTCGCGACCACCCTCGTCTGTCGCGCCAGCCTGGTAACTCCCAGTTTCCAATACCACTCCGCTTTTAATCCCTGTCTTGTCAGGCGTCAAGGGCCATAAAGACGCCGCCCCCGAACAACGTGTCCCGTAACCTCTCGGTCTCGCCTTTAGGCGGAGCAGTTGCTCGGCGCGCGAAAGCCAGCGGGCGCTGCGGCCCCAAGGCGGCAAAAGCTTTGTGGCTCGCGCCGAGGCCCAAATGAGGAGGTGTGGGTTCAAAAGGCCTACCCCACGGATGGGTATAAAGCCGCCCAAACAAAACTTGAGCAAGGGCGGTATGAGGTGAGCCCCACGGTGGGCCCTCGGTTAGGTCTACCGACGGCCTAATCACCTCTACTCGCGTCGAGACCATACTTCTCACTCTCCCGGAGCTCATCAATGAGCGACGACCGGTGTGCTCGGGTGGTGGACGACCTAGAGTCCATCTGGATTGAGTAGAAAGGTTTTTATGGGTCGCCCCACACAGGCAGGACACCCTACTCGGGACCGTCCGCTCGGAAGGGTCTCCCTTGGCGGGACCTCCCAGACCCACTCGGACTACCCGCTATTAGCTCCACGAGCACGGCGTTCAAACCAACGCAGTAAACGCGCGCGCTCATCCCCTCCGGGTCCCACACTGCGGATGGGGTATACATGTGGGATAGACGGCGGCCATTCCTCTCGCGGCTACCCTCGCCCGACGAGGACTCGAGAAGGATGCCCCACGCCCGGCTACGACGGTAGCGAGCACTCACGTCCGGCCACGACGGTAGCGAGCACTCACGCCCGGCACGACGGTAGCGAGCACTCACGTCCAGCTACGACGGTGGCGAGCACTCACGTCTAGCTACGGCGTTAAGCGAGCACTCGGACACCCGAACCTCACAGAGGCATCCGGCCGTCCTGCGACCAAGGCACTCGGACACCGAACCTCACAGAGGCATCCGGTCGCCCTTGCCGACCAAGGCACCGCCTAGCTACGACGTTAAGCGAGCACTCGGACACCGAACCTCACAGAGGCATCCGGTCGTCCTTGCCGACCAAGGCACTGTCTAGCTACGACGTTAAACGAGCACTCGGACACCGAACCTCACAGAGGCATCCGGTCGTCCTGCCGACCAAGGCACTCGGACACCAGAACCTCACAGAGGCATCCGGTCGTCCTGCCGACCAAGGCAGTCGGACACTAGAACCTCACAGAGGCATCCGGTCGTCCTGCCGACCAAGGCATTGTCTAGCTACGACGTTAAACGAGCACTCGGACACCCGAACCTCACAGAGGCATCCGGTCGTCCTGCCGACCAAGGCACCGTCTAGCTACGACGTTAAACGAGCACTCGGACACCGAACCTCACAGAGGCATCCGGTCGTCCTTGCCGACCAAGGCACTGTCTAGCTACGACGTTAAACGAGCACTCGGACACCGAACCTCACAGAGGCATCCGGGCCGTCCCGCCAACCAAGGCACTCGGACACGAGAACCTCACAGAGGCATCCGGCCGTCCTGCCGACCAAGGCACTCGGACACCCGAACCTCACAGAGGCATCCGGTCATCCTGCCGACCAAGGCACTCGGACACCAGAACCTCACAGAGGCATCCGGTCGTCCTGCCGACCAAGGCACTCGGACACCAGAACCTCACAGAGGCATCCGGTCGTCCAGCCGACCGTGGCACTTTCGGACACCCGAACCTCACAGAGGCATCCGGTCGTCCTTGCCGACCAAGGCCGCATCTAGCTACGACGTTAAGCGAACACTCGGACACCCGAACCTCACAGAGGCATCCGGTCGTCCTGCCGACCAAGGCGATCGGACACGTAACCTCACAGAGGCATCCGGCCGTCCCGCCGACCAAGGCACTCGGACACGAACCTCACAGAGGCATCCGGTCGTCCTTGCCGACCAAGGCACTGTCTAGCTACGACGTTAAACGAGCACTCGGACACCCGAACCTCACAGAGGCATCCGGTCGTCCTTGCCGACTAAGGCACTGTCTAGCTACGACGTTAAACGAGCACTCGGACACCCGAACCTCACAGAGGCATCCGGTCGTCCTGCCAACCAAGGCACTCGGACACCAGAACCTCACAGAGGCATCCGGTCGTCCTGCCGACCAAGGCACTCGGACACCAGAACCTCACAGAGGCATCCGGTCGTCCTGCCGACCAAGGCACTCGGACACCGAACCTCACAGAGGCATCCGGTCGTCCTGCCGACCAAGGCGATCGGACACTAGAACCTCACAGAGGCATCCGGTCGTCCCCCGCCACCAAGGCACGATCTAGCTACGACGTTAAGCGAGCACTCGGACACCGAACCTCACAGAGGCATCCGGTCGTCCTGCCGACCAAGGCACTCGGACACCGAACCTCACAGAGGCATCCGGTCGTCCCGCCGACCAAGGCACTCGGACACCGAACCTCACAGAGGCATCCGGTCGCCACATCGACCAAGGCACCATCCACAACGATTAAAATTAAAGCAAACTCATCGCAGAGGCATTTTCATAAAGAAAAAGAAAATTTCATTATAGGCCAGCAGCTCAAACTTTACACAACTTTACACACGATGCGAGCGGATACAAGAGTGGCCACGCCGCACCACAGCAGACTCTACCCACGCCTAGAACCTATCAAACATCCGTGCGGCATCGGTGGCACCGACGGCATTTGGTAGGCCCTTGCACGGTCGACGGGACAGCCGCCACGGCGCGCTGGCAACACGCCGATGCCTCTGCTGCCGTTCAGCGACATCAACGCGCCGCACCGCTTCACGGTCGGCGCCCTTGCGCCATCGCCTCCGAAAGGCCCCCTTACCACCTCGAGCCTCGGAGCGGCCTCGGAGCAAATCAACGAAGCGGCGTCGCGGGCTGCGGCTTCTTCCTCCCCGAGCTCATCCATCGCTGGTCGAACTCACCCAAAGCTCGGCCAGAGGATCTTCTTCTTCCACCGGACGCCATCGCGAAGCTAAAGACTAGAGGATGTCTCAAGCCATTTGAAAGAACAAAAGAAAAAGCTCGTCCCCTTCAAGCAAGCTACAACAAGCATGATATATATATCCGGACGAAGGAGGCTAAGCGTCTCGAGTAAATGCGGTGCCAAAAACGAAGCATCCTTCACCGTAAACCCGAGGCGATCAAGAGACGGCGGCGGCGCGTAGCGTAAACTATGCTCGGCATGCGCAACGAGGCAAGTAAAAGCCCCGGCGGTTCAAATGCCCGGCCAAACTCGGGACAGCCGCCGGATCCAACGGCACACCGACGGAAATCGCTAACCGGATCGGTGGACCGACCTACCAGCCCGCCACCACTTTCGTCCAAGTTCAACCCCAACCGAATCTGCCAAATCGCTTGGGAGTTCGGGGCTCTTGACGAATACTAATAAAAGGATACCCCAATAAGGCGCGCCGCCGCCACGACCGAATCGCTGCGAGATCGCGCAAGGCATCCGCTCCCGACCGCCAGGGGAAGCGAATCCGACAGAGCACAGCGCCCCGACCCCATCTTGGCGGGCGGGATCTCCGACTCAATCAAACCAAGGTGACAAACGCCGAGTGCGCGTGTCGAGTCCTCATCGCCTACCGCCACGCACTCGAATAAGGTCAATCGGGCGACTATACAAGGCGGTGGCTCCTTCCCAAGAAGATCCGGTGATCAGAAGACAAAGCTTCCGGCCCATCAACGACCACGATAAAGACGAGCGACGCTCCTCCCGAGGCAAAGCACCAAGGTCACGCACCTCGGCGTCGGATTCGCAAGGATCACAGAGGCAAGCACGCGCTTCCCGGAAATACCTAACCTCCCCGACCACCAAGGCTACCAACCCGGCATGGGCAAGGCGGGTGGCGACCATCCACGGGGCGAAGGACCGGAGCTCTAGCGAGGTCACCTCGCTTCCTCCTAACTCGATGTAACCTGCCTTCCTTCTGTATAAAAGGAGGCAGGACTAAACGATTCAGAGGGGCAACGAGCAAGAACAAGAAAGGGAGAGAGCGCTATCAAACCCATCTCGCTAAGCCATTGGCATTCTCGCTTGTAAAACTTTGTGCGATCATACGTACTCAAGAGTAATACAATACCACCACACACGAACTGGAGTAGGGACCTTCAGCCCGAACCAGTATACATCTTGGACTCACGAGTCTAACCATTCAGGGAGTGGAACGCGCGACCCCCTAGACTTACAAATTTACTTGCCGGCGTTCCCGAAAACGCCGACAATTACTACCTACACAAAGTATTATCTCTCATCTTCTAAGACAATTAAGAGGGATATGTACGTCATTTCCTCTCATGTCTTCCTCAATTTCACTATAACCTTAATCATTGTGCCAAATCAAAATACGTCTTATATTTATCAACGGAGGGAGTAAGTTGGAAGACATAGAAATCGAGGCTACACATTTGCGTATACGAGCTTAGCTCTGTTGGTTGAGGCGTGATGTGTGTGCCTAGCCTATCAACGTTCGAGTGCCGCTCGACGTGGGAGCTCACTGAGCCGTGGTGTAAGCACGTGTGCATGTGTATAGGTGTACGTTTGTAATCTAGCTGTTAATTTTTTTTAATGGAACGTCAGGGTTCCTGACATTTTTAAAAAAAAACATTTGCGTAACTGAGTGCCTGGCTTGTTGACAACTTGCCCGTTGATGGTCGCTCTCAGATCGGCCGGTTGGACCCCATCTCTCGACCGACCTAAGTATATTTTCGATGGCGACCCTCCTCCAAACGGAAATGTAGTGCCACAGAAGCCAAATACACTCATCCTTGCTAAAAGAGGGAACAAGGATATTAAGCCTTTAAGGAGACGTCACATTTGAACAGGACCAGGGCTTGCTAGCTCGCTATATATGATCTACCCAACACGTACGATCTAATGGGCGTCAATTTTACATCATGGATTTTGCTGTAGCTTAGACGACAGTTGGTATAGAATTCAGGTCTCTCTCTCTATATATATAACCTTTTAAGTACATGTTAAGTACTGCAGAATTATGGTTAAACCTGATTAAAAATAAGCAGGTCCTGATAGGATGGGCCGATGAGATTAGTAGAGCTCAAAAGGGTTAGGTGTGGGAGGCAGAGGCGGCTGGTGCCTGGTGGTCTGGCGTGGGCTCGACCTGATCAGTAGTCACCCGGCCCTGCTTTATCTTATTAGGTGCTGACCTTCTGGACCAGGGCCCCACAGACGACATGGCCCTGCTCCCTCTGTGTCAAAATGAAGTCTTTTAATACATTAATAACACAACTTCTAAAGTGACACTTTAACCAATAATTTCTAAGAAAATTTTTTTAATAAAAAAATTATATATTTACGATCAAACCTAAAAATGTCCGACCAATATAGATCCGGAAACAACTTATATATTTTAACACGAAAGTAGTATAGTGAAGCAAGAGGCCTTCTCTGCTAGATTTTGTTTGAAGAGAAGTAATACTACCATGCATAGGCATGGCCCGTATAGTTAGCTCGTTGCCTGCTCGGCACACAACCGGTTCAAAATTAACTTGAAAACCAAAAATAGAAAGTTAAGCCTCAAATTTATATATATCGGATCGACTGATTCATTACTACAAAAGGACTCGTATTAGATCCCTTATCACAGACAGTTTTTAAAAATCGTCTATGATGAGAGGTCATTACATACGGTTTTTTGAAGAAAAAAAACAGTCAGTGATGAGTTCTGTGCTCATCACAGACGGTTTTTGGCCCCGTTGGCCTGGCAATTCGAGCTGGAATAGCCGTTCGTACCGAAAGAGCGTCAGCAGACGTTTACATTAGTCTACATTAGATTACAAGAATGATGCATGGAACAAGCCAACAAGCCGGTGGTATAATGGGCATCGAGTATATCGGTCAACTTCAAGGAGAAATATTTTTTATACCAGTTTTTTGATGGCTTCTTCGTTGTCAGCTTCAACGACTTGTTCGATCTCTACAACCTCAATGCCCTCGACGCCTCACTCATGAGATGCTGGACATCGTAATATAGATTTGTGTGTGCAATCACGGTCTACATTCGTGTTGTACCGATAAATATCATATATTTATGATCCTTGATTTTGTATATGTAGATACATGATTATGGAAGCAAAAGTAAGAGAAGAACCAGTGGGTTTCCTTGACCCACACATGGTGTTCAAGCAAACCATGGATACAAATTTACAAGTCGTTCACGAGTACGTGGAAAAGCATTGCTGGCTCAACGGGATAAAAAATTCATACTTTTACCCCACAACCCCGGGGTAAGTAGTTCGTCCTGTTGTTATACTTATTGATACGTACTTACGCAACTCGAAGTTAGATTGAATGACCATGGCGATATACCTATATAGGTTTTATTGGGCTCTACTCGTAATTATACCAAGACAGAACCAGGTAATTTATCTTCATTCCAAAAAGGGCGGCGCCCACGAATTAGTGCCTATCGCAAATTTACTCGACATGTCGTTCAATGCTTACAAAGCTCGTGAAGGAAAACACATCTTACAAAGCTCGTGAAGGAAAACACATCAAGGACTAATCAAAACTGAAGCACGTTCATAAGTTTTCGGTACCCACTAGTACGCAATAATTCTTCACACTCCATAATAATACCTTCGGAACTAACCTATTATATTTTGGCAATTTCACCAGCTGCCAAAGGCCACCAACATGCAACTCCTCATTGGTGCACAGAAGACCAATATCATAGAGGTTTGTCAATCTTGCAATAATTGTTTTCACTTATCAATTTATATACACGTAAGATTACTCTTCCTATCGACAGGCTTGGAAATGCGCTAAATCTATGTTAGGACTAGCTGACCTGCTAGAAATTTGAGGACAACCCTGTGCCTTCTTGATGCTTGAGGTCGTAAATCTAAAAGGCGAATGACACTCAAGCCTCACCTGATGAGTTATGAATTTGTTACCATTTGGATTAATTTGTGAACCTTGTGCTGTGAATTTGTGAGTTATAGTTCTAAATTCAATTGGTTAATATATCTTAGTTGATTTCTGAAATGGATATATTGTACGTTGTAATGTGTGATCTGAGTTGATTTCTTAAATGGATACGCGGTATGTTGCAATATGTGATCTGAGTTCATTTAAAAAATGTATGTCATAATAATATGCTTGTGATGCTCTGTAATCGATTTGTTTTGTTTCAGATGGCATAGCTAGCATTTCCTTAGGCTAGCCAATAATTAGAAAAATGTAAAAATTGAAAAAGCAATATCACAAACGGTTCTAAATAGGAAACTTCTGTGAAAGTATCTATATCATAGATAGTTATAAACATAAACCGTCTGTGACGTAAGCATTATCACAGACGGTTCTAAAATAGAACCGTTTGTGATGTCCATTTCACTGACGGTTCGTAAACCGTCTGTGATGAGCCTTTCTCATCACTGACTGTTTGTTACAGACAGTTTACAAAATCGTCTGTAATAAAGTTTGTGAACCGTTTATGAAGAGTTGTTGTACAATAGTGATTGCGGACAGCAACAATCGAACTGTGGAGTAGCAAACATCCAAACCAACCGGGCAAAGCCATGGCTCTAGCTACCTTATTCGCAACAAGCGACCGATCGATGGCATGCATTCTGGCTCTCAGACACGATCGATCGAGTCGTGGTCTCAGTACGTATGATCATATGCACGCCCTTTCGTCGCACGCAAAGACGAAAGCTAGATAGCGTTGGCCTGATGATTTGATCACGCTGTTGTGAGATCAATTTGCATATGCGCATTTCGTCTCTTCGAACGACCGACCGGATGTCTACATATATTTCACGAGCGCATGAAACAAAACTCTCATCACAACCAGACAATCTAGCAGGCCCTTAGATCTGTACCAATCTAAGCTATAGATGTTTTTTGCTAGCTCACCATATGTAGGTAACTTAGGAGCTTGGACTTGTGCCGATCGGAGCTTTTAGCAGTGGACACGTACGTACCTGGCGCACACATATACCACTAGCTATAGGTTGTGGCCGTGCGTGATATTGGTGATGCTGGCGATCGATGTCCGGAGCAGAGACGCCGTTACAACTGGAAGGCAGCACTTAGCCTTTACGAAAACACAAAGAACAAAACAAGTGGATATAATAGATGCCGATGCTTTTGCTTCGATGGAGACACATTCTCGGAATGTTTATTTGGGTGGACCGTATTGCAACCGGTGTGGTGTGATGCAGGGTTAACAATACCGATTTAGGGTGAAAAATTGAAGACCCACCGGTACCAATTTTCGTCAATAATCGATGGAAAATCGTCAAAAATCGAATATTTTGCAAAGTCAAACGGATTTGAAATCGGCGATCAAACCGGGGCAAAAAATCTGTATTATCTCCCGATATGGTCTATTATCAATTGGTATTCAGAAATTATCGAGTGATTTTTACGAAAAATCGGTAACCAAATAAAAAATGAAAAAAAATCAAGGAAAAATGGGGGAAATTGAAATATAGTGAAAAATTGCAGAAATTATAATAAATCCCAATTAATCTACAAAACACCATAGAGAAATTTCAACAATTTTTAATTCATTTAGTACTTCTGGAAAATCAAAAACAGTAATTAATGAAAAGGAATAGAGATACTATCAGATTTTTATTAAAAATTTGCAAGATTTATCATGCTCTTAAATTTTAATGGTACCATAAAGAGTTCCCAAGGATAATGTATTAAAATTTTCAGAAATATTATGTTTCATTTAGTGCCCCTAGAAAATCAAAAACAGAAGAGCATATATAAAGACAGTAGCACTGTCAGAATTAAAAAAAATACACAGGTCTAATCATCATCTAAAAATTTTAAAACTTTATTATCATTACCTATGGACCTCACAAATTTTTTTTCATAAATATTAGACTTCATTTATTGCCCTTGGAAAATCAGAAATAGAACAGTATATATAAAAATAGTAACACTGTTAGAATTTTTAAAAAATACATAAATCTTATAATAATCTAAAAATTTTATAGAATCATTATAATTGGTTCGGGACCTTACACAAAAAATTTCAAAATTGTTTGACACATTTGATAATTTTTTTCAAATTATTTGAATTTGCATTTGAATTTCACTGTGATTTTAGATGCTCCGCAGGCTCGATACGCTCGATAATCGAGCCATTATTGATGATATCATGAACCTGATGTGATGTATCTTTGGGGGAGAAGTGAAGCTGAAGGACTAGACGCCATGTGGTGCATCATCTTGCCCAGCTGCCGACGTCAATGTTCCTCTGGCCCAAGGTTACAAAAACCGCCGAAATTCGGCGAAATCTCGGATTTCGGACCCCTGCGAGTTTGCATAGACCGGCCGGATGTAAAAAATCCGAAAAAAATTTGAAATTGCTACAGTATATTTCGGATTTTTATTTTTAGCGAGATTTGGCAAAAACCGCCGAGATTTCGAATTTTAAACCGGATTTTGAAGTTTTTGGCGGGATCGACCGAATTATATCAATAAGTTCTCGTAAAGTGATCTTCAATGATAATGTTTGAAAAAGTTTATTTTTAGACTTTTGGCACCAGTAAACACGCTCAATTTTAAAAATTGAGAATGTATTTTCATGCTATGAAAAATTTATGGGAGTATCATAAGATATGTAGGATAATACATAAAATTTATGAAAATATTTTAACATTATTTGTTATGTTTTAAAAATAAAAATCGAAATAGGATAAAAGTCGATTCACGCCGGACCACTTGGAAGTAGTCCGCGTGAACGACTTTTGCGCCGGACTACTTCAAGTGGTCCGGCGTGAACAAGCTGTTCTTGCGGATGGAAAAATCCGGAAAAAAATTGAAATTGCTACAGAAATTTCGAATTTTTATTTTTTAAGAGATTTGAATTTTAAACAGAATTTGAATTTTTTTGGCGGATCTGACGGAATTATATCAATAAGTTCTCGAAGTGATCTTCAATGATAATGTTTGAAAAAGTTTATTTTTAGACTTTTGGCATTTAAGTGAAACACTCTCTGAATTTTAAAAATTGAGAATGCATTTTCATGCTATGAAAAATTTATGGGAGTATCATAAGATATGTAGGATAATACATAAAATTTATGAAAATATTTTAACATCATTTGTTATGTTTTAAAAATAAAAATCGAAATAGGATAAAAGTCAGTTCACGCGGACCACTTCAAGTAGTCCGGCGTGACGACATTTTGCGCCGGACTACTTCAAGTGGTCCGCGTGAACGAGGTTTTGCCGGATGGAAAAATCCGGAAAAAATTGAAATTGCTAAAACTTAGGTAAAAAACAGAACATTTAAAACTTTGTTCTAAATGCAACTTAGGTAAAAAACTTAGGTAAAAATCTTAGGTAAAAAACAGAACATTTAAAACTTTGTTCCAAATGTAAGCATTGAACTTTGTTTGTTATATTATATTTCTAAAAACAAAAAGAAAAAAACATAAATGGTAGTGTCCCTTGTAAGAATTTTATAAATTCACTGGAGTGTGATCATGAATCAAAATTTTTATGGGATATTAAGAACTTCCTTATCACCATTCAGTAAATTTTAAAAAAAATTAAACTTTTTTTTACTGCTAAATCAAATCTATGTATTGATCATCAGACTTTTATCAGGACGTAGCACTGTCTGAATTTTCAAACATTATTTGAGAATGCTCATCATCTAAAAATTTTAATAAAACATTAATGTTATATCAGGACCATTCACAAAAAATTTCAAAAGTTTTTAACATGGTTTACATAATTTTTCATGTTTTCAATTTTACCGTAAGCATTTTAACGATAAGAGACCAGTAGTACTGTTAGAATTTTTAAAAATTCATACAGTTTGATCATCATCTGAAAATTTTATGAGAGCATTATAGATACATCATAACCATGAAAAAAAAATTCAAATGTTTTTACTATGGTTTGAACCATTTTGCATTCGGTTCAAAATTACCGGTCAGCGTTTTATCTGGACAGTTCTAATGTTTGAATTTTTAAAAATTATACACACTTCATAATAATCTGAAATTTTTATGGACACATAATAAATGTGTAATGACTCTTCAAAAAAAATTTGAGCAGTTTATAACTTGATTTGTACCATTTTTCGTTCGGATCAAATTTGTCGGTCAGTGTTTAATCAGGACAGTACCACTCTCTGAATTTTTAAAAATTCCTCATATGTGATAATCAGATGAAATTTTTATGAGAACATCATCAATGTGTCAGGAACCTCCAAAAAAAATTTCAAAATTTTTCGTTAACGTTTGGACCACTTTTCTGCCAGTGCAAAAAACCCGAAATTTCGGCAATTTCGCCCGAAATTTCGCCCAATTTCGCCGAATTTCGCTATTTCTCGGTTTCAAACAAGCCGGATTCAAATTTTAAATTTGAAATTCTGGACGAGATTTCTCCGAAATTACTGAATTTCGCCGAAATCTCGGTATCCGGCCCACGACGGTATTTTATCCGAAAACGAAATCCGAAACCCTGCTCTGGCCTCCTCCGCCTTGTCTTCTACTAGAATTTTGTTTGCGGGTCAGTATAGATTAAGACTAAGGTTGCTATCTAGTAATTTTGATTAACTAAAATGAAGCCTAATTCACGCTTTTACTCCATCCGATCACAAATATACGTCGTTTTAGACATATGTGTAGTCAAACTTTCGAAACTTTAACATATCTTTTTAAATATTTAAATTGAATACATGAAAAATATATGTGTAGATTTATCTCGAAAATACTTTTATAATATTGTAATTTTATTGGGCTTTACAAGTATATTACAATAGAAATTAGTTGTTAAAGTTGTGCTTTGGAGACCATGTCTATGTTTAAAATGACATACATTTATAACAGTAAGGAGTAAACAAAATGCACAGTGGATGGCATGTGGTGTGCTGGGCTAGGGAAACCGGTGGTTCTGGTATAAGTGGTAACAACACAAGTGCCAAAACGTGGTAAAACAAGCGCTTGGAATTGGTCAGAAGGTTCCTTTAATTTACCTGCTTGTTCTAGCTTGCACACTCGATCAAGCCCAGTACATGCACTGTACTACTGCCCTGCCCAAGGTTACAAAAACCGCCGAAATTCGGCGAAATCTCGCCGAAATCTCGGATTTCGGACCCCAGCGAGTTTGCATAGACCGGCCGGATGTAAAAAATCCGAAAAAAAATTGAAATTGCTACAGTATATTTCGGATTTTTATTTTTTCGCGAGATTTCGCAAAACCGCCGAGATTTCGGAATTTTAAACCGGATTTTGAAGTTTTTTGGCCGGATCTGACCGGAATTATATCAATAAGTTCTCAGGAAGTGATCTTCAATGATAATGTTTCGAAAAAGTTTATTTTTTAGACTTTTTGGCACTTCGGCAAAAACACGTTCTGAATTTTAAAAAATTGAGAATGCATTTTCATGCTATGAAAAATTTATGGGAGTATCATAAGATATGTAGGATAATACATAAAATTTATGAAAATATTTTAACATCATTTGTTATGTTTTAAAAATAAAAATCAGAAATAGGATAAAAGTCCGGCGTGAACGACCTTTTGCGCCGGACTACTTCCAAGTGGTCCGGCGTGAACGAGCTGTTGCGCCGGATGGAAAAATCCGGAAAAAAAATTGAAATTGCTACAGTAAATTTCGGAATTTTTATTTTTCCGGCGAGATTTCGGCAAAAACTGCCGAGATTTCGGAATTTTAAACAGGAATTTGAATTTTTTTGGCCGGATCTGACCGGAATTATATCAATAAGTTCTCAGGAAGTGATCTTCAATGATAATGTTTCGAAAAAGTTTATTTTTTAGACTTTTGGCATTTCGGCAGAAACACTCTCTGAATTTTAAAAAATTGAGAATGCATTTTCATGCTATGAAAAATTTATGGGAGTATCATAAGATATGTAGGATAATACATAAAATTTATGAAAATATTTTAACATCATTTGTTATGTTTTAAAAATAAAAATCAGAAATAAGATTGTCAAAAAGTCGGTTCACGCGGACCACTTGGAAGTAGTCCGGCGTGAACGACCTTTTGCGCCGGACTACTTCCAAGTGGTCCGGCGTGAACGAGGTTTTGCGCCGGATGGAAAAATCCGGAAAAAATTGAAATTGCTAAAACTTAGGTAAAAACTTAGGTAAAAAACTGAACATTTAAAACTTTGTTCTAAATGCAACTTAGGTAAAAAACTTAGGTAAAAAACAGAACATTTAAAACTTTGTTCCAAATGCAACTAGCATGATTTCAAGGTATGATTTTGAGTCATTTCCACACTTAGGACTAAATCAAGATCTTAGGCACTATTCCCTCTTAAAAATTGATTTGTTGGATTTTAAGTGCAGCTGTAATTTTCTTGCTTATTTAGACATGTATTCATGTGGGATATAGTCTAGTAAGAACTAACAATGCATGTACTCATGTGGGAATTGGGATTCATATGTCAGTATGTATTCAAAACTCAAAATTCCATGTCACTTACTCACTTGGTCACTTGTATGGTAGTATGGTACAGCTAGAGCTAGTAAGCCTCACAATGAAAGGCATATATCATGCATTTTAGCAAACATCAGTGAGTTAAGAATGTTGACTGCATGCAAACAAGCACATGGTCATACAAGCTTATATATCATGCATTTTTTCGTAATGATGCAGGCTATAGGTCGTTGTGATGGCGGAGCCTCAGGGTACCGTATGGGACCACGGGGAGCGCATCGGCTCAGGGTCGAGGTGCAACTACTGCACGCATGTTATGAAGACTTGTTGTGTGTATCAATTTTATTACATTCTTAATAATTTTCATGTCAATATACATTAATTGTTTCGAATTATGACTCCCAATCTTCGAATTTCAGTCAAAATGCTGCCGAAATTTCTTACTTCACGCATACCCGAATTCCACAATTTTTTAAAATTCCTCGAGCTTCAGTAACAACTCAAAATTTTATGGCAATATTATTCACATATCAGAATCATGCTATTAAAATTTCAAATATTTATAACATGCTTTGTCTCATTTTTCATTCAGTTCTAAATTGCCGGTGAGCGTTTCATTACGACAGTACCAGTGTTTCAATTTTTAAAAAATTTACATGATTCAAAAAAATCTAAAATTTTTATGACAACATTAATAATACGTCAGAACTCTCCACAAAAAATTTCGAAATTTTTCTCCATCTTTTGGACCAATTTTCAGGCTTGTCCATCTGGCCGAAATTTCGCCATTTCTCGGCGAGATCTCGCCAATTCTCGCCGAAATTCGGAATTTCCCGGTAGAAAAAAAACCGGATTCAAATTTTGAATTTGAATTTCCGGACGAGATTTCTCCGAAATTACCGAATTTCGCCGAAATTTCGTTTTCCGGGCGTGAACGGTATTTGATCCGAAACCGAAATCCGAAACCCTGGCCCTGCCCATAGAGACCACAGGCACTGCCTGGCGTTCCAGGTGCTACAAAACACACACTGCAGAACTTTGATAAGGTCGTTGAATTCTGAAGCACGGGTGCATGTCTGGAATCTGAAGAGAGCATGCAACAGCTTGCTCAGAAATGTGCATAATCATTCATTTTTCTTTTTGAGATAACTGAAACCGTTCTATACATAGTTGTTAAGAAACCCTAATAGTCTATTGGAAGACCCATGTGGTCCCTTAGCCAAAATCCTGGATGAGCGCTATAAAAGGAGGAGGGATCCCCCCATAATGTACATGCAATCATTAGCAATAAAGAATTCCCGCTGTTGCTCTCCCTAAACACGTGTCTCTCTCTCTTTCTGTTCTCCAATTCAGATCTGTTCGGGAACCCCGGACTATTCAATAGCGAGGTTATAGTAATCTGGAACCGTCCATCGTGGACGAAATCTTTCTGGTCTTATCAAATCGCACCACCCGGGTCCAGTGCATGTGGACGAAACCTTTGGAAGAAAAATGCCGGGAAATAATATGGCATTCCACTGGGATCCCCGCACATGACCCCCGCACTAATGAAGCAAATCAAGAAGTCCAAAAGATAATTGATTTGCGGAATTTAGCAAATGAACTGCCTGATCATTTTTGTGATCTGAAGGGCGTGGTTAAGTCGCATGTATCCGCAAGAAATGCACCAGAGAGGGTGGAAATACCAAAGAAAATAGAAGGTATCCCTCAACCTGTTCAGAGGCCTCAAAGAAAAAGAACAGAAACCCGCTCCTCAAACCCAAAGTACCCGAGACGTCGGAGAAAATCGGGCAGAGGACTTACCACAACCAATCACGAAAATGCCCCAAGGAAAGAAGGGAGCAGTTGAGACTGCACTGGAAAGAAGCCAACAGAAAGGCAATTCCAGACTTGAATCTTCCACTGCAGGAAGCCGCCAGAAATAATGTGTGCGCACACATAGGCGATGAAAAGCTAAAGGAACTTGCTCCTGCGATAGGGAAAAGCAGCGAAGAGCAAGTAGAATTGCATGAAGCACCTCATGAAGAAATGGCCATAAACTTTGTAATAACAGAGAATCCCGAATAGAGCAACGACCAACGTTGATGCATACTTTGCAAAGAAGATTGCCTCGATCATTGATCATGATCCCGAGCCCGCATCTCGCAGAGTGCAAGAAAAGGCTAGATTGGAAAGAATGGAAAAAGGCAATCACTGCAGAGTTAGTCTCTCTGAACAAGAGAGAGGTGTTTGGGCCCGTATGCCGCACACCTTCCCATGTAAACCCCGTAGGTCACAAATGGGTCTTTGTTCTAAGAGAAATGAAAACAACGGTTGTAAGGTACAAGGCAAGGCTCGTAGCTCAAGGTTTCACTCAACGCCCCGGAGTTGATTATGAAGAAACCTATTCTCCGGTCATAGGAGGAATTACCTTTAGATATTTGATCTCAATGGCGATCAACTTGAAGTTGAGAATGAAGCTAATGGATGTTGTCACAAGATATTTGTATGGAAACTTGGATTCGGAGATATACATGAAAGTACCGAAAGGAATTCCTATCCCGAACCAAGATGGAGCAAATAGAAACTGACAAATGTGAAATTGGAGAAATCACCATGTATATGGGTCAAGCGATCAGAAGAATGTGGTACAATCGCTGAGTGACTTTCTCGCAAGAAAGGCTACACAAACAGCGAAGATTGTCCATGTGTGTTTATACAACGATCCCGAATGGATTTCAGATAATCTCCGTCTATGTAGATGACTTGAACATCATAGGGACGGATGAAGAAATTGAAGAGGCATGCTCATACTTGAAGTCCGAGTTTGAAATGAAAGATTTGGGTAAAACCAAGTTTTGTTTAGGCTTGCGGCTTGAACATGTCCAAGGAGGAATCTTGGTACATCAATCAACCTACACGCAGAAAGTGTTAGAAAGGTTTGGTTTTGAAAAAGCATATCCTGCAAAGACTCCAATGGCTGGAAGGTCACTCCAAGCGCACCTAGACCCATACTGAGACCTAGAGAAGAGGGGAGGAAGTCCCGGGAGCAGAATTCCCATATCGAGTGCGATTGGAGCGCCATGTACCTTGCGAATAGCACGCACCGGACATTGCGTCATTGTGAATTTGCTAGCTCGATGACAAAGGCAGAACCGACCAAAAGGCATTGAAAGGGATCAAGGACATCTTCCGTTACCTCCAAGGAAGCAAAGACCTTGGTCTGCTTTTTTAAGAAATAATGAATTGAATTTGGTTGGCTATGTCGATCTTTGGGTATTTATCGGACCCGATATCGGTAAGTTCCAAAGCGGCTATGTTTTTCTATGTGGAGGAACAGCAATTTCTTGGAAGTCGTCTAAACAGACTCTTGTCTCGACGTCGACAAACCACTCGGAAATCATCGCTTTGTATGAAGCATCTCGTGAATGTGCATGGCTCCGAAGAATGGTTTGAACATTGAGCAAACTCCCACGATAATTTATGAAGATAATACAGCTTGTGTTGCCCAAGCACAAATGGGTTATGTAAAGAGCAATCTCACGAAGCATATCAACCCCAAGTTCTTCTATGCTCATGAATTGCATAAGATGAACGAGATCAAGATATTGCATACTAAGTCATGTGAAAATCTTGCAGATTTGTTCACTAAATCACTCCCAGCGTCTACCTTTCAAAGGTGCGTGAAAGGAATTGGGATGATGAGACTTAGAGAAGTGCAGATTTCAGGGGGAGATATTTCACATACTCCCACATGAATCTCGAAGATGAATTATGAATACCCAACATGAATCTCGAAGATTAGCAATTGAAGTTGGGAGAATTGTACTCTTTTTCCTTAGCAAGTTTTTCATGAAGTTTTCTTGCGTAAGGTTTTAACGAGGCAATTCGTGCAACATAGTAAGCGTATGCTATGTACTCTTTCTCCAAGTATTTTTCCCACTGGGTTTTTCTGGAGTTTTTGAGGCATATGCATCTCGCGGCAAAGGGCCCAAGGGGGAGTGTTAAGAAACCCTAATAACCCATTGGAAGGCCCATGTGGTCCTTTAGCCAAAACCCTGGATGAGCGCTATAAAAGGAGGAGGGGTCCCCCATAATGTACATGCAATCATTAGCAATAAAGAATTCCCGCTGTTGCTCTCCCTAAACACGTGTCTCTCTCTCTTTCTGTTCTCCAATTCAAATCTGTTCGGGAACCCCGGACTATTCGATAGCGAGGTTATAGTAATCTGGAACCGTCCATCGTGGACGAAATCTTTCTGGTCTTATCAAATCGCACCACCCGGGTCCAGTGCATGTGGACGTGGGCGCGGCACCTTTAACGCACACATTTTCTCCTGCGTATATGCATCGACTTGACACACGGCATCATTGCTGTCCGGCATTCAGTTTCCCTTGTCATACTGGGAACCCGGGTGCCCGGCCCCACGCCCTCATCCACTTGCAAGCAGAATTATGCAAACGAGCTGTAACTTTTTCTTCACTTTCCTTCCTCTGATCAATTGCTCGGCAGTTCAGTTCAGTTCAGTTCAGCAGCTGTAGCTTCCCAAGTTAGCAACTGCGCGCGGCCGCAACGGCAACCGCGCGACGCAAGGCGAGCCACGGCCACCACCACACGCGTCGTCGCCGGCGTAAGTTGCACGGCTAGCATCCTAAGCTTTTGCCGGACACTTCTTTTTCCATACTGAAGCCGCGAGGCGGCGAGCCTGAAACCGAGTTGATTAGCATCATCTTATTTGTTCACGGTTAAAAATTCGGCATCGTTAGTTATGTATACGTCACGTCGTCCCTCTCTCTCTCTCTGTCCAACGATGGGGAGGTGGTAAGTTAAACGACGAAAAACTGAAACCGAATAGTAACCGTCTAAGTTTGGTCGGCCCATGCCGGCCCGCCAAATAAATCATTGGCGCCTACGTGGCTGCAGGGACCCTTTTGCGTCCGACGTGGCGTCGCCTAACTGGTTGCAGTAGGGATCAAGGAACCAATGGGACGTTGCGGGCTCGCCAATACTCCTCGGGCCCCGGCGCGCACCGACGCCACGCCCACCTGCGTACACCATCATGGCCACGCAAGTGCAGCGTCTGCCGTCACCAACCGGCGACTACCATACGGCCGGCCGGTATGCAATACAAGGAATCAAGGATAGATCATAGACGAAGACGAGCAACTGTAAAAAGCGCACAATCGCGGGTCAGAGGTGAGGGCAGTAACACTGCAGCTTTCTTACTTCACCCCCACCTGTTAATTAGGATTGACGGGGGGCAGGTGGATAGCTAGGCTGCAGTGATGCAGGCATGAGCCCCCGAAAAAAGAGCCGGCCAGATACAAATCTACTGATCACTGGAGATCTTGTGGGAGTACGCAGCCATTATTGGTACGGCATGGCAACTTAGCTATACAGGGTACTGCAGTGGCATAAACGCTAGCATTACAAATTAAGTGTGTGTGATACAACATGTGTCGTCATACTTTCTTACCTAACCTAGTTACTACACATTACTCCATCCCAAAAAGTTACTACACCTTACAGGGTAGCTTAAGCCTGCAGTATCAAGTTTGTATACTCACGTTTAGAGGCTTAGATCAAGTAATTTCCTGGAGAGAGGAACCAAACTTTGGCGGAGTCTATCCATGGTACAAACCGTACCTCTCAATTCTCAGAATCATTGGTCTCTAGATCACAAATCCGGGCGTGAAACTGACATGCTCGAATACAGGAATTGAATGAATTCTCGGTAAAATTTTGCAAGATCTCGGCAAGATTTCGGATTTCGGCCGGAATAGGATACAAAATACCGGTTCGATGCAAAAAATTTGGGGAAAAAATCAAATTGCTACGGTAATTTTAAAAAAACCGCGAGATTTCGCCAAATCTCACCGAAATCTCGGGGTTGTTTGACCGGATTTAGCCTAATAACCCGTAAGAAAGTCATCTTCCATGAATATTTGTTGGAAAACTGAATTTTTTTAGACGTTTTATAATTTCAACAGAAACACTGTTAGATTTTTATAAGTTTGATCATGCTCTAAAAAATTTATGGTACTATCTCTAGAAATGTAGGATCATACAAAAAAAATTCAAAATAATTGAACTTCATTTGTTATCTTTAAAAAATAAAAACTGAATAAAAATAACTGAGACATTGTTAGAATTTTATAAATTTTCTCAAATGTGATCATGATCCAAAATTTTTATGAGAGCTTAATCAATGCCTTAGAACCCTTATATAAATTTTTAAAAATTTAATCTTTTTTTTTTTGCTCAATCAAATTATGGACGCATTGAACTTCATTTGTTATCTTTCAAAAATAAAAAACACAAGCAACACAAATAGTACAGTACCGTTGTAAGAATTTTATAAATTCACTATATGTGATCATAATCCAAAATTTTTATAAGAACTTAATAATTGCCTATTAACACTTCTCTAAAAGTTTCAAAAATTCTAACCTATTTTGGTTGTTCAATCAAATCTATCTATTAATCATCAGGACTTTATTAGGATAGAAGCACTGTCACAATTTTTACAAATTATTCAGGCTTTATAATCATATGAAAATTTTAGGAGAACATTATTGATGCTTCAGGACCATACACAAAAATTTTAAAAAAATTATAATGTGGTTTGAACCACTTTTCATTAGGTTGAAATTTGTCAGTCAGCCTTCAGTAGCACTGTCCTAATTTTCTATAATTTCTCAAGCTTGATCATCATATTAAAATTTTATGGGAACATTATAGATTCATCAAGACTATGAAAAAAAATTAAAAAAATTCAAACATATTTTGCACTATTTTTTATTCGATTGAAATATTTTTGCATTGCAGGATGACCCGGATGGGTCTTTGCAGATGGGCACTCGATTCAGACACCGTATACTGACCATGGCGGTGCGGTGGGGACGCCAGACTCGGACGAGAGGGTCACGAGACCCGGCCAGACGACCACGACATGTACGATGAGTACATGGAGTGTTTCGTCCCGCGCACTCGCCTCAGGGTGGGGTACACACCAGCACCGTATGTCGCACGGCAGGCATCGGTGATGGACACGTACCCTTCACAGATGTCCCAGAGGGACAAATCCTCGGTATGTGTCGCAATCGAAGCTACATGGGCACGTCTTTTTCATGTAAATTACTTAATACGAATCTGACGTTACATGCAGTCATATCTCGTCTGGGAGGTTGAGGTGGAGGCTATGTCCATGTTGGCGCGCCTTCGGACGGGCATACAGGTGACCACCGCTGAGGCCAAGGCAACTTGGGATCGGGTCCTTGATAGGATGAGGCGGTTGTGTCGCTTGGCCACCTGTCGGGGGCGCGGAGACGTCGACAAACGCAGCACACCACGTCCCCGCGGCCCAGCACCTCGCCCTACCCCGCCAGTGCCTCGTTACGCTCCCACGCAGTTGCAGTGGGGACAGTGGGCTGAGGAGGATCCCTCCTCATCTTGCCCTACCCCGCCGGTTCCTCGTTACGCTCCCACGCAGCAGCAGTGGGGACAGTGGGCTGCGGAGGCACCCTCGTGGTCTCGCGCCCCAGCAGGACCCCAGGGTGGTTTCGACGACCCTGCGGACGTCGAGTTCGATCTGGAGGAGTACCTTACGACCGACTACCTCACCCCCTCTCAGCTCTCGGGAGCGCCGCCACAGGACACGCCCTCGTCGCCGCCACACTACTCACGCCTGCGCCGCAGGGCCGACCTAGGAGGGACGTCTGTCCGCCGTCATCACTCACCTACCCCACGGGCCAGATCAGGAAGTGTGACCGTGATTGACTAGTTGTACAGACGTATTTTTGTAATGCCTTTACATTCAGCAGCATATTGTATAACTGTCTGAGTTAGTAACATGAGAGTCTTATCACTTTAAATTGTGCAAATCCATGTATGCATTGCCTGCCTATACCACACGACGTAACAACACACCAACGCCTCGGTGCACCTATCGCCTCTAGTTGGGGCGATCGCTCCATACCGTGGCGATATCTGCCCTTTATAACATTCGTTCTCACGAGCGGTCTCGCAAAGACGGCAGCGAGAGAGGAAGAAAGAATAAAGGAGGGAGGAAAAAAATCAGGATCAATCGAAAATGCCGAGGCGTGCAAGTGCAAAGGGAAAGGGGAAAGTAAAGGAAGAAGCAAGTGCATGCCCGCGCAATTTAGCGTACCAAGATCTCTTCCTACCTCGTGGAGCTGTAGCACCCATGTGTATGTGCGGAGATCCTTGCAGGCTTGTCCGCTCTTGGAAAATTCCAACTTGGAAGAGGAGGTATTGGAAGTGCTGCAACTACACCTTCGATCCGCCGGAGAAGTGCCTGAAGGATCGCCGCATGGTAACAATCATACGGGTTACGTAATATTTGTGAATGAAACTTTGCTAATTTATGTTTCATGCAGTCACCTTCGCCACTGTGTGAATTTGAACAGTGGTTTGATACAGAGATCAACCCCGACGACCAACAGCTTCTTGACCAAGCCAACCGGCAGGAGGAGTTCACACGGCAGCTTCAAGAGCAGCGCGATGCCGCACGCGAGGAGGCACGTAGGAAGGAAGCGGAGGAGAAGGAGGCCGACAGAGAGAGGAAACGAGAGAGGGCGCGGCGTGCCAGAGTTGCCCCACCGGAGGCATGGGCGAATGGGAAGTGGCCTCGAAGCACTCAGTAGACGTCTAGTTTTAACTTTTAAATTCTTTGCTCGTGGTACTCCTTCCTGTTTTAAGCCGTAATAAAGAGTGTGGCCTACCTTATTTTCCGCAGTAACCTACGATTAGACCTTCGTTATGATATTTCGCATGCTGCCGAAAAGGCTTAAGCGTTTCATTGTTGTCTCGACCATAATACTTTGGGTTATTGCCTTTGGCGAGATTAATATGCAAAGCAAGGTGTAAATAAAATATTTTCCCGCCATATGGTATTGCATATATCGAAGAGCAAACCTGGGCCATTCTCCCTACAAATTACATTTCAACATGATATTTCGTGAGCCGCCGAAAAGGCTTCAGCGTTTCATTGTTGTCTCGACCATAATACTTTGGGTTATTGCACTGGCAGAATTAATATGCAAAGAAAGGTGTAAATAAAATATTTTTCCACCATAGGGTACTGCATATATCAAAGAGCAACTCCGGCCTGTTCTCCCAACAAATTACATTTACAAATGATATTTCACGGGTTGTCGTAAAGGCTTAACTATGTCATGCAAATGAGGCTACTTACAGTCATTTGGTTTATTCAACTGAGTTTATTCGTAATTTTTTCCCCTAAAATGGACACCTAACACCCTACGAACAAGACATATTTATTTCAGGATTTTTCGAGGCATGGTTTGTATAATTTGTTCATAATGCACTAAAAAGTGTTTACGTAAAATTGATTTACACAATTTAATTTTGCATGACACAATGTACTTTTCACAACATAATTCAAATCCTTATATATTAATTAATATTTCAAAATTTACCTTGTTCTAGTTGGACCTTCCTAGTAATGCGACTGTCCCTAATCGCCTGTTGACCCAGAACCGACGATTTTGGCCAATACATTTAAAATAATACAGTATATCAATACTAAGAGGTACCATGTACTTAAAGATCAGTGTTTGTAACTTATGACCATTTTCGTTAAAAATTATTTATAATCAATACTAAGAGGTATCAATTCTTTAAAGATTTAAAATATTAAAGTACATCAGTACTATGAGCATTTTCGTTATTTCTGTCCTATTGATTATTCTCGAAAAATTAATTAGGAATAAAAATTTTAAAAAAAATTAACTGGCCCACCCGTCGCCCCTGCCTCGGGCGATAGGTGGGCGCGCCACCTCCTGCCGTTACCTGCCCGTTAGAAACGACAATAATCGCCCGTATATGGGGCGATCGCCCTATATATGGGCGACCGGAGCTTAGTTTTGTAATTTTCAAAACCGAACGCTTAGTTTTGAAAAAAAAGATTAAAAAAAATATTAAAGAAAAAAAATTCCCCTACCGAACCTTCCACGGTGCACCAGTGCGCGTGGGCCGCAACCAAACCGGCGGCTAAGCTGTCCACAAGAGAAACTCATCCGGGCAATGGGCATCCACCTCTCAGTCCCGCGGTTTTGGCCAAACCACCGAACGTAGCGAATGCGGGCCCATACCACTTTCCTGCTTTGGACTTTGGGTTTCACCACGCAGCAAGACCATGAAAGGCTTCAGGCGCCGGGCCTCGAGATGCCGTCTTCACCGGTCCGTCTGCCCAAGAAATCTTTATGCCGTTCAAGACCCAAGAAGGCCACCGAGAAGACCAAGAAGGCCATGTGTCAAACCATACTTGTAAACGGGTCACATGTAACACTTCAGGTATGTACAATAAGATTACGTCAGCTGTCTCTTAGCTGTACACATCAGTTTTGGTCTATATAGAGGAATGAGAAAAGAGGAGAGAGAATAGAGCTGACTCTTATTTACTGCCTGTTTGGTATAGCTCCAGATCCCAGCTCCACCTCAGAGCTGGAGTTTGTAGGCTAAAATAAAGTGAATTAAGTTTATATTTTTAGTCTAAAATGTAAACAAGATGATACATCTAAACACTTTTAATGTACCCACAGCTCCAGCTCCATAAATTTCTGGAGCTAGGAATACCCTGCTCCACCAACTCCACGGATTTTGGTGGAGCTGGAGCTGTCCCAAACACCCCCTTAGTAGCCAGCACGGGAGCATAGGTAGATCATTTATGTACAAGAGAGAAAAGATAGTTATTACACAACATTTAAAAACAACCTTTAGAGACAGTTATGATACAAAATAACTTTTAACTTACTATTAGCTAGTAGTTGACTTTGCTATTATACTTACCCTTAGAGACCAGTCTTCCTCGACAGTTTGGAACAATGGCTTCTTTAATCATGTTTGGGCGGAAAGGGGAGCTCATTAACTCACACCTACGTACCACGCATAACGATGAAGAAATTTCATGATAGAGGTCGGATTAGTGGTCACCTTCCTAAATAATTGAAGGAAACGTCTACTTAACATTGGATTGATTTTTTTAGCAAATCAGTTAAATTTTAAATCATAGGATCAAAACCCACATCCGGCCACCCCTATCCAGCCGGAGCTGTGCGTGTTCGATGTCCGGGCGTACGGTGCGGTGGGGGAGACGAAACGACAGATGACACTGAGGTTTCGGGAGGCATGAAACAAGGACGGGTTGCGCAGTCAAGTCGACCGTGCTTCTGGTGCCGTCTAACGGCCCGTTCACCATCACCTCCACCACCTTCTCTGAGCCGTGCAAACCGGGCCTCGTCTTCCAAGTACCAGCACTCAATCAAAATCGTGCATGCTAGTCATGTGCCTTTTCCATTTCTAGATCGATCGGCAGCTAACTAAACGCGAATCAATGGCGCATGGTGCAGGTGAACGGGGTGCTGATGCTGCCGGACGGGAAAAATGAAAAATGATTTTTCTAAATAAGACAAAAAAAGGATAGGTGAACCCTAATAGAAAATAAATGAGAAAAAAATACTTCAGCTCAATCATCTATCTAAATGCACATCGGATGGATAGAAAAGTAGCTGAAATCAAAAAAAAAAACACGATAGATTTCTAGCAATTCTTATAATTGAAATGCAGTATAAGGTGTGACGGAAAATAAAGTAGGACCTAATGTGGTGTGCGTCAGAGTGAGCGAAACGAATCCTCTTGAGTATCTGAGGTTGTGGACGCACGTTACCCTGTAGAGTTGTCAACGCCATCTGCCGTCAAATCCAATCCAATGCTCCGCTTCCATCCTTATCTCTTTTAAGTGGGTTTCCTCAATTATGCATGTTTGTTTCTCTTAATTATAATGAATTATTTGGAGGGAAAACCACGAATAAGTTTTGGCGCCAAAATAAGGGTTCGCTAACTTCGCTTGCCCTTCTGTTATCTATTCCAAACGAAATACTCCCTCCAGTAAAAAAAAAACTGTCGTTTGGGACTCTTTCCAACAGGGCCAAAACAAATCCCTGTGAGTATTGTATGCATGCACTTCTTAACTCCTTACAATTCTCAATGCTCATTGGAACAGGCTCAGTGGCGTATCCAACATGTGGGTTCGGTTGGGCTCGAGCCCACCCTCCAGTCGTCAGATCTTATGTACCATTTCTAGTAGCGACGTTCATTTTTTGGTATAGCAGTGACGAATGTACACGCACTCAGGCATGTCTAGAGGAAGAAGAAATTTTGTTGGGTGGTGAGCTACTTTTTAAACCATGTGGCTTCATGGGTCGCTACTTGTTGAATGCTTAAATTTACAATTGGTAACTTCACTTGCTATCTGTAAAACTGGTCTTGAACCCTCGATGCACGTAGAGACTATAGAGAGAGAGGAAGGTGACTCGACATCTCTTCTTTGTGAAGATATGATAGCTTATCAAGTAGGGGGCAATTGATGCACGTCGTCGGGACTTAGTGATTGTGAGGGCACGACGAGGACATCAAGTGAATGTCGGGGAGCTAATGAGGGCACGAGCGTGTAGCAACGTACAACCCACTGTGGTGATGGTGATCAGATTGTGAAGGTAGTGTAGTGTGTGTTGGCAAGTGCCTAACTGGTTGAGTGGATTGACCATGACAACAAATAGACAATGTGAGCCCCTCTTCTAATATATGATTTTTAAGAGGTGTTTTAATGCTTTCCTTTTTTATAGATGCAGAAATATTAAAGCATAAATGAAAAGGTAGATAGTGATTACTTAATTTTTCGCTTATTTCAAGATTTGTGCAACTTGTATTAGAAAGAAAAAGCATTGAAGCGCACAACTCATGATTTTGTTTATCAATTGTAAATATGTCACTAGGTTGAAAGAGACAATAGCCGGTTTGTTTGATTGATTGGTGTTAACTTGTTTACAGATTTTCAAAAGTTTAACGAGCGAATGTTGCACAAGTATTTCTCAAATAATGAACTACAAGTAATAATACTCGAACCGATGAAAATATAACATAAGCTGTTTAACACGTTTGTCTTAATTTAACCTAATTTTTTGAGTCCATCCTCTATTTTTGATCCTGGATTCAACACTGAACAGGCTACTCTTCAATGCACCAGTGCCAATTGTGAGTATATACTCCGTCTATTACTATCACTGCAAGGCCCTCAACTAGTACTACTAGCACCTCGGAGGAACAATGGACAAGCAGCAAAATGTTGAGAACATGCAGCGTGCCAGGAAACATGTTCCCGCGACCGGCCGATGCGCTGGGTGCCTGGGTCACCTGGGACGATCGTCAGCGCCGGCGCCTGGCAGGCGACCTAAGCTAGCCTGACCAGAGCAAGTCGGGAAGCCACCGACGAGGCAGGGGAAGGGGGCGGACGGCACAGTGCTCTAGGGATTGGCTAGACGGAAGGACTGCTCAAAATTACAAGCAGAGATCAAGTCAAGAATAGAAAGAATTCACTGCGAGACCAAGAATTGCGGAGCACGAGCATGCTGCAATGCCTAGATACATACATGACACACGGGAAAGGGACGACGAAGGCTGGACGCGATCGACGTTGCAGATCATCTTTTGTACTTGGAGCTTCTTTAGCACCACCTGCAGCTCGGCCGTCGAGATGAACCCGTCGCCGTCATCGTCGAACAACCGGAATGCCTCCTTCATGTTCTCCCTCGTCGTCCTCGCCCTCCTTCCCAGGCTCCTCCTCAACAATGGGGCCGATGAACGCGTCGCTTAGCGCGCAGTTGAGGGACTCGAAGTCGTCGAGGCAGAGACCTGCTGCGCCCGGCGCCGAGGCTGAGCGCGGAGGCTATCTCTTCAAGAGTGATCTTGCCGTCGTCATTGTGGTCAAAGAGGTCGAACACCCGGCGTAGGCGTAGGGTGTCGAGGCTCCGGAGGTAGAACGACGGGGAGGGCTTCTTGGACAGCGATGCCTTCGCGGCAACGGTGTCCATCGCGTGAATTCGAGTGTTGCAGCAGCGGGTGGGGAGGGGGTGAAGAGAAGACAAATTAAAGCCCGAGGATGGGACGGCACTGTCTCGGCCATCTATTCTGAAGGTAATAGGGGTAAAAATGTAAAATCCGTCCTTATCTTGTTATTGGAATCCTGTCTAAGCTATTTCTATAGAAAGGAGTACGATACTGTCTCCGTTTATTTTTATAAGGTTTATTTTTTTAATTATTTTATTCACAAATATAAGATTTATATGTAGATTTAACGAGGTATTTTTTTTACACCCCTATTTATTCTCTCTCAATCATATGCATTTTTTCATTACCACCCATACAAAGTATATCTTTCATCCTCCAAGATAATTAAGTGTGGGCATCAAAGTTATTTTTCTCTCGTACCTTTCTCAATTTCAACACGATATTAATCCTTGTGCAAAGTCAAAATACGCCTTATAAAAATGAATGGAGGAGTACTAATCTTTATTCTTTTTTAAAAAAGGAAATTCTTTATATGCAGCTGAAAATTTGCCTCATATTTTATATGCAACTCATTGTCAGTGACACATTTAGGGATTTCTTCAAATACTAGTGGCATATAAGGAATTAATACTTAAAAAATCTAGCAAAAGTGTTTTTCACCTTCTCAAGCTCTCCTCATCTCTCTTTAAACCTCTCTTCTACTCTAAAAAAATTCTAACAAAAAACAAAAATATTACCCCATAACAAATAAATTAACCACTAAGAAAAATGTAGTACTTATCCTAACAACCTCTGTTCACTCCTATGGTGTGCGGCACAGATACAATACAAACAATGGTGGTGAAGTCAAAGACATAGTGCAAACCAAGCTCGACAACAAAGGCATGATGTGGATAGGACGGAGCTTGATCAAGCAGTGCGGCGAAGCCAAGAGCATAACATAAACTAAACTCAACGATAATAGTTTAGCATGCTAGATAATATTATTTTTATCTGTAGCAAACCACGTACATTTGGTTAGTACCATAAGAAATAATTCTTAACTAACGAATGTTTGCTTCTCTATTCTATCGCTTCACAATATAATTTGCCGATTTGATCCTCATTTGAAGCATGCATTTCGTTTTTTTTTTGGTACGATCCCTTATTTTGGCGCCATAACTGATTCACCTGGTGATTTCCCCTCCAAATCATTCATTAATTAAGAGAAACAAACATGTTTAATAGAGGAAAACCACTTAAAGAAATAAGGATGGAAGGAGCGTTCTATTAGATTTGACGGCAGACGGCGTTGGCAACGTTAGACCGTGACGTGACACCGTAACGTCAGCGGTTTCGTTTCCCATGGTGAGATACTGAGATTTGTCACACTCAAGAATGTCCCCATCTTTGCTTGAAGTGATTGTTCTGTCTCCTCCCTTCTTTTTTTTTATAAAAAACTTTACTCTCTTCCGACTAGAATTACAAATCTAGTTTTCTACCCACGACTAGAAGTACCTTCTATGCTCCCTCCAGCGTTCTCCCTACGCGGAACCCTGCCTCCCGCATGCAACGTGTCAGCGCCTACGCACGCTTCCGCTGATCCCGCGCTCTGGCACAGCTACACGTCTGACTCCAACGCTCTGGTGCCACGGCGGGGGATAGGTATCTCTTGTTGCGTCTCCTGCGATGTATGAGGAGGTTAGATTTGAATTTTTTTTTATAAGATGGAACTATTTTTGCAAAAAAAAAAAAGAAAGAGGAGGGATTAGAATGGTAATCATTTCTCTTTGCTTGAGGTTCCCATGCAACTGGTGACCAAGGAAATTTGCACACATCGTTGAATATGTGTGGCAAAGGACCGTGCAGCCTGATAAAATCAGAAGAACTCACTGAGTCATGAACGTGGAAGTTCATGCCTACATAAGGTCCTCCTCTCCCAAAAGATAAGGAATGAACTTCGTATAACTACTGGATCCTCCGTTAATTTTGCTTAGCGGGGACAGTTTTATTTAGCCCTCTGCGTCGCTGGATATCCTCTTCTCTCCTCGTATTAACTTGTGTATATAGCATGCGTTCCCAATAAAAGTTCATCAGGAACACAAGAATCCCACGTAACACTGTTCAATTTCCACAGAAATTTGGGAAAGTTTTGTGTTGGGTATAAACTTTCTTTGAGGTTCCTTCTATAGTTCTAGTTAGGACAATAGGATTGGGTTGGGCAGGCTGAGCAATTACGCGAACCTCTTGTTGGTTGTGCTCTCCACGTAGGTGTGTTTGGAGTTTACCAAGCCCTTACCTTTCCGGTTTTCACACGTAAACTAAGACAAGCTGATGGGCATTGGATCATTCAAAGTCAGCTTTGCTTGCGTCGATCGATGGTTGCATGTACGTGGAGGGAGTACGGTCAGGGTACGGCTTCGCAGAATCCGGTGGTTGGTTCTCTGTCGGCTAGATGAGTAGGTTGGTGGTCCAGTGCGGCAATGCGTGGCGCACACCTCTTATGCATGGCTTGGCTGTTCTTCTTGACAAGCTCCTTGCTGCTTTATGCGCTATACCACGACAACTGAGTTGTTATCCTGTATCCATTGCAAATTCACATTTTCTGACGGGAATGAAACTCGTGATGGTTGCTGTTCGATCAACGTCGAAACAGAGTATATTTGTTGGATTTATGCCGTGGTCCGGCAGCAACGTTAGCATGCTGTGATCAACTCAACACGAGCATTAATTAACTTTTGATTGGATGCGAGAAATTGCAGGGGTACGACTATTTTACGGTCGCTCGCACGGCTCGTATGGTGCGGCTTCAGGGCTTGACATGTGGATGAATGAGGAGTCTTGGCTTTGTGTCTTATTGTGCAGCTGGAGCCAGGACAAATGAGTCTTGGCTTTGTGTTCCCGACGCGAGCAAAAGATGTTTGTGCATGCTGCATCCCCGCAGCCGTTCACACGCAGATTTCAATCAAAAAATTTAAAAAGTTTCAACTCGAAAAAATTATAATCAGGCATGGGATAGGCAGAAATCAGGTATATATAATATTCTGTATGTGTATATAATGCCAGTAGGAGTAACCGAACATCTGCACCAGCATGCACATCACGTGCGCATGTTAGCCTCCGGAAAATAAACTATAGGAGTACTACTCACGCGCGCCATCGGTAAATTAATTAACATGGCTTGCTTTTAACTTGTGGACAAGACCCTGTCGTAGTGTCGTGTTCAAGTCTTCAGTCTTCACTGGTTTGGTGGGGTCAGCTGCTGCCAGCCTGCGAATGTTCAACACGCACAGCTTGAAGCAGTCCTTATGCCTCAACCATCCGATGATCCGAACGAGTCATTCAGTGGCTCACGTTGTGTCAACGACACACGCTACGGTATTTGCTATAATAGAAAATCAGTACAGTACTTTCTACTACTGTGTTTCCTAAAGTCCGCGAGGTCGTTTTTTAATCCAATGGTTTCATAGAAACTGCTTAAGTTGCAATCTCTATACCACTGCATAAGATCCCTGTCTACCGTGGAGTAGGGCTGTAAACGACCCAAATTCGAGCGAGCCTGGCTCTTCAGGCTTGAGCTCGGTAAAACTCGAGCCGAGCTCAAGTTAAGGTTCATGTCTTGACCTAGGCTCGAGTTCAACTTGATTCAAGTTCAAGTAGACTCGAGTTCGGCTCGAGTAAGCTCAGTAACAAGATTGAGTAAACTCGCTCAAGGAAACTCGGTCTAAACTCGAGTAGGCTCGCAAGCTCGAGATCGAGCTTGGCTCGGTTAGGCTCGCGAGCTCGAGATCGAGCTTAAACCGAGCCTATCGCGAGCCAAGCTCGAGTAGCGCGTGAGCCTCGAGCTTTTTTTATAACCCTACCGTGGAGGCATAGACTGATGCACACATATATCTTTGCACCAACTCGTGCCTAAACATCACATCCGGTGTTCTCTCTCTTTTCATTTGGTTAATTGTTGGCATGAAAGATGCATCGATTATCAAGTCATCCTCGCAGAAGCAAAAATGGTCATCTCGAGTGATCAGAATCCATTGACAAATCAGAAGGTCTTTTAGATCTAAGTGTCGAAGAACCTTCGACGAAATTGTGGTTTCAGAGGCACCGCACCGAAGGGTGTCTAACCGGCGCAGCTTGCTACTGGCATAGCCGGATAGGAGAGAGCAACTGGACAGGATCCACATCTTGCGTTTCTGTCCTAGGTGTGACCAACACGGTCGCACCCGGTACGGGATGTAGGGTACGTTTCTGGCGGCACTTCAGATTTGCTCTCGGAATACTCGATTTCGTGTGTGGTTGCTGTCAGGCACTCAGGAGTCAGGCCTGTGCTTTTACAGATCATCATCCGATTGAATCACAGCTATACGTGCGATTTTGGCTGACCACACGACTGCACGAGTGTCAGACAGGGTGTGTGTGTCTCCCAGCAAAGCGTCATGGTTTAATTCTTTTTTGCATTCGATCTGATCCAATGTAACAGTTTCAGTTCTAGCTCAAACCAGTAATTATCTGGAGAAGAAATTTTCCCTAGGCGACCAAAGGTAGTACGCATTGAAGTCAACTTGAAGAAAAATGACAGTACAGGCTAGCTAGCTGGATCTTTTCGTTTTTGACGAGTCGTACGAAATGATATTGATTTGGACGCCGCCGGGACAAACTTGTGTTGTGAATGCTCTATTTCTACCATGGTGTGTGGTGACTAGACAACCATTTCAGTATCCAACATAGAAATTTTTACTGTTACAACTCTTTAAAGTTTTTTTAAAAAATTAGGTCTCATCGTAAAAAATTTGCAAAAATAGCCTCCAAGCCTACGAAAACCGCGTCTCCTAGGCGCGGCTCATCCAGTGCAGCGGACAGAGGGCGTTGCAATTGTACATCGTACCACAAATATTTTGAGGACCCATATTCTATGGAGAGGCATAATATAACACAATATATTTGAGAGGCTAGTTATGGAAAAAATATATTTTAATTTTATTAGCTTTTATGAATTCATTATAATAGAAAAAATTTGCACAGCGGTTAGTTCTGGAAAAATCGCACGTCGTACCACAAATATTTTGAGGACCTATATTCTACGGAGGGGCATAATATAACACAATATATTTGAGGAGGCTAGTTCTAGAAAAATACATTATAAGTTTATTAGGTTTTATGAATGCATTATAATAGAAAAAAAATTGCACGTCGTACCACCGAAAAAATCGCACGCTGCACTGGATGAGCCGCGCCTGGGAGGCACAGTTTTTGCGGGCTCGGGGGCCATTTTTACAATTTTTTTGTGATGAGAGCTAATTTTTTTAAATAAACTTTAAAGAGCTGTAACACTAAAAATTTCTCGAACGTACGGAGGTTTCCACTGTGTAGATTAGAAAAGTTAGAACTAAAAATACTTAGATCTGAAAAGGACTATAAAAATTTCCATGCAAGGAAAAAAGCAACTTTAAGTTATCGGCACTACTACATAAAAGGTCGTCACACACGATTCAAAAACATCACCACAAATGGTTTTCTAAAAATTATCTATAACCATGTGTCAATGATAATAACGGCACATCACAGACGATATCCAAACTGTATGTGAAACACATATCACAGATGTCCTTAGTAGAAATATCATAGACGGTTTCTACCAAGAACCGTATGTGATATCCAATTATCACAAACGGTTCACATTACCAAACGTCTATGATATGAGATGTATCACAAACGATTTTTTCTAAAGAACCGTATGTGATATTATTTTGTATTGATGAAGCTTTTCTATTTATTGACTAGCCTCAGGAAATGGTAGCTATACTCTTTAAACAAGCAGATTACATCACAAGCATTACACCACATACAGATTATCAAATCCATTTCAAAAATCAACTCAGATTATATATTACACCTCGTACAGCACATCCATTTCAAAAACTAACTCAGATATATTAACCAGTTGAATGCATAGTTATAATTCACAAATTCACAACACAATGTTCATAAATCAATACAGATGTTAATTCAGAAATAACACAACTCATTATGTCAGGCAGAGTGAAACTCACCTTTTGAATTAATGACCCCACACAACAAGAAGGAACAGAGTTGTCCTCAAATTCCTAACAGATCGGCTTGTTCCAATGCAGATTGAATGCATTTCTAAACCTGTCGATGAGAAAACTAAAGTCTTACATGTATATAAATTGATAAGAATGAAATAATTTTTGCAAGATTGACAAACATGCAGGTTATTGGTATTCTTTGTATCGATGATAAGTTGCATGTTGTGGTAAACGTAGAATCCACATTAGTTAGTGCCCTTTGGCTGCTGGTGGCACTGTCAAAATAGTATTGGTTAATTCTAGAGGCATTATTATAGAGTGTGATATAGTATTATTGTGTACTAGCGGATACCGGGAACTTAGAATCGTGCTTTAGCTGCGACCCATCCTTAGCTGGCCCTCCACGAGCTATGTACACTTTGAACAACCTACGTGATTCCGAAAAATTAGCCTCATCAAATTCCATGAGCAACATACACTATGAATAACCTACAACATAGTTTCTATGGAGGAAACGTGATTACTTGTCGAATAATTTTGCGAAAGACTTCAAGTCGTGGGTGCCGTCCTTTGAGGAATCAAGGTACATTACTCAACTCTGTCTCGGTATAATTATAATTAGAACCCAGTGAAACCTACACAGGTATGTTGCCATGGTCATTCAACTTAACTTCGAGTTGTGTGTAAAGTACAAATCAGAAAGTATAGTAACTAGTGAAGCACTTACCCCAGATTGTGAGTTAAAAGTATGTATTTTGTATCGCGTTGAGTCACCAATGCGTTTTTCACATTCTCCTGGATGACTTGTAAATTGTCATTTATGACTTGCTTGGACACTATGTGTGGGTCGAGGAAACACACTGGTTACGGTAGAGGATACAGTCATTCGGACATACTTGTATTCTTTCTAATTCCATTTCTAAGGGACAAAGAACCTTCTTGACTTTGTAGGCAGTTGTCAGCAACTCGTTTCCCTTCGAAAGCATATCTACTAATAGACCTAATAGGGCCATCAAACTCTTGTCAGACCAACTATTGCTGCCTTCAATTTCAGCAGTTGAAGCACAGATGATAACCTTGTGTATTTCAACTTGCAGCCTAGGAACAAAAATTTCTCCGAGTCGTCTATCAAGCCCCGAAATTTACCATACTATCTCTCTCATCATGGTTACCTTTTGCATCGCACAACATCTGATCCAGATTTTCATCGTGCAACCTTTCCTCATCGGAAGCACAATCGATATCATCCGACAAATCGTTGACTTCGTCGGTGATGTTAATACTATCTGCTTCCTATATAATTTGTTCTTCACCATGACTGGTCCAATATGTATACCCCTTTTGAAACACCTTAGAATCAAGTGTGTGCTTCAATCTGTATTGAGTTTTAAAACATCCTCAGATTCTCACAGTCAATGTATGGACAAGACATAAATTGCAACCTCTTATTAAACATATCCTCCTCTACAGCTTTTCTAAAAGCAGAGAAGCCATTAATGTACTCGACATTCGCATGGTTCTCAGCGTACATCCAGCTTTGGTCAATCTACGCTACAAATATAACAATTAGTGTTAAATATTGAAGTACTCTAGGAGTGCATATGCACACATTCTTAAATTAGAGTACAAATTAACAAGCTAAACCCTACCCTAAATCAAAAACCATGTTAACTAGATCTATAAATAATTTTCTCTAGTACCAAGCTAGCTCTAGATCTAAACCAAGCATGCATGCATCTTCAATTCTCTCTTTACCAAGCTAGCACTACAGTTCGAATATAATGCAATTATATTCAATTACTACTTTAGATCACAAAGAACAAATAATGGATCTACAAGCTAGATCTAAACAACCTTCATTTCTCTCTTTACCAAGCTAGATCTTGAATATAATGCAATTAGAACCAATTACTAACCTTAGATTACCAAGAACAAATAGATCTACAATCACTCTTCCAAATCCATGTACTCTTTCACCATATCACCTCACAGCTTCAGCCACCTCAAAAACATATCAGAAACCCAAAAAAATCCTAAGTCGGTTGGGGCTCTGTATTATATTTTGGTATGATTATCACAGACGATTTTATTGAAAAACTGTCTGTGATAAGTGTGTGCTGAAAGCATCTAGGCACCCGGTATGTTTTGGTTTTGATAATTAATGACAACTTTGTTATATGATCTAATACTTTTGTTGAGAATATTGAAAGTAGGTCAATTCCAAGATTAATGATCATGGAAATACCAAGGAAGGCTCAAACCAATCGGCAATATGTCAAGATCATGAAAAGGTAAATTTATAAGGCTCTTTTCTAGTCTTGTTGATTATCTTGGAGTTTGGAAGAAAGATCGGTTTACTAGATTTAGGGCCGTACTATTAAGAGGGATCTTGACGCTTATCTCGATGTCTTTTTAGGGTTTAAAGGCTCAAAATGCATATTCAAATAGTTGTCAAATGATAAATAAATTTTAATCTTAAAAATCCTTTAGAACAAATCAAATCTCTGGAAATTGGTTACTCAGCCCATGAGTGTGTGCTACCGAACGCGCGTAGCACCGCTCAATAGGGCGGTGTGAAAATTCCAGAGAAAGGCTTTTGGCGTTTTGTAGCCAGTGCTACCGCCATGGTAGGCGGTGCTACCGACCATCGGTAGCACCGGACTTCACCCGTGTGAAAATCACAGAGGTGTGTTTTTGGGTGTTTTATTTAGCCCTGCTACCGCTTCATGGTAGGCCGGTGCTACGGACTATCGGTAGCACCGGACCACCACCCGTGTAAAATTCCGAGAAGCACTTTTTCGGGCATTTGGGAGCCCGTGCTACCGACCATTATATCCGGTGATATTGGATTCACGGTAGTACCCCCGAGCCCGTGCTATAATTCCGCAGAAGTGTCTTTTGAAGAAAGAAATTGAAGTGGAGCCGGTGCTACCGCTCTAGTTGGGCGTAGCACCGGACCCCTCATAACGGTCTTTGGCAAGTGCATTAAATGCCTTCGTTCTAGCCGTTGAAGAGGAGTTCGTGCTACACGGTCCTACATGGACGGTAGCACCGGAAAAACAGATTTTTACAGATTTCGAGCTCCAACGGCTAGAAAGTTTGGTGGAGGCTATAAATACTTCCCCACCTGCATTCTAGAGACACTCTTGGTCCTCATTGATGATATTTGAGCTCTAGCAAGTGTTCTCCACTCTTGTGTGCATTCAATTTCCATTTGTGAGTGTGAGAAGTAAGATTGAGTGTTGCATTTAGTGTCTGAGCCTTTAGACACCGTCATTCGACCTCAAGCTAGCGTCAAGGTTTATTACTCTTGGAGGTTGCCGCCTCCTAGACGGCTTGGAGGCGATCGTGCGCGGTAAGCTTCTCAACGGAGATTGTAAGAAGCCCCGGCAAGTTGTGAAGGTCAGGGTTCGCCTACCCGGAGCGGGGAAGAACTACCTTAGTGATCGAGGAAGGCTCAAGCGAGTGGAGCCGGCTTGACGTGGTTCAAGTCACCTCAACGTGGAGTAGGGGAGACCGACAAGTCTCCGAGACCACGGGTTAAATTCCTTGTCTCCTATTTGTTTGTGTTTGGTATTTTTGTTTGTTGAGTATCCATTTCATTAATACCATACTCTTCATAGTCTTTGTGCTCACAAGTCTTTTTGCTTCACTTGGTTTGACATAGCATCTTAAGAAATTGCTAGAGCTTTAGTGTGTTCTTCATATTTGTATCTCAATTTCATAGTATCTTTTGTAATTTCTAAATTGTGTTGAAAAAATTTAGAAACCTCCTATTCACCCCCCTCTAGTCGGTTATCCTTGATCCTACATGTGCGTGTCACAGATGGTTTTATCAAGAAATTGCCTATGATATCTATTGATATCATACATAATTCGTGGTAAAAACCGTATGTGATCATTCACAGATGATTTTTTCTATGAATCGTCTGAGATATAAACTCATTACAGACGGTCCTTAGCGAATACAATAACTTAGATGGTCGCGCTTTGAAAAGCGTTTGTGATTAGATTTAACAGAGAAGGTTTTTAAAAACCATCTATGATGAGGCATCTATTATAGTCCTTTCTGTAGTAGTGTGGGGAGGCTAGAAATTAGAAAAGGAACAAAACAATTGCAAAACCCATTATCTTACCGGGGTTACATTCAAAAGTTAGCTTGAGTAAACAAACAACGAATTCAGATTAAAAATCAACAAAATTCCAGTAATGTGATGGAATGGTACAACATCAATACATAACAATGTACCATGCAACAAAACCCTTTGGGAATTCCAAAATTACTTCCAGGTCCTCTCATCAATTTTTTTTTGCAAAAAAGACACTCGAAAATTTCAAAATTAAGCCCAGATCTCCCCGCCGTTTTTTTTTGAAAAAAGAGGCCCGTGGCTCCGTAATTTGCCGATAGCTTCTAGCTATCCCATTTTGCAAAGAGGCCCTCATGGTTCTAGGAAAACGTAGCCGGATCCGGAATAAGCCTTTTTGCAAAAAAAAGCACATGCTTTCGAAAAATTGCGCCTAGCTACGGGCCAAGCCATTTTGCAGAAAAGGCCCTGTTCTCTCGAAAAAAGTACAACCCCGAATCTAGTGCTCTATCAAAATTCGCCCGACGCAGCGTAGCGCGTGTCTGTACCTAGTAGATATAAGAAGCTATGGAGATCAAAATCTAAACACACGTAGAGGAAACACTAAAAATACCAAGCAAAACTCACCATAGACATTCACAGCTGCAAGATGGATGGTTCACCTCTCGCAGAAGGATGGTCCAGGAAGACTACACTCATAACCCCAAGGTGGATGGGATGGTCCACCTCTCGCAGGAGGATGATCTAGAAGGCTGAAAATTGATCCACCTAGATAGGAGGATGGTCCATCAAAGATGAAATTGGTTCACTTAGGGAAGGAGAATACAAACGATACATGAACTTCCATAACTCAGGTTGAGACTCCAAAATGCATGCAACTAGGACTAAGGCAAGATCAAATCCCAAGGAATCTAAGACATGAATGGATCTAACAAGAACTTTTCAAAGTTGGGATCTTTTCGCTTCCAATGATGAGGGGAACCAAAACCGGGCTAGAACCAAAAACCAAGATTAAGAATAGCTCGCAGAAGGATTCATGTTAACATGACTAAGGATGATTTCCACATGTGCTAGCACTCCAAATAAGAAATTCTAATTTGCACCCTTCTCAACCCAAAACCAATCAAACGTCAAGACCTTGCTTCAAACATGGCTAGATAGATGAGAAATGATATATTTCTTATACATCATTGGCACAAATATTGATTAATAAGAGAAGAAGAAAAGGCAAGAACACAACCAAATCAAGAAGACCATGTTGGAAAACAAGAGCATAAACACTTGGATGAATTTGAGATCTCTATTTCTACTTGAAGTGGAAGTTTTACAGCCACTCCCTAGGAGGACAAAAGCCACTAAAGTAACCCACACAAGCTCTCTCTCGCACAAACAATCTAAATATATGCTAATCTCTCTCTCTCGGCTTAGGATGGAGGCATACCTCTCATCCTTCTTATACAGTGGAGGCTAAGTCTACCACTATTTGATGAACCCTAATACATAATGGGCCCCGTTAAGCTCCTAACAAATGGGTTTCATTTACTCAATACACACATGCATGTTTTTCAAAGCGCATGACCACTTGAAACTCCGATATCCAAATTTGCTTGATCTTTCACCTTCCTTGACCTAAACCGCTTCCATCTCCGCCACAATTTTTTCACATAAAGTTTTTCCGGTATTTGACACTTTACCAAAATGCCCTTCACTTTGCCTTTTCCTTTCCTTCACTTCGAAGGAATCCACGACCGTTGACCATTATCGTCCTCCAAGCAACCTACACACAAGTAAAGACCAAGAAACCATTTTCGAGCACAAGTACCATACACTTGACTCACGTTAGTTAAAACACGCATCACGCAACCTATATGCATCGACCCTAAAGTCATTAAAACAAACCTCGCTTCACACGCTCTCAAAGACCTACCCGGTAGACAAATATGGTGTTGATGGACCTATGGTCCTCCTGCCTGAAGGTTGGTCCATCTTAAATTAGTCATCCTCCACCCAGATGGTCCTCCTAGGACTCGAGAAAAATACACACGTGAAAATTAGTCCGTATTCGGATAGTCCTCTTAGGACCAGAGACACACACTTGAAATTTAGTCTATGTACCGACAGTGATATCTGGTTATCACTGCCGGTTAGTTTCACGAACCGGCAGTGATAAGTTCTCCTCTCGGCCAGACTTTTAAACCGATAGTGATATGTTATCACTGCCGGCTTTAGCCCAACCGGCAGTGATATGCCGACAAGGATTGTCTGTTCTGTAGTAGTGTGTTCACATGAATTAGAACCGAAGGAAACACATAGCAAAATTTAGAACATTTTATAAATCAAACTACCACATAATGATTATTAATGAAACATTCATCATAAGCCACATGACGACCCCTACATGTCTTGTTGGGATATACATATACTATATAGATCAGGAGCTACGCATTCTCGCAATGCTTTTGAGCCGGGTGCCAAACCTTTACTAGATTGCAAGAGATACAGGTGCAAAGTATTTCCCTCCATGTATGGGGAAAAAAAACAGAAGTACCTGACTTGAGTGAGTTGAGTCTATCTCGTAGTTGTCGCCGAAAGCGAACAAAGCAGCCTAGCCGAATGGGCCGGGTGCCCGGGTGACCTCTCCCTCCGTCTGCAGCCGAAGGAATCATGGACCACGCCAGTCCGAAGCTCGCCAGCCATTACCGAACAAACGCCGCCTCACCACCACCAAAGACCCGGTAAATCCTAGCCAAATCCTCACACGAATCTAGCCAGTGGCCAAAAGCCAAAGCCAGGCCAAGAGCGCAACAGAACAACGTCAAATTTTAGTCTCAGAATCGCACGCCGTGCCGACGTGCCGTGGTCTACAGGGTTCAAAAAACCGTCGAAAACCGCTCGGTTTTCGCGAAAACCGCCTGTACCGAGCCGGTTCGGTAATTAAAACCGCTTCGGAAAACCGCCGATAAGCAAGAAATTTCAAAACTTGAAGAAATTTAGCAAACAGTGTCAAAAATTTTGAAATTTTTCATGCGTTCTTGAGGTAATCATAATAATTCAGTAAAATTTTGATTATTATCACATATGTACATTTTTAAAAAATTCGACAATGATACTATCACAATATATGCTCTTCGCTTTTTATTTTCTAGGGCACAAAATGAAGTCTAATATTTCTTAAACTTTTTGTGATGTTATAACGTCATTAAAATGATTATGTAAAGTTTTGAGATGATGATCGATATGTGTATTTTTAAAAATTCAAAGTGCTATTATCATTGTATATGCTCTTCTGTTTTTGATTTTATATGGGAAATAAATGAAGTCTAATATTTCTGAAAATTTTAGTACATGATCCTTTAGAACTATTTATATTTTCATTAAAATTTTAGAATATAATAAATCATTTTACTATTTATAAAAATCGATAAATGTATTTGTTCCTTTTCATTAATTTCTGCTTTAGATTTTTAGAAGAAATAAATGATTTAAAAAATGATAAACATTTCTCTTAGGTGTTTTATAGATTAATTGGGATTTTTTTTTATATTTTTTAATTTTTTTTGCAATTTTTTCAATTTGTTCTTATATTTTCACCATTTTTCCTTCTGTCATCGGTTTTCGATGTTCCGTTCATGTAGGTCGAACATGTCATTTTTGCGACAATGGAAGAGTGACGAAGCTATACTTATACCTACTCCACAACTTCAATTTAAATGCATTATAATATAAATGGTGTTGATAAGTAAATGGTAGTGAAATTGCGAATGATTTTGCTTTGTAGTTATGTAAATGCCGATTTTTGCACTTGTGTGATTGTAGTATTGCAATAAAAGATTACTTATTGACATATTATTGCTAAATACATAACTTACAACTTCTAATTCACTAAAATATAGCAAAGGTCATGTCGATTTTTTCCAAATTTAGAAGAGATCATTTTGGAATTTTTTCACGTTTTCACATACCTTATTTATATATTTATTATATTTTTACTCAATTTTAACCTTTCCTGTATTTCTACAAATTTTACAATATTTTTTTGTATTTTTTCCCAATTTTTTTGATTTTTTCCCCAATTTTCCAACCTCGGGCGGTTTTTGCGGTTTTCTCGAAAAACCGCGGTTTTCTCGAAAAACCGCGGTTTTCGGGATTTCATTTGATCAAATTTCAAAATTTTCAAATTTACAAACCGTTCGATTTTTCGCGGTTTTCGAGCGGTTTTTCGCGAAAACCGCTACCGCGGGGCTAGCGGTTTTCGCGAGCGAAACGAAATTGTGAACCCTGGTGGTCTATAAAACAGCCCAGATTCCCCACTAATGACACTCTCTCTCGCCTCACCACGTTCCAACTCCTCGCATTAACTCCCCGCTTAGGAAGGGGAAGAAAGGGGGGAGCTTTCAGCGATTTCTTGAGGCGTTGCTATGCGAAGGAGGTCGCATGGTGGGTTCCGGCTCGGCCGGAAGCTGCTCAGTCTCTGGAGGCCGGCGCTCTGCGGCCGGCGCCGATGCCGGGGAGGCTACCTCCGCCTCCAGACGTGCCCTAGCGGCGACGCCTGCAAGGAGGGCTGGGGCGCCAAGAAGCTCGCGCCGGTGCTGCGGTGGGGGCGGTCGCTGGCGCGCCGGTTGAGCCTCGGGCGGTGTGACGGCCGTGGGCAGCGGATGCTGGACGGCGGCGAGGCCGTAACGACTCCCAAGGGGCAGGTGGCGGTGTACGTCGGCGGCGGCGCGCCGGGGGAGTCGCTGAGGTACGTGGTGCCGGTGGTGTACTTCAACCACCCCATGTTCGGGGAGTTGCTCAAGGAGGCGGAGGAGAAGTTCGGGTTCCAGCACCCCGGCGGCATCACCATCCCCTGCGCCGCCTCGAGGTTCGAGCAAGCCGCCGCCGTGGCCGGCGCCAGGAGGAAGGGGTTCGGCAGGTGGTAGCATCAATCCGTAGGAGACCCGGCCCTGACCTCCTCCGCCGTGTGGCGGAGGCGGATGGTGTACACCTGTGTTTCCATCAGAAGGGGCTAATTTTGTTCTATTGATTCTTCATTCCGTTCGACTGGTGGCTGCGGTGCTCCTATGGATTATAGAGGCTTCATTTGTTCCGTATATGCGAGTTCATCTTGGAATCGCTGATAATTCCTCGGCCTTTTTTCTGTTACGAATCTAGCTTGGACCGACCGAGCGAATCGGGTTGATGATTTTTCTCGTTTTTCAGATGAATCGAGATGAAGCACTATACCCATCCGGGCCCGGCCATCCCCGTAAAATTCGTACTATTAGAAATCATCGGAAAGAACGTACGGTGTAATCACGCGGTTCAATTTCTTTGAAGATCTCTCGTTTCTTTCATGGAGCGCCGCCACGCTAGCGGCTCAATTTTCTTTCATGCTTATTTGACTGCCTACATGAGAGCCAGATGCTTGGGAACCGTGCCGTGCAGGTTCCTCGGTAGGTGGGATGGCAATGGTATGGCTATACGTACCAACCGTACACCTTGTTATCCGTACGTTCGCGCTTGATTAGGCAGTTGGAGCATGCTGTTTTGGCCCTGCACTTTTGCACGCCAGTGAGCCCGTGCCCCCGCTTGCCCGCGGCAGCTATAGCTAGCTCTGTAGGCGTGATCGCAAAAGGATAGCACCAGCACCACCTCATCACCTGTGCAATTGTTGTGTTCCGCTCGCAACGAGCACATAGCTGCGCTGCAACCGTCGTGACGTGTGCTGGAGTAGTACTCCGACGCCGCCGCCGAGATTTCCGCGCGCTGCCGACAGGGACGTCCCCCCTTGCCCATTTTTTCCAGCAGAATTCCACAGCAGCAATCATGGATGGATTCGTGGGCGCTGCTGTCCGTTTTACGGAGCATACTCATCACTCACGGGCTTTTACTCTCCGCACGCGAAGATAAATTAAGCAGGAAATGAATGGATGTCTCCACCGTCCCGGCGCGGCCTGCGCCGCTACGCTACGCAAGCGGGAGAAGGGAGACGTATCCCCGGAATCTTCCGGCTTTTTGTAAAGCTGCGACGAGCGTTGCGCGAGCCCTTGGCTTCCCAGAGACGGTCGCGTTCGCGTCCTTTCCTTTTCAGCTCTCCCTGCTTGTATCATCGGTGTTTCTCTGCCTGGGCCCCAAGAGTAGCACTCCTGAACTTGAGTATATTAGCATTCCCACGATAAAGTTAGTTTTTCTTCACAAAAAAATATAAATTATCACTAACAAGAAATCTGAACTAAAATCTACGAAGTCAGGATGTACGACTAGCTTGTCTCCCCCTTTTTGTTTTGTTCCCCTGGGTGAGAACTAGACCTGTGCATTAGGACGTGCTTTTTTAGGCCAGCCCGTGGCACGGCTAATACAGCATGGTACGCATACGCACGGGTCGAATAGACATGACATAGGACCATATCGAGTCTCTTGGTTGAACACGACGGGCTACATAGCACATCTACATGGACGGTTTAGGCACACGGTACGGTCGTACCACCGCACGATGCCCACCTCTGGTGAGAACTGATGGAGGAGAATGCGATTGCAACGTGGCCAGCACTTTTGTGTCATCATACCATAGAGTTTAAAAAGACGACCGTAGGGGAACATATAGGCTATGCCTGCTTAGATACCGATGTTAGGAACTATCACGGCAAGTACATACATAAAGATCGAGATCTTCGTTATGCCTTATGCAGAAGTACGTCATACATAGTTGTACTTGATGTAATCTATATCAGGACTGCTGTACATGGTGTTATCTAGTTCTAGATTGAATCTTTCTGTATTGAGAAAAGAGGACAACAAGAAATGGAGGGCGCCACGGCTTGCGTAGTACTAACTCTTGTAGTTGTCTTTGTTATGTTGTGATCCAAATTTTAATCAAGGTTGGCCAAGTTGGCGGAGCGAAGCGAGGCCAACTCGGCTGTTATTTAGGGGGGACGGTGGGGGTGCGGGCGGAGCCCCGCAAATCGGATTAGGGTTTACCTTAAATTCATCTGTAAGCCGCTAGGAATCATACGGCGTTTTGTAAACTCTCTCCAAAATAGTGAAGTTTTGTCTGGCTGGTGCCCGTGGTTTTTTTTCCCTTCGCATTGAAGGGTTTTTCCACGTTAAAATCCTGGTTTCTGATCTGTGTTGGTTTGATCTTCTTCGTTCTTGTTTGCTTATCAATTTCTAACAAGTGGTATCAGAGCTTTGGTTATCAGATTCAGGAGTTGACATGGCGTCGTTGAAGTATGATCTACCGTTGTTAGATCGGGACACAAGATTTTCATTGTGGCAAGTGAAGATGCGGCGATCTTTGTCGCGATACCGATCTAGATGATGCTCTAGACGATTTCAGGAACAAGGACTCGAAGACGTGGACTGATGATGAGAAGCGCAAGGATCGTAAGGCGTTGTCACATATTCATCTTCATCTTCATCTGTCCAACAATATTTTGCAGGAGGTGCTGACGGAGAAAGCCGCCGCTGCGTTGTGGCTGAAGCTGGAGTCGATCTGCATGTCAAAAGATCTAACCAGCAAGATGCACATGAAGATGAAGTTGTTCACGCACAAACTGCAAGAAGGTGGTTCGGTGTTGGACCACATAGCGTCCTTTAAGGAGATAGTTGCAGATCTCCTGTCAATGGAGGTATCCTATGATGATGAAGATTTAGGTCTTCTTCTTTTATGCTCACTCCCTGGTTCTTATGCAAATTTCCGAGATACAATTTTATATAGTCGTGATGAACTAACGTTGCATGAAGTATGTGAGGCTCTTGCACAGAAAGAGAAAATGAAACAGATGGTTCGCTCGGACGAATCCACCTCCAATGGAGAGGCGTTAACAGTCCGAGGCAGGGAGGAGCAGAGAAACACAAAGTTTGGAAACAGAGGTAAAAGCCAGGCAGGCAGAGGACGCTCAAAGTCTAGGAACAAAGAGAAGTTCTGCAGGTACTGTAAGAAAACCAATCATGTGATTGAGGATTGCTGGAAATTGCAGAATAAAGAAAAGAGGAACGGTAATTATCGTTCTAAGAATAAATTCGAGGATGATGGTAAGGCCTCTGTTGCTTCCAAAGTGATAATCGATCGTGGTGATGTTCTTATTGCTTTTTTTGGTTGTGTCTCAATGAATCTTTGAATGGATATTAGATTCGCTTGCTCATATCATGTTTGTATTAACAAAGACTGGTTTAGTTATTATGAGCCTGTGCAGAATGGAGGATTAGTGCGGATGGGAGATAACACCGCATGTGAGGTCACTCGCATTGGATCCGTTAAGATCGGGATGCACGATGGTATGACACGCACATTGAGATGTGAGACACGCCCCAACCATGTCCTCAAATCTCATCTCATTGAGTACCCTTGATGTTAAAGGGTATAAGTACACCGCCTCGGTGGAGTTTTGAAGGTATCAAAAGGTTCTCTCATTATCATTAAAGGAATTTTGAAATCAACAAATTTATATGTTCTTAGAGGTGATACTATAACTGCTGTATCTTCTTGTTATTTCACGCTACTATTACATCCGATAAGTGCAAGTGATTCTAAGCTTTGGCATATGCGCCTTGGACACATGAGTGAACTCGGCATGGCGAGTGAGCAAGAGAGGCCTTCGAAAGGATACAATAATGATGGGATGGAGTTCTGTGAGCACTGCATTTTTGGTAAACATAAGCGGGTAAAATTCAATACTGCTGTCCATACAACCGAAGGCATATTAGATTATGTACATGCTGATTTGTGGGGGCCTTCTCGGAAGCACTCACTTGGTGGTTGTCGTTATATGCTTACTATCATTGATGATTACTCCAGAAAGGTATTTCCTTATTTTCTAAAATATAAATATGATGCTTTTGATGCTTTTAAAGCCTGGAAGGTTATGGTAGAAAAGCAAATCGAGAGGAAGGTAAAGGTTTTGCGTACTGATAATGGTATGGAATTTTGTTCACATGAATTCAAGTTTTCTAAAGAAAAGAGGGTATTGTCAGGCACTACACCATTCCGCACACTCCGCAGCAGAATAGTGTAGTAGAACGGATGAACAGAACCATCATCTCCAAAGCACGTTGTATGCTGTCCAATGCTGGGATGGGAAGATAATTCTGGGCTGAGGCTGCCTCCACAGCTTGTTATTTGATCAACAGGTCACCTTCCATTGCTATTGACAAGAAAACACCCATGGAGGTATGGTCTGGTACTCCCTCAGATTATTCACAGTTGAAAGTTTTTGGTTGCACTGCTTATGCACACGTGGACAATGGAAAATTAGAGCTTAGAGCTGCAAAGTGTGTCTTTCTGGGTTATGGTTCAGGGGTAAAAGGTTATAAGCTGTGGAACCCTGAAACGAAGAAGAGCATGTTGAGTAGAAGTGTGGTTTTCAATGAAACTGAGATGTACTATGCTAACCCTCTTCTAATGTTCATGATAAAGTACCACGAAAGTTAGCTTGCGGTGGAGAACTTGGATGAGGCGACCATGTGACTGATGATAATGTTGGTGCCTGTGATACACGGGTTCTTGATATCGATTCACCTTTGTTGTGCATTCTTCTCCTATTTTGCGACCTCCACCACCGCGGCGCTTGATAAGGCCGTAAGGGTACGAAAACCGATGAAGAGATTAATTGAAGAATGCAATATTAGTTATGCTTTCGCCAGCTTTGAGGAGGTTGATTGTGTTGAACCCTCCACTTATATCAAGCTTTGATTTGGTGACCGTGAGAAGTGGACTTTGCTATGCAAGAGGAGATGCAATCACTTGAGAAAAATGGTACATGGGACATTGTTCGCTGTCGAATGGAAAGAAGCCAATCCGTTGCAAGTGGATTTTTAAAAGGAAGGAAGGTTCATCTCCCAGCGAACCTACAAGATTCAAGGCAAGGTTAGTTGCTAAAGGTTTCAGTCAAATACCCGATATTGACTATAATGATGTGTTCTCTCGGTTGTAAAGCATAGTTCCATTCGTATTTCTTTAGTATTGTTGCTATGCATGATCTTGAGCTTGAGCAGTTAGATGTGAAGACTGCTTTTCTACATGGAGAGTTAGAGGAGGAGATTTATATGGACCAGCCTGAAGGTTTCATTGTGCCTGGTAAGGAGGAATTTGTATGCAAATTGAAGAAATCATTATATGGTCCAAGCGATCGCCAAGACAGTGGTATAAGAGGTTTGATTCATTTATGATCTCAAATGGTTTTAAAAGATCTTTATATGATAGTCGTGTCTACATTAAATTTGTTGATGGATCACATATATACCTCTTGTTATATGTTGATGACATGTTGATTGCTACCAAGAGCAAGAAAGAAATTGCTACTTTAAAGGCACAGATTAAGTAGCGAATTTGAGATGAAGGATCTTGGTGCCGCTAAGAAAATTCTTGGTATGGAGATTAGTAGAGATGAAATTCGGTTTGTTGTTTCTTAGTCAAGACGATTACATTGTAAAGTTTTTCATCGCTTTAATATGCATGATTCTAAGCCGATAAGTACTCCAATTGCTCCTCATTTCAAGTTGTTATCGCCTCAATGTCCTAGCACGATTCAGATTTTGAGTAATGTCCAAAGTGCCCTATTCTAGTCTTTGTTGGTTCTTTAATGTATGCCATGGTTTGCTCACGCCCGATTTGTCTTATGCTATGAGTTTAGTCGGTAGATACATGGCTAATCCGGTAAAGAACACCGAATGTTTGTCAAGTGGATTTTCGGTACTTGCGAGGCACATCTAATGCTTATTTGCGCTTGGCAAGACTAGAGAGGACTTGTTGGATATGTTGATTCGATTATGTCTTGATTTAGACAAGAGAAGGTCTCTCACAGGCTATGCGTTTATAGTTGGTGGATGTGCGATCGGTTGGAGGGCTAGCCTACAGCCCACCGTTGCTTTATCTACCACTAAAGCGAGTATATTGCGATTTGTGATGCAAGTAAAGAAGCGATTTGGTTGAGATGTTTGTTTTTTGAATTTTGTGGAGATACATCTTGCATAAATTTATTTTGTGATATCAAAGTGCAATTCATCTCACAAAGGATCAAATGTTTCATGAAAGAACAAAGCACATTGATATCAAATATCATTATGTCAGACAGGTAATTGCAGAAGGAGAACTAAAGGTATGCAAGATTAGCACTCATGATAATGCTGCTGATATGTTGACTAAGCATGTTCCTGTTGCTAAGTTTGAGCTTTGCTCAGGCTTAGTTGGTATAACTGTTTAGCCCTAGTGGTTGTTTTCGGCACCACCAGTTGTTCTCTTTATTGTTTAGGAGGAAAGTTACATTCTATATGCTACCGGATGGAATTTGTCTCAAGGTGAAGTTTGTTATGTTGTGATCCAAATTCTAATCAAGGCTGGCCAAGTTGGCGGAGCGAAGCGAGGCCAACTGGCTTGTTACTCAGCAAGGGGACGCCTGTGGAGTGCGGGGGCGGAGCCCCCGCGGTACGGATTAGGGTTCACCTTAAATTCATCTGTAAACCGCCAGGAATCATACGGCGTTTTGTAAACTCTCTCCAAAATAGTGAAGTTTTGTCTGGCTGGTGCGTGTGGTTTTTTTTCCCTTCGCATTGAAGGGTTTTTCCACGTTAAAATCCTGGTGTCTGATCTGTGTTGGTTTGATCTTCTTCGTTCTTATTTGCTTGTCAATTTCTAACAGTCTTCGCGGCGGATCAAGTTAAAACATGCCTTTTCAGATGATTACGGAAGCGTGCACTGCTTAGTTTTACCTGGCTAGCTTGCTCCTGCAGCTCCAGGAATCGAATCATCGATCAAGAGCAAACTAAAGCCAGAAGATAGCTAGACGTAAGCATAATCATACATTCAGTGCATGATTCCGTAGTTAGTCTAAGCACGGTTCAGTCTGATGTGATGTAGGAATGATCAAGCCAAGAATAACCGATGCTAGCTTGCAGTATCAGTGCAACTTGAACTCTTAAAGCGCAAAAGCCAGAAATGATTGGTCAGTTTTATATTTTATTATGAGGTAGGAATATCCTGGTAGTATCACACAACCTTGCTGCAAAATGACGAAAGTATGCAACTAGGTGTTACAAAATTTCTGCCGTTTTTCTTCATCGCTGGGGAACAAGGTCCCTGTCCGTTAAGAAAGTAGTACACGAAGTACTCAAGTTGAAGTTGAGCAGAAGGAACCTGGTACTGCTGATTCATCAGAGATGTTGTTCTAAAGTCTAAACATCACAAACAGTGGGATTGCAGCTTCCTAATCTCATGTACGTACTGTCGGATGAGAGAAATTTGCCTGGTTATGCTGCAAATATTGTGCGTACTGCGTAGCTAGTTACTACGACATACGACAACTTAAAGGATCTCAACTTTTCTGCAAGAGAGAAGGGTACTGCGGGCTTTACTTGTCGGACTCCTGGTCCAAACTCCAAATTGCTTATACGTTTCAGTAAACAAGGGTCCGATTCGATTTGTATCAAACGCTATCAGTATTTAATCACAGGTGTCAGGTGCTTTACTTACTTTGGGAGCACAAAGGTAATCATCGGTAAGGACTCTATCTCTCTTTAAGAGAGGCATAAATGTACATAATGTGATTTGTAACTGAATTCATCAACGCACCACGACAGACGAAAGATGCACGATATCAACTCTTTTTTTTTTTGGCTGGCCCTGACTAATTTATTATTATTATTATCATTTGCAAATCTAGATCCGTATGAACAAATTTGTAAAACTAACCCTACCCCTAGCCGCGGAAACAGTAACGCTGTCATACTGCGACAAGACACTGACAACACGACAGCGGCCTCCCACTGGCCTGTTGAGCTCACTTTGCTCGGCCGCTCATTCAATGGCTTACGAGCTGCCGTTGCTCGGTACCACCTCTTTCACTTCATTAATCACTTAATTAACCGCTTAATCAATTAATTAATCATTTACTTAATTAATCACATATTTAATTAGTCACTCACCTAATATTTCGCTTGTCCTATTTTCGTAGTCGGGGATAAAGTGAGTTTTACAAATTCATTTACATAGATGCCTGATATGCACACACAAAAATGTGTCGGGACCAAAAAGTAGACTTCCTGGACATCCATGGAATGTCGTCGTCGTCTTATTTTTTTTAGGGAGAGAGAAACTCTGAAGTCTGAACATGTCAAGCCTTGACTCCCCGATCTGGCCCAACCGGCACAGTTTGAGGGCCCTTTCACCCACAAGGTCTACAAAATCCCGTCCTCGTCAGAGATGGGCTTGGCAAGGTCTCAAGGTTTACCAAGTTGCAACCACAAGGAGGAGCCCATGCCGCCGCACTGGCAGGTGATTTCAGCCCCTGAGAAAAAAATATTTGGGAGCCCTGTCGTTTCAGGCCCAGAAAGCCTAGTCAGTCGGAAATTATGACCGCGTTCCCAACATCGGCGCAACAGTGTCCACCAACATATGAAAACGGGTTTGCCAGCTAACCCTCCCGAAACCGATCATTGGACCGACCAAGAAACACGCCCCGACCCGTTGACGAAACGGCCGTTCGACGCAGCATCGCTGGGTTGCACCTGCACCTGCAGACCTGCTCTGTATCAGCCACGGCGCCCACGTAGGAGATGGAGTCATGGACGCAAGGCGAGGCTGGAGAGCCGAAACGAAGGCCAGAATTCGCGTGTTCTCAAGCGCATGGCTGCAGCGTATGTTGGGCTTGGGCATTCGCAGGTGGGCCCGGGTGTTGCAGTGTTCGAACGCTCAGGAACGGAGTGATGCGCTCAAAAGGCGGGAACGGTCCGTGGTCGCTGTCTGCCGGGAGACTCCAGTCCGGTCTCGACCCAGCTGTTGCGCGCTTGAATCCTCAGCGCGTAACATCGGGGCTTTTCACGCGCTCCTCTTTTATCTGGAGGAATCTAGCCTTCCCTAAGTCTAGTAATGCCCACTAGCCCATGGTTTAAAAAACCGACGAAAATCGCGATTTTTAACCTTACATTACGGTTCGAGAATCAAAACCGGTCAGTAAATCGATCTAATTAAAAAAATATATAAGACGTAGACCGGTCAAAAACGGTGAAAACCGCTCGATTTTTGAAGAAATCGAGTGAAAATCGCTCTAAGAAACATTCAATTGTTCGGTCGGTTTTTGATTTTTTTATTATTTTTTTAAAATTTTTTTATATATTGACCCTATGATTTCTAACGATTTTTGACTCGATGTTTTCGATTTTTTAATTTCATATTTCGAGTGATTTTTTTCAAAAACGGTTTTATGAAACTGCCAGTGAGTATGGACACCTCTCTTCGAAGAAGGCAGCGGGGATTAAGAAGTATTATGAAAGGAGGTTAGTCACAGATTATTAAAATCTTCATAATAAATTCTTCCTTATAGATGCTCGAGTGGTTAGATGCTCGAGTGGTTAATGGGGGACAGACTATAAATTCAACGACGATATGTCTACGCTGGTTGAAATTCAACTCGGTCCAAAAATCTAGGGCTTCGCAAATATAAACTATAAATCCTTAATGGCTGAAATCTTCGTATGTACGTGCCCCAAACCGCGAAACGTACTCCGATCCATTTCGTCAAGGACTAGTGGGAAGTACAGCAGCGGAGTTCGCTGCCACGTTGTGTTTGTGTGCAGCAAAGAGGCCCGTCATGTCAACTTGCGAGTCATGTGCTAATTAACTAACGCAAAAACATTCGTGCTCTCGGCACTTCTACACGGTCGACAAGACACGTACAAGCTCGAGCAAACCTACAGGGCTACACTAATGCAGTTATGCCGAACTCAGAGTTTGGACGTGGAATTGGATTGCCTTCGGCCGACCGAGAGAAAAAGGCTACTAAATTCGGTGATCCGATCGAGCTCTGCTTCCGTGCTTGGAGCACAACCATACCAAAAGGCAACTCCGAGTACTTGCTGCTGAAGTAACTGCTGAATTCACGTTACGATCATGCTAGTACTATCAATCGTGGACGCCACCGCACCCAAAAAAAAATTAGTGTCGCAAGTGCTCGCGTGGAACGGGATGAAATCAGCGTTCGAAACGGCAGTTTCTCATTGGCAAGCAAATACTCAAAACTCCAGAACCGAAACACCGTATCGTGGTTGGTCTAGAAGCAGCGAGGAGCAAGGACACAAGTCACACAAATCACAATCACCTTAAACCGATAACCAAACAGATCATTCCGCGAATGCTACCCAAAATAATTTTCTTGCCGCTACCCATACCATCTTATCCCCAGCTGGTAAGGTAGAAGAAGTGAACGTTCCTGACCTGTCAGTGTCCTGTTCCTTGTCTGTGTCATCATATGCTTGACGCTTTGAAAAAGCAGAGCTTAATAATCGAAGGAACCAGGGTCTCATCTCACCAGACCAACCGTTTCGAGGTCATCCAACCGTCCAAGGACCAAGGAGGCATCGTCGTGTGAAGTCAACGTATAAATCTAGCGGCTCTACGGCACACAAAATTTAATATGATTTGTTTACTTTTTTTCCGATATAAAGGATTAAATTAACTAGTGTTTATTTATATTTTCTCTAATGATAGAGTGGTAGAAATATATATGATTTCTACTGTCTGCAGTATACTGATAGAATTTCTCAAGTACTCCGAAGACTCCACACTGATCACAAATCCTCGCAAGCTTAACCAGAAGCTCTCATTTATTCTGTGTGCTCCACACCACCTTCCTTTCGCTATGAAAAGCATTCGCCACTCTCCCGGTCACCGCCACCGAAACCACCCTTCACACCAACAACTAGCGAATGCAAGAGCGCGGCCTTCCGGCCACAAATTAACGCTCGCGCGCAAACTTCTCTCATCAGTCATGTGTCGGCGCAACCAACTTTGCTGTTCGCGCGTCGTTGCCGCCGTCATCGTCCTCAGTCTCGGGCTCGGTGCGGCGGCCGCCGAGGCGGCCACCGGCACGTTCATCTACGCCGGGTGCTCGCCGTCTAAGTACCAGCCGGGCACCCCCTTTGAGGGAAACCTCAACTCGCTCCTCACCTCGATCTCCAACGCGGCGCCTAACGGCGCGTACAACAGCTTCACGGCCGGGAGCAACGGCACGGGGGACGGCGCGGCCGCGTACGGGCTGTACCAATGCAGGGGCGACCTGGGCAACAACGACTGCGCGGCGTGCGTGCGGGACGCCGTAGCACAGCTCAACCAGGTGTGCGCGAGCGCGTACGCGGCATCGCTGCAGCTGGACGGGTGCTACGTGCGCTACGACAGCAGCAACTTCATCGGCCAGGCCGACACGGCCATGGTGTACCGCAAGTGCAGCACCAGCACCAGCAGCGACGGCGACTTCCTCAAGAACCGGGACGTCGTCCTGGGCGCCCTGCAGGGCGTGACGAACGGGTACAAGGTGAGCAGCTCCGGCAGCGTGCAGGGGGTGGCGCAGTGCCTGGGCGACCTCGCCGCGGCCGACTGCACGACGTGCCTGGCGCAGGCGGTCGGGCAGCTCAAGGGCACCTGCGGCATGGCGCTGGCCGCCGACGTGTACCTAGCGCAGTGCTACGTCAGGTATTGGGCCAACGGCTACTACTCCCGCCCGTCACAAGGTACGCAACATGCGCTTCCGCCATTGCGTTTGAGACAGCAAAAACCCCAATTAATTCTATGCAAACAAGTGATGTTATCCACTCAACAAATTGCCAATTTGCGAGTCCTTGGATGCAAGTTGCAGTTAGTGCGATCGTTGCACTGTAGGAATTGATCCCAAATTTCCGATGGGCAATGGGTAAACCTCTCAAAGTTGATAAAGAGATCGAGGAAATATGTCCTCTCTTCTGACAACCTTTTTACTCCTTATGGGCGTGCAACATAGATCACAGTAATCCAATTGTCCACGACCAAACATACCTGTAACTTCGCAAGTTAAAAGCTTAGCCACCAATCGATCAAAAAGACGTGTCCAGATTAGCGAAAGGGAAAGAGACAAGGGAGCAATCACTTGACTGCAGGCAGCCGCGCTACCAGAGCAAACGCTTGCCTAGTGCCACCGCGTGTAGCGTAACTACAAATAAGTTACAGGGCAGGCACTATTACATATCCAGTGCGTTTGGTTTGGGTGAGTGAATGAGGAAGAACATGTACATGATGAATCAGGATAGGTCTTGATATATACATTTAGTTGGGTGTATGGAACCATTTCGCATGGGATAAAGTGGTACAGATTCTATGAATATTCTCGAAATATCTTGTACCAACTTGTACGTCCAAATCGACCAACCGATCGGTACGGGACGCGCTCATCCCACGCGCGGGAGTTCGCTCAATTATAAGAAATAAAATTTTATTTATACTATATAAGAATATTACATAATGCTCAATTGTGGGAAATGAAATTTTAATTAGACTTACAAATTTTCATTGCAACAATTGTGAGAGGTAAACTCATCATATCTCTCAACCAAATATCATCTCATACCATTCTGTACCATTCCATCCAAGCAGCCAGAGAAAATCTTACACCATCCCATTTAGACAACCAAACATCTTTTTTATACCATCTCTTTCAGGATCATCTTATATATCATGTACTATTTCATTCATGCCCGTTCACCAACCAAACGCACCTTGATCAGCCAAATCAGCCGCTAAGCTCCAACGACACAATTCAGTCATATTCCTACGATAAATATAAGTTATTACGCTAATCATCCCGGCCCTTTTCCGTGGGCCGTATGCGGGACGTAATATCACTGGACTCAGTTGTGTGAGACAACAGTAATAACAAGATGATTGGAAGTGACGGTAACATAGCAAACTATTCTTTCTGATTAAAAAAAAAGAGAGACTAAAGGCGACTCCCTAAGGATGTGTTTGGTTGGTGGAATGAAGTTTAATGGGATGGGATAGTCCTGTATCATTTGGTTCCATTGTTTTGGTTGAATGGAATAGTTCAGCATCTATAGAGAATATTTCTCAAATTTGTATCCTAGCATCCAGGATGGAATGATTCCATTCAAGCAACCAAACACATGGATGATTCTTTTCTTAACCATCTCATACATATACTATTTGGTACAAACAACAAAACACATCCTAAGTATCCTTGATTCCTATTCCCTGCATAGTCAATGGTAGTTTTGTAGATGTAGAGAACTTTCTACAAGCCAACTAGTGCTTGAGCCGTAAGCTAGGCGTCGACTGCTCTTCTTTTGCAGGATATACCGATATAAAGGGTTCTCTCTGATCCCGTGATGGCCACTAAACAAATTGCCTATCTCTAAGCATATCGGATTTAGGACTGCGCGGCCGCAATAGGCACGCACATCGTGGGATTAGAACCAGCCGGCGGCAGCCAACCACTCCTCCACGCTGAATATATTCCCGATAAACAAAAGCAGCACTCTGCAGTAAGACTGCAACTGCGCAACTTTGTGTGTGCTATTCTAATCCTGGGCCTGGTCTCCTTTGGTGGCAGATTATTCGCACGATGATGTCGGAAGGACTCTGGCAATAATAGTAGGTATCTTGGCAGGACTGGCTCTCATTGTGGTGTTCATCTCCTTCCTCAGAAAAACATGTAAGCCCCTGACTTGGAAAACTCGGCGCAAGTTCAGAGCCTGAGCAAAGGCACTAACCTGATGAAAACCTGGTGTGTATCATTGCAGGCTAGCTTGGCCCCTGCAGGAAGGAACCCCAATTCTCGCATGCTGGCGTGAGACCAAATGGCTTGTAAAGAGAGAGATCCACTTGCATGGCCCACAGGAGATTTATAAAGCTTGTAATCTCGTTTTGTTAGCAATAGATATGTAAGTGATCTCGGCAGGGCTATCGGAGGATCACTACCCCACTTTGGGTCACCATTTTTGGTCCACTAATAATGGCATACTTGTTCATTATTAAATCTGAGGGCATTGTCCTGCAACAACATCCACATACTGGTCTTAATCATTGCCTTCGGTTGATTGCAAACCAAAGTTGATTTACACAGGTACGACCATATGCCATAAACTACTGATTAGCCCAAGGAGCACATTGTTTGGTGTCTTCTTGTCTCCATACTACTGCTCCAAATTCACACAGATGAGGTCAGGGAACCTCTGGGGCCTTTGCTATTGCTCCAATATGCTGCAGCGGATCAAGAACTGTGTCCTTGAATCAATGGGCTCCATCTCGCCGAGTTGTAAGTACTGCTGCAAGCGATGATGCTTGCTTCCGACATTTTGGCCTCAGAGACAACATTGTTGCAGATGTTTGCAAATGCCCTCATGTGTTTTATGCCATACTGTGTAAGTGATCCACATTGGGATTCAAAAATTCGCACCTGGCAATGGCCATCAACGCAAAGTAAGTTCAGCAGGGCAGGACGCAAAGGATGGAGATGTGCAAGCAGTAAAGACGTGCAACATCAGTACCTTCATGCATTGAATATATAAGAGATTTAAATAAGAAAGCCATATACTCGCCATCCTCTTCAAACAACCCCACTCGTCTGTTAGTTAAGCCTTGACACATGCATTTTCCATTCATGTTTTTTTGCATGCATGGCAAGATTAGATCGTGCATGCCTTAATTCACGATTGACGCAGAAATCACTGCGATTCCTTTCCTTTGTAAGCTTCCTTTCCTTTGTAAGCTTTCTTTCCTTTGCATGCAAGCTCGTTTTCCCTCCTATAAATAGAGGAGAAGAAGAATAGAAAAGCATCAAGTATTGCAGCACAAATTCAGTGTGTGTTCAAGTGTCCAGTACATGTGCATGTCTGTGATCTAGTGCAGAGGAGTTCATCCTAGCGCCAGCGCTCACCTGGGCGATCTAACAAGCGGTATCAGAGCCCGTTATCGGTGTTGGCCGCGTGATCGTGCGTCGAAATGCCTCGAGCACGAACAGCTTCGCCACCACCCTCTGGCTCCGGCAGTCGCTCCACGGGAGGTGGAGACGACAGGGGCGACCGCGGGCTGGTCGTGTACCGCGTGGTCAAGGAAGGGGGAGGCGGGCCGGTGAACTACCCCACACTGACCAAGACAAACTACAACGACTGGGCCTTGTTGATGAAGATCAAGCTGCAGGCTCGGAACCTCTGGTGCGCCATCGATCCCGGCAACGACATCGACGTGCACGAGGACCGGATGGCGCTCGACGCCATCTGCAGCGCAGTGCCACCGGAGATGATCTCCACTGTCGCGGTCAAGCCGTCCGCGAAGGAGGCGTGGGAGTGTCTCCGAGTCATGCGGATCGGTGACGACCGCATCCAGAAGACGAGTGCACAGCAACTGCGGCGCCAGTATGAGCACCTGGCGTTCCGGGACGGCGAGGGAGTCGAGGACTTCGTTCTGCGCCTCACGGGCCTCGTCAATCAACTTGCCACCCTCGGCGATCCAGAGCCCCCCATCAAGGTCGTCGAGAAGTACCTCCGCATCGCACGTGGCAGGTATAAACAATTGGTTATTTCCATGGAAACCCTGCTCGACATCTCCACCCTCTCCGTCGAGGAGATCACTGGCCGACTTCTGGCGTCGGAGGACGATCCCGAGCCGCCTCCAGCCCAGAGCGGGGGCAAGCTGTACCTCACGGAGGAGCAATGGCTGGAGCGGTACAAGCAGAAGGAGCAGGAGAGCCCTCGAACCGGCGGCAGCTCCTACAACCGCGGCAAGCGCCGCGGTCCAAAAGGGAAACCGCGCGGTGGCGGGAACGCGGACGCGCGGGAAGGGTCCAGCCCGGCGTCGGCCCGCAACGGCGACAAATGTCGCTACTGCGGCAAAATTGGCCACTGGGCCAAGGAGTGCAGGAGCAGGAAGAGGGACGAGCAGGCCCACGTGGCCCGAGACGACGAGCCCAGCCTCCTCTTGATCCAAGACGACGCCATCCTCACCAAATCGCCGCCACCGCTACCAGAGCTCACCGTGCGAGCCCGGCAGCCATGCCGCCAAGCGCCTCAATCCGGGGCACCGCACCTCATGCGGCACCTCATCCACACCACCGCCGAAGCATGTCGAGCTGGTGGAGAGCAAGGTGTTCGCGGCGCTCGACGGTGAGGAGGACCGCGACTCCAAGCGATGGATCTTCGACACTGGGGCCACCAACCACATGACAGGGTCCCGGGCGGCGTTCTCCGACCTCGACACAGGCATCACCGGCTCTGTGCGATTCGGAGACGGATCTATGGTCCGGATCGAGGGATGCGGAACCGTGCTCTTCGCATGCAAGAACGGCGAGCACCGGACCCTTCCCAATACCTACTTCATCCCGCGCCATCGCGCCAACATCGTCGATTGCGGTCAATCGGACGAAGGTGGGTTCCAAATCGATTGAGGACGGATCTGCGGTGCGTGATGACCGGCGCCTCCTCGCCAAGATTCACCGGAGCGCGGGTCGGCTGTACGTGCTCGACATCAACATTGCACGGCCAGTCTGCCTTGCCTCGCGTGCCGGTGAGGACGCCTGGCGTTGGCACGCTAGGTTCGACCATGTCAACTTCACCGCATTGCGCAAGATGGGGCGCGAAGGCCTCGTCCGTGGCCTTCCCCTGCTGTCCCAAGTGGAGCAGGTGTGCGAGGCTTGTCTCGCCGGCAAGCATCGTCGCGCACCATTCCCGCACCAAGCACAGCGCCGTTCCACCGAAGTACTCGAGCTGATCCACGGCGATCTCTGCGGCCCGATCAGCCCGGCGACACCGAGCGGGAACCGCTACTTCCTCCTCCTCGTCGACGACTACAGCCGGTTCATGTGGGTGGTGTTGCTGCCCACCAAAGACGCCGCACCAGACGCCATCAAGCGCATCCAAGCGGCGGCAGAGCGCAAGAGCGGCAAGCAGACTTCAACAGATACTGCGCCGAACTCGGAGTATGGCGTGAGGTGACCGCGCCGTACGCACCACAGCAAAACGGTGTCGTCGAGCGGCGAAACCAGACGGTGGTCGGGACCGCCAGAAGCATGCTTAAGGGAAGGGGATCCCGGGCAAATTTTGGGGGGAGGCAATCACCACGGCGGTGTACATCCTCAACCGAACGACGACGAAGGGTACCGGCGGCAAGACCCCGTACGAGCTCTAGAACGGGAGTACGCCGGCAGTACATCACCTACGCATGTTCGGATGCGTCGCCCATGTCAAGGTTGTCAAGCCCAACCTCAAGAAGCTGGACGACCGCAGTCGGCCAATGATCTTCGTCGGCTACGAACTCGGCTCCAAGGCATATCGGGTCTACGACCCGGTGGCGAGGCGAGTCCACATGAGCCGCGACGTCGTCTTTGACGAAGAGGCGCGGTGGGAGTGGAGCGGTGATCAAGCGGCGACGGCGGCGATGAGTTAAATCATCGAGTACACCACCGTGGTCCACCGAGGTGATGACCACGTTTCGGCAGCGACCTCAGCGGGGACTACGACGCCCTCCAACTCATACGCGACGCCATCACCGCCACGATTACCAACACGCGCGCCAAGCCCGGAGGCAGGGTCGTCCACACCGGCACTGGCACACGCTCCGATCGAGTTCGCTTCACCGCCAGCTAATGTGGAGGAGGCCCTGGATGCTGAACACGACGACGATGTCCCGCTTCGTTTTCGCACCATCGACAACATTCTCGGTCCAACGACACCACCCGGGATGGCGCGGGATGCGGACGAGGATCTGCTCCTGGCGAGCATCGACGAACCAACCACATTCGAGCAGGCTCAAGCGCACGAGTGCTGGAGGACGGCCATGCTCGACGAAATGACATCGATCGAGTCGAATGGTACCTGGGAGCTCGTCGACCCACCACCGCGCCAGCACTCAATTGGGCTCAAATGGGTCTTCAAGACGAAGAAGGACGCCACGGGCATCGTCATCAAGCACAAAGCCCGGCTTGTGGCAAAGGGGTACGTGCAACGTCAAGGGATCGACTACGATGAGGTTTTCGCGCCGGTGGCAAGGCTCGAGTCTGTCCGACTCCTGTTGGCACTCGCGGCGAGCGAGGGCTGGCCAGTCCATCACATGGACGTTAAATCGGCCTTCCTCAACGGGGAGCTGCGGGAGGAAGTCTATGTCGCCCAGCCACCGGGATTTGTGGTCGCCGGCAAGGAGCAGAAGGTGCTACGTCTGATCAAGGCTCTCTACGGCCTACGTCAAGCCCCGCGCGCATGGTACGCCAAGCTGGACGCCTCTCTGGTGTCGCTCGGGTTCCGGTAGAACGTATCAAGCGGCCGTGTATGTCCGCGGAGCGGGCACACACCGGTTACTCGTGGGCGTCTAAGTCGACGACCTCGTCATCACTGGCGGTGACAACATCGAGCTCAAGCAGTTCAAGAAGGAGATGATGAACACATTCCAGATGAGCGATCTGGGGCTGCTCCACTACTACCTCGGCACGAGGTGAACGCACCAAGCGGACATCACCATCGGTCGTGGTGCCTACGCGATGAAGATCTTGGAGGCAGTAGGGCTGGCAAACTGCAATGTCAGCATCACACCCATGGAGTCACGCCTCAAACTCAGTAAGTTGAGTTCCGATCCACCAGTTGATGCTACTGAATATAGACAGATCGTGGGAGCGCTACGCTACCTGGTGAACACGAGACCAGATTTGGCGTACGCAGTGGGCTATGTCTCCCGGTTCATGGAGAAGCCCACCACCGAGCACCTAGTGGCCGTTAAGCGCATACTGCGGTACGTCACCGGGACAGTGCACTATGGCTGCCACTACCGGAGAAAGGAAGGAGGCGTTGCTCTTCTTGGCTACAGCGACAGCGATCATGGCGCAGACGTCGACGGTCGCAAGAGCACCACCGGAGTTCTGTTCTTCCTTGGCGACAACATCATCACCTGGCAGTCCCAGAAGCAGAAGGTGGTGGCTCTGTCTAGCTGCAAAGCTGAGTACATTGCCGCCGCGACTGCTGCTTGTCAGGGGGTTTGGCTGGCGTGCCTCCTTGCAGAGCTCAGGGGAGAGGAGGCCGACGCTGTCACACTCAAGATCGACAACCAGTCCGCGATCCAGTTGAGTAAAAACCCTGTCTTTCACGACCGCAGTAAACACATCGACGTCAAATACCACTACATCAGAGAGTGCGTCGAAGAAGGCAGGTGAAGGTCGAGCCAATCAAGCACCAAAGTTCGGTGGCGGACATCGACAAAAGCTCTTGGCGAGATCGGTTCGTGCGGTGCGGTCCAAGCTCGGCCTCGTCGACATCAAGCAGGTGTGCAGGGCTTAGGGGGAGATTTGTTAGTTAAGCCTTGACACATGCATTTTCCATTCATGTTTTTTTGCATGCATGGCAAGATTAGATCGTGCATGCCTTAATTCACGATTGACGCAGAAATCACTGCGATTCCTTTCCTTTGTAAGCTTCCTTTCCTTTGTAAGCTTTCTTTCCTTTGCATACAAGCTCGTTTTCCCTCCTATAAATAGAGGAGAAGAATAATAGAAAAGCATCAAGTATTGCAGCACAAATTCAGTGTGTGTTCAAGTGTCCAGTACGTGTGCATGTTTGTGATCTAGTGTAGAGGAGTTCATCCTAGCGCCAGCGCTCACCTAGGCGATCTAACATCGTCGACTAATGGCTTGACCAGAGCTTCTAGAAGCCTCAAGCATTGAAAGCCCATTTTCAAATCCAAAGACAAGCTTCCCGATGAAATCAACACTGCTGTCGAGATGCTTCCTGTGTACCACAGTTTCTTTAATCTCCCTGAGAACCCTCAGCTTCTCTTCGGATCCCCCATTCAACTGCTCATACTGAAAGAAAGAAGATAAACAAGTACCAAACAAATTTGGCAAACAGAAGATGGCTACAAAAAGTGATTTGCAAAACTTGGGACTGTCATGCGGGGACATGACCTTATAAGGCTTAAGCTGATAGTTATAAGGCTCAAACAGTCATATAAAAGCATATAGTTAGTACATTGGTAAAATGATCATCAGATACAAGCCAGCAGTATATTTGCTAGATTTGCCGACATTTTTTCTCCTATAAAATTAGAATTGCCTACAGGTTGATAGAAATGTAAGTCCTTCTTTCTCAAAAAAGAGGTAATAAGAAAACATGTTGGAAAGGAAAACGAATTCACTTGTCCTTTCGGAGCTTGGACTTACTCTGTAAACAGTTTATTTGGCTTTATTGGGCTCAAGCAAACAGCAAATTTTATAAGCCCAAGAAGCCGTTTAGATATACCTTGTTTATTAGCCAGTGTTAGGACAATGGTGTGCCTTTCCTATGATTTCCTTAGATGGTGTTAGTAGACTTTTTATCGAATCTTCTTATGCCTCTGGTGGTCTGATAGCTGATATACTCCCACCCCCCCCCCCCCACCCCCCACCCCCACACACATTTCCAGTATGATGAGTGCATAAAGGATTTTGATAAGGCTGTTAAGAGGGGAAGAGAACTTCATGCTGATTTTAAGATGTTCTCGAGGGCACTAACCAGAAAAGGAACTGCTCTTGGTGGTCATGGATGTGACAAATGGATCACAGTCCAAACCAAGACCGGCCAAGAGGTAGGCGACCACCTCGTCATCACGAAGAGGGGCATCAGCGGCAGCAAGCTCGGAGGCGAGCCCCTTGATCTTACTGAAGTAGATGGTGGCAGGGAGATCTCTTTTCTTTGTGGTGGCGAGCTCGACACGGATTTGCACTGTACGGGCGCGGGTAGCAGAAGAGAACATCTTCTTGATGATGTCCCACGCCTCTTTAGATGTGGTGGCAGCAACCACGTCCCGTAGGACTTCCTCGGACATCGAAGATAGAAGGCCGCTGAGGACCTATTGGTCTTGATCATACCAGCTCTCATATGCCGGGTTGAAGATGAGAGGGACGCCAGCATCTGTGGAGGCCGGAACCTCCTTCTCTGGTGCTTTGAGGGAGCCATCAACATAGCCCATGAGTTTCATACTCTGCAAGTACAGGAGTAGCTGGGCGCGCCATAGGAGAAAATTGGATTTGGTGAGCTGGATTGTGACGGCATGGTGGATCGGGATAGCAGCGAAAGTTGAGGGCATGGTAGAGGAGGTGGTGGAGGAGGAAGAAGATGAACTTGACATCTTCAAGAAAAAATCCTTGGCTCTGATACCATGTTAGAAATGGCGCAAGGCTCACTACCCTCTAGGGGCTGCATTCACGTGTATATGTGGGCAGGTTTACATGAGGGAATTACATGCATGAATTAAGGTCATGCCATAATCAGTGGGGGTGCAGCCCCAGCACAATCAGGACGCATGGTCCTATTCTATGTATAGGAAATAGCATTCCATGTATAGGAAATAGCCTTCCATCTTTAACAATGAGTTCTTTAAGCAGCAAAAATACCCAGAGACAGCGAAGCATTACACCGATGCTCTCAGGAGAAACCGAAAGGATTCAAGGGTAATTTCTTGATTTGTTTTTTCTTAATCAAATGCTTGTTAGCATTAGGGTTTAACTAAAACATGAACATTATCAACTAGCCTAAGACATGATCACCGAAAGGTAATGCGGAAGTAAGCGTTAGATTTAGACTGACCCGGTGATGAAGATAAAGCCATTAGTCGGTCGGTTTGATCGGGGATCTTCACTGTCGGTGAAGGAGCCACGGTAGGAGCTTGAGGACGAGGTCAGCGACGGTGCTTCGGGTATCGTCGCCCCTCGGGCCTCCACCTGCACTGACTGGGAAGAGAAGATGTGACGGCGATGGAAAACACTTCCAATCGCTTGCAGCGCAGTCGTTAGGATCGGTAGTGATTTTGGGGTGAATCAAAAACCAAAGTCTAGTGTGTTCTTTTGGTTCCGGCTTCCCCCTATTTTTTTATAGTGCTGTGCGATCGGGTGATCAACCCAAATCAGTTGGGGCGCCTCCAATCATGGCGCGAAAATCTCGGTGAGTTTGTTGCTGACTTAGTCCATAGTCCGAGATTAACCCAACAATGCTAAGCTAAAAATTTGCGAATTATGTAGTTCACTGTAGTGTGCACCAGTACATCTGATGGAGTAAAAAGATTGTTAGAATGTGGGTGGTATAACATGTGAAACTAAAAAACAACTGATGAACCTAAAATTGATTATGCTTTCAGTAGCTCTACTTAGTGTACAATGTAGGTGCATAAGGTGCTTGGATTTCAGCTTTTGTGCTGCGGTGCATTTGAGCACTATTTCTAAAAATATATGGATTGCATTCAGGTATACAGCAACAGGGCTGCCTGTTACACCAAGCTGGGGCCAGGCCTGAAGGTCTCAAAGATGCTAAGCACTGGAAACTTACCAGGCTGGCCTAAAGCATGATCCCAGTAACCAGGAGTTGCTAGATGGTGTGAGGAGGTAAGTAACGCTTAACAAAAGATATTAGCTGTCGCTGGCTTCTCTCATCTTGCCTTTCACAAAGCAACTCCAAACTTAACTGTTACGCTGCTCTCTTTCTTCAGATGTATTGAACAGATCAACAAGGCAAACAGAGGCGAACTTATCCAGGAGGAATTGCAAGAGAGACAGATAAGGCCCTCCTTCCAGTTATTACGGTGCTCTCGGTCCATCTACTGATTTAGCAAGAATAATAATGTGGGCATGGGCTGCTTTAGCAAGAACAATGTTATTAACCTGTTCTTCTCTCTTTTATGCAGAAACAAGCTATGCCGGACCCTGAAATCCAGAACATTCTGGCCGACCCGACCATGCGACAGGTAACATATGTTGGTTGTGATCTCGGCTAACTAACATAATTGAAATTTAGGGGCTAGAACCACCTTACACGCGCTATGATCAGGAGCCTCACCAACTGCATTAGGTTTTGTTCCCGTTGGCTCGCGCTAGAAATAGAGGGGAGAGGTCGGCGCTCGATGTATAACAAGCTACTCTCGAGTTCGTCTCTATCACCGACATTATCCGATATAAGATCTAGCACAAGGCCACCGAAGACCTCTACCTCTTCATCGCGCATCTACATCAGTGTCCTTCTTCTTCTACACTGACCGAATCACCCACACCGACAGAAACCTAATGGCTTCGTCTTCATCGGGTCAGTACATTAATCTAATATTTAATTTTTGCATATTATTTGTGATCAAGTTTTAGACTAGTTCATGTATTAGTTCATCCTTAATCTATCATTTGGTATCAGAGCAACCTAGTCTAAATCTTGATCCCTTTTAAGCCCGGTATGGATCTTGTTCTTGTCGGTTAAAGATAGTTTCGGCTTGGCTTAGCACTTAGAAGGAGGTGATCTAGCTAATCCGAACCCATAATTCCCAACAATCCTGAACTCTAATTAGTTTTTTCCCCTAAATCCCAAATGCATCAAGAACCCTAATGTCTAAAGGGGGGTTTTTGGGCTTACCTCGTCCGGTCGTCGCCGTTGCCGACGCTGATGTCATGGTCGTCGTCGGCTGCACCGTGCGCACCGCCGTGTTCCCGTCGCTCCGCGCTCGGCGTTGTCTTCCGCGGGCCTTAGTTTCACCCGCGGTCGCGTCGGCTTGTTTCCCTCTCCGTCGGGGCCGCGAGCGGCCTCAGCTCCGTCGTGCGCGAGCGTCATCGTCGCCGCTTGCACTCGCGCTCGCTCAATCGTCGCGTCGCCGCAACATCGTTTTTCCTGGGCAGGGAGAGGAAAAGTATTTAGGGTTAGGGTTTCGTTGCTCGCTTTGTGGTTTTGATCCGTCTCCGCTCGATCTGAGCCGTCCATCCCGGATCGGTGGCTACCGCTTCGCGTCAAAAGCGGGCCGACACCTCGCGTCGCATGGATTGTCGTTCGGCTGTTTTGCACGTCTAGGCCGCGGTCACCGTTTGGGCCTCTTCACCTGAGTGTTGGCTGGGCCGCGTGCAGTTTTGGGCCGATTTCTTATGGTATTTAGCCCTTTATTTTGTATTCATTCTGTTTCATTTTCAGCAATAAGTACTGTTTAAATTACTTATTTCCTGGGCATTAATATTCTATTTAATTTTCATGATTAATTTCCTGGGCATATTAATTAATGTGGCAATTAAATTTTTATGTGATGATTATTTCTGAGTATTATCTCTAATTAAAATGGAACCAACGGGAAGTTTTGGTTAGAGATTATTATTAATGTTAAAAATTGGGATTATGTCATGACCATGATCATATTCTGACCAACGTTGTTTATGAACATGTGTCACCTATAAGATAATTTAGTTCCTTTTCGTTTCTACCCAACGGTGATGCGAGATAGAACTATTAATTTTTCTGTCATTAGCATGTTATTAATCAGACCAACATAGGGTTAATTTTCATGCAAGACATTTATTTTCTCTAATTTTTACTGATTAAATTTTGTTTTGATTCAGCCATGAACAACACTAATGTTGCCGCTTACTTGAACTGCATTGAGCAGCTGACTGGGACAAATTTTCCTTCTTGGAAGGAACGAATTTTGATTGTCCTTGGAGTCATGGACTTAGACTATGCCTTACGTGAGGACTCGCCCGTAGCTCCTTCCGCTGATGATGAGAGTTTCACTGAGAAAAAGAAACTCTACGACTTAACAGCAGAGAAGTGGGAGCGGTCCAACCGCATGTCTTCAATGATTATGAAGAGCACTATTTCTGTTGGGATAAGGGGAGCAATCCCTGAGTCTGATAATGCTAAGCAATACTTGGCCTCAGTCAAGGAGCAATTAAAGGGCTCCTCAAAAGTATATACCAGTACTTTGATCATGAAGATGCTCACCACTAAGTATGATGGCTCCAGCAGCGTTCGTGAGCATATCATGATAACGACATATATGGTTGCTAAGCTTAAGGGCATGGACATGGCTATTTTTTATGGCTTCTTAGTCCATTTCATTATGACCTCCCTCACTTCTAAGTATAATGCTTTTAAGATTAATTACAACAATCAGAAGGAGCAGTGAACCATGAACGAGTTGATTACCATATGTGTCCAGGAGGAGGAGAGGATAAAGGCTGAAAGGAAGGACCATGTCTATAATGTTGGTCATGGCAAAAGAAAATTTCAAGGGGATTCTAAGCCTAAGAAGAAGCTGCATTTCTCTTCTAAAGCTGAATCAAGCAAATCAAAGCCTAAGGAGAAGGCCCCTGCTACACCTAATTCTGCCTCTTCTGATGGGCCCATATGTCACTTTTGCAAGAACAGTGGGCGCATTCAGAAGGATTGTGTGGGCTTCATGAAGTGGCTCGCCAAGAAGGGTAATAACATAATTTTTACTGTTGATGAAACCCTTTATGCTGATTTTTCCCTAATATATAGTGGATTGATTCTGGTGCCACTGTGCACGTTTCTAATTCATTGCAGGGATTCCTTACCGTGAGGACACTAAGAAAGGGGAAGCGAAGTCTTAGAGTTGCTAATGGAAAGGAGGCTGAAGTTGAAGCCGTTGGCACACTACCATTAGCATTAGATAGTGGCTTCACCCTTCATTTGAATAATGTTGTTTATGTTTCTACATTGAGGAGGAACCTTATTTCTGTTTCTCTATTGGATGATGATGGATACATTTGTATTTTTGGGAATAATAAATGCATTGTTAGTTTTAATTCTAATAATGTTGGTCTCGCGACTCGACGAGACAAACTCTACATGCTACCTCTCTCTAAATTCCCTGTGTCAATGAATGTGTGTGATGTCACCGATAAGCGAAAGAGAAGTTTAGGTGATGAGACTTTATCGAAATTGTGGCACTGTCGTTTAGATTACATTTTGAAGGGGAGAATGGAACGTTTCATTAAGGAAGAGATACTCCATCCATTAGACTTCTCTGACTCAGACCACTATATTGATTGTATTAAGGGGAATTAAATACGTAAAACAAATTAAGAAAGGAGCCACATGAAGCACAGGAATTTTAGAATTAATTCACACTGATATATGTTGACCATTTCCTGTCACTTCAGTGGATGGGTATGACTCCTTTATCACATTCACTGATGATTTCTCCCGTTATGGTTATATTTTTCCCATTCGTGATCGATCTGAGTCACTCGATAAGTTTAAAATATTTAAGGCTAAGTAGAAAATTAGCATAATTTAAAGATTAAGGTAGTAAGATCAGATCGTGGAGGAGAATATTATGGGAGACATGCTCCTTATGGACAAATTCCTGATCCATTTGCTAAGTTTCTTTCAGAAAATGGCATAATAGCTCAATATTCAACACCTATTGAACCTCAGCAAAATAGAGTAGCTGAAAGACGCAATCGCACTCTTATGGATATGGTGCGTAGTATAATGAGTTACTCTAGTTTACATGTGGATTGAAGCATTAAAGACAACCGCATATATACTTAATCAGGTTCACAGTAAACTAGTGCCTAAGACACCTTATGAATTATGGACTGAGAGGAAACCGAGCTTAAAATACTTACGTGTGTGGGGTTGTCTTGCTGAAGCTAAAGTCTTTAATCCACATATTGAGAAATTAGACTCTAAGACAGTAAGTTACCATTTTATTGGATATCCTGAAAGATCTAAGGGGTATCGATTTTATTGTCTAGATCGTATTACTAAGTTTGTAGAAACCCGACATGCTGTATTTTTAGAGAATGACGAAATCAGTGGGAGATCAGAGGCTAGAAAAATAGATACTGAGGAGATTCGGACTTATGTTCTATTACCGATAATCCAAGAGACTGTTATTCTTGTACCTCGTACAATTACACCTCCAGCTGAGAATCCTGGAGTTGAGCCCTCACCTGAGAATTCTGGGATTAACAGTACAGCACCTAATGATGAGCCTCAACAGCCCCATGTGATAACTAATGAATCACTAAGGAGATCATAGTGGGACAGAAGATCTGCCATCCCGAATGACTATGTCGTATACATGAATGAAGATGTGAATGACATAGGGAAGGTAGACGATCCCATCTCATTTAAGGAGGCCATGATGACTAAGGATTCACCCAAGTGGCTTAAGGCCATGCAGGATGAAATAAAGTCTATGAGCATTAATGAAGTCTGGGATCTAGTAGAAATTTCTAATAGAGTCAAAACAGTAGGCTGTAGATGGGTCTACAAAACTAAGCATGACTCTAAAGGAATATCGAAAGATTCAAGACAAGGCTTGTAGCAAAAGGGTTTACACAAAGAGAGAGGATTGATTATGTTGATACTTTCTCTCCCGTCTGAAACAAAGATTCACTAAGAATTGTCGTGGTGCTTTTGCTCATTATGATTTAGAGCTACATCAGATGGATGTTAAAACCGCATTCCTTAGTGGTGAATTACACGAGAATGTTTACATGGCTCAACCGGAAGGTTTTGTCTTGGAAGGCAAGGAACATATGGGATGTCGACTTAAGAAATCCATCTATGGACTAAAACAAATGTCTAGACAGTGGTATCTTAAGTTTGATGAGATCATAATAAATTATGGTTTCAAAGAAAATGAAGTGGACAATTGCATATACATTAAGTCTAAAGGGAGCAAATTTACTATCTTAGTGCTTTATGTGGATGATATCTTATTGGTCAGCAGTGATAAGGATATGTTGTGTGAGACCAAGAGATTTCTTTCCACTAATTTTGACATGAAGGATCTTGGTGATGCCTCTTATGTTTTGGGTATTGAGATTCACCGAGATAGGTCCAAAGGGGTATTAGGTCTATCCCAAAGGACATATATTGACAGAGTGCTTAAGAGATTTAATATGTATAAATGCTCTACCACGCCTGCTCCTATTGGTAAGGGCGATAAGTTTGGAACATTTCAATGTCCAAGGAATCAATTAGAAGCTGATCAGATGAAGGAGATTCCTTACGCTTCAGCTGTCGGAAGCATTATGTATGCTCAAGTTTGTACTCGCCCTAATTTAGCATTCGTAACCGGGATGCTTGACAGATATCAATCAAATCCAGGGTTGGCCCACTAGAAAGCTGTTAAGAAAGCTTTGCGTTATATGTAGGGAACTAAGCATTTCATGCTCACATATAAGAAGTCTGATACCCTTGAGATTGTCGGCTCTTCAGACGCTGACTTTGCAGGTTGTGTTGATACTAAGAAATCCATATCAGGTTATATTTTTACACTTGAGGGAGGAGCTATTTCGTGGAAAAGCTTCAAACAATCACTTACTGCATCATCAACGATGCAAGCTGAGTTTGTGGCATGTTATGAGGCTACTGGGCAGGCTATATGGCTTAATAATTTTATCCCAGGATTAAGAGTGGTATATATCATATCTAAACCACTACCTATATACTGCGATAATTTGGCCACAATTTTCTATTCGAGTAACAACAAGTGCTGCTGCCAAACACATTGACATTAAGTATCCTGTTGTGAAAGATAGAATCCAAGATCAGACAATTAATGTCAAGCATATAAGTACTAAGTCTATACTTGCGGATCCACTTACTAAAGGCTTACCACCCAGTTTCTTTCGAGAGCATGTTGCTGGCATGGGTTTATTGGGAAGCTTTTGATTCTGGAAATGATGACCATAAGAGCAAAACCAACTCCCGTTAAGAATAAGTAATTGTTTTATCAAGACAAAATGTTGCACTATAGATACTGGGGTTTCAGCGGTGCATTTATTAATCGTTGAAATACTTTATCTTGGTGTGATGTTTTGTTGAGTATAGACTTATGATATTAGCTTTACGATCAAGTGGGAGAATGTTGGTTGTGATCTCGGCTAACTAACAGAATCAAGATTTAGTGGCTAGACCCACTTTACACGCGCTCTGATCGGGAGCCTCACCAACTGCATTTGGTTTTGGTCCCGTTGGCTGGCGCTAGAAATAGAGGGGAGAGGCCGGCACCCGATGTATGACAAGCTACTCTCGAGTTCGTCTCTATACGCGACATTATCCGATCTAAGATCTAGCGCAAGGCCACCGAAGACCTCTACCTCTTCATCGCGGATCTACATCGGTGTCCTTCTTCTACACCGACTGAATCACCACACCGACAAAAACCTAATGGCTTCGTCTTCACCGGGTTAGTACATTCATCTAATGTTTAATTCCCGCATATTATTTATGATCAAGTTTTAGACTAGTTCATGTATTAGTTCATCCTTAGTCTATCAACATCAACTCACTACTGCGGATCGGGCATGCACAAGCGGTTCGAAACCGCTTTCAGAAGCGGTTTTAGAATCACTTGTAAGCAACCGGGAGTGATACCCCGTCGGGTATCACAAGCGGTTCCCCGAACCGCTTGTGGTTCGACATTTCCACAAGCGGTTGGTGTTACCAACCGCTTGTGGGGAGGTTCTCTCCAAAAGCGGTTGGTGTTACGAACCGCTTGTGAAGAGGCTCTCTCCACAAGCGATTGGAGTTACCAAGCGCTTGTGAAGAGTCTGACAGCGTAGCGTTTTGATTATATTCAATATAGAATATGTTTTCAGAGGGGTTTTTGATATAGATTTTGACAATTAAAATAAATAGAACTTCATGAGTTTTTTTGACACACTTAAATATATATATATATATATATTAGTCATGAGTATTCATTCAGATAATTACGACTAAAAATGAACAAGTTGATGAACACATGAAATAATAAGCCACTTTTACAAGTTTCAAAGAATAAAAGGCGAATCTTGAGCTTATTTCTTGCGTGCGTCGCTCTTTGTGCCCTTGGTCGGCGTTGATGTCGGTTCACTGTCCTTATTTCAGACAATCTCTCCAACCATTTGCGTGGAACTCGCCTTTGGTGGATACAATCTAAATCGACAATAAAGCCGATGAGTTGTTCTTGGATTGTTGCAACCGGTGCGGCGGGATCACGTCTTGCACATCGATGTTGGGTGACAAAGCGGGAGGTAAATAAATCTCTGGACATGTAATTATTAAAGTGTAAGTACTAAGAAATTGACATGTGCACACTACCTCGGCGTTGGTTGTCGGACATCACCGTGGGTAATACTTTGCATATAGTGGCACACATAATAGCCACATAGGTTGTTTCCACCCGTCATTGTAGAACTGCGATGAAATTTGAAAAGAACACGATTATTGGGATGAAAAACTGTTACGACATATTAATATTCTTTAATCGTACTCGAGTGCTTAATTGTACATCAAATTCGTTCTCAAAATCTCCTTGTTGCTTCTTTCAAACCGTGCGAATGTCTGTGTGATGCGTTAGTATGAATGGTAATTATCGAGTTGGAATTAGCAAGGTATTTCAATATATATAATAAGGAAAACTATCGTATATATATGTGCTATATACCATTGTATGTCAATGATAAATTGATATTTTTCACCGAGTCCTTTTGAGTCTTGAACAATGATCATTTGCTATCAAGCTTGATGACAAGAAGGATCCGATGAAACCTATTCATGTATTGCAACATATATGTAACTAGCTAGTAGTATTATAAATGCCTTGGAAAATATAAGAACGAGAGGTTGTATATATACGCTCGAAGTTGAAGGCGTAAGTATGTACGGTTTGTAGTCTTTGTCCCAAGAATGCATCGAGAATGTAATCTTCAAGATCCTTTCGGTTGTATCCAAAGATGAACTCGTTAACAATCTCTGGGTCGATGAAGCCCACGTTGAAGATATTCTCTTTTCTACATCGTTGTATCTCCATTCTACATAGAAAGGTATAAGTTTAATAGTTGTAATTTTATTGTACAAGGAAGCACACGGTAAAGGTATGAGCTTGACACTTACAGGCACCAGCAGCTCATGAGAGACACGTTGATGGAGTCGGCATGGTAAATATTGTATAAGTCGTCAAATTCGAGCCATATGGTGCTGTCCCCGCGATAAAAATCATCTTCTTTGATACGGAGGGAACATCGTTCTTCCTTGAGCAGACTCTATCATGTACCATTCGTGAAATTGCCGCATCTTGGTTGGCAGATCTTTTATCTCATTTGGGTCAATCAGCTCCCGGCCCAACTGAAATTGTCATCTGACCTTTGTTGCCATTGGGATATCATCTATTAATCCAAGAGTTGCAGCTGTGGAACTGAGTCTTGCCTCCTTCATAAACCTCTCGAGGTTCTCCTGATCTTGGTCTCTCTTCTTCTTCTTTGCCGCCGCCGCCTGACCACGTTTATTCTTCTGTGTAGCCTTAATTATTGTCCGTTCATAGTTGGACGGCATAGGTAGCGGCTTTGCACGGCATGTCACGAAGTGTTCTGCCGCTTTTGGATCAGTTGGTACCTTTGGCTCTACCTTATTTTTTGCGAAGTGTGCAGCCACTTCCGCTTTAGTGACCGCATCACTCTCCTCCTTATTCATATCATATGCCCTCTTTGGAGGTTCCTTTACCTTGGCCGATCGGCTGGACTCCGCCTTCTTGGGAGCAGGTGGGGGAGCCTTCATTCTGTTATCGAGCTTCTTCCTCGGAGGAGATGGTGGAGGCGTGGTCTTCCTAGAGGGGTTCTTTTTTGTTTGAGATCTTTGGTGGTGGAGTAGGGCTTGCGTGGAGCGGGTGGAGACACAGAGCTGCTGGTGGTGGAGTAGAGCTTCGCTCTGCTTTATTGGCGAGGCATTGCGTGGCGGTGGCGTTGGAGGAGGCGTGGGTTGCCGTGGTGGAGATGACGCGTCCATAGCGGTGGAAATATGATGTACCGCTTGCGCCAAAGGATGATATTGTGGAGGGCTGTCCAAGCTTGGTCACGTCATCGCCTCCGGCAATATCGAGGTGAAGTTCTTCAAATCCGCTCGGCACCTCCTCCACCGCGACTTTTGAGTAACCGGGGTATCTCGTTGCGATGGAACATCCGCCCACTCCACCGGATATGCCATGCCGTAAGCCACCTTGATGGAGAGGTTACGCGCATCAGCGTCAGCTCACATCGGCGGCGAACCCTTATGTCATCCACGGGATAACGGGATAGCAAGGTGTCCGCCTGGGGGCCCGGTGGGCCGCGACTACTTCGCCCGCGGAGGGGCGATCACGGCGTCCGGTGATTGCTCGGACCTAGTCCTTGAAGCTTCGAGGGCAATTTGTACTTGTTGCGCAACTATGTCGCCGATGCTAGCACGGGTTGCTCGAGCTCTTGTTCCAATTGGTACACTTTACGTGATTCTCTTGATTTGCTTCTATCGCCGGCTCTCATGCGTATGTGCGTCCTTAGCGAAACCATGCTTCCACGGCGTCGGCTTGCCCATACCTCGTGTCCGTCCCGGATGCTCGGGGTTTTCAAGGGCATGTGTTAGCTCGTCATTCTCCTGTCTCGCACCAATGTACCGCCGAGGCGCTCAACGGCTTGTACAATCCTTTGGCGACCTCTTGTACTCTGGTGCCATCACCAAACCGCCGTCATCCAAAGGCTCCCCATGACCCATGAACCAATTGCGCGGCGCTGTTCCCCTGAGCGGTAGCGGTGTGGCGTCCTTCGCCATTAATTCTTCTTCCCGCTTCTCCCATTTTGGTACAGCCTTGATGTAACCACGGTGCCAAGATGGTGGTGGTATTTCTTCATCGTGAATTGGCCTTGTTCTTCCGACTCGCGGCTGGCCCTCGGTGACAACTTGAACTCCTCGAATGCTTCCGGTGATCCGCCAACTTAGGAAATTGGTTGAAGTCGGGTCTTTCTCCCTACTCGCACGTACTTGCGGTGAGAGACGTCTTCCAAGCCTAAAACATTGTTGCCATCTTCTTCAAAGTAAATTTCTTGGCCTTGTCTTGGACCCTTGAGGAAATGTGAAATTTTTCTTAATATCTTGCGGACTGTGTCCTTGGTAGCTTGAGGAACTTCGCCCATTTTTGATGCTAATTGGGACGTGATCCTCACGTGGTAACCGCAAGCGTTGTTGTACGCCCAACCGCTAAAAGAGGGCAACGGCATCCTTCGTTGTTAACATCGGTAAACACATGCTTCGTGGGCGGCTTCTTGTTAGGTCCCGATGCTTGGATTGGTTGCTCGATGCACGGGCTTGAAATACATAAACATATATACAAGCGTGTCGAGTGTATTATATTAATGAATTGCGATTAATTAACATGTCTACGGGATTATATTCTTACGCTGTATCACCGCGTAATTTTTTAAAATGTACGTGTCGATAATAATCAAAATTTTATACAATCATTAGGATGGCCTCGGGACCGCACAAAAAATTCAAATTTTTTGACACTTTTTGCGAAATTTCTTCAAATTTTTAAATTTACTATTCATCGAATGGTTTTCGAACGGTTTTACTTGCCGAACCGGCTAAGACACTCGGTTTTTCGAAATCGACCGTTTTCGTCGACATTGTAAACCCCGTCGTACCTCATCTGGCGGAACGGTGTTATCGGACTCGGCGACTCGCGTCAATGGCTTCATCATTGCAGCCTCAGCGGCCTCACCGGAACCACCATTAGCCCGGCAGCGGCGTTACCATCACCTTCGATGGTACGGTAGCGATGGAGTCCAACAGAACTGTTCTCCTCATCGAAAGTAGGGTCACCACGTCTGGTTGTGCCATCTCTACTAATTCGCAAAAATGTTGACATAAATATCATATTACTTTGAAACAACCATATTACAGATTACAACACAAGCATATTATTACATAAATTTCTACAGCAAGCATTAAGTACTACGGCGTGTTGGAACTAGCCCAAGGATAAAACACGAACTCGTGGACACAAGAACAAGAAATACACCAAGAACATACACACAGGGACTATGTGTCAAAAGTAAATGTGCAACGTTGACCGTGTTTGATCCTTGTGTTGTATAAAACTATAATCGGGGGCAACGCTAGGATCATGTGCCTTTCTATTAGAATAGTAGGTCATATTAGTTAGTCGTTTTGATCGTGATGATTAGATCTATCCGTAGAACCCTACATGCTAGTTTATGATCTTGAACATATATCGTGCCAATTATCACAAACTAGGAATGTTTCTTTAAGCGAAGAATCTGCATGATAATCTTTGATTGGCTAGGAGCATTTGCTTAATGATATTTGTTATAGAGATTTATATATATACACGTGCATACATAAACACAAGAGGAGCCCTCGTGCCCATCTTTACGTGTCAAAAAAGAATGTAATGAGACGGTGTGTAGTCTTGATTCCATATACATGCCGACGACATAACATGAAGAGAGTATATATGTAAGTTCATCTGTGGTATAAATGGTGTCCAACCTTGCATTGGACGATCGACAAGGCACTTATTTAGTTATTTTACAATGAGAAGAATCAAAGTTTAGCAAGTCACGGTTTACAGGCTTGAAGCCCGACAAAGTTTTGCAAGAAAGGTAGTCTAAGCGTAAACTTCTAAAGCATGTGACGTGTAAAACTAAGCGAAGTTATATGACCAACCAAGCAGATAAAAATTATCAACTGGATTTGTATAAGAATTCTACCTAAAATTGATATGCAAAACTAAATAAAACTAACAATGAAAATTAACATAGATTTGAAATAAAAATTAGATGAAATTAGTAGTTAAATTAATATACAAATCCTAAACTAGAACTGAAATTCAAAATTAAATAAAAACAACAAAATAATAAAAAGAAAGTATGCATTGTTTCGTAATTCCATACTAAGTGAAAAATATACATTTTGGTTTAATTTAGAATTAAAATTTCAAGCGAGCACTGAGACTTGTGGGCATTTCACCGAACATGTGGTGGACAACCGAACTAGAGAGGGGACGGCGCGTGCACTCAAATACCTCGGTCCTCCTGGGTGGGCGGCGGTGTGGCGGCGCTTTGGTGGCGGAGTAGGCGTCGGCGGGTGGTAGAGAAGGCTTCGCGGCGGGGTGGAGTGACGGCGGCGACGAGGGCAGCTAGCGCACGCGGGTGGACTGGCGTCGGCGAGGTGGTGAGTAGGAATCGGAGAGGTGGCGGAGGAGGTCGACGGCGTCGACGAGGACGGCGACGCGGGGTCTGGACGGAGGCGACGGCGGCGGCGGCCGGAGAGAGACAGGAGCTGCAGCGGCGCGCAGGAGGGGGTCGACCGGGACTTAGAAAATTTCGGGTGTGAGAAAAGGGCGGGGCGTTTCAAATTTATACAGGGAGCACTTCTACAAACGGTTCTAATAACCAACCGCTTGTAGCAAATCTCTACAAGCGGTTTTAGAACCAACCGCTTGTAGAGGGATGACTTCTACAAGCGGTTCGTAGAACGAACCGCTTGTAGAATATCTCTACAAGCGGATTTAGATCAACCCGCTTGTAGAGGGATGACTTCTACAAGCGGTTGGTGTTACTAACCGTTTTTGAATAGTCCACTCTAGAAGCGGTTCTTTTCTAAAACTGCTTCTGAATGTTGCGTTCTAGAAGCGGTTCTTATTAATAACCGTTTCTGAATGTTGCGCTCTAGAAGCGGTTCTTTTCTCAAACCGCTTGATTTAATTTCATAATTTTAAAGAGTGCTTTTAGCACTACTGATTTCATTTCATAATTTTAAAAAATGCTTTTAGCAATTTAGTTTCATTCTATATTTTTGAAAAACTTTTAGCACTTGATTTCATTTGTAATTTTTAAAAATGCTTTTAGCACTTGATTTCATTTCGTAATTTTAAAAAATGCTTTTAGCACTTGATTTCATTTCAAAATTTTAAAAAAATGCTTTTAGCAATTTAATTTCATTCTATATTTTTGAAAAACTTTTAGCACTTGATTTCATTTGAATTTTTAAAAGCTTTTAGAACTTTACTTTCATTCCATAATTTTCACAAAATGCTTTGATCACTTTAGTTTCATTCGAATTTTGGCACTTTACATTCATTCCAAATAAACACTTCATCTTGTAAAAACTTACATATACATAGTTCATACAGTAGGGGTACATCTTAAGTAGTAACGTACTTTGTCTTTACAAGTGTTCCTTCATTATGATCGCGACGTATGAAAGGAGTATCCACGTCTGTGTCATTGAAGAGGCTTATGTCGACATCCACAACGAAAGGAGGATCTCGTCGAATCGACTATACTCTTCCTCGTGCTGTGCGTCCTCAACTTCAACAATCCTTCGTTTGCCTTGTAGAACCACATGTCGCTTTGGCTTAGTACTACAATCTTTACGCTTGTCCTTATGCTTCTTAGGTTTGCTTGACATGTCCATTACGTAGAAGACTGTCTCACATCGTTCGCGAGGACGAACGGTTCGCGCCTATAGCCGACTTGCGTGAGGTCCACGATTGTCATACCGTATTTGTCTACCTTCACACCGCTTGAAGTCAGTTTGACCCATTGGCACTTAAATAGAGGGACCTTCAAAGGTCCATAGTCAAGCTCCCATATCTCTTCTATGAAACCATAATATGTATCCACCTTGCCTTTGTTGTCTTCGGCGTCTATACGGACACCGCTATTTTAGTTGGTGCTCTTGTTATCCTGCGATCTGGTGTAAAATGTGTAACCATTTATCTCGTACCCCTTGAATGTCACGATTTCACTAGATGGTCCCCGAGCCAAGCGTTGCAACTGTTCATTGTCCGACCCTTTCAAAAGGATGTACTTTTGTAACCAAGCTACGAAAGAATCCATGTGCTTGATGTTATCCAATCCTCGACCTCCCGGAAATCGCGCGTAGAATACTCTTGTGCTCAAGGACATACGGGCCACTATAGTTGATTGTTTCAAAACCGTGAAATGTGCTTGCTTAAATGTAAGAAGATCATTGCATGCAATTGCTTTCCTTCCTAGTGTCCCTTTTCCCGTAGCCTCCCCTCATGGCGTGATATAGGACGCCGATCGGGTTTAGATCATTAATGTAATCCACACAAAACTCAATCACCTCCTCCGTCCCATAACCCTCGGCAATGCATCCTTCCTGACGAGAACGGTTCTGAACATACTTCTTTAGCACACTCATGTACCTCTCGAAGGGAACATGTTGTGTAGATACAGGTCCAAGGATACCTATCTCTTTGACAAGGTGAGCAGTGAGATGAACCATAATATCAAAGAATGCAAGAGGAAAGATCATCTCAAGACTAACCAAACTTTGTACCACGTCATCCTGCAGCTTACTTAGTTTATCCGGGTCGATGACCTTCGTGAAATTGCGTTGAAAAAAGAACACAGCTTTGTGATTGTCCCTCGTACCCACTCGGGCAAGATGCCTCTCACACCATCGGGAGCAAGCGTGTCATTAACACAAGACAGTCATGGGATTTCATGTGTACGATTTATTCTCTTTCGTGTTTACGAGTCTCTTTACATTCGAGGAGTATCCGGAAGGACCTTCACATTGCTCAGAACTCTATCACGCTTTTTCTCTTCTTTGCTTAGAGTGTAGCTCGCAGGATGTAGGTAATGTTGTCCTTTCTCTCTCTTTTCGGGATGTAGGTCGTTCCTCGGCCCAAGAGTTTAAGGTCCTTCCGAGCTTGCGGTGTATCTTTCGATTTTCCGTACATATCTATGTAGCCTAGCGAGTTCAAGCGGACATTCTTCGTGATGTGCATGAAGTCAAGTGAGTGACGAACCTCCATAACTTCCCAATAAGGCAAGTCCCAAAATATTGACTTCTTCTTCCACATGGGTGCATAACCATCCTCATTACGCACATGTTTGCTTCAGGACCCTTTCCAAATACTACTTTCAAATCCTTTACCATAGCAAACACACGTGGCCCACTACGATCTTGAGGCCTTGCACGAAGGTCCAGTTGCCGTTAAATTTCCCGCCTTCCTTCCGCAACGGGTGACTCGTAAGAAGAAACCTACGGTGACCCATGTACACAACCTTCCGAGAGTTTTTCGTGCACGTGCCGTCCGTTTCATCTAAGCAATCGGATGCGGGCTCTATATCCTTTAATAGTTAGGCCGACAGTTACCGAGAGCGAGCGGTCGTTGATTGTTACAAATAACAATGCACGTAGAGTGAAATACTCCCTTTGTACTCATCCCATACCCTTGCACCATCGTCCCTAACGTCACAAGATCTTCAACCAATGGTTTGGTGAACATCGATGTCATTTCCGGGTTGCTTGGGGCCTTGGATCAACAATAAACATCATGATATACTTTCGCTTCATGCACAGCCATGGAGGAATGTTATAGATACATAGTGTAACGGGCCAGGTGCTATGGCTGCTGCTCAATTCTCCGAAAAGGATTCATCCCATCGGTACTCAACCCAAACCTTATATTTCTCACCTCATCTGCGAAGTCCGGGTATGTCCGGTCGACTTTCCTCCACTGTGAGCCATCTGCAGGGTGTCTAAGCATCCCGTCGTCCTTACGCTCTTCTTTGTGCCAACGCATCATCTGGGCATGCGCTTTGTTAGCAAACATACGTTTCAATCGGGGGATCATAGGGAAACACCACAACACTTTAGCTGGAGGTCTCTTCTTCTTACGCTCCCCATCTATTTCACCTGGATCGTCACGCTTCACCTTATACCGTGATTCTCTGCACATTGGACAAACATCCAAATCGGCATACTCATTACGATACAGGATACAATCATTAGGACATGCGTGTATCTTCGTACTTCCAATCCCAAAGGATGACGACTTGCTTGGCTTCATATGTAGATTCGGCGAGTGTTATCTTACGGAAGCAACTTCTATACGAGTGATAACACCTCATCGAATCCCTTATCCGACACACCATTTCTAGCCTTCCATTGCATGAGTTCCAGTGTGGTACGCAGCTTTTTGTGGCCCCGCCTACGTTTGGGTACAAAGGAGTTCGTGGTCCTCTAACATGCGTTGGAACTTCTCGAACTATCTTTCATCCGTGTAGTCTCCCTCTCCGTCACGCAAAGATCCGGTCTAGCTCATCATCACCAAAGTCACCAAGTGTTTCTTCCACGGAACAATATTGCGTGTCGTCCGGATCTTCGTTGAATCCATCTTCCTCTTCCTCGTCTTCTTCATCGTCTTCTGGCTAATCACCTCAACTTCGCCATGGTTGCTCCAACGGTATAGTTTGGCATGAAACCTCTCATGATCAAGTGGTTCATAACTTGCCATCGCTAGGAGTGCTCCTTCTCGTTCTTGCAATCTACACACGGACAACATATGAAGTGCTCGAGGCAAGAATACAACGACGCATCGAGAAAAGCTCGCACGCCATCAATGAACTCTCTCGAGCGACGGTCCGCATTGTACATCCATTGCCGATTCATCTATACCAAGTTATAATTTCATTAAAAATTATAACAAATTCGTTAGAAAAATTATAACCTAACTTAAATTTCGTAACATTTAAACCCAACAAAAAAACTCCACCTACACCGTCATCCAATTAAAGACCTACCTTTCTAATTATTTTATATCCCTTCCTACCTTTGTAATTATTTTTTATCCTTCTACATGTTTTTCTATTTTATTTCATACACCAATAATTACTTTCTTGCAATGTTGTACCTAGATCTCTCCCAATATTGTGATATTTAAGATTCTAAAGCTAACAACCACATAGATCTAAAGCTTCCAATCACCTTTACCTTGTAATGTCATATTTTGAACTAGATCTCCATCTACATCTTCATACAACAATAAAACAAGGCACGGAAAACAAATTTTCGATAATGCTTAAAAGTTCAAGATTTCTCCACATCCATTGAAAAAATAGCAATATCTAGGTGAGAAGGATGTTCACATGATGTTACTAACTTTGAAACACTTAATTTAGAGCTAATCACCTCCAATTAAAAATTTGGACAGCACCTCCCAAGAACAGTAGCTTGGTCGGCCTTCTCTGTTCGATCGCATTCGCATTACCTCTCTTTGGCGCATGGAGGAAGAAGGGTTTAAATGCGCTGCGCTGGAGGGCTTTGAAGCGGTTGGAGACACGAACCGCTTCGAAGGTTGCGTTCTAAGCGGTTCTTTTCTCAAACCGCTAAATCGAAGCGGTTTGAGAAAAGAACCGCTTCTAGAACGCAACCTTCAGAAGCGGTTCGTGTTTCCAACCGCTTCTGGAAGCCCTCTCCGGACCGTTGCCAACGAACCGCTTCTGGTGCGAAGATCACAACGGGTTCGCACCAAACCGCTTCTAATAGGCCGATTGTGATGCCCAGTTCTGTAGTAGTGACTGTCAATTTTGAGTTGAAAACTAGAACGTAGAGGTGTATGCAGGTGATCATTGAAGTAGGCTTGTTAGTGATCTGAAGATGCCGAACGTGTTCTGCCGGTGTTGATTGATTTCCAAGAGAATCCAAGGGCTGCTCAGCGACACCTCAAGAAACAGAACCCGGGAGTGATGCAATAGGTTCAGAAGCTAGTAAGCGCAGAGATAAGTCCAAACGAAGTAGGCATGGCTGAAGTGTGTGTTGACACTCATTGCGTGGTTGATTTGTGTGTCGAAACTTCTTTCCTACAAAATTGGTTTTTGTATTTCTACTATCATTTAAAGACATAACTAATGACAGCTTTTATAATAGATGATATATTAAAGGTGCTTATAAGATTCTACAATCCTTTTAAAGGTTCACGATCTATATCAAAATTTATGTTGTATCCTTCACCTTTCTTTTAATGCATGATAGAGCTCATATTGTTTTTTTCAAAAAAGATTCTACAATCTTTTAATTAGAGCATAAAAAAAAATTATTATAGAGTTTTTTATGTTGTCTATACGATCGTGAAGAGATATACTCTTCTCTCCTCCAAAGTACAGTGCGGTGGCTGTTCGATGATTCGGTATGGGCTTTGTTTGATATGGTATCCTCGTTTCCAGGAACTTCGTTTACCGGCAGGTTTTCCCCATTTGCCATGGTCCAAAATCGTGTGTTTTATTCTTGTCTCTCTCGGGAAAAGGTCGCCAGATAGAGAAGTTCCCAAGTCTTGTTTAACGCGGTGGAACCGTGGAAGTACTCACTCTTTGCCCAACAATTGTACGCTCGTCGTGATGCTTTCCTATTGACCGCCGCGTTGTCGGTGAACATTTCGCACAACATAACGTCCTGCGTGCTCTCGTATGTAAATCGTACAGGCGTATGGCCGCCGCGACGCGGCAGGCCGGCAGCGTCCTCCTCCTGGCCACTCGAGTCGGTCTCGATTCCCTCAAATCTACTCCAGCGCACTAAGTCGCATTGATCCGCATCTATTCCGCACGGTGTCCGGCTCTCCTCGCCGTCCTCGGTGCCGCGCTTCCCATTTCCAAACCCCCGAGAAGACGCCTCCTCGTGCCCTTCCCCGCTTCACTTGCCGTCCGGTCTCTGTCGTCTGCACCGTCGCCCTTCCTTCTCGTGCTGCTCCAACCGAATACTGTTCATGTCTAGCGTGGTTGCAGGCAAGGAGGAGGTTAAATTTGTAAATGCATACACGAGAAAGCTAGATTCGTAAAAAAAAAATAAGATTCAAGGGGATAGACAAGCGATGAATTCCTCTAACACCATGTACTTCATCGTCAAACGCTGGTCGAGTGCAAGAATTTGCAGCCGGGTGACAGTGTGACACCACAACATATGCAGCATAGTGGTCATCGAAGGGCAAGTGTGTTTGCTTCACGTAAGCGAATCATTAATGTTATAATGCAGGAATACGCTTAGTGCTTATCCTCCGTGAGAGTCCAGCGCTGATCAGGAACAGGCCCCTTGGAACCAGCATATGTCATACACCAGTTTTAACTAATTCACATCAACAATGGCAATATACAAAGATCTTCAGGGATGGCTAAGCTTGTACAAGAGAAGGCAAATGGAGGTAATTCTCAACCGGAGCAACGAAGCAAGACTTCTAATGACTGTTTTCTCGTTTGCGAAAACTTGACAAGGTCATTTATCAGGTCCAAAAACAATGGCAAATAATATCCCCCGCGGGTTTCGATTCCACACTACAAAGCTACATACACCTTGATGTCTTATCCACCTGCTCTGCTGTCGCCATATACCTATGAAGACCGAAAAAGTTAAGCAGCAGCTTCCTCTTGTTTTGCCGCAGAGAGCTGGTTCTGAATGTGCTGTGGGACAACGTCGAACTTGGCAAGCTGCATCGTGTACGACGCGCGCCCCTTCGTCATTCCCCTCAGAGTGCTAACATACTGGAACATCTCGGCAAGTGGCACAAAGGCATCAACAACCTGCATTCAACAGCATAGCAAGCTAAAAGCTTCAGGCCACATTTCGGACAGAGCATTCTGATAAACTACAGCTCTTTCCTGCTTAAAGTCTAGTTGGAGAAATAAATAAGAGAAAGAAGGGTTATTGAATGCCAGATGCTCGGCTATAAGCTATAGCTGACAATGGATGTGAACTGCAGCAGGAAGATTTGGTGGGCTAGTTGAAAGCTACTCAAAATTAATACCTGTGAAAGGATCAAACAAGAAATGATATGACCGTATAAACTATCAGCTAGAGCTTATAGTCTAGGAGGTCTGCTGTGTATAGGTAGCTCCAATTCGCTCAAAATTACACACATTGTTTTTTTGGTCAAAATAGTACTACAAGGACATAAATGGAGAGGATGTACTGTTTAATACCTTCAGTCCACCTGGCTTATCCCCGAAGCTATTAACTTGTCCTCTTCTAGAATTCAAATCACCAATAACATCGCCCAAATGATCTTCAGGGGTAATCACTTCAACTCTCATTATAGGTTCCAGGAGTCTTGGACCAGCTTTCCTCAATCCCTCACGGAAAGCTCCTCTGGCTGCAATTTGGAATGCCAGGACACTTGAATCAACATCATGGTACGAGCCATCAACCAGCACTGCCCGGAAGTCTACGACTGGGTAACCAGCAAGGACACCATTGGGTAAGCTTTCTTCCAATCCCTTCATCACTCCTGGTACGTATTCTTTTGGCACTGCCCCTCCCTTTATTTCACTCTTGAATTCATACCCACTTCCAGCCTCCAAAGGTTCAAAGCGCACAATAATGTCTGCAAACTGCCCTGATCCACCAGACTGCTTTTTATGGACATACTGTACCTCTGCAACTTTGGAAATACTTTCACGGTAGTTGACTTGTGGAGCGCCAACATTTGCAACAACCTGTCCAGACAATTTGCATATTTAAGAGTTTAAGCTAAAATGAGAGTGTCGAATTCTTTTCAGGTTCGGGCAATTTTGACCCCCAAAACTCGTGGTATGAAATTCAAACGTGTTCCATAAGATACATGGAGTGGGATTAATATCAGAATTCAGCTATCAAAGTATACTTGGTAAGCAATAAGCTAGCCAAGTGAACATTTTACTATGTTATCATGTAGCTTCTCTTAGCTGAGGCAAAGGTATACTGCAAGTAGAGGAAATGATGTGCTTCCTAGGTCTAGTGCAATACCTAGATTACAATGGTTTATGACCAAATTGATAAAATTAGTAATAAACCACTAGTCAGAATACTAACCTTGAATTCCCGCTTTAATCTGTCTACAATGATGTCAAGGTGTAATTCTCCCATTCCTTCAATAACAGTCTGGTTAGTTTCCTCGTCTCTAGAGAAGTGGAATGATGGGTCTTCTTGAGCAAGCTTCATTAATCCATTTGCCATTTTGTCAGCATCAGCTTTAGTCATTGGTTCAATAGCAACCTTAATGACAGGATCAGGAAATTCCATACGTTCAAGCACTACAGGCTTATCTGGGTCGCAGAGTGTTTCGCCGGTAATTGTATCTTTCAGACCAGCAAGAGCTACTATGTCACCTGTTGTAGCAACTGTTATATCTTCCTTACTGTTTGCATGCATCTCTAGAAGCCTTCCAATTCTTTCCTTCTTATCTTTGTTTGCATTGAGAACATATGAACCAGCAATCAGCTTCCCCGAGTATATGCGAACAAATGTTAGTGACCCCACAAATGGATCAGTCATGATCTTGAAAGCTAACCCAGAAAATGGCTCATCATCACTAGGATGTCTTTCAAGGATCACTTCTGAGTCCTCTGGGTCTGTACCCTTCATTGGCGGCAGGTCAAGCGGTGATGGCAAGTAGTCCACAACAGCATCAAGCAATGGTTGGACACCCTTGTTTTTGAAGGCTGAACCACATAAAACAGGGACAAAGCTGGCGGATATTGCTCCCTTTCTGATTAATTTCTTCACAGTTTCCTCATCTGGTTCATTTCCCTCTAGATAGTTGTCCATAACTTTATCATCCAATTCAACAACAGTTTCCAGCATCTGAACTCTATAGTCTTGAGCCATCTCTTGGAGATCAGCAGGTATGTCTTGATATGTAAATTTTGCACCAAGTTCCTCTCCTGTCCATACAATAGCCTTCATTTTGACTACATCAATAACTCCTTGGAAATTGTCCTCTGAACCAATCGGTAATTGTATCACCAAAGGTTTTGCACCCAAGTTTGCGACTATCATGTCTCTAGTTCTGAAGAAATTAGCTCCAAGACGATCCATTTTGTTTACAAAACATATTCTGGGAACTCCATATTTATCTGCTTGGCGCCACACAGTTTCAGATTGTGGTTCTACCCCAGCAACGCTGTCAAAGAGACATATAGCACCATCCAACACCCTGAGAGCACGTTCAACCTCAAGAGTGAAGTCTACATGTCCAGGAGTATCAATAATGTTGATTCTATGGTTGTTCCAGAAGGCAGTGGTTGCTGCAGATGTAATGGTTATTCCTCGCTCCTGTTCTTGCTCCATCCAGTCCATCGTAGCTGTTCCCTCATGAACCTCACCAATTTTGTAGTTTCTTCCAGTGTAATAGAGAATGCGTTCTGTAGTTGTCGTCTTTCCAGCATCTATATGGGCCATAATACCAATATTGCGGTAATCCTTCAAAGGCACTCGCCGATCTGGATATAGAATGAAAGGAAGTCAATATTTAAGTTATTAAGCTGAACAAAGTAATATGATTTCTTTTGGGGAAAATGGTGGAGTGGCAAAACAAGAAAAAAGATTCAAAAAGAATCCGAGTGACTTGCAGGTTTCAGAACTTTATTTGGTCATGGTCTCACAGAACCATACAACATGAGAAAAAGATTAGTATTTCTCATCTACTGTGCAAACTGAACGCTAAATAACCCACATAGTCAACTTCCATGAGAAAATTTCTTACACAATGTCATGTTTATTATGTTTGTACAGTGTCCTAAAAGGGAAGGTCACTTAAGAAAATTAGCCCACTGAAAGGCTTTAGAGAATCAATGATTTGAATGTTGCGTTGTCAAAGCAGGCTCCTACCCTCTGCAGAAAACAAGGTTAGGCTAGTATAAATGATTACATACAAATAAGTGTGTAGTATAAATGATATCAGCATCACAATAAAATGATCCCCTGTGTACAATGATGTTATACTTGCAACGCTCTAGCCTATTCTCTTCCTTTGAGTTTGTTTTATGGAAAACACCAAATTCAATTACTCTGATGACCTTTTACAGAAACCGATTCCAACAAGCATGAAATTCAGCATTGCTTTTACACCTAGTCCACTAAACACCGTAGTATTTCGTCCATTTTACAGAAACAAGTTCCTAAATTGTTTATCCAGCAAAGCAACAGCCCAGCAACAATCTTAAGCACCACCGCAGGCATACTGCTCTAACCTGCTCCCTTTACGAATACGGCAGAGTAACTAATGAACTATCAAGCAGAACAATCCTAAATTGACCATTCTGAACTGCAATCCACTGCAACTCTGAGAAAGAATGAAAAGATACCCTTTTGGCTATTTCATCAAACACCGTCAATGCACAGAACACCTCTGCACTACAGGAACGGCACGCCCAAAAGACGAACGGCACAAAAGGAATGCAAAACCGTGGCTTACTCACCGTCGCCGGCCATGGCGACGACCGAGAGACGCCGCCTGCGCGGGCGGAGGCCTGCAGCGGGCCCGGCCACCGCGGCGCGCCCCGCGGCGAAGCGGGAGGATGGCGACGACGGCGCAAGGAAGGGGCGGTGACCGAGAAGGAGGCGGGAGGCGGACGCGGCGGAGACGGCCGGCGCACGCGCCCGCGCGGCAGCTCGGACGGGCGCCTCGGCTGCCATGGGGGGCGGCGGCGGTGTCTCTCTGTGGTCTTCTTGGCTTTTGCCGCGAACTGGGTGGGTTCCTTGCCTGCGCCGCGAGCGGTGTCGTGGATGCGGCGGGGGCTTTATGCGCGTGAGCTGAGCTGCCGATGCTCAGGAGAGGAGAGGAGAGGAGAGGAGGGGAGTGTGCAGATAATGTCAGCCGCGGGGCTGCGAGGATCGTTTCCCGTCTCACGTTTTGGATTGGCGCGTTATTTCTAAAGGTATTGGCTTGTCTGCCTAATCAATTTTTTTTTTCCATTTTAGAATAACCATTTTTTTTTTCTAAACCCGCTTCTTTTAAGAAAATCTTTATGGTGATGTAAACTGGGTTGAAGGCTCAGTACATGATCTCTCACTTAATCCTTAGAAAATGATATATTGTACAACAATGAATATTGAACAGTGATAAACGGTTAATAGCCGTGCTTAGTCATCATCAATGGCGAATCCAAAATTAAAATAGAGGGTGGGCTCAAAAAATTAAGTTAAATTGAGACAAACGTGTTAAACAACTTGTGTTATATTCTCATCGGTTCGAGTGTTATTACTTGTAGTTCATTATTTAAGAAATACTTGTGCAACATTCGCTTGTTAAACTTTTGAAAATTTATAAACAAGTTAACACCAATCAATCAAACAAACCGGCTATTGTCTCTTTCAACCTACTGACATATTTACAATTGATAAAAAAATTATGAGTTGTGCACTTCAATGCTTTTTATTTCTAATATAAGTTACACAAATCTTGAAATAAGCGAAAAGTTAAGTAATCACTATCTACCTTTTCATTTATGCTTTAATATTTCTGCATCTATCAAAAAGTAAAGCATTAAAACACCTCTAAAAAATCATATATTAGAAGAGGGGCTCACATTGTCTATTTGTTATCATGGTTAGTCTACTCAACCGGTTAGGCACTTGCCAACACACACTACACCACCTTCACAATCTGATCACCATCACCGCAGTGGGTTGTCCGTCGCTACACGCTCGTGCCCTCGTTAGCTCTCTGAAATTCACTTGATGTCCTCGTCGTGCTCTCACAATCACCGAGTCCCGACGACGTGCATCAAGTGCCCCCTACTTGATAAACTGTCATATCCTCGCAAATAAGAGATGTCGAGTCACCTCCCTCTCTCTCTATAGTCTCTACGTGTATCGAGGGTTCAAGACCAATTTTACAGATAGCAAGTGAAGTTACCAATTGTAAAATTAAACATTCAACAAGCAGCGATCCATGAAGTCACATGGTCTAAAAAGTAGCTCACCGTCCAACAAAATTTCTTCTTCCTCTAGACGTGCTTGAGTGTGTGTATATTTGTCATTGCTATACCAAAAAATGAACGTCGCTGCTAGAAATGGTACATAGGATCTGACAACTGGAGGGTGGGCTCGAGCCCAACCGAGCCCACTCGTTAGATATGCCACTCATCATATAAACTCGGTGAGGATTCCTTTTTTTTCTTTTAAAAAAGATTTCTTTTAGAAAAATATGCAAAAGCTTAGCACGCCATTGAAAGAAAATAGTAAACAGTCTATTTACAACGGACTCATCCACGACAAACCAAGATAAGTCAAAACTTCAAAGAAGAACCAAGATTCTTACGAGAAAAGGAGCAATTCAAAGAGCAAATCTAACTTTAACAAAGTAGTATTACTTTAAGATTTTGGTCATTATCAATTTCTACAGTACACACAACACTCTAGTCTCAAGTTCTCCATCGGTCTGTTCTCTTTAAGTGACGTTTTTTTCATGATTTTCGTGATGTGACTTTGATTATTATTTTTCATAATTTTACCTTATTATATACACATAAAAAATAATAATATTATGAAAGTATTTTTAACGATAAATCTAATGATATAATTTTATGGAGCCAATTGAGATAGTTTTAGACATATTAGTAATTAAAATTTAAAAAATAACTGCATAAATTCTAGAACACCATTAAAAAAAAAAGGAGTCGGTAGCAGTCAACAGTAAGCCCTACAGAACCATCACAGCCGGCAAATGCAGTCGGATAAAGTCATAAAGAGGTGCCAGCGAAGCGGCCACGTCTCCGTACGTTCCACCACGAGCGTCCATGCCCATGCATGCGCCAATAGACGCCAAAATTTTGGACGCTCCAGAGCTGAGCTCGCCACACAAAGCATCCCGCAGCTCCGCCCACCTACAAATTCCCCGGTTTTTATCCGTTTTTGCTGTATTTTCTCCTGGCAGAACAGCTGCCAATTCTAAGAATTCTTACAGCCTGCGCCCAGATACTTTTTCTTCCTTGTACGCACTTCTGAGTTCTCTCCACTGTATCTGTATGCATTTTGATGGCCTGCTGCCAGGCCACGTACTTGGCAGGTTTACCTGAGGTTAGCACGGTAGACATGGGACGACCCCAATGATCCTGTCATTCAAGTATGCAACCCGAGAGATGGCACTTTCAATTACAAAAAAACTAACATACGGTATACCGTTTGTATGGTATACTATTTTACCGTCTCTAAAACCTGCTATACCGTTGGAATAGGGTTCAGTAATAGCGCTCTTTCAATTATGCATGATGTGTACAGGGAAAAATTACAGGGCCTCCATAGAGGTGTGCCAAACGAGATGCCATTTGGCAGAGAGCAGAAGATTTCGAAGCATCACAGACTATAGCATAAGTATTTTTCAGAAGCTTTTACGGTAATTTTGTTAATTTCAATGGACTTTGTGTACTTTGTCTATTTTTAGAAAAGTACTCTGGTTTATATCAAGAATACCAAGATTGAAGTATATAAGTACGCAACTTCTACACTGAAGACTTTAGACAAACAACTTATTACCACCAAGCCCTTGAGTCGACGAATGTGTCGGACTTCTTTATCTTCTACGCCGTAGACTCCGAACCTTGCAACGGCAACATGATTGCCAACGGTCACAGAAGAGAGGTGTGGATTATCATGGATCTATATGAATGTATAGGACTCACGCCTTGGTAATGATTTTTTCGACGGAAGAAACCCAGAAAAAATTTATTTATAACTAACTCTGCTTAGTATCAATCTTCGACATAGACATTGCCGTCGTCATTCGGATGAGTTTCAATAAAACCCTTTATAGGTAAAATAAATACAGCAAAGAATTTGCCAAAGAAGAAAACTAGAACAACTTTCTAGGAAAAATACAAAACACATAAGAAAATCAAAAAATAAAATAAAATTAGTTCTAGAAATCAATGGGTCTTTCACCTACTTAACGTCAACGAGAACACCGGACAAGAGGGGAGAGAGACCGGTCATGGCACAGCAGAGTTGCGGCCGCGATGATGCTATTGGCGGCGGCTAGGTTTTCCGCAGTCCCGTTATTTTAGCTTTGTGTACTTGCCTACTTCTGAAGTTTTGCCATCAGGCAGAAGAAGGCTCACCAGTCCAAAGATAGTTTTAGGCCGGCCAGGAAGAGCAGAGTTCTCATATTTATTGGGCCGTTCATATGCCAATAAAATAGCCCATGCCCCGCTTTGAGTCTAGTTTGGGATTAAACTATGGACTGCCGTGTGCCTGGTTTGCCATTTGCAATTTGGCATCAGATTCAGACCGCCCACCGTATTATCGTCAGCTCAAACCGGTATAGCCCGCTGGGTTTTGACATCTTCGTGGTGATTTCATAATGCAGGTGCCTTCCCAACGAATTTTTTTTTCTTTAATATTTTTTTAATCTTTTTTTCAAAACTAGACGTCGGGGCAAAAAATTATAAAATTGGGCGCCGGTCGTCCGTATATGGGGCGATCGCCTCATATACGGGCGATTAGTACTGCTTTAAACACGCGATTTTTACTCTGTCTGCTGTTAATTTCTAAAAAAAATCATAACTTTTTCATATGATGTCGGATGGAGATAAACTTTATATGAAAATTGTAGCTCTCGACGGGATCTACAACTTTTGTATACAAACTTTTTCAATTTGATTCCATTTAGATAGCAAAAGTTTCCCTCGTTTGCTTTTTGCATCTTGGGGTCAAGTCAAAGCTAGTCCTTCGCTGCAATGCTACACTTGTACTACGAGACGTACCGTGTAGTACAGATTGGCACATTGTGCATATCCAGTGATTGAAGCTCATTATTCCGTACATAAGGATGTATACCAAGGCAAGACCAATCTTATAATGCCATGGTCACTTCCTAATTAATTCGCCCTTGTGATCCAAAACTGCAAATGATATTCTGCTGTTTCTTTTTCCTTTTCCCGAATGACATGAAACTCTACATTTTCCGTTAACATGCATCGAGAACAATAAGCAATGCTTAGCCTGTAAATCAACTGAAAGAAAGGCATAGGCGAAAGTGAAGAGCATAACAAATCAGAACATATCGATCACATATGATATACCCTGTACCGCGGATATCTACTAAAACTCTAAATTACGAAAATAGAAAATTGCCCAAGAAGAAGCTCTATCTAGGTTACATAATAATCCAGAAAAGTACGCATCTGTTATAGTTCACTTCTGCTGGGAGCCTGGGACAGTATATCCTGCATGTACTTATCAGTCCGGTCGAGCTCCTCGAGCATGACCACCACCTTCTGGTCGATCTCCGTCACGGTCTCGTTGAGGTGCTCACCGAGGAGCCTCGCGTAGCCCATCTCCTCCTTCACGTTCATCCACTCCTTCCTCACCTTGGTCAGGTTCTTCTCCAGGTTGCGCAGGTCTTTGTTCTGGCTTGTGCAGCTGCGCGACCTGCTGCCGCCGCTCGACGCTCCATGGCCAGCGTCGTAGAACCCGAAGGGCGACGACGCCGGCTGCGAGAAGTTCAGCATCCCGTTGCGAGTCCACCGCTGCATGATGCCTATGCCTGAAGACCTTAGCGTCGACGATTCGAGAGCTGATTTCTGATGTTGATTTCCTCGCGGCAATAACTGTATCAGGTATTCTCAAGTGTCAGAAATTTTCTGCTGTTTTGTGTACTAGACATTAGGAAAGTGCTTGCTTCGTATCACATACAGGAAAAATACAAATGAACAACATTACATTTCTTGTGCTAAATACACGGTTATGTAAACTTTGACGTTCAGAGGTTCTTGGTTTCATTATTTCGGAACATCTTTTAGCTTATAGAGATTATTAGCACAGTAATTTCTTCAGTTCCGCACATGTGTCCGCAAGATAAATTCCATGGAAACAATGCCACAAGATCAATACCATGTGACAGTAGCGTTCACAAATTTGCAACAGATCCAAGCTGCATGAACTCACTTGTTAAAAAACAGTACAGGCACTGTAATATTGACAGCTTGATGCTGAAGCCGAAATGCTTATCTTGCTCAACGAAATAACAGCTATGTTCCATTTTCTCGATGCAGAAAAAATGCCACAAGCCAAAAGAAAACCAAACAAATTGAAGAGCTCTAGAGAGGCCATATATGCAGCTTACCTGATAAAACCTGCAAGATATGCACTTTGTTGCTCTCTTCCTGAGAAAGACCCGCGTCTATGACAGGGGCATCTGGAGGACACATCTAAGGGCGCTCATCTATTTATAATCACGAACGACACTAGGTAAAAACTCTCACCTAATCCATCTGGACCGTCTAGCTTTTGGCTATGAAAAGACGAACAATTCCAAGTCAAGGATGGACTCATCATAAGTGCAACTGGGTGTTAAAACGAGGATGGCCAAATTAGATATGTATTTGAGAGACCATGCGAAGGTCTAACCAAGTTTGTGATGAATAATTGACTGTGTAGTGGTACTTAAGTTTGAATTTGATTTGAATTCATTTTGAATTGGAAGCAATTTGAGCTGGTGTCAGAGAGAGCGGTACTATCGGCCTCATGATGGCTGTAATTATTTTATAGAGAGGTGTTTCTCAGGGTTGAGCACGAGCAAAACTACCGACCATGAGGGGTGCTACTACCGGTCCCTTGTGGGTGATAGTTACTTTTTAGAGCGGGCATTTTGGGTTCAGCTCGGGAGGTACTACCGGCCCTAGGGGCGGTAGTACCGGTTTTCAAGTGAATTTGTGATTTTTGTTTTGATTATATAATGGTTATTGCATATGTTTGTGAACAGTACTACGTGACGGTTTGGTTGTCTGTGTTGATGTCAGACCCCGGGAAAACACTTCAAAATCTTCTGTGTATATTATACTAGTCCAGAAAAAACTAGTACACACAGTAAACAAACCTAATACCACAACATATCTGTAAAGCCGCTTGGATAATAAAGGAGCAATCCCTATATACTGTTGTTCTCATCATGTCTACTAGGAGTCCACAATCATATTTTCGTAAGTTCGATTAAGAGACCCTAGGTCTTGGATATCGATAGTTGACGCTAGAAGGAGTGCCATCTGGTAATCAAGGTAGCACAATTCTCCCCAAATGGATGAAGAAAATTGGTTCGATCTCGCCAACTATGCTGATCTTGGCAAAGACAACTATCTAACGGAAGAAGATTGTAAGTGTGATTTTTATTCCTAGTACATTTCTGAAGTAGAATTGGCTAAGATCTAGGTGGAGGTTGAAGTGGAAGAACAACCACCTAATGAATCAAAAGTTAAATATTTAGTCATTCCTCCAGCGGGTTCAGAGGAAGATGCCCATAAGGTATGTTCCATAGAGATTGATAATGAACATGTGTCAAAAGGCAGTAATAATCTCTTGAAAAGTGCAGCCTCAGATGAAGATGGAGGATTGACGCCTTCTGTCTACTCTGGTTTTCGTGCTTGTGCGGTTACCAGTGAGACAGAGGAACATCGAGTGGAACGCGAAGAGCATGAAGCTCAAGAAAGAGCCAAAAAAGCCACTCAAAATGAATATGAGTGACTTATGGCGAAAAAAAATCCATTGTCGAGGGCAAATGCCTGTATTATAGAGGTCAACCTAACTCATCACGGAGATTTGATGTCTCTAGAGGACAATCTCATCAAGCTCTTCCAATTAACCACCACCTCCGAAGGCGGCGGTAAAAGACTTAAATCTTGCTCCAAGTGCTTCGCAAGGGGCTACTCCCGTCGAAAGGATTCGCATTTTATCAAGTGCAATTCTTAATCATCTAACAGAAGTAGAAAATGTACTTAATGTAATAATTATAAGATCACTTGCTACTGATTTACAAGAAGCTGCAAACGAAGTGCAAGTTAGTTCTTTATCCACAAGGTCTTAGACTGATTCCCGTGTGGAGGGATCTTCGTCTGGTCAGCGCCAGCAAAGCATTAACCACCAGTGGAGAGATGAGCCACGTCGGAGAAGCATTTTTGAACGCCTCACCCTAGGTGAAGTTGCTAATCATGGTCGGCGACGACCTCGTTCTTCTGGATGTATGGACCAAGTTCCTAACATACGATCATGTTCTGGTCTTTATACAGGATGCAAGGCTTTCTTTTCTGGGCTTAGAAATGTTACCTGTACCGAAAAATTCAAGCCATAGTCTTTGGAGAGTTTTGACGGAACTCAAAATCCATCAGAATTCTTACATGTCTATACCACTACCATCCAGGCTACTAGAGGTGACGAAAAGGTAATGGCCAACTACCTTTCCACTTGTAAGAATTCGGCTTGAGTGGTTACCGAAGATTGAGGTTGTTTGGAAAACTGTGGCGGTGACCTAAGCGATTTAGGTCAAGCCAAAGAGGTCACGGACGTGAATTCGGGCTTGTGGAGCTGTTTGAAGTGTCATGCAGTAAGCTGCTTTGAAAAGCATGCGTGTGAGTGTAAAATCTGTTATGTGTTGTTGGGTTAGCGGGTTAGCCCATGTGATGTGGATGGTATCCATTTTGTGTATCCAGGTTTATGCTTTAGGGTTGCCTCCTCTATATAAGGGCTTAAGATGTAGAGGGAGAGGGTATCCATTAGGGTTTTAAGAAGAGTGACTTCCTAGAGAAGTTTCACTCGATTTCGATTAGCCGATCAGAAGTTACACCATTTTTTGCTTTTTGAAATCGTACTGATTTTTCCTGTTCATCGACATGTTTTACTATTCACGGTAGTACCGCCACTGTAGCACAACAGTACTGGGTTATTGTTTATCCGATAACGCTGCGGTAGTGCTGGCCAGGGGTTGATTTTCTTTAAAAAATAATTCTTTGCTCCTTGTTGATGAGGTGTGTTTTGGGTGGTTTCTTAAAAAAATTTGTTGTTGATTGTTCACTCATCTGATTGCCATTTTCGGTCCTTCAGTATTGTTGGCACCAAAAGATATGACGCTGGATCTATCGGCCTTAACACACGAAGAACGTCAGGTTTAATTAGGTTTCGAGGTGTGCCAACCGATTTGATCATGCAATCGGTAAGATTGATGGAAAATATGCTCAAAGCCGATCTGATGTAATAATCGGCAGAGATGTAAACAGCTAAAGAGCCGATCAAATCTAGGGTAATGATAAGTCTAAACAGCTGACTAGATAGATGATAAAGATAGACTTTCCCGAAAAAGGCGATGCGCAACAAGATCGGAGAAAACTAAACCTGATTAGCGTAATCGAAAGTGATCAATAATTAGTGATGCGCAACTTTATTGATCATGATCAGATTACAAGAAGGATTCTAAATTATAGTGCTTCTCCTAGTTGATAGGAAAATAAAAAGAGTAAATGCGAATTGTTTGATTAATTGTGTGTTCTCTTTGCTCGCCTTTAGCTATCTTTTATAGCACATCTGCTAATTGTATCCCTCTCCGAAACGCTTTGTCGACCACGATCCGTATCGGCTTTTGTAAAGATAAATCTCATCTTCGGACCAATATCAGTCATAATTCTATCTTTAACTTCACATTTCTTTTTTTATCCGATATCGGCAAAAAAATATTATTTTATCTTTAACTTGATAAATTGGTCATGCCTTGCTAAATTCTGATGCAAATAAGTATCCAACTCATGCGATGGCCACATTAGCATTAGGCCGAGCGCGTGGCTAACATGGGAAGGCTTGAATGGTTCGATCCTTCAGTATCCACACTACTACAAAACAGGCAATCCTTACCGGCATATCACTGCCGGTTAGGACCGAGCCGGCAGTGATAACATATCTCTGCCGGTTCGAAAGTTAAGTTGGGGAGAACTTATCACCGCCGGTTCATGCAACCAACCGCGAGAAAGCGCAACATATCCTTGCGGTTTGAGAAAACAACCGCAGAGATATATCATCGCTGGTCATTCTTAAACGGCGGTGGTACTTGCCTTTTCACTGCGGTTTGAGACTAGAACCGGCGGTGATATTATTTTCCGCGCAATATGATTTTCCGCGCATTCGAAGCTTATCACTGCGGTTCTGCGCAGCAAGCGATGATAAGTCGTTTATATAATCGAGACCCGCCTCCCGACCGATCGAGCAAAAGCAGAGAGCGCTCTGTCTTTTGCTCGATTTGTAGATTGCGACGATCTGCTGTAGAAAAATTTGTTAAAATTTGTATTGTACTTCATTTGAGGTTAGTAATTTGATCTCAATTTTGTAAATAATAAAAATTGCCACGTGGATATTTACATAATGAAAAAGGTTCATGTATTTTCAAATGTTGAAATAATAAAAACTTGTTAGATGGATATTTACCTAATCAAAAATATTGATGTATTTTAATGTACTCAAAGTATATCCTAAGTACTTACAATTATTTCCAAATTTTTAAATAATAAGGAATTGCAAGATGGATATTGACTTAATGAAAAAGATTGATATATTTTGATATAGTCTAAATATATCCTAACTATTTACAATTAATTTCATTTTTACAATACTAAAAATTGCTACATGGATATTTTCATAACGGAAAAGGTTGATGTATTTTAATATAGTCAAAATTGCTACCTAGGTTTTAAATCTAATCATTTACAATTATTTGTTATTTGCAATTATATGCGTATGTAATGTTTGATTTAATTAATTGTAGATGGACCGAAGGTGGATGTATGACACGGACCGTTCTTGGGCGAGTTTTTAATGGTGTGAGTTATTTTCTAAGCGTGGCTGCGGTGCACAAGTCGAAGAATCTGGCGGACTACATGTGCTGTCCATGCGTTGATTGCAAAAATCGAAGTGTTTTCTACCTTAGAGTCGTCGTGCACACTTGCTTGAAGAGGTTTCAAGGTGGCTATACCGTTGGACCAAGCACGGCGAAGATGAGATTGTACATGAAGGGCAACACATTATCAAAGATGACGGAGACAACGATATGGCGATTGAAGATCGTTTGTCGGCGACCACGACGACAATCTGGATCAAATGTTGCGTGATGGGGAGGAGACTTCACGGTGAAAGAGAGTTTCAAAGTTCCAACATATGGTACAGGACTCCACGACACCATTGTACCCAGTACGCAGGAGGAGCACAAAAATTGCGCACCGTGCTTACACTCGCTGCTTGAAGGCAAGCAATGGTTGGTCCGACAAGAGCTTCTTTGGCTGTTATGTCTCTTGGGGATTTGCTTCGGAGGGTAACGTGTTGCCTACAAGTGCGTGCAGGCCAAGCGGGTTGTGCGCCCGTTGGGATTGGAAGTACAAAGGATACACGCATGTCCAAGCGATTGCATGTTGTATCGCAATGAGTTTGCGGACTTGGATGGTGTGTTGTTTGCAAAGCAAAGCGGTATAAGAACAACGATGATGACATCGATAATGAAGATGTCGGGGTGAAGCGTAAGAAGATGAGATCCCCGTAAGGTGGTGTGGTATTTTCCTATAATTCCCGTCGAATCGATTGTTTGCGAACAAAAGGCATACCCAATTGCTACGATGCACGCCAAGAGCGTAAGAACGATGGAATGCTCGGACACCTGCGACTACGTGCAATGGAGGAACATCGATAGAAAATATAAGAAGCACTTTGCATATGATGTGAGGAACATAAGGTTGGGTTGAGTACGGATGGGATGAATCCTTTCGGTAACATGAGCGATCGTCATAGCACTTGGCGGTAACTCTATGTATCTACAACCTTCCTCCTTGGTTTTGTATGAAGCGGAAGTACATTATGATGCCACTCTCGATCCAAGGGCCCGTGCAACCCGGCAGCGATATCGATGTGTACCTCAAACCATTGGTTGAAGATCTTCTAATCATGTGGAGCGATGGAGTGCGGGTATGGGATGAGTATAAAAGAGAACTTTATCCTCGCGCATTGTTGTTCGTAACCATTAATGATTACCCCGCCCTTGGTAACTGTCGGGCGCGACGACAAAAGGCTTCAATGGATCGTCCGATTGCTTAGATAGTCTGACTAGTCGGTGGTGAAGAAGCGTCGAAAAATGTCTTACATGCGGCATCGTAGGTTCCTCGCAAGGATCACCCATACCGCAATAATAAGAAAGCTTTTGACGGGACAAAGGAGACCGCCTTAGCTCAGAAGAATCACACCTGGAGAGAGATATTTGCGGTGTAAAGGATCTTAAAATTATCCACGGAAAGAAGCGAGAAGTACATCTATCCCGAGTTCCCGTGATAAGGCTCCTTTGTGGAAAAAGAGGTCAGTATTTTGGGTACTACCTTACTGGCGCACTTGGAAGTTCGACACGCAATCGACGTCATGCACATAGAGAAGAACGTGTGTGACGACTTGCTTGGTATCTTCTTTGGATATACGGCAAAACAAAGATACTCTCAAGCACGGATGGACCTTGAAGATATGAAATTGGGAAGGAGCTGCATCACGAGAGACATGGATACGGGGAAAAAGTACATTCCCGCACTGCTACACTTTGAGCAAGAAAGAAAAATTAGCTTTGTGCGAATGCTTGCACAGAGTGAAAGTTCGTCAGGATACTCTGCCAACATAAAGAGACTAGTCTCAATGAAAGACTTAAAATTAATTGGCATGAAGTCTCACGATTGCCACGTGATGATGACGCAGATGCTTCCAATTGCAATTAGGGTGTTACGCGGAGAAAGTCCGAGACCCAATTATAAAGTTGTGTTCATTCTTCAACGCGATTTCACGAAGGCCATCGATCCATTGAAACTAAATAAGCTACGGGAAGGCGTGGTCCACACTCTCTGCAGGCTCAAGATGTGTTTCCCTCCATCTTTTTTGATATTATGGTCCATCTCATTGTTCACATCGTGAAAGAGATACGGATTCTCGGTCCCGTGTTTCTACATCAGATGTATCCTTTTGAGAGGTTCATGGGGGTTATAAAGAAATATGTTCGTAACCGACATCGGCCGGAAGGTTGCATTGCAGATGGTTGGGGAACCGAGGAGGTCATTGAGTTCTGCATCGATTACATGGATCTCAAACCGATTGGTGTGTCTACATCACGGCATGAGGGCAGGCTACAGGGAAAAGGGACACTGCGCGAGAAATCAATCCGTATAAATAATCTAGCTTCATTCACACAAGCACATTTCGCAGTTTTGGGACAATCAGTTGTGGTGGCCCCGTATGTCAACTTGCACAAGAGCATGCTATCCAGAACAAACCCAACGAAGTTAGAGGGTTGGATCGCGAGAGAGCATAGACATAATTTCGGCGATTGGTTGCGTAGGCACATGATGCATACGGAGACAGAGTGCGCTCAGTTGAAAGTGTTGGCTCAGGGACCGTCCACTACAATTCGGACATTCCAAGGATACGATATAAATGGTTTTACTTTTTATACAAGAGCACAAGATAAAAAGAGCACCAACCAAAACAGCGGTATCCGTCTGGATGCCTCGACAGCAACAAAAATAGGAAAACCTACTACGGATTTATAGAAGAGATTTGGAAGCTTGATTACGGACCTTTGAAGGTCCCTTTCTTTCGGTGCCAATGGGTAAGACTTCCAAGGGGCATGAACATCGACAAATGCGGTATCACTACCGTGGACCTCAAAGCTGGGTGGGATCTGAGAGAAGAACCATTCGTACTTGCTAATTCTGTTACATAAATCCTTTTTGTAACCGATCCAGCTAACAAGGAGCGCCACGTGGTTATTCAAGGAAAAAGAAGGATTGTTGGGGTTGAGAATGTTGTCGACGAAGAAGAGTACAACCAATTCGATGAGCTTCCTCCTTTCGGAGAGGACGTTGACCTAGGTCTCATGGAAGAGAGTGAGGACGAAATTACATACATACGCCGCGATCATGACAAAGGTCGAATCGTAGCTTAGTTGTCCTAATTACATACATGTTTATTTCCTCATATGTAACAATTAATGTATTCTTTTGTCATATGTATCAATTTGTGTGAATTCAACTTCATATGTGTGTATTTTTTTGTATTTGTGTGAATTTTTGAAATATTAAAACTATCAAAACAGTGAGCAATTTGGATTTTTTTATTTTGAAATATTAAAAGTATGAAAACAGCGAGCAATCTGGATTTCTATAATTTTACAACTTTGTCAAAACTTAGGTGAAATATTTAAATCAAATATTACATGTCTTGAAGTATTCCTCCAAAAAGTTTCAAAAAATTTGGATAAAAATTGATAGGATTTCAAAAATCATCCTTTGAAAACTTTGACATAAGTGACCGGAGTTTATCACTGCCGGTTGTATCATTAAGCCGGCAGTGAAGTGGTTTATTACTGCCGATTTATAGTCTTAACCGGGCAGTGAAAATCACTGTCGGTTTTTGTTTTGAACCGGCAGTGATAAATACTTTCACTGTCGGGTGTAGATACAACCGGCAGTGATAAATACTTTCACTGCCGGGTGTAGATACAACCGGCAATGATAAATACTTTCACTGCCGGGTGTAGATACAACCGCGGTGATAATGTATTATTGCTGCGGGTTGAGCTTGAACCGCGGTGATAATTCAACTATCACCCGCGGTTCTCTTTATTATCCGGCGGTGATAATGTATCCTTCTTGGTTTTGTGGTGACCGGCGGTGATACTCTAACCTATAAATTGAGCGCGCGCCACTCGGCCCCTCATTTCCACTTCAACCTCACGCCGCCACTTCGTCGCCTCGCATCACCCCGCCGACGCCGATCGCCCGGCGCCCGCGTCGCCCGGCCGTCGCCTCGACCTCACCGCGCCGCCGGCGCCTCGCATCGCCTCGACCTCACCGCCACGCCGTCCTCGTCCGGCCGCGATGCATAAGGTATAGATCTTGACCCCATATGCTAAGTTTCCCATTTAGAGCTTCCTCGAGTCAAAATGTGCTAGATGGATGATCGGGCGGATGGGAAAACACGAATTTGGGCGCAGGATTTGGGGAAATGGTGGGAATGGAAGAGGATGATCCGATTATTAGTTTGGCACAAATTTGGAAAAAAGCGGGAAAAATCGCGGAGAAATTGAAGCTCCAAATCATGCCCTAATGGAGGAAAGAGAGAGGGCGTTTACGGACTTGGTGGAGCTTGAAGAATCGGATGATAGGTGGGGTCGGTCCCACTTGTCATTTTCGAAATTAAATAAGTGAAAAGGCTCAAAAATAGAATGTTACATGAGGCTAAGAATTCGCCACACAAGATCATCATGGCAATTTGACATTTGAATGCTATTATTTGTTAATAAAATAAGTAATAGAAAATGAATATTATATAAATACACTGTGTAATAAAAAAACAAAATCATATGAGTTTAAGTAAATATTGGAATCACAATCTCCTATAACGCATCAATGTAACCATATTTACTCAAGTACACTTCACATTCCAATTTTTACTTAAATGTTAGTTATAACTAGCTAGGTTCCTGTCCTGGTATATTTAAATTGAAAATGAGCATTATGTCGCTTTTCATTTTGTTTTTCACCGCTTTTTGACCATTGAATTCAAAATTTTTGATTTTGCAAACCATTCGATTTCTACCGATTTTTAACAAAAATCCGAAGCTTTCGATTCTATCAATGGCAAGGAGAGAAGAGAGCGAAATCATGCAACTGCTTTTTGGTCTTTGCTAGCGAGAGAAATTAAGTCAACATTGATGGAAGCACTTAGCGGGCAACAAGACCCTATCTTGGATGTCTTTGGTGACAGGAATTCAGCTAGCTCGGTGCAAATTGGGTGTCGGCACCTAACGATTCATTGTAGCCACGACTTGGTTTGAAATGCGTAATTAAGCACGGTAGCTTTAAGCCAAGCTCAAAACAAGATTTTTGTTCTCTCGTGCTCTTTAGATCTTGTCTAAGTCTTATACAAAAGAACGTAACACTCCTTAGTCTAAGTTTATAAGGCGTATTTTTCTTAGCACATAAACTAGGAATATATTAAAAGCTGTTGTAAAGATGTATATGTGTATGTATCCTGGAATATGTAAACATCCTTTCACGAGATTAACTTCATTTGTATGTGTCTTTCAAAAATGACCTTGTTAATTTGAAATTTCTCGTAAACTTGCCAGGAATGGCCTCCGACGAAGGAGAAGTCTTTGGAGGAGTTGGGCCCTCAAATATGGGCGAAGGAGGAAGGGTAGCGAACAATAGCCCAACGTCCTATCGAACTTGCGGGATCTGCCTTGGACCAACTCGACGTTACTAGCGTGGCGAGGTAAAGTTTTATTACACCGTGGTTCCCGAGAAAACATTGTAGGCCCACACGACTAATAATTTGGAAGATCAAATTGTAGGCTCGGACGTCCGATCAACGAAGGCGTAGCGCAAGTCGTGGTCGAACAAGATGCCTAAGGGAATTTTTCACATAGTGGAGCTCTCGGCGATCGGGGAACTGCTATACGAGTCATCATTGGGGCCGTCTGGGACGGACTGCGGGGTTATTGCTAGGGATGATGTGCCCATCGACTATAGATCATGGATTGGCGCGGAGGTGACCCATGGGTGGTACCCAATGACTGAAGAACTCATTATGGGACAAGTGAAACAAGTTTTCCAGTTCCCCAAGGGACCGAAATGGTTGCAAAGAAACGAGCACTCTGCATCATGTGCATTGCGTGGAAGAATTGGAAGACTGACACTAAACAAGAATTATGTGAAAAGAATGAAACGCCGAATTTTGACACGTACCCAAAGTTAAGGGAGTTACGGGATGAATTTGTGGCGTACAAGAGGTGCAAGAAGCTCACATAGTAAGTGAAAGGAACAAAACAAGCGCAGATAAGAATATTCACCCTCACAAACTAGGAGCAGGAGAGTGCGTGAAGAAAATACCAGCATGGGATCGGTCAGAAGAAGAAATAACCGCAAGGGTATAATTCTACGCAACGCCGCCTTAAGCGAATGATCGAAGCTTTGGTTGTTTGGGAGGTGCTTCTATCTCGATGATGGCGGCTTAAGCTTGAAGCGATAGAGAGCGAGGAAGTCTTGCGAGAATCATAGATGCTCACATGCGGTCTTCCCAAGGATCTTCGCGCCACGAAGGAGAATGGCGAGCTAACCATAGCCACAGGTAACAAGGAGCATCCAGTCGCACAAGAGGAGTTGGTTTGGTCACGTGGAAAGAAGCCTTCCCCGCAGACGCATGGATGTACAAACGTTCAAAGAGATTAAGAGAAGAACAACTGGAACGTCAGATAAAAGATGCTATCGCAAGAGCGCTAGAGGAACAAAGAGCGGAACTAGATAAGGCTGTGGAGCAAGCCGTACAGAAAGCTCTCAGCTCGCGATCGCCACCCGGTGAAAGCCCTGAGCTCATCAGTCCCGGTGCTCGTAGAAGCATTCTGGCGTCCACGAGGATTCGAAGAGCATGGACTACATTTTCCTGTGGATGACATCAAAGAACCGACACCGTGCAAACTACATTTGGCCGCACATGGCATTACCATAAAGGTGGCTGAGGGCAGGGCTTGGCCATGCCAGGAGTCACAGATTTTGCACTGTCGCCCTATACCGCAGGGATTCGCCAGGGTCGAAGTGGACAGTGTCATCCGCAGTACCGAAAAATAGAGGTAGAGATCCCTGGCGAGGATGGGAACAAAAAGCTAGGAGAAAACGTGCATGGCTTCCTCGCGTGGCGCAAGAGCTTGATTAAGTTTGGCTCGGACGATGAGGGCGACGACGATGATGATCAGCCGCACTCTCTACATAGAGACCTCCCGCCCTTCTCGCCGCCAACCAGGAAAAGTCCAACTCCTCCGTCGGCACCAACCAGAAAAAGCTCGACTCCTCCGCCGAAATCTATAAAGAATCGAACAACAGGAATATCTCGACAGTCGGCACCGTCCTTGAACAAATCTCAACCATCTTTGAACCCAGGACATTCACAGAAGAAATTATCAGCTGACATGACTGAGGAAGAACGGAAAAAGCATGTAGCGCTGCGTAACATCTCACTTTAAAAGGTGCCATCAAGTAAGAAGACTAAAGTTGATCTGCCGACGCAAAAGTTTTTCTTGAGTATGGCAAAAGTGCAAAAGACGGGACAGGCTTCTGAACCTTGCAAAATGTCGGACTACGAGCGCATATCCAGAAAGCAATACTTGCAGGCGGCTAGTGCCGCCACGTTAAAGCGGGATGCTCAAGCAGATGATGCTCAGCTAGATGCTCTGGCGCAATGTCTCGGTGGAAGTTCGTTATGGGAAAACATTGGTTGAACCGGCTCATTTCGACAACCTTACAACACAAGCTGCGGCGCGTCCATCGATGGTACATGCGTGATCCAACGATGGTATGGGGCGTTCGCGATCGGATACCGAGCAAGATTTTCACAATGGGGATAACATCTGCTGGGTTCTTTTCACGAGTTGTATATGTTGTACCAAACAAGATGCCCGGATGTGAACATACTTAGACTATGGACTTTGTAAGTGCATCAGTATATCGTTGAGCATTTACATCTTGTTTAATTGCATCTCTAACTTCTTTCTTATGTAGAATGGAGGTACAAACATGTAGAAGAAATAACAATGACAATCTAGTATTCCTAGATCCGGGGCTCAAATCAGCGAGAAACTTGTGAGCGACAATCCACGATTCGTTGAAGACTATTTATTTAATACTTTTTGAAGTCGCAATACAAAACCTCCGTACTTTTACCCTATAACTTCAAATGCGTATCTCGACTTCTAATATCGTTTTACTATTTTTGCGTAACACGACGATGTGGGAGTAATTGACTACGTTGACATATATGTGCGAGTTTCATCGGGTCCTTCTCGTCATCGAGTTAGATGCTAGCGAGATTTTTGTCTTGGACTCCAGGAGAAAACAAACTAATCTGTACCAAGACCTTTGGGACATGCATAACAGGTAAACTCGATCGTTGCGTTATTACTCTAGCAAAATTCCATTCTATTGCATTTAAGTTTAATTACTATTCAAAATCATTCACAGGGCTTTCGCATGCGATCTGCAAGAAAAGTGTTCGGTATCGTCCATACAGGAAAAATTTTGAAATAATAAATGACTTTCCATGCATGAGGCAGGAACCCGGAAACAATTTATGTGCATTCTATGTATGTACAAATATGCATTCAATTGTCACGGAGAGTGTCGGCTATAACGAAGCCATGGTACGTAATTACACTTTGATGCCCTTTTTTATTTAACAAATATCATCATTAATCAACTTCTTTTTTTGTTCAAAAACAGCGCTCCAAACTGAGAACCAATAAGTTATTGCTGACAGAAATTATAGCAATTCAAGAACAAATCTCCGGATTCATTCATGATGAGATCATCAATCCAAACGGCGAGTTCCACAGGTAGCCTCATCGCCCTCATTCCTACGGCCTAGACGCGTGACGTGTCTACTTCGACTCTTTGTAAAATCAAAGCGAATGGGATGACATGTAGTCGAGCTACATTTGTAAACAAATCATTGTAAAACAAATTATGTGATGCTTAATTTAATATATTTGAATTATGATTTTAACGATGCTTCATACATACATGGATATATTTGAATTATGATTTGAGCGATGCTTTATATACTACATATGGACACGGTAAACAATTATATAAAAATATATATATTGCACAAAAAATATGCAAGCTTGTCGCCAGGTTCTTGGAAAACCGGCGGTGATATGTACATATCTTCGTCGAATTATGGTACAACCCGGCGGTGCTAGTGCGATATCTTGTCGGTTTTATGTATAACCGGCAGTGATAATATCATCACTTGCGGATTTAGGTTTGATCCGGCGGTGATAGTACAATATCACTTGCGGTTGTAGATAGAACCGGCGGTGATAATCCTTATCACCGCGGATTTTAGTTTGATCCGGCAGGATAGATCAATATCACTTGCCATTGTAGGTAGAACCGGCAGTGATAATCCTTATCACTGCCGGTTTCTGAGCCGGTAGTGATAATCCCCGAGTATCACTGTCGACCAATCACTGCCGGTGCCAATGATCGGCAGTGATAGGGTTTTGAAACCGGCAGTGATGTGCTGTTCTGTAGTAGTGCCAGCTCAAGCGATGGCCACATTAGCATTAGATTAATCCCGAGCACGTGGCTGACAAGGGAAGGCTTGAATGGTTCGATGCGTAGCTTGAATCTTAGCCTCTAAATTACTCGCGAGGCGTGTGGCAACCACGAGAATGTGTTACAGAAAAGCACACAAAAAAGGTGTGAGCAAAAGGAAGGGAAATGGAATCAGAGAGTCTGAACTGAATACACCTTTTATTTCATTAGGTGTATATATAATAAACCCTTATTGGTATGACTTAAAGTGACATGAGTAACATTATGCATACAGAAGTAGAATTCTTGATATATGCTATTACATGCCATATGGTTAACTACTGATGAACAAACATATTTGTATAGTATTCTTATTGCCCTTTGTGCAAGTACCTCGAATGTTACGTCTCCACGTTCTTCCTTAAGAAGCATGAAACATAGCAAATAATTCAATCCAAGTGGTTGTGTTTCACTGGTCGTTTTCCTTGGATTTTTTGCCTGGTGGAGTTTGTACATTTCTATAACGCCCAAAAATTTGAGACGTTAGATGTAACTTTAGATTTAACATCTATTCAAGAACGAAATGAGTATAGCATAAACCAACCAAGAGTCCTTGAACTAAGAGACAAGACTACAAGAGTACTTACCTAGCTAACGCGCTCCAGAACGAAGGATATAATTATCTGCTCTTCAGAGTTCAGAAACAGACTTGCAGGTAATTAAACCATGCGCGCTAGTGCAGCGATTCACCTACAGCGTCCGGATTACGGGAGCCTCGGCCAAATTGGCCCTTTTGCACATTGTTTAGACATATTTAGCTTTTGTATAAAAGAAATTGCAAATCTAGATTTATTCTTAACCGCGAAAGGAGCGAGAGCCAACACGTGTCACTGCCATAGTATAGAACTGCTGCAGGTCACTTGGCCCGATATAAAAGTGTGGTAGATGACTGCAATTGCTTCTGCAGTTGAAAAAAAATATATTTATAATTTCGTTCGAATGGCACCAAACTTGAAAAAGAAACTAAACCAAAGAAGAAAAAAAAGCCAAGCTTCCTAGATTACGTGCTCCCAGGCCCAAACTGGCCTAAATATTCGCAATTAGGCTACGTTCAATGCCGCGCTTCTTCCATGCACTTGGGCCGAAAAGTCTCCCATCCCTGTCACGATGTACAGTACACCATGCAAAACTGTGCGATGCGGTACTTTGAGAAATTTTTTTCTTTAGTATTTATTTTTAATTTTTTTTTGAAACTAGTAGTTAGGATACGAAAATAGCAAAAATGGGTGCCCGTCGCCCGTACATAGGGCAATCGCCCCATGTACGAGCGATCGGTGCCGGATCTAATGGCCGGTTAACAGCTCAGCTCCTACCAGCCACCTATCGCCCCACTCCCGGGCGATCGCCCTTCTTTAAGCACATTCGGCAGCCAAGCGGCTGCGAGCAGAAGCAGCCGAGAGGAGGAGGAGAAGAAGAAGAGGGGAAGAGAAAAGGGGAAGAAAAAAAAATCGATTAGTCATTTTTGTGGAGGTAAATTTAGGATTTTTTTAGGATTGTGTGGTATTTAGAAATTAAATGTAGCATTTGTTATTTAGAAATTTTAGGATTGTGCGGTGTTTAGAAATTTTAGGATATTTCAAAATTTATTGTAGTGCTTAGAAATTTTAGGATTGTGTAGCGTTTAGAAATTTTCGGATTGTGTAGTGTCTAGAAATTTAATCTCGCAGTTAATATTTAGAAATTTAATGTAATATTTAGTTTTTAGAAATTTAAGGATTGTGTAGTATTTAGTATGTACAAATTTAATGTAGTATTCAATATCTAGAAATTGAATACAGTAGAAATATTAGGCAATATTTGGAAATTTAATTTGGCAGGGTTAATGTAATGTGGTAGAAATTTAATATTAAGCCGTATGGAAGGCAAGTCAAATTACTTATTTATAGTCAAATGGCTTATTTATAGTCGATTTTTTTAGTACAATCAATATACGTTTTGTATATTGTATTTTAGAGTAATATATTTTCGTCGGACGTTGCAGCATGTCGGAGAAATTGTATTTCCAAATATTTAATGGAGATGGGGAGATAGCACAGGGGGCGAATGGGGCGGATTTATCATCATTTTCAAGAGTCGTACGGGGCATATGTAGACCGAGCGATAGGACATACAGGGGTTTGTTGGAGTGGATGTCTCGGATGTTCAATTTGGATGCCCAGACTGTTCGGTTGCGGGTCAGAGCAGTAGTAAGCCGTGCGCAAGACTGTTTTTATGGAGAGTTGATTCCTATTAACGTGACATCAACATGGAGGAGCTATGTTGGTTTTGCCGTAGAGCGGGGCTGGCCGCTCATGTTGTTGGTACAGTGCTACCCAGTAGCTCCATTGGTGTCGCAAGTTCGTGATGCCGGGGTGGATATTACGGGGGAGGGGACGTCAAATATAGAAGGATGAGAAGACGAGGATGGCGAGGAGCCCGGAGACAAGGAGCACGAGACTGGTGGTGGCGAGGGGATCGGGGGGGCCGAGGAGACAGTGGTGGAGGCGTGAGGGATGGTCGACGAGGGGGACGAGGTGGAGGACATAGTTCACCTGATGGGGAAGGAGGATCGTGCGGATGAGGAAGTCGTTGATGGTGAACACTCCGACGAGGAGGACAATACTCCTGAGGTGCCTATCCCTGGTGCGTGGACCAATTACAATTTCGAAGACCTAACAATGAATGAAGGGAACATTGATGCATGGGAGTATCGTGAGAACGAGGTCAGGCAGGGGGCTATATATAAAGACAAGGAGGCTGTGATGGATGCGGTGAAGTACTGGGCAATATCTCTTCGACGGCAATTCAGGGTAGTGAAGTCCAACGAAAAGGAGTACGATGTGAAATGCGTAGTTGATTCGTGCCCATGGCGGGTGCAAGCATATAAGGGGAAGTGGAAGGACTATTGGAAATGTTCCATAGTGATGGAGCATAACTGCGAACTGGAAGAAGCGGAACAGGGACACCACAATCTGTCGTTCACGTGGGTGGCAAATGTGTTTTATGGTTAGATCGTGGATAATCCGCACCTCCAGCCTCGATCTATTATCACAGCCGTGGAGGAGAGGTTTCAGTATAAGATTAGCTACGGAAAGGCATGGAGAGCGAAAAGGACAGCTTTGCAAATGCGGTTTGGGACGTACGAGGCTTCGTAGGAGAATATTCCCTCTTGCTCAGGGCAATAGCACGTAAGAATCCCGGTACATCCATCGACCTTGCGAAGTTTCCTGCGGGTGGTGTGTGCGCGGGTAAGTGGGTCTTGCAGCGTGCCTTCTTCGCCCTCGGCACATGCATAAATGCGTTCCGGCACTGTCGCCTGGTCATTTGCATGGACGGCACATTCCTCACGGGGAAGTACAAGGGCCAGATTCTAAAGAGCAGGTGGTGCATGAGGCATATGGGTGCCAATTTTTTCCGTTAATTCAGGAACAAGGAGCTTATGAACATGTCCAAGGGGCTGTGCAAACAGAACCAACGGAGGAAGTTCGACACACTTTGGAGGACGTTGGATGAACTAACGAATAAGCAATCAACGAATTCAAGAGATACCACTAGTTCATCAAGGAACCCGATGGTCTACCACGAGCAAGGAGAGGACCCACAGCCTTGTGTGCGCTCCCGACCGACGCCTCAAACATTCGGCGTAGGCCGGGGACCAGCATAAAGAGTTTCACCGACTGGATACGACACGAATCTTTGGAGAAATGGTCCCTTCTGCATGACGAGGGCGGTTCGCGTTATGGAATCATGACAATGAACCTGGCGGAGATTTACAACTGGGTAATGAAAGGCACCAGATGCCTTCCATTGGTGGGTATAGTTGAAGGTGTCTTACTAGGGACACAAAGATATTTCATTGAGCGATACAAGAACTCCGCAGCATGTATGTCGGACAATCGACTGTTCTACTCAACGGTTGTATCTACGTATATGTCCAACAAAATAAGAAAGGCACAGATACATCGGGTGACATCGGAGAGTGGCGTGGAACGGAGATACCACGTGCACTGTGGTGACCGAGGTCGCAGAGGTGCCCACCGGGAGAGGACTTCCCATCTGTGCATACTCTGAGCAGCTGACTGCGAGTGCTCCTACCAGAAACCACGCCTGCTGCACTTGCCGTGCTCGCACGTCATTGCTGCAGCCGCCGAGATGCATCAATCATGTCGTCTGTACATCTCTCCCTACTACTACAAGCAAAGTGTTCTCAACACGTGGCATCACGAGGTGTACGGATACCGAGTGAATGGATCGTTCACAACAACCCTATCTCCGGACCATCGATGGGTACCGGACATCCGAATGTTGAAGCAGAAGGTCGGGCGTCGAAGGACACGGCGTATTCGGAACGATATGGACGAGTTCAAAGCGCGTCACAATTGCGGATAATGTAATTTTCGATGTTGTTCCCATCATTTAATTTACGATGTACCAGTGAACTGTTGTTCCAATCATGTAATTTTTGATGTACCAGTTAGTCGTTGTTCGCATCATGTAATTTTCAATGTACTAGTGAACTTTTGTTCCAATCATGTAATTTTCGATGTACTAGTTAGTTGTTGTTCGTGTCATGTAATTTTTGATGTACCAGTTAATTGCTATGCGGATAATGTAATTTTCGACGTTGTGTGCTTCATCGAACATATCTTCATCTTTGGTATGTTTATAACATGAGATTCTTTTAGCTTTCTAGACTTCCGTTGTATTGTTAGTTAAATATGCTACATTTCGTTATTTTGCATTTCATTTTGTGTGCATATTTAATTACTGACAAATTTGTAATATTTGCTTTGTAACAGGCGACGATGGCGTGACCTTGCAGAGGAGAACCGACAGCTAGGGACACTCCGACCTCGGGTGCCCAACGAGCTGCTTCTCATTGACCCACGCTGGGTTCCACGGTAAGCTGTCAACGCTTGCACTCTTTTATGTACATGTACTTACCTGTGAATGTAATTCTAACGACGCAATACACTACATGCAGGTTGCGAGCGGCTGGCTTACTTCCTCTCTGTAGGATGGTGGAGCAGGTCAATACCTCGTTAGAGGGCAAACAGGTCCCATAGTTCGGGTACGACCGGTCCCTGCTGGCCGCACTCGTTGATCGGTGGAGACCGGAGACGCACACATTCCACCTTCCCTGTGGAGAGATGGCTCTGACGCTACAGGACGTGTCCTACCTCCTAGGACTCCCCTGTGCGGGTCCCGTAGTTGTGCCGCACGACGCTTCCGTCACGTGGCACGCGGAGTTGTCCGCGCGGTTCTCCGAGGTGCAGCGGCACCCCCAGGCAGCCCCCTACCAACCCCTCGAGCGGGGTGGCGCACGGACCAGCGAAGGCGTGGTCGCTTGGTTCCACGGTTAGTAACCCTTTCGTTGCAAGTTAACAGAGAAGCACTAAGTTGCTGATAATGTTTGTGCCAAATGTTGCAGGCTGAGCTACTCCACCCGCACGCCGACAAGGAGGACGTGGCCTGCCATCCAGAGGCATACCTCCTGTTGTTGTTCAGTTGGGTGATGTTCCCGTCCTCCCACAGGAACACGGTGGACCGGCACCAGATCGAGTACACCCAGCACATCGCCGACACCCCGGAGAATGAGGTAAGACACTCCGTTGAAATCTCCTCTGTGCATGACACGTCTAACTTCCTCATTGTGAACAGATGGTGCAGTGGTCGTGGGCCTCTGCTATGCTTGCGGCGACGTCAGAGTGCATGCGGCGTCGTCTCTCGAAGCGAACCGGGACGCGGCGATGTCGGGTTGCGTCCTCTCGCTCGATTGTGGTCTGGGGCGCTTCTCCATCGGTAGGCCTGCTGTTGACACCGCGTCATACCAGCAGGACCTGTACGGAGACGACCCAGTGGACTGGCCCACAATGGGCCACTACTGGGTCCGACGATAGGTATGCTCTCTCGTGTCTTTTTCCCCACTTACTCACTTCCATAACCTCCGCCATTTCTTATTTCCTCGCAGCGGACGTACGCGCACCGACAGGTGAGGAGGTCCTACCTCGAGTTCGTTTCGGAGTTCGACCACCTCCACGATGAAGACGTGTGATGGACGCCATACAGCGCGTACGATGTCCACGCCCGAGCACCTTACGGGATCTCTGTGCTTTTCACGCGAGATGAGTCGTTCTGGCTCACCCGTAAGGTTCTCGTCTTCGACCTCTGTGTCGAAGAGTACTCGCCGCACCGAGTGCTGCGGCAGTTCGGCCTGTTGCAGTCTTTTCCCTTGCCACCTCGTCACGTTGTCGCACGTGGCGCTCACAGGTACGTCTCCTAATCCTAGTACTCTACATTTCTGCAGAATGAATGTTGTATGTATTTTCTGTTTTTGCATTGCAGGATGACCCAGAAGGGTGCTACAGCAGACACTCAGTTCGAGCACCGCATGCAGCCATGGGTGGTGCAGTGGGACGCCGCAGTCGACGAGAGGGTCACCGAGACCTAGCCGTACGACCATGACATGTACAATGAGTACATGGAGTGGTTCGCCCTGCGGACTCGCCTCAGGGTGGGGTACACACCAGCACCGTACGTCGCACGACAGACATCGGTGACGGACACATACCCTTCACAGATGTCCCAGAGAGACAGCTCTGCGGTAAGTGTCACAATCGAAGCTACATGGGTACGTCTTTTTCATGTAAATTACATAATATCAATCCGGCTTTACATGCAGGCACATCTCGCAGTGGAGGTGGACGTGGAGGCTACGTCCATACTGGCGCATGTCTGAACGGGTATACAGATGACCACCTTTGAGATCGAGGTATCTTACGAGCGGATCGTCGATAGGGCGAGGCGGTTGGTTCGCCTGGCCACCTGCCGAGGGCGCGGAGACTTCGCCGGACGCAGCGCACCATGTCCTCGCGGGCTAGCACCTCGACCTGCCCCAGTGGTTCCTCGTTACGCTCCCACGCAGCAACAGTGGGGACAGTGGGCTGAGGAGGCTCCTTCGTCTTCTCGCCCTACCCCGGTGGTTCCTCGTGACGCTCCCACGCAGCAGCAGTGAGGACAGTAGGCTGAGAAGGCTCCCTCGTCGTCTTGCGCCCCACTAGGACCCAGGGTGGTTTCGACGATCCTACGGACGTCGAGTTCGACCTGGAGTAGTACCTGTCGACCGACTACCTCGTCCCCTCTTAGCTCTCAGGAGCATCGCCCCAGGACACGCCCGGGTCGCCGCCACACCACTCTACCCCTACCCCGCCGGGTCAGCCTAGGAGGGACGCCCGTCCGCCGTCGCCACTCACGTACCCCACGGACCAGATCAGGAAGCGTGGCCGTGATTAACTTGTTGTACAGATGTATTTTTGTAATGCCTTTACGTTCAGCACCATATTGTATAACTGTCTGAGTTAGTAACATGAGTGCCTTATCACTTTAAATTGTGAACATCCATGTATGTTTTGTTAATTGTGCTTCATCGCTTTTACTTTCTCACACGACGTGACAACACACCACCGGCCATAACGGCTCGAGAGGCCCGCATTAACGGCTGGGTGCACCTATCGCCCTACATAGGGGCGATCGCTCCATATCCTGGCGATATATACCCTTTGTAACATTCGTTCTCGCTCGCGGTCTCGCAAAGACAGGAGCGAAAGAGGAAGAAAGAATATAAGAGAGGAGGGAATGAGGGAGAAAAAAAATAAGTACAGGATCAATCGAAAATGACGAGGCGTGCAAGTGGAAAGGGAAAGGGGAAAGCAAAGGAAGAAGGAATTGCATGCCCGCGCAATTTAGCATACCAAGATCTCTTTCTACCTCGTGGAGTTGTAGCACCGATGTGTATGTGCGGAGATCCTTGCAGGCTTGTCCGCTCTTGGGAAATTCCAACTTGGAAGAGGAGGTATTGGAAGTGCCGCAACTACGCCTTGGATCCGCCGGAGAAGAGCTTGAAGGATCGCCAGATCGTAACAATCGTACGTGTTACATAATATTTGTACATGAAACTTTGCTAATTTACGTTTCATGCAGTCACCTCCGCCACTATGTGAATTTGAGTAGTGGTTTGATATGGAGATTAACCCCGAAGACCAAAGGCTCCTTGATCAAGCCAACCGACAGGAGGAGTTCACACGGCAGCTTCAAGAGTAGCGTGATGCCGCACACGAGGAGGCACGTAGGAAGGAAACGGATGAGAAGGAGGTCGAGAGAGAGAGAGGAAATGAGAGAGGGCGCGGTGTGCCAGAGAAGACCCACTGGAGGTATAGGCGAATGGGAAGTGGTCTCGATGCACTCAGTAGACGTCTAGTTTTAACTATTATTTTCCTTGTTCGTGATACTCCATTCAGTTTTAAGCCGTAATAAAGAGTGTGGCCTACCTTATTTTCCGCAGTAACTTCTGATTTGTCAATCGACCGCTCTCTAACCTCCCTCTCACCCTCGTTCTGCAATACTTAGGATCATTGCACTAATAGAATTTGGATGCAAAGCAAGGTGTAAATAAAATATTTTCCCACCATATGGTAGTGCATATATCAAATAGCAAATCTGGCCTGTTCTCCCTAAAAATTACATTTAAACATGATATTTCACGAAGTTTAAAAGGCTTAAGCGTTTCATTGTTGCCTCGACCGTAATACTTAGGGTTATTGCACTGGTAGAATTAATATGCAAAGCAAGGTGTAAATAAAATATTTTCCCACCATACGGTAGTGCATATATCAAAGAGCAAATCTGGCCCATTCTCCCTAAAAATTACATTTAAACATGATATTTCACGGGCTGTCAAAAAGGCTTAAGCGTTTCATTGTTCCCTCGACCGTAATACTTAGGGTTATTGCACCGGTAGAATTAGTATGCAAAGCAAGGTGTAAATAAAATATTTTCCCACCATATGGTAGTGCATATATCAAAGAGAAAATATGGACCGTTCTCCCTAAAAATTACATTTAAACATGATATTTCATGGGCTGCCGAAAAGTCTTAAGCGTTTCATTGTTGCGTAGACTGTAATACTTAGGGTTATTGCACTGGTAGAATTAATATGCAAAGCAAGGTGTAAATAGAATATTTTCCCACCATATGGTAGTGCATATGTCAAAGAACAAATCTGGCTCGTTCTCCCTACAAATTACATTTAAACATGATATTTCACGGGCTGCCGAGAAGGCTTAAGCGTTTCATTGTTGCCTCGACCATAATACTTAGGGTTATTGCACTGGTAGAATTAATATGCAAAGCAAGGTGTAAATAAAATATTTTCGCACCATATGGTAGTGCATATATCAAAGAGCAAATCTGGCCCATTCTCCCTACAAATTACATTTAAACATGATATTTCACGGGCTGCCGAAAAGGCTTAACTGTGTCATGCAAGTGAGGCTACTTACTCATTTGGTTTATTCAACTGAGTTTATTCCTAACTTTTTTTGAAAAAATGGGACACATAACACCCTACGAACGATACATATTTATTTCAGGATTTCTCGAGCCATGGTTTGTATAGTTTGTTCATAATACACTAAATGGTCTTTAAGTAAAATTGATTTATACAATTTAAATTTGCACGACACATAGTACTTTTCACAACATAATGTAAATCCTTATATATTAATAAATATTTTAGAATTTATCTTGTTCTAGTTGGACCTTCCTAGTAATGCGACTGCCCCTAATCACCTGTTGGTCGGTACCGACGACATTTAACGGTAGTTCTCGATATTTTAATAGCCCTAATATACCATGCGCGTGGGATCAGTGCGCGGCCCACGTCGGATGTAGTCGGGCGCGGCAGTAGCGTGTGTGTGACTAACGAGATAAATGCTCGCTTTTGACTTCCTGCGAAAGATACGACTTCGAGTCACTTACATATGAAATATGTAAGTAAATCAATACTAAAAGGTATCAAAAATTTAAAGATTAGTGCTTTTAACTTATGGTATATTTTGGCCAATATATATAAAATATTACAGTAAATCAATACTAAGAGGTATCACGTACTTAAAGATTAGTGTTTTTAACTTATGGCCATTTTCGTTAATATTTATTTTTAATCAATACTAAGAGGTATCAAGTATTTAAAGATATAAAATATTAAAGTAAATCAGTACTATGGCCATTTTCGTTATTTTTTTCCTATTGATTATTCTCGAAAAACAAATTAGGAATTAACATTAAAAAAATCGGTCGCCCCTGTATGGGGTGATTTCTTCCCCACCGTTAACCGGCCGTTAGATCTGGCATCGATCGCCCGTACATGGGGCGATCATCCCATGTACGGGCGGCGAGCACCTATTTTTGCTATTTTCGTACCCTAACAACTAGTTTCAAAAAAAGATTAAAAATAAATATTAAAGAAAAAATTCCTACTTCGATAGGAGTCTGGCGTATGGACGGATTCGTACACGGTGAATATGGCTCAGTTAGGCTAGAGCCCCTCTTCAGTCGTGAGTACTTTTTTAGCATGGATGTTCAATTTTTGGCATAGTGATAGTATAGTAAATACACATGTATTTGGATGTGGCTTGAGAAAGAAAAAACTTTGCTAGGTGGATGAGCTGCTTTATATACCATGTGGTTTGGTGAGCCGCTGCTTATTAGATGCATAATTTTGTAATTAGTGACTTCACTTGCTGCTTGCACAACTATACTCAAACCCTAAACGCATGCAAAGATCATAGAGTGAAAGGGAGGACGCGGCTCAATGTCTCTCCTTCGCGAGGACATTACAACCCACTGAGTGAAAGGCGTGGATGCCTGGGAAACAGCAAGGGCACGAGCGTGTGGTGATGGGAACCCACCGCAGCGATGGCGAGCAGACAAGGAAGGCTGTGCAGTGTGAGTCAGCAAGTGCCTGACCGGCTAAGTGGGCTAGCCAAAACAATAAATAGGCAATTTGAACCTCTTTTCTGATTTATGATTTTTTTTGGTCAATTGTAACGGGGTAAATTGATTGAATAGAGACAATAATCGATTTGTTTGATTGATTGGTGTTAACTTATTCATAAATTTATAAAAGTTTGACAAATGAACGTTGTACAAGTACTTCTTAAATAATAAAGTATTATCAGTAACCTCAAATTGATAAGAATACAACATAAGCTGCTTAATATGTTTTATCTCAACTAAGCTCAATTCTTTTAGTCCATTCTCAATTTTTTTCCTAGCTTGGCCACTAGCTTAGGGCTATCAGTTATGCATGGAAGTTAGGATATGATTTAGTTCAGACGTTTGCATTGAGGGAAATTTTTACTGTTATGGCTCTTTCAATTTTTTTTAAAAAAATTAGCCTCCGTCGCAATTTTTTTGTAAAAGTAGCCCCCTGGTCCGTAAAAACCACGCCTCCCAGGCACAGCTCACCCAGTGCAGCGGACTGGGGGCACTGCAATACCCCAGTCCGACACGTGGCACCACAAATACAAAAAGAAAAAGAAAAGCGCAAAAAAAACCATAAAAGCATGCAGCGGACTAGAAGTAGCGCTGCATGCTACAGAATTTCATTTTTTTCTGTGCAGTGGCTAGTTATAAAAAATACATTTAGGTTTTATAAATGCATTATAATATAAAAAAATGCACGACGGTTAGTTTTGAAAAAATAATTCTTCGAGTAGTTCTGAAAAAAATCATACGGCGGGTAGTTCTGAAAATCGCAGGTCCTACCACAAATATTTTGAGGACCCAAAATACTTATAAAACCGAATAATTTTTTTTTAAAACTAACTTATAAAACCTAATAATATTTTGAGGACCCAAAATACTTATGGGTCCTCATAGAATTATTTTTTCAGACTTACTCGTAGAATTATTTTTTTATAACTAATCGTCGTGCAATTTTCTCTATTATAACGCATTTATAAAACCTAATAAAATTATAATGTATTTTTTTAGAACTAGCCTCTTCAAATATACTGTGTTATATTATGCCCCTCCGTAGAATATGGGCCCTCAAAATATTTGTGATACGACGTACGATTTTTCAGAACTAACCGCTTTGCAATTTTTTTCTATTATAATGCATTTATAAAAGCTAATAAAATTAAAATATATTTTTTGCATAACTAACCTCCTCAAATATATTGTGTTATATTATGCCCCTCCATAGAATGTGGGTCCTTAAAATATTTGTGGTACAACGTGCAATTTTTTTAGAACTAACCGTTGTGCAATTTTTTTCTATTATAATGCATTTATAAAACCTAAATGTATTTTTTCATAACTAGCCTCCGCACAGTAAAAAAACCCGAAAATTATTGTAGCATGCAGCGCTTCTAGTCCGCTGCATGCTTTTTTTGTTTTTCATTTTTTTGTATTTGCGATGCCACGTGTTGGACTGGGGGCATTGCAGTGCCCCCAGTCCGCTGCACTGGGTGGGCCGCGCCTAGGAGGTGCGGTTTTCGCTGGCCTGGGCTACTTTTGCAAAAAAATTACGTCGGGGACTAATTTTAATTTTTTTTGAAAGAGCCATAACAGTAAAAATTTCGCATTGAGGTCTTAACTCTTGAATAGATGCTTTATAATATGATATTGTTTCTCTCTTTTTAAACATCTACTAAACGTTTTGGTTTTGGGTATGTTCTCATGGGAATTAAGGGTGAAAACTAGTCACATATTTCTCACCCGATCTGGGATTAGATGCGATCGAGACCACATTTGACTATACGGTCGGATCCGAGACAGGATATGGATACTTGAATTTGGATCCGAGTTCGGATACGAAACAACCAATATGCGGTAAATACGGAATGAGATCCAGATATTTGAATTTTTCCTATTCGAATATCCAGATTTTTTTCTATTCGGATCAAATAATCGGATTTTTCCTATTCAGATATTCGGATCAGATATCCGAATTATTCCTATTCGGATATCAGCAAGGCCTAGCCTATTTCATCACACTGTTTCCATGCTAGCCCATTTATATTGATAATTAGTTGGTTCTATTGATCCTAAAGTAGCATACTTTTTCTATGACGTCTATTGTGTTTGATTGATATATAACTTGCTACTATGGTCATGATTTGTATGGCTTAATTTGTAATGACCCCTATTTTTTACATAAAATGCAAAAATAGAAATCTAACGTGCATACAGTACTAGTCCCATGATCAGTGGATAGTACACACATTTATAATAATTGAAATCACAACCATACATCATATTATTAAAGCGAAAGTTATTCATACAAAGTAATCTTACAACTCAGAGCATATATATGGCAGCATAAGAAGCAAAGTCTTGTAGTGTGCCCAACCAGCCCTCAGGCAACTGATAATGTATAATCCCTAGAAAGATCGCCTTATAGAAATTCCCGCATCCTGTGACGAAAAGAAGTCTTCGAAGCTTTGCTAACTTTTTCACCGAAAACAACATAATAAGCAAGGGTGAGCACTTTACATACTCCGCAAGACTTTAGTAAAACCTATAATATATGTAGGCCATTTCAAAGGAAATGCTTCTACGGTTAATTTGAATAAAACGAAATTGAAATTGTAAATCAAGTTGTCATTTGCAAACAGAATTTATAGGAGTAAATTTGACTGATTAGAAATAAGTAAAGCATAAGTAATACTCACAGTCCTTCGTGAACAACGAAATCATCCAAATCCTGTCAATCGTGACACAATATGGTTTTCGCCAACACGTGGCAAATCAAATAGACCCAAGCATTTTGAAAATAGCAAAACATCTAACTAGTGTCAGTTCACCAAGTCTCTCATAACCGCGGGCACGACTAATCGATTAGATTTACACTCTGCAGAGCTGTATAGCTTTACCTACAAGACATGACTGACTTTTTGTGCAATCGATATTAGCACACTTCGTTTGGTGTGCCGCAGAGTGTCATGACATAACTGTTACATTACCTAGACTTAACTTTGCACCAGCACCGGAACGTTAAACCCATACTATGACAGAAGAACTCAGAGCATAAAAATGACGAAACTTTCCATAGTATGGTGTACACCGTTGTATTGGTAAGTGTTGCTCCCAACACCTCGGTGAGGGCACCCCGTTGAGCAAACCTTGAAAGGAGAGCCCGTACTACTCTAGCCTTCTAATGTGCAAAGCTAAATCTACAAAATTTAATAGGTTAAGGCTGCCCCATCCCAGCACTTGTGGTTGTACGGATTTATCTTGGATCATACAACACGATGTTCGGTCCTTAATTCGATACGGGCGATACTTCACCCTACACTATGTGTAAATCCATCTGCACAACCAGCTATTGCCAATAATCACCCGCGTCAAAACCATAGTTTTATTTTAGGGTTTTAAACAAAATACCAGTAACCATTAGTGTCATATCCAACATTTTCAATTTCTCAAGAAACAATTTTGATCTGATCATTTACATCGTTGGTTCTAAAGCATGACTAAGAATGAATAATATGTAATCGCATATACCCAAGATGATATTAAGTAATGTCTATCCTTAATCTATGGTTATCAAAGTTTACATGTCCATATTTATCAAGAAATTTTTATAAGACAACAGGTATATTTACCAGTACCACAAAATAGCAAATTTACAGAATATAAACGCATACATGAAACAATTTGATAAAAAAAAATTAAAAATTAAATACTAGGATCAATATGATCAAAGGGGTGCTTGCCTTGCTTATTTGTTGCTTTTGATGAAGTTGTAGTCATAGCTGGCGTAGTCGACAACGGAAATAATGACGTCGGGTTCTACACGTCGTTATCGAATAAAAGCAATAAGAAGCAAATATCAATATATGGCAAAAATAAGACAGACAAAAAATCAAATAAAAACTCGCTATAAAGAACAGATGCAGATTCTTTTATAGATTATTTGTTTTACGAATTCAAGAAGCTAAAATTATGTATTCTTATATTTATAATTTCGAATTAAAGATGCAAAGATTATTTGGATTAGGTTACTAACTGCAATTATATGATTACACGAAGATTCTAGCGACACAAGCATTTTAGCTTAAGGTCTCATAAACTCAACTATTCGTATACCATGCTTTCGGCGACCTTAGCACTTAAGGTTTTTGCACTAGCATGATTCAGATGAAAAGCAAGATGAAATAATAATATTTTTCATGATTATGGTAGAACATATCCTAAAGATCGTTTCTAGGCTATTCTTCACAAGATTGTTATTTAGACGAGATGTTTTGAGAGATGTCGAAAAGGCTTAAGTGATCACAATAGATTATGTATGAATAGTACTTAATCTTTAATTAATTTTACATAAGAATTATGTCTTGTATAAGTTAGATCTGTTGAGTTAGGCTACCGGCCCCATTTTCATAGTCTTTGAGAAGGTTATGGTAATACAAATATCATAATAATTGATTTCTTATTTATTATTTAAGCTCTTTTATTCACATTACAGATTTCAGAAATCATGACATTTACGGTTATTTTGTTATCAAGATTTATACACAAAGTATGATAAAATAAGATTCTTTCTTTAGAATATGATAGTATTTACTTTGGAGAGCATTAGAAAACTGATTTATAAATTTTAGTGTTTAGACGAGACATTTTATTTGCTGCTGAAATAGTATATATGGTCATGAAATTGACGTTATAACGAGTCGAATTTCGTTTTTAGTTTGCGACTACACTATACATGATCAGTTACTCATTTTTCAGGCATTAGCAGGGTATGATCCTAGAAGCATTTTAAAACTATTTTTGCATTGTTTTGATTTTAACCGCGATATATTATACATATATTTATTGTTGTGATTTGCATTTCCCTCTATTAAAAGAATGTAAACTATGTATTATTCTGAATATTTTTACATGAATGGGATTCTACTAATTCCAGGAGCTTATACAAAATATTTTATTATTTTATAATATATTATATACTTATTTTTATTAACAATCAATTAGGTTTTACTGATATTTGCAAAGCAAATAATTTAAACATAGTTCAAAAATTAGATGTTTTTTTTTGCATATTTGAGCTTCTTATGGTCTCCAGATCATAAGAAAATTTATTTTATTATTTTAGGAGTTATATTGAACAATCTCTGCATAAAAGCCATAATAGGGTTTTTTATCAAATTTCAATTCAAATAATTTGTTCTGCGATTCAAAAATTAAATATTTTTGCATATTATAAAACTACATGATTTTAGATGATTTTTTAAATTTATCTCACTTAAATTGGAGTTAAAATGCACAAGATATGAATGTTTGCATTTTGGGCTGATAAAAGAATTCACTGGAAAATTGGATTACGCCTTTTCAACTGGGAAGCGCATTCTGCGGTTTTGGCGCAAGGCCATTTGAACCAACCAGCAGTCACTAACGCTGGGACCCAACGGTTAGCGACAGAGAAGCAGGGGTCCGACTAGGGCAAGCCGCCGCCGGCGAAGGCACGGCAGAATCGACCGACCGAGGCCTCAGAGAGCACTAGGACACTCACGCGCGCACACCGGTGAGCTTGGTCGCCGTCGACGATGATCGGAAGTACTCCGCCACCATGTGGGTGCGACGACACCATGACCAAACCAGAGAAAGCTCGGAAACTTGGCGCATTTCACCGGATGAGCGATCTCTGAGCATCAATGGAGCTCATTGAGTCAAGCTACCGTCGGTCGCCTGAGCCAATGAAGAAGAAGAGGGGTGCGGCAGTGCTTCAGGCGAGGAAACATGAAAATAAAGATTGATGAGTAATTTGGGAGGTACTAGGGTGCTATGGTTCCAATCAATTCCAGAAAAGCTCACCGAATTGGCTTGCACAAGATTTCGCCCCTTTCTGGTTCTTGGTGGCAATGGCAAGGAAACGGACGTCTCGCTGGTTCGCGATGGCTTGAATGCTTATGAGGATTGCTGAGAGACTCGGTGAAGCTAGATGAGTAACTAAAGGGGTTGCGAACGGCTTAAATGTGCGTGCTAGCCACTGATTATGGGACTAGTACGGTATGCAAATGAGATTTCTATTTTTGCATTTATGTGAAAATGGGGTCATTACAACTTTTTATCTTCTTACCATTATCCAGTCAATATTACTATTAATTGATTTTTCATTCAAGCCATAAATCCAAGAAATTCAAATAAAAACCAATAACACCAAGAAAATTCAGAAATATTCATACATAAATTCAAAATATCTATTTTTATTTTATTATATTTTTCAGGATGTTACATAATTCAATATATATTACTCTATATATGTGTGCATTATCCACATATCTTTATCCGTTTTCGATCTGAATCCATATATATCTCCCGTATCTATATCCCAAATAACCCGGATTCGTATCTGTATCCAGCTAGTCCATATCCGGTTTCGAATCCTAAAAAGAATATAAATTATGATATGAAAGAGCAATATTCGCCCCTATCTTACCTGTTTTCATCTCTAGGAATAATCTATTCGAGGGGCGCGTGGCCGCCATGCCGGAAAGCTATGAATTCGTGCAAGCTGTTAAGAAACTCTAATAGCCCATTGGAAGGCCCATGTGGTCCCTTAGCCAAAACCCTGGATGAGCGCTATAAAAGGAGGAGAGGGGTCCCCCCTATGTACCAGAATTTATTAGCAATAAAGAATTTCCGCTTTTGCTCTCCCTAAACACGTGTCTCTCTCTCTTTCCGTTCTCCACTTCAGATCTGTTCGGGAACCCCGGACTATTCGATAGCGAGGTTCTTTAACACGTTATCAGCATGAATTGCTCTACGGAGATCAGATTGAAAAGGTGAGAAAAGGTGGGATTAGCGTTTGAATCTAATCGTTCTTTTTCTATGCATGCATCTATCTTACGTGGCACGAAGCTACACGAAGAACGCTCAAGCGTCTCGACGCAACGGCCACGATACATGAATTCACAGTTCATCACGAGAGAGAAAAAAAGAGGGCTGCCATTACGCGCCAGCAAGCGCCGCACGGCGGCCGCCATCATCTCGGCATGCGCGCACGGCAACGACCACCGACTCGAAGCCGCGCGAAGACCGCCGCCGCGGCGGCAGCCTCCGCTCCGCTTCGCCGGCCGCGCCGCCGGTGCCCGACTCCGGCGCGACGGCCGTCGCCGAGTCGTGGTCGCGCCGCCACCGCGGTTGCCCGACTTCGCAGCGCGCGCACGCTGGGCGCTCCGCCGCGTGGCGCCACCCGTCGGCTCAAGCCGCCTCGGCCATCACGCCGCGCGCGCTGCGCCAAGCGCCGCGATGCCTCGATCCTCGCGCTCGCGGCGTGTCGTCGCCAGTTCGCTGGCCCGCCGTGCGTGCCACCGCGACCTCGGACCGTCGCCGCCGCCCGCCGTCTGCGCTCCATCGCAGCACCGTAGCTTCGCGCCGAGCCGCCGCCGCCGCCGATTCCGGCCCGCCGAAGCGGCGCCGCCACCACCTCGGCGCTCGCCCGCGGTATCGCTTCGAAGAAGCGCCGCCCGCCTGCCAAAGCCTCTCGCGCTGCTGCCCGCCGCGCGCCGGCCGCCCGGCCGGCACCGACGCCGCCAAGGCCATCGCGCGCCGCCACTCGTCTCCCGCACCCGGCCCGGCCGCTCCTCGCCACCGGCTGCATCCGGACCTTCGCCGGCCGCGCTTGAAGCCGCCCGGCTGCCGCCGTCGCCTAGGAGGCCATGAAGGTGGCGTCGGCGCGTGGAGGCGGCGCTGGCATGGGAGCATGGAGGCGGCGCTTGGAGGCGGCGCGTGGGGAGGCAGCGCATGGGGGAAACCCTAGCCGCCACTTTTATGCCTTGCACAGTGGGCCAAGGCCCAAAAGGCCAGGGGAAAATGAAATGGCCCGGAAGCCATTCGGCCAGAAGGAAAACAAAGAAAGAAAAAAAAGGGGAAAGAAAAAAAAAAAAAAAGAAAAAAAGAAAAATTGCAGAAAAATCGCAGAAAATTTTGAAAAATTGCCAGAAAATCAAGAAGATTTATTTGGCTCTGTTTTTAATTTTTTCTTGCTTTATTTCTCTGTTTTTCGAATTTTCTTTATGATTTTTGAATCTATTGCTTTATTTAATATATTGCAATGCATAGCAATTTAATTTTTCTGCACTTTATACTTTTGCAACCATTTTCTATCAGATTACACGCAATAATCTAAACCAGAATCTTGATATCATGCAGATGTCTGGCATTGTGAATCGTGAGTTTGAAGAAGCGGCCCCTTGCAGTCGAACTATCTCACTTGGGCATCGGACGTAAAAATTGTTCTTGGGGGCAAGAAGCTCCGTTCAGCGATTGGTCTAGGGTCCTCGCAGGACGCAAAACCTACCGCTGAGCAGAACGATCAAGCTCTGCATTTTCTCAGGCACCACCTCTCAGCCACTCTAAAGAATGAATACATGGCTGAAGAGAGTGCGCATGAGCTTTGGACTGCACTTCAGAAGCGGTTCGAAAAGCTCAAGTACACCATCTTGCCCCAAGCACAGCAAGATTGGGTACGCCTGAGGTTTGCGACTTGAGCGATGGCGAGTACAATTACGCCTTGCACGAATTTGTACCAATCTCTCTATGTGGCAAGAAGATCACCGATGAAGAGAAGATTGAGAAAACTCTCTCTACCTTCCACCCTAATGCTATCCAGAGTGCACGACTATCGTCGGGGCGCATACAAGGAGTATAGCGGCCCGATTGATGTAATGCAAGTTGCGGAATCGCAAGACGATGTTCTACGCAAGAACTATGTCTCGCACCACCGACGAGGCATCGCATGAAGTCAATGCCAATGACTACAAGGTGAGAAAGCCCACTCATAGAAAGAAGGGCGGCGGGGTGGAAAAGAGAGACCCTGTGCCAAAGGAAAGTCCAAAGCCCCGTGAAGAGGGATGACAAAGAAAAGACACACGCCAAGCTGTATGGACAGCAGAACCAGACGTGCTTCAAGTGTGGCACTTGGGGACATTGGTCGAAGATATGTCGAGAATCCAAGGAAGCGATCAACGCATATCGGGCTAAGAAGAAGGCAAAGGAAAGCGCCCGCAGAGGCGCGCCGCCAACATCGGTGAAGATGATGTCATGGATGTAGACACCCCACTTGCCTCATCCTCACGAGAATAGCACGGACATCGATCTGCAGACCATGATTATGGCAAATGAAGAGAAAACTGCAGATGATATAGAAGCGTAAATTAATGCATATTTTCTGATTCATTTAATGCATTTCTTTTAGTTTTTGATTGTTAGCATTTTCTTTGAATAAAGGATTGTAAGCTATAGAAGAGCATACTTATTTCATGAATAAATACGCAATTTATTCTTTATTCCAGTATTCTTCAAATTTGCAAGTAATATTTGGATTGTTTTGCCTCATCGATTAGAATTATATTTCTTTTATCTAGAAATCGTAGCGCCCAAATGGAAGAGATATGCATTGTTGATAGTGGCACAACAAATACCATCTTAAGAGAGTCTAAGTATTTCCAGTCGATCACGAAGAACGCTGGAAAGATTACTACGATCGCAGGAAGCGACTCATATGTAATCGGCTCAGGAAGAGCCACTATTATATTGCCTATGGGTACAACTTTGGTAATTGAAGAAGCCCTTTTGTACCCTGAATCAACACGTACTCTCCTAAGCTTTAAAGCCATCCGCGCCAATGGTTTTCACGTAGAAACCAATGAAGAAAATGGCAAAGAATACTTGTGAATTGTGAAGCACGCGGTATGTGGAAAAATGGTATTAGAAAAATGTCCCTCATATGAATCTGGGTTGTACTACACGAATATTCATCCACCCGAAGTGTATACTTCCTTGAAGACTGTTTTTAGAAGCTCTGAATTATTTTCTTTATGGCATGGTAGATTAGGTCATCTGGTCTTAGAATGATGAGAAATATAGTGAACAACTCACGTGGTCATGGCATAAATGTTAAAAATTTCCCGAATCATGAAGATTTTGTGTGCCTGCATGTGCCACCGGAAATTAATAACTAGACCCTCTGTCATGAAAGTGCAAAGTGAAATCCTGCATTCTGGACGCATCCAGGGGATATTTGCGGTCCGATTCAGCCCCTGTCAGGGCCGTTTCGATACTTTATGGTGCTCATCGATGCTTCCTCGAAATGGTCGCATGTATGCTTGTTGTCAACAAGAAACCATGCTTTTGCAAAGTCGATCTCGCAGATCGTAAGAATTAAGAATGCTTTCCCGATCATCGCGTGAAGTCCATTAGAATGGACAATGCCGAGAATTTACTTCAAAGGCATTTGATGATTATTGCACAACGAGGATAGCGATTGAGCACTCCGTCGCATGTCCATACGCAGAATGGACTAGCGTAGCACTAATAAAGAGGATTAAGTTTATTGCCGGACCGCTTTGCGAGTTGTAACTTGCCCAACACTTGTTGGGGACACGCGATCTGCACGCAGCAGCTCTTATCAATTTTAGATCGTCGGCCTACAACATCCATTCTCCTATGCACTTGTGCACGGATCATCCGAAGATCTCCCATCTTAGAAAATTTGGGTGTATGGTATATGTACCTATACCACCCCCTCGTGATCGCAATGGGCCCTCTCCGCAAGTCCAGGATATCGTTGGTTATGAGAGTGCATCCATAATCGTATTTGGAACCCATATTCGAGATTTGCATCTGACCGATTCATTGATTGCATCTTTGACGAGGATCGTTTCCGTCATTAGGGAGGCAATCAACCTTTGGATGAAAAATGCCAGAAATCATATGGCATTCCTTGGGATCCCGCACATGACCCCGAACTAATGAAGCAAATCAAGAAGTCCGAAGATAATTGATTTGCGAATTTAGCAAATGAACTGCTGATCATTTTGTGATCGAAGGGCGTGGTTAAGTCGCATGTACCCACAAGGAATGCACCGAGAGGGTGGAAATACCAAAGAAAATAGAAGGTATCCTCAACCTGCTCAGAGGCCTCAAAGAAAAAGAGCAGCAATCGGCTCCTCAAACCCAAAGTACCCGGAGACGCGTCTGAGAAAAGCAAGCGAGAGGACTTACCACAACCAATCACGAAAATGCTCCAAGGAAAGAAGGAAGCCGGTTGAGACTGCACCGAAAGAAGCCAACGGAAAGGCAATTCGGACTTGAATCTTCCATCGCAGAAGCCGCGGAAATAATGTGTGCGCACACATAGGCGATGAAAAGCTAAAGGAACTTGCTCTGCGATAGGAAAAGCGGCGAAGAGCAAGTAGAAGTGCATGAAGCACCCCATGAAGAAATGGCCATAAACTTTGTAATAACGGAGAATCCACGAATAGAGCAACACCCAACGTTGATGCATACTTGCAAAGAAGATTGCCTCGATCATTGATCATGATCCCGAGCCCGCATCTCTCGCAGAGTGCAAGAAAAGGCTAGATTGGGAAGAATGGAAAAGGCAATCACGGCAGAGTTAGTCTCTCGAACAAGAGAGAGGTGTTTGAGCCCGTATGCCGCACACCTCCCCATATAAACCCGTGAGGTCACAAATGGGTCTTTGTTCGGAAGAGAAATGAAAACAACGGTTGTAAGGTACAAAGCTAGGCTTGTAGCTCAAGGTTTCACTCAACGTCCCGGAGTTGATTATGAAGAAACCTATTCTCCGGTCATGGGAGGAATTACCTTTAGATATTTGATCTCAATGGCGATCAACTTGAAGTTGAGAATGAATCTAATGGATGTTGTCACAACATACAGATGGAAACTTGGATTCGAGATATACATGAAAGTCTGGAAGGAATTCCTATCCCAACCAAGATGGAGCAAATAGAAACACATGCAGTGTGAAATTGGAGAAATCTTTGTATGGATGAAGCGATCGGGAAGAATGTGGTACAATCGCTGAGTGACTTTCTCTGCAAGAAAGGCTACACAAACAATGAAGATTGTCCATGTGTGTTTATCAATGATCCCGAATGGATTCTCAGATAATCTCCGTCTATGTAGATGACTTGAACATCATTGGGACGGATGAAGAAATTGAAGAGGCATGCTCATACTTGAAGTCTGAGTTTGAAATGAAAGATTTGGGTAAAACCAAGTTTTGTTTAGGCTTGCAGCTTGAACATGTCCAAGGAGGAATCTTGGTACATCAATCAACCTACACGCAGAAAGTGTTGGAAAGATTTGGATTTGAAAAGGCATATCCTGCGAAGACTCCAATGGTCGGAAGGTCACTCCAAGCAGACCTAGACCCATACAGACCTAGAGAAGAGGGGGAGGAAGTCCTGGGAGCAGAATTCCCATATCTGAGTGCAATTGGAGCGCTCATGTACCTTGCGAATAGCACTAGACCGGACATTGCGTTATTTGTGAATTTGCTAACTCGATGCAAAGGCGTAACCCACCAAAAGGCATTGGAAAGGGATCAAGGACATCTTCCGCTACCTCCAAGGAAGCAAAGACCTTGGTGCATTCTTGAAGAAATAATGAATTGAATTTGGTTGGCTATGCTGATGCTGGGTATTTATCGGACCCGCATACTGGCAAGTCTCAAACTGGCTATGTTTTCCTATGTGGAGGAACAGCAATTTCTTGGAAGTCGTCTAAGCAGACTCTCGTCTCGACGTCGACAAACCACTCGGAAATCATCGCTTTGTATGAAGCATCACGTGAATGTGCATGGCTCAGAAGAATGGTTCACCACATCCAGAAGTCATGTGGTTTGAACATTGAGCAAACTCCTACAATAATTTATGAAGATAATGCAGCTTGTGTTGCCCAAGCACAGATGGGTTATGTGAAGAGCAATCTCACGAAGCATATCAACCCCAAGTTCTTCTATGCTCATGAATTGCATAAGATGAACGAGATCAAGATATTGCATACTAAGTCATGTGAAAATCTTGCAGATTTGTTCACTAAATCACTCCCAGCATCTACCTTTGAAAGGTGCGTGAAAGGAATTGGGATGATGAGACTTAGAGAAGTGCAGATTTCAGGGGGAGATATTTCACATACTCCCACATGAATCTCGAACATGAATTATGAATACCCAACATAAATCTCGAAGATTAGCAATTGAAGTTGGGAGAATTGTACTCTTTTTCCTTAGCAAGTTTTCCATGAAGTTTTCTTGCGTAAGGTTTTAACGAGGCAATTCGTGCAACATAGTAAGCGTATGCTATGTACTCTTTCTCCAAGTATTTTTCCCACTGGGTTTTTCTGGAGTTTTTGAGGCATATGCATCTCGCGGCAAAGGGCCCAAGGGGGAGTGTTAAGAAACTCTAATAGCCCATTGGAAGGCCCATGTGGTCCCTTAGCCAAAACCCTGGATGAGCGCTATAAAAGGAGGAGAGGGGTCCCCCTATGTACCAGAATTCATTAGCAATAAAGAATTTCCGCTTTCGCTCTCCCTAAACACGTGTCTCTCTCTCTTTCTGTTCTCCACTTTAGATCTGTTCGGAAACCCCGGACTATTCGATAGCGAGGTTCCTTAACACAAGCTAGTACGAATCTTACGTGTAAGATGGGCTTAACCTAGGCAGACGCGTGTGGCGATACTGGCTGAGCACTCGCGGGGAAGAGGTCGTGGGCCTCGTGGCATCACGCGCGACTTGATTGTGAGGCTGTTCGGCCGGTAGAAATTCGGGGTGGCTGTGGCCGCCACAGGGAATCCAACGGATCGGGGGAACTGTAGCCCCCTGCATGGCAGAACCACCGGCTCCTGGATCCGTCTTCCCAGGCATATGTTGTTGACTTCCTCCAAGAGAGAAACGATCGATCGATTGAAGCACTCCTCGTGGCTACACATGCATGATGCACAGTTCCCTATCATTTTTTTTTTGAGACGCAAACAATTACTCCTGGCTACGCATGAATGCATGATGCACAATCGTAGCTATGCTTTCATGTTTAGTGGGATTTTTTTAGTGTACTAGGTTTCTCGCTATTATTTCATTTTGCGAAAATGGCTGTTGTCTTGATGAAATTGTGGAATTTTACCTTAGTTGTTATTTTTGTGAAAATGGTCGTTGTGGCTGCAACCAAATCAAGCGGTCGGCTTCCACTGAATTTTTTTCAACCAAATCAAGCGGTCGGTTTCCACTGAATTTTTTTCATTTATTTTCAACGGTCCTCACCGCTAGAATTTTTTTTCTTTTTCAGTGCACGGTGAATTTTTTTTTTTCCAACAGCCGGCTTCTACTGTTTATTTTTTTATTTATTTTCAGCGATACCAGATCGCTCTGGAATTGTTTTTTATATTTCAGCGCTCGCCTTTTTTTTCCAGCGGTGAATGTGAGATGATTAGACGTGACAGGGCCCACCGATTCCAAGCGTTCGCCAGCTTTTATATATATATATATATATATATATGTGTTCGGCTTTTTTTAAGGGAAAGATTCCGTTAGTGGAAGCTGGTAGCTTTTTTTCTAGCATGCGGCCCCCACCGATTCCAAGCGTTCGCTGTGCGCTGAAATATATAAAAAAATCCAGCGGTTTGGTATCATTAAAATAAATGAAAAAAATAAACAGCGGAAGCTGACCGTTAGAAAAAAAAATTCGCCGTGCGCTAAAAAACAAAAAAATAATTTTCAACTGTCATGACCGCTGAAAATAAATGTAAAAAAATTCAACGAAAGCCGGCCGCTGGATTTGGCTGAGACCGCTGAAAATAAATAAACAAAAAATTCAACGAAAGCCGACCGCTCGATTTAGCTGCAGGGGTTAGTTCCGTAATTCCGTTGTGACAACAACCATTTTCACAAAAAAAAAATAGTCAGGAGTCTAGTACAGTAAAAAAAATTCGTTTAGTTTCCACTCTAGAGGATCAGCTGATCGGTCGTTCCGGGTTTCGTTAAAACAAAAAGGTTCAGATATCTTTTGCTGCATGTATGTATTTCAAGGTGCAAAATAATCTGCCTTGCATCAAGAGATTTGGCCCTTTTCCACGTACAGTAGTAGTTCTGGCCTTCCTAGTTTGATTTATTTTTCTTTCCAATTGATCTAACCTTTGTTCAAACGGGACATGAAGATTGTAATTACCAAAGGCTGACAGATTGGTTCCGTCCATTTTATTGCCACTGTGAAGTGGGTTGGACGTTGAAGTGAGGGATGAATTGGGATTCTTTTGGCTACGAAGACTTTGTTAAAAATTTGAACTATAATAGTCCAACCTAAGAGTCTAGGGTTTCTAGTGTAGTTTAGAGATCTAATTCCAACCCTACATAATTATAATGATCTAAGAATTGAAATGCTCTAAAGTAAATACAGAAATGTAAAAGAGACCATCAGCACAACCAATTTTTACTGAGGTCTTGGAGATTCGACGATCTCCCCTACTCCTCGTTGGAGCACTCTTGGAAGAGTCTAGCTCCAACTTGAAAACGCATAAAGAATCAAGCTATCCACTTGTGGTAGTCTTTCTGTACTCTGGATAGGAGGACTCCAAACCTTCGTAAGAATCTCAGAGCCTTCTACAAGCACATCCATGAAAGGTCATCGAGCCAAACGCCTACAAGCCGTCTAGGAGTTACCAACCCTAAAGAGTATTAAGCCCAAAACGCTCACTTGAACCTCCCAAAGTTGAACCTAGAAGTGATGAACAAACTAGGCATGTCTACTTTGTCTAGCACTCAAAGATCTTCAATAAAACCTTTAAAGAGCTAGCTCTTCAAGGTTTTCATTAGGATGAACACTGAGATGGAGTTGTTAGCCGGTGCCCAAGAACCCTTATAGCTCCACTTCTCTGGAACTAGCTAGTAGACAATTTTTCAAAAAACTACTTTTAGATCGAATCATTTGGCTAAAACGCTTCCCAATGGTTAAATATTTATCTGTTATTCGCAGTTAGATTGTCTGGCCCAATCAGATCATCCGACCCACCCGGATCATTCGACCTTGTTGAAAATTTCAAAAGCACATTCTCTACCAAATTGACCCAACTGATAATCCAACCCGCTCGGATCATCCAAGTCACATGAATATATTCAGAACATGTCCTTTGTGAAATCGATCCGACCAATAATCCAACACACTCGAATCATCCAAGTCCTATTAAAATTTCCAAAATATATAATTTGTTGAATTGATCCAACTGGTTGTCCAATCCACCTATATCATTCGACTCGCATTGAAATTTCTAGAAATTATCCTCTGTTGAATTGACCCTATTGGTTATCCAATCCACCCGGATCATCTGACTCCTATTGATATTTTTTGACCAAGTTTTGAAATTTCACATTGAATCTAATTTGAGGCACTTAGTGTGCATCACGCATAGCTACTCATCCTCACAAAGCTCAAACTGCTAGCCTTGAACCCCGTAATAGTACGGCTAAAACGAAAATGAAACCTATCACTAAAATGATCCCTTCGATCATTTATTGCTTCAAGGTCCTTAATTTTCATGATTTGCCATCAATAATACCATTTGGGGATCCATGAATACCAAAAACGTCTATTATGCCAATGTCAAACACTTAACTTATTTGTGAACCTCGAACCATGGTTAGTTTTGACAATGTAAGCGTCATTAATCATATCAAAACACATAACCAATGAAATTTGAAGTCTAGATGCTTACAAACTGAAATCTTTACTATTTTGGAATTGCTAGTAGTCGGACGTCTGATTTTTTCGGACACTCTGCAACATTTTTTTCCTACGCGTGATACATTTTTTCCTACGCGTGAAATATTTTTCCTTCGATAACAATAAAAATATACGCGAAAAAAAAGTTACACATATTGAAAAAAAATATTGCACCGAGTGTCCGATGCAACATGTTGAGATCGGACGTCCGGGTGGTAGTTCTCCCCCTTACTATTTTGGTCCCGGAACTGTGTACCGCTACTTGCGTGTACCTTTACCTGTATCTGATCAAATATCTGTTTGCTTAGCATTTGTGCGTCTATTGACCAAAGCGGTACAATTTTTCAACTTTAGAGACACGCGTGTACCATTAATTCATGGCATACTTAGGGCTTGTTTGGATCTAGAGTTTTACGAGAGCTTGTCGTCTACACCGTCGACATGGTGCACAGGCTTCTCGTGCTCTCCTTCCCAACATGAATAACGGCATGGTGTACCACGGCTTGCAGCTCTCGCCGTGCTCGGTGGGCATCATGTTGAACCGCCGACATATGGAAGAAGTACTCCCTCTTCGTGGGCGATGGACGGGGAATCCATCGCAGTTGGGCGGGGGAATCCACTAGGAGAGCTCGGCGACGAGATACGATGGCAGTGGCAGCACGGGACGCCTTCCTCTGCTCGTGCCTCACGTCGAGAAGGACGGGCGCAAGCAGCTGGTGCTGCATGTGCGCCAGAACAACTGGATCCGCCTGCTGCTTGCCAAATCAACTTGAGGCGAGGACGAATCATGGCTTACTCCATTGTGCAGCCAGCCTTGCAAGCGAAATTGGCATCGTCGTGCCTCGCACCATGCACACCTCCGCTGTTGCCAATCGGGAAGAGGAGGAGCTAACCAGGGAGCTTAATTGATGTGCTCGCCTTCAGCGGTGAGGTGTGGAGAGACGAGGATAATGGAATGGAGAAAGTAGGAGAGAGGGATGGGGCAGTGACAAACGAGTGTGTGACTCTGGTCAAGGATGTTTAATTACTAAAATGCATTTTGGTGTTTATCTCAACAAAACAACGTATTAATGAAAACTTGTTTTAGTTTTTGTAATCCAAATATGGTAATCTATAAACACATAATAACAATTTAAATCTGGTTTTCTTAAAAATCCTACTAAAACCAGTTTTCTCAAAACTTATTTCTAAATCCTGAGATCCAAACAACCTTTCAATTTTGATCATCAGTTCTCCACAAAACCACAGCATGCATCAGCTAGTTTGTGAACGTTCAGACAAGTACAAACTAAATAACATGCGGCAAATGATGAAGAGTAGTACCGCATATAACAACAAACCATTTTAATTAGAAACCATTAGCCTGGTCTTACATATAACAGCCAAGTACAACCACTACACAACCCCCCGATTCTCCTTCCGCTATCAGGGGGATCACAGATCGCTACTACTGAAGACATGCATGGATAGCCATTAGCCATGCTCCCCATGCCAAACTAACCGAGTAATTAACAGCTAGGTCCCTTCATTATATTATTCCTGCAAGCCCGCGCGCCTGACCTGCCAAACCAGAAACTGTCGCATCAACCCGACGACGAAATGTTCATGTGGAACATCGTGCCGAACAGCCGGAGAACGCCGTAGGTGACGAGCATGGCGAGCCAGCCGCCTAGGAGAACCCTGAGCCCGGACCTCACCACGCTGGCGCCGCCCAGATACGCGCCCGCCGCGCCGAAGCCTGCCAGGCCGACGGTGCTCGCCGCGCACACCGCGCCAACCCTGGCGCCCCACGACTGTATGAACCCCCCGGCCAGCAGCGGCAGGAGGGCGCCGACAGCGAACGCCAACGCCGACGCGAACGCGGCCAGCGTCGGGCTCGGCAGGTTCTCCTTGGCGCCGTCGGCGACGGCGGCACTGCCCTTGCTGTCGCGCTTGATCTGCGACACCTCGATGTCGTACTGCGCGTACACGTACACGAACTCGCTGATGGCCATGCTGCACGCGCCGGCCACGAGCCCCGCGAGGCCGGACACGAGCATCCTCGACGTCGACGTCGACGACGATTACTACATCTTCTTCCTCTCTCTTGCACGCACCGTTAGGAGTAGGACCGGCGGCGGCCGCCGCGTGGACGTGGGAGCTGAGATGAGGGTCCATGGATGCAAGTAAGCTGAGAAGAAGGATTGGTCGAGATGGAGTGGCGTGTGCGAAGCAGACGGGGATGGGATCTTGGAGTGTGGCGGGCACACGCCGGGGCAATGGTATTCATAGCAGAATTCGCTAGGGTTTGATAAACGGAGGGCTCTGACAACATTGGCGTGTGGCAAGCAAACACTACTACAGAATGGTACATCACTATCGCTTCATCTGTGTCGGTTCTTAAGTTTTTTTAGAAGAAACGATTGTGATAGATGACTTAGGAGAGGCATTAATCATAATCACTATCGGTTCTCAGGTTAGAAGTGATAGTGATGTAGCGGGAACATTACAATCGATTCTTACGCGAGAAGTGATAGTGATGTGCATTATCATCACTATCGGTTTTCATATAGAAGCGATAGTGATGAGCACGTACACATCACTATCGGTTCTTATTTAAGCGATAGTGATGATAACGCACATCACTATCGCTTCACAAAGAACCGATAGTGATGAGCACGCGCTTATCACTATCGGTTGTAGTCAAAAGCACGCGCTCATCACTATCGGTTCTTTTGTGAAGCGATAGTGATGCGCATTATCATCACTATCGCTTCTTAAATAAGAACCGATAGTGATGTGTATACGCCATCACTATCGCTTATATGAAAACCGATAGTGATGATAATGCACATCACTATCACTTCTCGTATAAGAACCGATTGTAATGTTCCCAGTGCTACATCACTATCACTTCTAACCTGAGAACCGATAGTGATTATGATTAATGCCTCTCCTAAGTCATCTATCACAATCGTTTCTTCTAAAAAAACTTAAGAACCGACACAGATGAAGCGATAGTGATGTACCATTCTGTAGTAGTGAACCTAAAATGACATCTATTTAGGAACGAAGGAAGTATTACAATCGGGCCACACTTTCTCTCGATTAATTAATGAGAGAATGTTTAGGAGTTTTATTTTTTTCCAGATTTAAGGATTATTATGTGATTTTGTCAACCTCTAACGAAGAAAGTATCTTGAATATCACCGATTGTTTGTAGATATGCAAATCAAGTGAGATGCACACATGCATATCCGTTTTAGTATCAAGATAAATGCACAATAAATAGGAGTACATGAATATATACAAAGATTCACAGAACATGATTTACCTTTGGGTTAGCACTAATCTAGACAGAGGCGGAGGCAGCAGGGGGGCTTGGTGGGGCTCCAGCCCCCCTGCTCACCACGAGAGGCCCTCCGGTATACTACATTGAGAGACAAGTGTTTTCAAAAATAAATATGGAAGATATCTTACAACGTTTTTAGAACATGAAAACTTGTAAATGTCAACTATCACCTCTTTTGAAGTAATGAAAGGTATTTTTTCCCCTTGCATATTAACATACTAATACTATATTACATGCATTTAAATTTCAACTATAATATGTCGGCTTGATAGTTTTTATATTTAGTACATGTACTTATGTTCAGCCCCCCTCTTGAATAAATCCTAGCTCCGCCACTGAATCTAGACTAGGCATTACCTGGTACAAACTCATGATTAGGGTATCTCCAATAGCGTCACTTCAGCTATCTTTTAGCTATAACATGTCAGCAAAATCCTACGTAGGGAAGAGAGGAGGTGAAAAAAGATAACGTGTTGTCTCTTATACAAGAGATACCTTGATTACGCAAACCAATGCAAATAGTAATAGAGTATGAGAGTAAAATATAATGAAAATAATATAAAATAGTTAAAGAAATAATTTTAAAGACGAACTATTTAAAAATAAAAAAATTTAGAAACAATCTTAAAATAAACTATTGTATATGGCCGTAAGGAACGAACAGCTCTGACCAGCACCATACGATGGTTTTGGACCTTTGGCGTGGCGACCGTCGGGAAGACGGAAGAAGCATGATCGGACAGCTTTTCCTACGGTGCGAGTGCCGAGCGGGAGACATAAAAGATTCGATCGAGACGAGAGCATTTCATTTCATTAAACTGAGGAATATTACTCTGTGCATGGTGCGGCCACTGGCATCCGAAGATTAGATGGGCGCGTGGCTACCACGGGTAGTGCGTTTTTTGTGGAGTAAACAACAGAAAAGGGGCCTTCATCAGCTAGCTTCAAGCCCACATCGATAATGCGCATTAAAAAAATGGTTCAAGTGCCCGTACACAAAATACACACCCGATTCGGCGCGCCCAACTCTGGTTAACTACTTTTTTCCTGTCATTTGTCAATGCGATTTCCTCACTCTGATTTGATTCCGAACTAGTATTTGCCTGAATTGTTAACTGGGTAACTCTTGCTTTCCTGCTGTCAATAATTTGGACTTGTGGATCTTCAAGTTGTATAAGTTCAAGTTGTATAAGGGTATGTTTATTTTAGTTTTTGATTCTGAATTTTGGTTTCAAAAGTAGAATATAAAATGAACAGTTCGATTCTATAATTCAATTCTCACAATCCAACACACCCATATACACTAGAATCCACAATCTATTTTATATGTGCTTTTGGATTCTAGATTTTGGAGAATCAGCTTCTCTACAACTACAATCCAGAATCAGTTTGTAGAGAATCCAAAACTAAAACAAACATGCCCTAATTCCACTAATACCGTAGTGCATAAGAGCAAGTACAATAACAAAGGTCGTAGTTTACTTCATCTCTTATCTATATCATCTAGAATAAGTAATAAAGTTAGTTTGTACAATAACAAAATCTTAAGGTTGTCTCTAGATGCTGTGCTATAACTATCTCTTATCTCTTGTACATAACTAATCTATCTTGTTTCTCGTGTCATGTTGACATCACTGCAATGACATATTTTGAAAGAAAAAAATAGTAATCAGTTGTGCAAACGAGCATACACCAGTGTGTTCGAAGCGTGTCACCTAGATAAGATTTTTATGGGGCGGCCGCGGCCCATGTTGTTACCGAAAATTTGTTGCGTGCTCGATCATGCGATTACTGATACACGTACGGTGCCGGTCGCGATCTGGACGGCAGTTTTTAGAAAATATACGACGAGGCGATGAGGCCCTGGATTGGGTTTTGATGTCATCGAACTAAGAATTCATAGCGCTTCCGGCTAGCGTGATAGCATCCATCCGACGACAACGCAGCGACGGCGGATGCATGAACACCATGATTAATTGACGGGTCCCTCTGACTCTTGCGCGCTCAACCAGTTGCTGCCCCATTCATGCTTGTAATCTTGACATCACTGTAGTCTTCAAAATACAACTTTGATAGTTAATTTATATTGTAATATATCTATAAAACTCAATAAAATTATGATATTCTGAAAGTTCTTTTCGAGACAAATATATGCATATGATTTTCATGTATCCAATCTAAATATTTAAAAGATATCAATAGTAAGAGTTCGATATTTTGATTGCACGTCTCTCAAAATGACATATATTTGTGACCGGACGAAATATGTTACACTTGATTCGGCTCGATGAGAGGCTGACATGGTACATAAGAGGGAGCACATTGCTGAAGGCGACAGGTTATTCTGCAGCGATCCAATAGCGGCGCGGGGAGGAGCGTGTGTTGATCACGTACGCATGCGGTGCTAATTTGCTTTGAACACAATGGTGGAATTAAAAAAAATTCTATAGAAGTGCACACTTCACACGTATAATATTATAGTCTTGTACAATAATTTCATAATATCATAAATTCAACACATATATTTGAAATTTGCTAAAAAAAATACAATACAAATAGTTATAAAGTCTTAAAAATTCCAAACCACTGTCATCGGAACCAATTCAACCAACAAATTGACTTATTAAAGAGGTGATATTGTAGTATTTTTTAAATTTTTTGGATGCCAGAAATACCCGACACCCTAGATCCGCCCCTGTTTGAACACTACTTCACACGGAGGGAGACGTTGCGAGAGCGCTGGTATTTGAGATGGGCAGCGGGCGGCCGGGCAGGGCAGATCTCTCGTGCGCCCGCGCCCATGGCGTAGCGGAGCGCGGGTACGTACGTACACCAGAGTTCGCAGGCTTCGGCCGGTGCGGTGGCCTCTGGCCTGATAAGACGGCAGCTGCATGCAGCCGGCGTGCGGCCACGGCGGCCGTGCCATTACGTACTGCAGTAGGGCGATGGTGCATAAGAAGAGCATATCACCAAACGATCGGCGCCGGAGCGCGCGCGATCGATGCGCATGCGCGCTGCACCGTCCAACGGAGAGAGACGCGATGCGTGCTAGTTGAGGCGCGGAGCAGTGCCCGTAGGCCGTAGCGATGCGACGAGGGCACGTAGAGGATCGCAAACCGGGGGTGTAGATCCCCTGGAGTCGCCTCCAAATCCACGAGGTGGATTTCAGTAGATCGCAACCATTGCCTGATTTTTATGTATCAGATCACGCCACCTCACTCGTTCGTAATCATATCTAATCACTCCCTCCTCCTTCCCTGCTAGCACCGAAGCAAAGCAACCGCCCAATTAATCTTCTTCCCCTACAGCGAAACAACAACAGGCCCCTGCTACATTGATCTTAAACAAATTCCGTGAAGCACTATACAGAAGGAATAATTTTTTGTTTTCCCCACAAGTATTTGGTCACAAAAGAGAGATCTTGTGAACATTTAAAGCTTTGATCTTTGGCTTGTAAGCACATCAAACTGGACGCGAGATAAGATGACTTGTTCACTCTTGCAAAATGTTATATATTTCACCTTTTTTTATATTTACAACATTTGATTGAATATGGTCAGCGGAATACCATTATGTTGTGGATCAATAACGTAGAAACTTTGCTTCAAAACTGTAATGGCCCGTCACCGGAGAGGAATTGCAGCAGACTAGAAAAGGAAATGATGGGGGAATGTTTTAATGCATGGTGTATAGTCTTGACTCACAAAGTGCTCAACATGGAGGAAACTCTTCTTCGTTATCTCCCTAGATATCACGAGAAGGTGAAGAAGAAGAAGATGACGTGGCTTGATCATACTCATAGAAAAGAACTAATGGTCCAGATTCGCATAAATCCACCAAGTGGATTTAGTAACAAGTGCTCGGACAATTTTCCAAATTAAAATGTGCTACCAATCGCACGTGTTGGTGGAATCTGTGCGACCCAGCGCAACCAACGGATCTTGCTTCCATGGCCATTGCTGCTCCCGTCTTCTGGCCGGGGAAGAATGCGATAACTGGAAGGAGATTAGGAGAAGCTGCGGTTCCGAGACGTTTTGAACCCCATCAGCTGGTCGCCAATCGAGCGAGGACGACGAGGATGACCAGAGGACGCGGAGGGGGACTTGGGAGAATCCCGACTCGGCTACCAATCCTTAATGGCTCTTTGGAACGAAGGAAAAACATACAAAATTTTAGAGGATTGAAATCCTATGAAAAAATTTCTGTGGGTCGCTTTGGAATAAAGGATTGAGTCCCAAGAATTCCTATGAAATTCCTAAGGAATGGGTCAATCAATAGGAATTTTAGAGGGAACTTTCCATGAGGTGACACCTCTTCTGAAGTTTTCCTGAGTTTTTATGTTCTGCGTTCCAAAGAGACATTCCATCACGGAGTTTTGCCCTGTAATTGCGTGCACGAGCATTTTGTCTAGTTTGGAGAAAAAGCTATAAGGCGTTACGAGAAATGGCCAAATTTTCATTAAGATGGACAACACTTTCATCCAGGACTGTTTTGAAAACAAAAACCGGTCGACCAGCTACTCGCTTAGTCCATTCGTTGTTACAGTAATTACGTACCAAACTTTGATCGGCAGATGAAACTGGGCCTGTATAGCGGATCTTTTCTGGGAAGCCGGTCGCAGGGTAGTTTTCGCGGCCCAGCTTTAGCCTAAGTCTAGCCGAAAAATTGTTTTTAAGGCTTGAGAATGCTTTCTGCTGTGTATCGCGCTGAGCATGCATGCACAAAAGCGCGGAAACTGGCTGCACGACTTGGGCCTCAGATCTGGAGGTTAATCTGACAAAAATGAATGCAAGGTAATCTTTTGCAAATTCCTCGAGTTAGCAATAAGGCCTTTCAGCACCGGCAAATTCCGGACTAACCGACAGTCAAGATAGGCAAGAGAAACTGTAGCATAAATCGAAAGGTGAATTCCTCTTACAGTGTTCTAGTCAAACCTGAACGGAAGTCCTGCAAGGCTTTCCACCAGTGGCAAAAATTGTTTCTACAGACTGCCAATCCACAACTTTCCAGGTCAAAAAAGAACGAGCAGAGAAAATCAGCCTTCTGAGGTGCGAGCAATAATTTTAACAGGTTGATGTTCAATGAACACTTGGGTCAGTACAGTTACATAATTACACACGCACACACTATCACACTACGTTCATCACAGGCTCCCACCTTCGTGTGTTGGTTTAACTTTCCAAGTATACAAAAGCGTATAAACAGTGGCGTATCACAACCCTTCCAGAGTTTTGAATGACCAGCGATTCTCTCGCAGAAATCAATTGAAGCTGGTATGTACTCTTCAACTAAAAGCATCAGTTCATCGGTTATATATACACGAACACCTCAACTAAAAGCATCAGTTCATCGGTTATATATACACGAACACCTCAACTAAACATCACTGGGCTCACCGTATTGACTGTTTTGTGGTTGGGGATCTTCAACGGTGAAATTAAGAGAAAACGAAGGAAAGAACGGTGCTATGGTTTTTCCGGTGACTCTTGCTGCTTTGCTCTACTACTCTGGGACAGCAGTCTCTCCTTGATCTCCTTGAACAATTGGAGCTCCTCGAGTGCGTCAGATGCCCTACGAGACATGACAGAACTGGTTGAGGCTGATATGTTAGACTCGGCCCTTGATGTCTGAGATGGATATCTAGGATCTCGCAGTGGACGTGCAGCTCTCAGCAGGTGAACCAGAGAGCCAACTGCTGCATCTTGTGATTTATGGGACGATGAACCTGCCTGATCTCCAGCTTCCTTTCCATCACTGCTCCTGTATAATGCATACAGAAACAACACTAGACTCCTGAGAAACTCAATAGTGGAAACTAAACTGACAACAGAGTCAGATAGCACCGTAAAATTTTATCAAGGGTAATGTCTACTGCTTAACTGCCAAATTGAATAAACTTGTATTAGGTGAATCGTTGACAGAGAAATATCAAGAAACGGTCATATGATTTATTGCAAAACTGAAACTCTTGTTAATGTAGGGAGCTGCGCAAAGGGAATAAATATCTGATGGCAGTCAAAGATCATCAAATAGACTAAATTTACTAAGAAATGATTCATATAGATTACCGAGCAATAAATATTGCCCTACACACCAAATAGAATTTCCTTGCGAATTTGCCACTACATAACTAAGAGCGCTGCAAAAAGGGCAACAGTATAAGTGGAATATACCATTTATGTAAAATTTATAGCACTCTACATGAAGTATTGCATGATAAAGGACCAAACATGGACGAACTTCACTGGTTTTCTTAAAACTACCTCAATAAGAGGGGAAGGGGCACGTTGACAAAACTTTCTACCAAATGAAATTTGTCAATGCCTTCCACTCAAAATATGCCACATAAGAGACTCCTGAAATGAAAAATTAGCTGAGTACAATCTCAGCAAATCAAAGAGGAGATGGAGTGATTTCCACATTAATGGGTACACCATGGTGCTAGCCTTCCAGATATTGGGGAATCAGGTTAGACCGTTAGATTATACAATATATATTTCAAAACCAGGGGGAAAGGTACAATAGTTTAACAAAGGGGGTGGCTATGGTACAAACACCATTTAGCTCAAAAAAAGGTTTGCCAACCTTTCTCCCCTTCCATATTTTTCCACCTCCCCACTCCCACTTGTGTGATGAGATGAGTAGTTGGTGGTAAAAAAATGATGCTTGTAAAGTGCACCAAAACTAACACTTGCACAATAGTCAACTTGCTTAACCAAAATATCTCAGAAAAAAATCAACAAAAATCACAAAAGTTTCAGTTAAACGGAGATTTAGTAAAAATAGATGTCCACAATCAAATGTTATGCATTGCTTTTACTAAGCATACTTTGATTAAAATATTGTAATAAAATATGCAAGGTTGAGTATAATAAATGCAACATTTTACTATGCTACATGCACCTAACATTCACAGGATGAGCAGAGTATGTGTTAATAAAATCTTTATGTTATAAGCTATAACCTATATGTTCTATCATGCAGGTAGGCAGGTAGCATAGAGGTTAAAGTAACAAATAACTTTTTCAGCTGCCGAGCCAAGCTCAAAATTGTCCACTTTTACCAGCTCTGAGCTCTTGACAAACAATTCTCGTCACTGAAACCTCAAAAGAACTGATAATTATGCAAAATTTGCTCATGGCCAATGCTTTTAAAATTGCACACTGAACTATATATTGAAAAAGTAATAGATCGAGACTGCTTACATTCACCTTTGGAAAAAAATGGTTTCATACACTTTAGCAAAATACCACTTGGTACACTACAATACCATCCAAAGATGTCACAGTTACTGTTATTACCACTAACGTTCAATTCAATGGATCTGCCATCAACTCTACCCATTTTACTCCTCCTCGTATGCGCACTTTCAACCTTCCACTCCACTACCTCCTACCGCTCACTCTTACCTCATCAACAAAGGATCTTCGGCAATGCGGTGACAATCGGTAGCAACTTGAAGTGCGCGGTCGAATATGAAGAAGCATCACTCATGGCTTACCTCATACCATAGCTGCAGGAGCTCCCCAAGGAGGATTCAACCGTGGGCGGTTCGACGATGCGGCAGGCCACCAGGAGGGAGTAGCAGTGGCGCAGGTGGTTAGATTTGGAGAAGAGGCTGGATTTGTGCAGCTCTGCGATATGGTGACCATTGGGTGTAGAGGGCGGCTGGGTTTGGAGAAGCGGTGGTGGATTTGCGTGACTCGGCAATGCGGTTGCCACCTTGAAGTCGCCGGCGGTGAACTTGCGCATCGGCTGCTCAACCGGAGCCCAAGAGGGCTCGACTGGAACTCGCAAGCAATTTGTAGTTGCCACAACACCGATAGCTGACAGAAAGGATGCTGGATGCATGTGCAGGCGGTGGGTAGCGCGACAGCATGGCAGCTCCCAAAAACGGCAATGGAATGGGCGAACGCGTGCTGTAGTGGAGAACATAGCTCGCTAGCTAGCGGCAGTGTCGGCGTTTCGAGCACCGGCAAGTAAATTTGTAAGTCTAAGGGGCCGCGCGTTCCACTCCCTGAATGGTTAGACTCAGAAGTCCAAGATGTATACTGGTTCGGGCCGAAGGTCCCTACTCCAGTTCGTGTGGTAGCGTTGTATTCTCTTTAGTACAGATGACTGCACAAAGTTTACAAGCGAGAGTGCTAATGGCTTAGCGAGATGGGTTTGATTGCCCCTCCTACGGGGGTTCCTGCCTCCTTTTATACGAAAGGAAGGGGCAGGTTACATTGAGAATTGGGAGAGGACGAGATGACCTACACTAGGAGCTTCGGTCCTTCGTTCTGCTGACTGATCATCGCCCGTCTTGCCCATGCTGGGTCGGTAGCTTAGTTGGTCAAGGCGGTTAGGTATTTCCCGAAACGGCGACCGCCTCCGCGAACCTTACGAGTGTTGACGTTGTCGCGCATGACGGGAGTTGCCTCGAGAGAGCGTGTTCGCATCAGATGTGACCGGTGATGGGATCGGGAGCATGACTTGGTCACCATTAAACCTTCTAGGAAGGAGCCACCGCCTTGTATAGTCACTTCGATTGACCCCGCTCGTGGTACGTGGTCATGGTGGTAGAGGCTTTGACACGCCGCCCTTGGCGGGGTTGTCTTGGCACGACGAGTCAGGATCCCGACCACGCGGGGTCGGGAGCCTCGCTGGTCGGAGCCGGGGTCCTGCCATGGCGGGGCCGGAGCCTCGCTGAGTCGAGACACTTCCTCGACGGTCGGGAAGGGATGTCTCGTGTGGTCTTGCAGTGCTTTGGCCAGAGTGGGCCGAGCGCGGCTGTTGGGCTTGAGCAGTGCTTGAGGCCACGGCCATCACCGGCCGTTGGGTACCTCGTTATAAGTATTTGTCAAGAGCCCCGAACCCCGAGCGATTTTTGCAGATTCGGTTGGGGTTGAGCTTGATGAGAATAGTGGATCGCCCGAGCGGTCGGTCCGACCGATTAGGTCAAACGATTTACGCTAAGTGTACCCGACGATCCGACGGCCGCTCGGAATTTTGCTCGGGCATTCGAACCACGGGCTTTGAATCACCTCGCACGCCGCGCGACGGCTTGCGCGCCTCGCCCGCCGCCTTCGGATCGCCGGGTCGCGGTGGCGGCGCTTTTTCGGACGCTATGCTTATTTCGAGACGTTTAATCTCTCTCCGTCCGGGTATATAAGGACGCTACGGCTTGCTTGAGTGATAGACCTTTAGACGAGAATCCTTTCTTTTGGTCCTTGAAAATGGCTTCGGGGCACCTTCTTGTCTTCGGTTTTGGTGATGATGTCGTGGTAGAAGAAGAAGATCCTTGGCCGAAGCTTTCGTAATACGACCAGCGATGGCCGAACTCCGAGGAAGAAGTCGAGCTCGTGATGTCGCCGCCGTCGATGCGCCGCCGAGGTCGCCCCGAGGCTCGAGGTAGCAAGGGGCCCTTCTAGAGGCGATGGCGCGAGGCGCCGATCAGAGTTAGCGCGCGCGCCGATGTCGCCGAACGGCAGAGGCGCGTCGCGTCAGACGGTTCCACACGGCACAGGGGCGGTATCCGCCGACCGTGCAAGGGCCTACCAAAGATCCGCCGGTGCCACCGATGCCGCACGGATGTTTAAGAGGTCTTGGCGCGGATAAAGTCCTCGTCAGAGCGAGCTATTCTTGTGTCTGCTGGGTACTATATTGTAAAGTTGTGTAAAGTTTGAGCTGTTGGCCTATAATGAAATCTCCTTTTCTTTATGAATGTCTTCGTGACGAGTTTGCTTTGCTTCGATTGAGTTGTCCGAAAGTTGCTCGCTTTAACGCCGCACCGACCGTGCCTTGGTCGGCAGGACGACCGCGATGCCTCGCGCGAGGTTCGTGTCCGAGTGCTCGCTTAACGCCGTAGCTAGACCGTGCCTTGGTCGGTAGGACGACCGCGATGCCTCTGCACGAGGTTCGTGTCCGAGTGCTCGCTTAACGTCAGAGCCGGACCGCGCCTTAGTCGGCAGGACGACCGCGATGCCCGCGCTGGGTTCGTGTCCGAGCGCCGTGCCTTCGTCGGCAGGATGACCGCGATGCCCTCGCGCGGGTTCGGTGTCCGAGCGCCGTGCCTTCGTCGGCAGGACGACCGCGATGCCCCGCGCGGGTTCGTGTCCGAGTGCCATGCCTTCGTCGGCAGGACGACCGCGATGCCCTACGCGGGTTCGGTGTCCGAGTGCCGTGCCTTGGTCGGCAGGACGACCGCGATGCCCTACGCGGGTTCGGTGTCCGAGTGTCGTGCCTTGGTCGGCAGGACGACCGCGATGCCCCTACGCGGGTTCGGTGTCCGAGCGCCGTGCCTTGGTCTGGCAGGACGACCGCGATGCCTCTCGCGCGGGTTCGGTGTCCGAGTGCCGTGCCTTGGCCTCGGCAGGACGACCGCGATGCCTCTCGCGAGGTTCGGTGTCCGAGTGCTCGCTTAACGCCGAGCCGGACGTGGGCTCGCTTTACGTCGAGCCGGACGCGGGCATCCATCCCGAGTCCTCGTCCCGCGAGGGTAGCCGCGAGAGGAGCGGCCGCCGCCTATCCCACACGATACCCCATCCGCAGCGGGACTTGGAGGGCGAGCGACGCGCGTTTACCCGCTGGTTTGAACACCGTGCTCGCGAGCTTATAACGTGTAGTCCGAGTGGGTCCCGGGAGGTCCCGCCAGGGGACCTTCCGAGCGACGGTCCCGCAATAGGTGTCTCCGCCCCGCCGCGGGCGACCCATAAGAAACCTTTCTACTCAATCCAGATGGGCCCTCGGGTCGTCCCGCCACCTGTGGCACACCGATCGCCGCCATCGATGAGCTCCTGTGAGAGCGTGAAGTATGGTCTCGGACGCGAGTAGAGGTGATTGGGTCGTTAGCCGACCTAACCGAGGGCCCACCGTGGGCTCACCTCATACTTGCCCTCGCTCGTTTTATTGGGCGCCTTATGCCCATCTCGCGGGTAGGCCTTTTGAACCCACAGCTTTTAGCCGGGCCCCTGCGCAAGCCATCGAAGCTTTTGCTTTTGGCCGCAGCTGCCCAGCTGGCCCTCGTGACGCGCCCTGAGCAACCGCCCCGCCTCAAGGCGAGACCGAGAGGTTACAGGACGACCGCCCGGCGGCGTCTTTTGCTATTCGCTGCTTTGTCGATTAAACGCGAGTGAAATTGGAAACCGGAGTTACCAGTCGGGCGTGAGTGGACACGACGCCGCCGGGTGGTGCTCGCTCGGCGCTACCGCCGTCTTTATATATACGCTGTCGGGCGCTTTGAGTAGTTACGCTTGCTTGCTTTCTCGCCTCCCGTCCCTAAGACAAAAGGAACAACAAAGAGCCAAGGAAAAGAAAACTCACCTTCTCTTATCCTCGCTTCCGTCGCTCTTTTGCAAGGATGTCGTGGCCGAGTGCTCGCTGCACCAGCACAAGGCGCTTGCAGTGAAGGGCTTCCTCCGCGCAAGATCTCTCCGGTTGGAGGGTGCCGACGGAGCGGGCCGCCTCACGGGGACGACGAGGTCGTGGTGCTTGCCTCTTTCTTTGAGCGTGGCTTCGCTTGCCGCCGCACCTGCTCGTCCGGGTCGCTTCTTCCACTACAAGGCGAGGCGCACCATCTTAACCCCAACGGTCCTCCACATCGCCATATTCATCACGCTCGCGAGGCTTTCCTCGGAATCGAGCCGCATTGGCGCCGGAGGCATTTCTTCCAAGCGAGGCTCGGAAGGACAAGCCGACTGAGCGCCGCTGGCGCCATTGGTGGCTCGCCTCCAGCCTTCTGGCCCACGAGCACGGAGTACTCGAGGTCAAGCCGCCATCGCCCAACAAGGGATGGCGCCTCGAGTGGTTCTATGCTCGAACGCCGGAGACAGCGCCCGCCTTCACCGCAAACTTCCCGTGGCGGGAGGAGTGGAACCGGGCGCCGAGAAGCGAGAAGAATAAGGTGGTCCCGATCGTGGAGCGTGTCGGGCCCTAAGGAGGCAAGGGCTCACCGGACGTGGTCGCATGCGTGCCTTCATGAGGATGCGCGTGCAACCTCTTCAAGATGCACTCCCGCCTGCTCCAAGACGGCGGCGCCCGACCGGATGAGGATGGCGAGCTCGAGCCGCCGCGACGGAGGTCGGGCCCGGCGGCCGCCACATGGAAGCGCGATGAGGCGGCGCGGCCACCCGAGCCATTCTCGCGCCCACCCTCCCAATCTGTAGGTCGGCCAACTTCTTCCCGCTCTCTTTTCTTTGCGCTTAACGCTGGTCCGACAAAGTGTTTTTATCTTCTAGGGCTCTTGGGCATGTCCTCCGGCGCCGCCCCGGAGATAAGGAGGCGAGGCGGCAGCGAGCGAAGGTCATGAGTTTCGACTCTTCCCGCAAGAAGCGGAAGAGGAGAGAGATGAGCGCGGCGAGGGCCGCAGCAGAGCGAGGACGTGTCTGAGGCCATCGCGCTGGTACGACCTCCACCGACAAAGAATGGCACCCTGGCCACGATACGTGGGTTCCTTCGATCCACGACCGCGGCGGCCCGGCGTGGATCACGGAGGCGACACCACAGCTCCGCGCCGAGGGGCCTCAGTGGAGGGTGACGCGCGGTCGCCATCATCGTCGCGCCACGGAGGCGCTTCAGTGGAAGCGGCCGGCAGATTCGCTTCCGGAGGGATCGGCAAGAGGCGCGCCGCGCACACCCGCTCGGCCGAGAAGTACTTTTCTTTGTTCAAACATTTTTGCGTAAAAGCCGCCGAACCGCTTTTAAGTGTTAATACTATACGGTGTGACTGTGGCGCGCCTGCATGATTCGCAGCGACAGCCAGCAGAAGTTCCAGAGGCGCCGACGGTCGGCGCCGATCGTGGGCGCCGGCGGCCGAGCGCTACCGCCACGCAGGCCGAGGTCGGGCGAGGAGCTCCCGACGCCATCGGGGACACCGCCGTCGACGTGGTCATCCTCACTAAGAAGAGACGGGCGCCGCCGGCGATCGTGTTTACCGAGACGGCCGGGCGTGCTAGAGGTGCCCGACCGCCCCGTGAGGTGCCGACCGAGGTCCCGCAGCGCAGTCGCCGGCGGACCTCGGGATTGGGCCCACCATCGCTGCCGATGGTGCTTTGACGGAACGCCGCCCGAGCAGATGACCAGGGCCCGCCGCCGGGAGAAGAGAGCGAGTGGGTCACTCTTCGCCAAGGCGCTCGACGCCGAACAGAGATGGAGCAGTCCGAAGGGCGACTTTGCTCTAGAATCTTCCACCAGCGCTGACGCGATGGTCGTGAGTCCGCCGATCACCTTGGTAAGTTGACGAAAGAACCCAACTTGTAAAATTCGACGACGCGCCGTGAGACTAACGGATAGTCCGCACCTTGCAAAGATCTCGCGGGCTTGCTCGAGGGCAAGCCGAAGCCATGGCGCCGGACACCCAAAGCGGCACGCTGCGAAGAGAGAGCGACGGCCAGCGCTGAGTTGCGCTTAGCTCAAGAGGCGCCGAGCGTGAGGCGGTCGGGCGCGGAAGGTCCGCCAAGAGCCGGAGGGCCGCTAAGGCTCTCTTCGATGAGCGCTGGGGCCCGATCCCCGAGGACGGCGTGGCGAGCTCGAGTCCTCCCGGCAGAGGCCACCCGCTAGGACGCCGCCACCACCGCAGAGGCAAAGACAAGCGCAGTAACCCGTCTGCGGACCGAGCGAGACCAGCTCGGCGACGCCGACCGAAGTCCGCCCGAGCGAGGCCGCCGGCGACTCGACTCCTTGAGGACCTCCTACGACGCGGTCAGCAAGAGGCTCGCAACTCGCGAACTCCGCTACGGTAAGGGTCTCAACTTATTTGATTCTCGGGCGCTGTGAAGTCGCGATCATCCGGCGCCGCTGCCATCTACAGAGGTGCGAAGAACTTGGGCCTCGCCGTTGAGGAGCGGAAGGACGCCTAATGTGCCCGCGACGAGGCGGCCACGGCGCGGACGCGGCTCTGGCGCGCCAAGGTTGCCGGAAGAGGTCGCCGAGCCGCCACGTAACCGAGGCCTTCGCAAGGCCGCCAGACGCGTGCGCCGGTCCTTGAGCAGCGGCGGCCCGAAGCGCTCGGGCGCCTCGCTAGCCCGATTCACGGAGCGCGCCGAGAGGCGGTGATTGCCGGCGCGCGCTGAGCTTCTCGCTACCGGGTCAACACCATCTCGCACTATGACGGAATTGACCTCGCGGTGGTGAGCTGCAGCGGCGCCGGGAACCGGACCGATGGAGAGATCGACAGGTTTGAGCTCTTGGTCGAGCCGCACGCTCGGGAGATTGCCAGCCATGTCTCGCCGCAGGTCGCCCTCGATGAAGAACAAAGTAGTTAGATTTATCCTCCTTTTTAATTGTAAAGACTATTATGCTTGTAAACAATCTTTAAGGTTAACAAGTTCCAGTACGCCTCTTGCCCCTTTTGTGTTTTTGGTGAACGTTTGACCGCCATAGCCTTAAGGACCGCAAGGTCACTTATGCGTAGGTCGGGTTGTTTCGGGAGGCTAAGAGGATAGGAATCTTGGTTACTCAAAGAGCTATGCGCACTTGTGAGGATAGAGTGTTCTGATCGACAAAAGATCGCTTCTACTGGGCATTTCTTCTTCCGCAAGTGCCGTAACCATAGCCGGGCGAGGCCATAGCACTCGGGTCGAGAGGATTACCGCCGGGAGGACTCGTGACGGTCTGGTCACCGACCCGCACGAGCGTGTGAGTTAGCCGAGTTGGCGCGGGGGAGTGTTCCCGATCGACTAAAAGTCACTCCACTCGCACTTCCTTCTTCCGCTAAGCGCTACTTAGCAACCATAGCCACGGGCGTAGGCCGAAGCGCTTGGGTCGAGAGGTTACCGCCGGATGGACCTTATGATCGGTCGGTCACCGACCCGCACGAGCGCGCGAGCTAGCCGAGTTTGCGCGGAGGAGTGTTCCTAATCGACCAAAAGGTCACCCACTCGCACTTCCTTCTTCCGCGCAAGCGCTACTTAGCAACCATAGCCGGGCGAGGCCGTAACGCTTGGGTCGAGAGGTTACCACGGATGGACCTTGTGATTGGTCGTCACCGACCGCGCAGCGCCCACCGTAGCACCGAACGGGGTGCCAAGGCAGCCCCCGAGCGCCGCATGGCGACTGTGTGCTCGGAAGGGCACGGAAAAGACCATGTCGGGAAAAAGAAAAGAGTTTAGGGATAGAATCGCCTTAACTTTCTATGTTCCAAGCGTTCGGAAGGATGCGACCGTCGCGGCCCTTGAGTCGAAGGTGCTCGGCCGGAGAACCTCTACGACGGTGAAGGGCCTTCCCAGCGGCGATAGCTTGTGCTTGTCTTTTTGGTTTGGACCCGCGCAGACTGTGTCGCCAAAGATCAAGGATCGCTCAACTCGGGCGGCCGTGGTAGCGCCAGAGCTTGTTGATACTTAGCCGATCGCAGACGCCACGCCATGCGCCTCGCCGAGCCGGTCGATGGCGTCTTGTTGCGAGGCGAGCCCCGAGCCTCATCAAGGCTTGTAGTCTTGGGCGCCATACTCGAGGTTCGCTGGCAAGACGGCCAGCGCCAACACCACGAAGAATGGTGTAAACCCGATCGCCAGCGGGCGTGGTCCGCAGCTCCGAGGACGGAGGCGCTCGCCACCCACCGCCCGCCGGCGCTTGAGCCGACTAAAGATCCGCGCTTGAGTCCTGAAGGATCATGCCGCTCGCACGCTCGACCGCCGTTAGTCCGCGGACGGGCCACCACGCCCAATCGACACGGATGTTGAAGTCGCCGCAGAACTCGAGGAACTCCTTTCTCGCGGAATCGCGCCCGCTGTTCGGTGATGATAGAGTTGGGGACTCAACCAAAAACGATGTCGCGGAAGAAGATGGCCGCCAGCCGACATGACGCCACGACAAAGCTTGGCCTCTATCCACTTGGTGAATTTATCCACCGCGACTAGAGATGAGTAAAGCCCCGGCGCTTTCTTGAAGGGCCCGACCGGATCGAGTCCCCAAACCGCAAACGCCATGTGACGGGATCGTCGCAAGGCCCGAGCCGCGGATGTGTCCGCCGGCAAAGAATTGGCACTTTCGCAGCGCGCACGACCGCTTTCGGCGTCGGACACGGCGGTCGGCCAATAAAAACCTTGTCGAAAGGCCTTTCCAACGAGGATCGGGCGCAGCATGGTGGCCGCAGACCCGCCATGGATATCGAGCAAAGAAATGCTTCCTTGGTCGGCCAGAACGCACTCGAGGACCCGGAGGACTCTCTTGTAAAGGTCCGGGCCGACCAGACGAAAGATTTTGCTCGCCGAGCGAGGCGCCGGCCTCGGTCGGTCAGTGAGCGACCCGTCTGTCAAACGGCCGATGAAGAGCTTCCTCCACGGACTCTACCGCTAGCAGCACGCGGTTCGACCCGGCCAAGTCTACGCGATCGCGCGGCGGCCGGGTGACCGTGATAGGTGAATCAGAGACCGCCGACCACCGAGTCCGGTGGATGGAAGGTTGCAGGAGGTCGCAGACGAAGATCCCGCGGATCGACTCTGCGGAGGCAAGATTGGCTAGGTAATCGGCCCACCGTTATGGCGCTCAGAATGGTGGAGCTCAAACCCTTGAACCGCGCCTCGAGCTTGCGACTTCCCGACAAGACGCAGCCCATACGGGCGCCTCGGCTCAAGCCTTCATGACCGGTCGACGATAAGCTTGGAGTCCCCGTGGACGCAGAGTCGGCGAGCGCCGAGGTCGGCAGCGATCCGAGACCGCTGACGAGCCTCGTGATTAGGCGATGTTGTTGGTCGCGCCAAGAGCAACTCGATGGCGATTGAAGTTTGTTCCCGAGCGGGAAATGATGATTTACTCCGCGCGCGCGCCGTTCTTGGCGTAGGACCCATCAAAGTACATTGTCCAAGACGGGTCTTCGACACGTGGCGCTGGCTTGGCCCACTCGGCGACGGTCGGCCAGTACTCGCGACGATGATCGTCCGAGGACGATGTTATGCCGTGGTCACGAGCTCGAGCGCCACTTGGCTATCCTTCCCGAGGCGCCGCGGTTGTGGACGATCTCGCCGAAGCGGGACGCGGTCACCACGTGATGGAGCTTGGTCGGCGTAATGGACGAGCTTTCTCTTGGCGATGAGCACCGCAGAGCAGTTTTTCTCGCACTCGCGGTACCGAGCCTCGACTCGGAAAGAACTCACGATGAAGTAGATCGCCGTTGTACCTTGAGTTCACGCCTTCCTCCGCTCGTTCCACCACAAGGGCCGTGACCGACGACTTGAGCGATGGCGCGATGTAGTAGCGGCCAGGTCGCTCGCGCCGGGCGACCAGACCGGAGGCGAGGATAGGAAGGCCTTCAGCGCGAGGGCTTCGAGCCTCCCGGGTCCGGTGAAGCGCTTGTTTTTTGAGCACCAGAAGCAAGATTCGCCGCCAAGGCGAGACACGAACGGCCAAGGCGCAAGGCATCCCGTTAGCCTCGACCCCTTTGAGATTAGGAACCGCCCATCCTTGCGATCGCCGAGATCTTCTCCGATTGGCCTCGATACTCGCCGAGACGATGAAGCCGAGCAACTTCCTCGGGGACCCCAAGACGATTTCTGGTTGAGCTTTATACTGAACCGCCGAAGATTCGCGAAAGTTTCTTCCAGTCGGCAATAAGGTCGTGGGCATTCTCGGTCTTTACGACGATGTCGCCAACGAGGCCTCAACGCTGCGGCCGACCGTTGTTGAAGCACGCTTGCATACATCGGTATGTATACCAAGGTTTTAGGCCGAACGGCATTGTAACGTAGCGTAACGAGCCGAACGGCGTGATGAAGGAAGTCGCGAGTGGTCTGACTCTTCACGCTTATCCGTGGTAGCCCGAGTAGGCATCCGAAGGAAAGAGACTCGACACCGCGTGGAGTCGATGACTTGGTCGACGCGGCAAGTGGAACGGTCTTTGGGACACGCTTTGTTGAGACTCGATAGTCAACACACATTCTCCATTGCCCATTTTTCTTTTTACAAGCTGAGGTTGGCCACCACTCGGGGTGGCGGACCTCTTTTATAAACCCCGCACCAAAAGCTTGGCGATCTCCTCCTATGATTCTCGCCTCTCCTCGTCGGCGGAAGGCGCTGACGACCGGCTTGAGCCCGGTCGGATGCTCAGGAGTGCTCGGCGACTTCCCAGGATTCTCGGCATGCCTGAGGACCTCCATGCGAAGACGCCTTTGTTGGCGCGAGGAAGCCGACGAGCGCTTTCTTATTTGGCGGGAGCGTGGTTCGACCAGACGGTCTTGGCCTGATCGCAGGATCGACCGCGACCTTCTTCGTGTCCCTACGGATTGAGGATCCCGCCCGACTTGCCGGACTCGGGCGGACTGAGGCTTCCTCCCGAGGTTGTTGAGCTCTGGCAGACGCGATGATCGCCGAGGCAAGCTCACAACCGCCCTCCGCAGATTGTAGGCAAGTCGAAAGACGATGCCACGCGATGACTCCTCGTGGCCCGCATCTTCACTGAGGTAGGCTTAATGGGATCGCCATGAACTTGGCGAGCATGGCCGCCCAGATAGCGTGATAGAGCCGGAAATCCACAACCTCGAAGCGAGGGTCTCGCGCGGAAATTCCCTGTTCCCAAAGGTGACGGACAGTCGACCGCCCGAGCGGACGGGCTCGCCGCCGTGGATGACGCCATGGAAAGAGCCTTGCTCGGTCGGAGACTCGAGCGAGAATCCCCATGGCGCCGAGCGTCTCCACGCAGAGGATGTTGAGGCCGCCGCCGCCATTCATGAGCACCTTGCGAGGCGCTTCTTCCCACGACGGGTCGACCACTAGCGTATCTTCCTACTGGGAATGTGGTCGGGTGATCACCGATCGGCGTGAACGGAACTCGACCACCGGAGGTATTGAGGACTACGAGCGAGGCGTGGACCTCACGGAGGCGAAGTTTGAGCCGACGCTTGTCGGCGCAGAGCACGCCGGCCCGCCAAAGATCATGAGGCGCCCGTCGGGTTCGGGAACTCGCCGTCGCTTTTTCTCCACTTACCCGCGTGGTCGTGGTCGCTTCTTTCCTTTGCCCCATGGCGTCGTGGGGCGCAGAAAGAAGTGCCTCAAGACTTCGCATCCCAGATTTATGTTTGACGGAACCCGTGGTTCGCACCCGGCCGCCCATCAATTTCGGCGGTCGACGCGACGGCCGGCCGCACACCGGCCGCTTGGCAGGGGCGGCCGACGATGGCAACCACTGAGACTCGCGGACTGTTTTCCATGCCGCCCGCTTGTCTGAGCGGTGGGCGGATCCGATTTGGACGCCGCCCTTGCCGGGCCTTTCCTCCTTCGAAGATGGCCCCACAGCCTCGCCGAGGCGTGGTTGGCGGCGATGTCGAGGAGCTCCTTGGTGGTCCTGGGCTTGAGGCGGCCCTTGTGCACCGTGGCCTTGCGCGAGGTGTCAGATGACGCTCCCACGACATCGGAGATGTCGGGAGCTCGTTACGTGGCGAAAACCACCGGATGTAATCCCGAGGGTTTCCCGCCGCCGCTTGCCCTTCGTGTCCCAGGAGTTGCGGGCGCTTGTAAGTGCCTCGAAGTTGCCGACGAAGAGGTCTTCAAGTCGGCCCGCCTCGATGGTTTTGGCGGGCAAGTACTGAGCCAAGCTCGCCGAGTCCGCAAGGTAGATGGGAGGTACCGGATGATGAAGAGATCATCCGTCGCTTCTCCCGCCCGCATGCGAGCCAGTAGTCTTCGCCGACACACCGGTTCGTGGCCCCAGCAGTACTTGGCGATGTTGGTGGCGCCCGACCGCAGGAAATCACCGACGGATCCTCGGCGTAAAGCCCGTGGTCCAGACCATCGGGGCTTGGTCATGCGGCGGTGGCGCCCGCCGCCCACAATACGTGAGCGACGGCCTCCTCCGCCGCTTTCTCCGCACTCGAGGTGGCGCGAACGTCGAGGCGCCGCTGAGGCACCGCGCACCGGGGCGCGAGGCCCGGGTGGTTCGTGGTGTGGCGCCGCCACGGACCACCGGCCGAGCGCGGGCGCGGGCTCGGTGCCGAGGTGGCGTCGGGCGAGGAGCCGGAGGCTCGCATGTGTTGCACGGCCAGACGCTCCACCACCGGAGGTTCTCGCACGTGGCTTTGGCCTCCGGCCGGCCGGCCCGGAAGGCCTCGGCAAGATCGCAGCCCGCGCCACGCTCGCTTGCACTGGGAAGAACCGAGGGCCGCTTGATTCTTCCGCCACCATGATGTACTGTCGCGCAAGGTCCGCTGCCGCCGGCACTGCCGGGCCTCGGCTCATCTCGCTCCAGTTAGCTCGAGCCGGTCGAGCTCACCTCTTCGCTTATCCAGCTCTTCGCATTGCCGGCCGGAGTTCGGCTACGCGAGCTTGAGCGCGTTCAAGACGCCACTGGTGTTCCTCCTCCCGCGCCTCGGTCAAGGCCGGATGGGGCCCGTGAACGCGGGGTTATGATTAAATCGGCCGTGCCCGCCATGTTGCACTCGCGAAAGTGCCGCCATGCGCGTGGTACTCCGTGTCGAGCCGGAGTCGTGGTGGAAGAGTCTTCCCGGCAGCTCGGACAGAGGCCGCATGTAGCCACCATCGCCACAAGTTGTGAGCTGCGGGAGGTGACACGGCCACCGCCGCCCACGGAGCTTCGCCGACGCGTGGCGAGCGCCTCGTGCTCCGGCTTTGGGACTCGCAGGGCGCCTGCCGGGGCTTAGCGGTCGCCGAGATGGCGCCCAAGCTTTGGGTCTGCGCCGCCTCGATGGCGCGCGGATGAGCGTAAGCCTCCCGCCGAGGTGACGCAAAGTTGAGGAGCCGGCGGATCTCGCTCCGGCGCAGCCATGCCGTCGCGGTGAAAGATGCCATCGGGAGGCAAGCTTAATCCGAGATGGCGATGAAGACGCGCCAAGGCCCTACCGGGCGCGCCAACCGCTTGCGCGTTCGAGCACCGGCAAGTAAATTTGTAAGTCTAAGGCCGCGCTCCACTTCTGAATGGTTAGACTCGAAGTCCAAGATGTATACCGGTTGGGCCAAGGTCCCTACTCGGTCGTGTGGTAGCGTTGTATTCTCTTTAGTATGGATGATCGCACAAAGTTTACAAGCGAGAGTGCTAATGGCTTAGCGAGATGGGTTCGATTGCCCTCCTACGGGGTTCCCGCCTCCTTTATACGAAAGGAAGGGGCAGTTACATCGAGAATGGGAGAGGACGAGATGACCTACACTAAGAGCTTTGGTCCTTCGCTCACTGACCGATCATCGCCTGCCTTGCCCATGCCGGGTCGGTAGCTTAGTTGGTCGGCGGTTAGGTATTTCCTGAAACGGCTGCACCGCCTCGCGAACCTTACGAGTGTTGACGTTGTCGCGCATGACGTGGGAGTTGCCTCGGAGAGAGCGTGTCTTCGCATCAGATGTGACCTACGACGGATCGGGAGCATGACTTCGTCGACCATTAAACCTTCTAGGAAGGAGCCACCGCCTTGTATAGTCACTTCGATTGACCCCGCTCGGGGTACGTGGTCGCTGGTGGTAGAGGCTTTGACACGCGCCCTGGCGTGGGTTGTCTTGGCACGACGAGTCAGGATCCCGACCACGCGCGAAGTCGGAGCCTCGCTGTCGAGCCGGGGTCCTGCTCGCGGCGGGGCCTGAGCCTCGCAGTCTGAGACACTTCCTCGACGGCGGGAAGGGATGTCTCGTGTGGCCTTGCGGTGCTGCTTCGGCCCAGAGTGGGTCGAGGCGGCTGTTGGGCTTGAGCTGTGCTTGAGGTCACGGCCGTTACCGGACCGTTGGGTACCTGTTATAAGTATTCGTCAGGCGGCGGCGGCCAAAGCAAAGCAGGAGGTTTTCAATGTCCCAAGTGCATGGTTGCTGACTTGCTGTGTGGGTGGAAGCCAAGGGGCAATATTGGTACTTCATAACTTTTTGGTTGCCAAGAAAATTCAAAAAAAGGAAAAAGTCCAATGAGACTGACAGAGTGGTAGAAACTCTAATTGCAGCAACTTTGGATGGTATTAAAGTGTACCAAAACCTTTTGAGTGGTCTTTTGCTGAAGTGGTCATCTTTGGGTGGTATGAAGCCAAATTTTCCTTCATCTTTTCAATGGTCTGGTAATGGATCTTCCTTTCAGCTGCTGACTCTAAGTAAATTGCTATTTATATTGTTTGCCATATCTGACCAGTCATTTCTAACACCATTTTGTACTATAATGAAAAGACTGGCTTAGCAGAACTAATAACTACCCACAGTTTGCTCATGCCAAGGTTTTTAAGTCCTAATGGTAAACTACTCGCCTCACCATGTAATTTTTTTTTACAAGATCAACAATGTATTAGGGTTGCGGTAGCACCAATTGAAAAAAAAAAAAGCTTGTCCAACATCGTTTGAGATGGATTGAACATCCCCAAAGGAGGCCTCCTGAGGAACCAATGTGTAGTGGAATTTTAAGTCGTCTCAAAAACATGAGGTAGAGGTCGACCGAGTCCGACGTGGGAAGAAGCACTTAAGAGAGACTTGAGAGATTGGAGTGTATCCAAAGAATTGGCGTTGGATAGGAGTGGATGGAAGTTAGCGATCCATGTAACAAAACCATGATGTAAGATCGAAGGTTAAGAGCTTTATTGACTTTGATTGAGTTTCATTCCTGGCGGCCTAGCCTACCCCAACTTGTTTGGCACAAAAGGCTTGGTTGTTGTTGTTGTATCAACAATGTGTCCATGCACAAAAGGACTGCAAGCTCCATCAATTAAATAATCTAAGCAAGCAGATAGCCTAACATTCTTTAACAGCAAGATCAATGACTAACTAATCGGATTCTACTTCATTGTGTAATTCCTATGAACAAAGAGGACATTATGTAATTCCTTTCTCTGGTGCACAACTGCATTACCAAATGACAATGGTAGATCTCTCCCTAGATAACATATTTGCTTTTAATCAGAATCAGCTGGCGCCGCTGGGGTTGAATTTGAGAATACCAAAGGGCAAAGTGTTCTAACAAAGATAAGTAATTTATACATACCCAGGTTGGGAGATTGGTGTATCAACATCATCCAAAGCAAAAGGATACTCTGCATCATCTAGATCATCTTGCCAAGGGGAATCACAAGAGGAGAGTGCAGAAAACCTGCCAGATTCATCCTTACTGTCCTTGCCCTGCACATGGGCAGCCAAATAATGTCTAAGCAGGTTAACTCAATTAACATTTAACCTGTCAGCCCTCACGGCTGCGGGAGAGCTATTTCAATTGATGAATAAGATTTCAGTAGCTGATGCAGAGGGTCAAATTTACTTCCCCTAAAGGCAAGACACTAAATAAAAATGCAAGGGCAGGAAAATATTTTAATGGAAAGAGTTAATGCGAAGTTCCAAACTATGCATTGCGCCGTCTCCATCGGACATGGCAATTGAGCAAAAGTACAGTAACTAGAATTTCGCAACAAATCATGAAGCTAAAATTTAGGTTGAAAATAGAATTCGTGCATGAGTAAAATTGCCAAATGCCCTTAGTTTGTTAGATGTATTTCTCCACTAGACTATCAAGCAAAGGCTATTCAAGTTAACAGTTGTTCCCAGTTTCAACATTCTCTCATACGGCAAAATCCAATCTTTAACTGCGAGGTGTAAACATCAGTTGAGCAAGTGCCAAAGCCATGAATCACCTTGGGTCCTGGTGACGAGCTCGCATAGGGTTCCATTATCCGAAGTCCTTCCGTCCTCCCGAACGACCTGCTACTCTCTGATGGAGACTCTTGTGCACCTGCTGCCCCCAAGTCTCCTACTCTCCTCGGAGATGGCGGTGGCAGCATGAATCCTCTAGTGGGGTCCAGCACGTTATGACGGTGCACGGGGCTCCTTCTCCCCCCCACCTGAGGTATGGTCACCGGCGCAGACTCCCCCCTCAGACGCGACTGAGGGTACCCACCGTGAAAGGTGGGGGGCGAGGGCGTCTGTGACGTGTAAAGCACTGGCGGTGGCGAAAATCTCGCTTGCTGCGTCGGCGCGTGCGGCCAGAGCGCAGGCGGCGCCCAGCTGTGTGGACGCTGCTGCCGATAGGACGGTGGAAAAGCGGAGCCCGTAGCTTCCGTGAGAGAAGCCGGGAAGGCGCGCATGGTCTCGGCGGCTGGACTGCCTACGTAGTCGGTGATTAGCATCGAGGGCGAGAGAGAGGAGATCTCGAGGTTGAAGGCGGCGAGGCTGGGGAGGTACTGAACGGAGACGGCGAGGCGGCCGGGCTGGGTCTCGACGGGGACGAAGCGGTGGGAGCGCATGGCGGCCTCCTCAGCGCGGGAGAAGGGCACGGCGAAGGAGCCAACGCGGTGGCCCATCTCGTAGTTATACGACTGGTTGGCGCAAAAGAGGCGGAAAACGCGGTACGCCGGCAGGAGGCGGAGCGTGGCGTACACTGACCTCAGCAACGTCATGCATCGCTTGTACGCCCGGTTCACGGCCAACCCCTCGCCCGCCGCCGCCGCCGCAGCGTCCGGCCATGGCTCGCACGCCACCGTCCACCTCTCCACCACCTCCCCTCCCGCTCCCCCATCGCCGGCGGGGGCCAAGTGGATGTCCACCACGAGCGGGTCCCCAGGGCCCGGCGCCTCCAGGAGCTCGGCCGCGGGCGGCGGCGGCGGGTCGTGCAGCGGGAGGTGGAACCACCTGTCCCGCTTCCGGAACGACGACGAAGCAGCCGGCGCGGCGGCGAAAGGCCGCGGAGCGCGCACGGCTAGGACGGCGTGGAGCACCTTGAGGTGGAACTGCTCGACCATTAGCTCCGCGCCCGCGCGGCCGCCCGCCCCCGAGTCCGAAAGGCTGGACATTGCTGCCGAACGCCAGCCCCAGCGCCGCCCAGCTCCTCGTCACGACTGCTCAAGCTCTCAGCTCCCAAACTGCGCGGCATCGCTGGCGCTCGCAGCAGTAAGACTGCATAAATCCGATCTGCTTACGATCGGAGGCCCGGGTGGGCGGATTAGATCTGCGCGCTGATGGGGAGGGAGAGGGGAGGTTGGAGTTGGAGTTGGAGATTTGGATGGACGGGGGAGGAGACGAGTGGAGGTTGAGTTGGGTTGTTTATCTGTGAGGATTAAGGATCGCTGGTTTATTTTGGGTTTGGGTTAAGGCGTCGCTGTTGGTGTCGTCATGATGGGATTATTATGGTGGTCACTGGTCACGACGAAACGAATGATTTCCGTGGTGATTATAAGTAAAATAAGCTGTTAAGCTATCATTAATCCTTTTTTTTCAAGGGTTTAGTTATGATGGACGTTTAGCTTAGTTTTTCTCTTGGATTAGTATGAGCATTCGGGGTCCTGGAAAATAGATGCGTGTCAACCGCTCTTCTAGGTTTTTTTAATACATTTTTGCGGCCCGTTTGATTCATCTGCCAAGGAATCTATGAAGAAAAATGCCGGGATTGTTAATTTTCTACTTTTCTTCCCCGATATATCCTATCTCAGTTTATTTTTAATAACCGATACATTTAATTTTACTGTTCAATCTTTGACTAATAATAACTTTCAAACTATTTAGTTAGAGAAAATGAAAATCGTATGACATAGAAAATGCGTTAATAGTATCTTATATTTAGAAGTATTCACATAATATTCATTGTTAAGAAATAACATTCAAAAGTTTAAATAGTTATTAGAAAACCGAGGGGGTACTTCGTTGGTGCGTAAAACCGCAAAACAGAAGCATTGTTCTTCAAAAAGAAAATAGAAAAGATGTGTTGGATTGTGATAAGAGGGGTATGTCTTTTCTTTCACTACCATAAGGCAAACCTGGATCTATTTTTGTGGCTAATATTTTCTGCTGGCATTGTGAGCTTTATGCGACATCAAAAAGAGTTGTTGTAGATAAAATTTGGTATTTTGTGTTTGTGGGATGCTACTTAGATTCTGTAGACGTTTAATTTAGTTTCTCAAATCTTTTCTGCATTTGTGACGGATTAGGTAATGTCTTCTCTGCAGCTTGAGTGAGGTATGGTTGCTGCATTTTTTCTTCTTTCGCGAAGGTGATGATTGCTGCTTAACTGACGCAAATATCTGAAATTGCCCCCCGAAACTCCGCACAAAGGAAATGCGTACCAAACTGCCAATGAAATGGAAGAAGACGTGTATAACAATTATCTCTATGTTTTAATTTTTTTTCTCCGTTGAGAGGACAGCTTAAAACTGCTTTGTCATAGTCAAATCGTTCACTTGTTCCTGTAAAGAAGCAATGACTAAGCATTTTGTCATTCAAAAAAATGACTAAGCACCGACGAATAATGGCTGATGATTATGCGATGCTCCAACACCCTTAGGCCTTATCCATCTGCACCTTGTCATCTGAGGTATCTTTACCGAGAGCTCCGAGCGTTACTTTCTTAGGACAGCATTCGACTGGGGTCATGTTCTGCTTTTACCCCGTCCTTATCAGTTTCGAGTTCACAGAACGCATCTACTCCCTCCTATTAATGTGATGCATATATATTTTTAAAAGCTTTGTTAGAAAATACTTCTTTTATTTTGCTACATTTGCTTATGATCTTAGAAGTGCTCCATCAATCATATATATATATATATATATATATATATATATATATATATATATACACTGCGTTATTCTTTGGCTGCGTGTAGAATAGCCTATTCTACTCCCCAGCCATTTAATCAAGTCCGATCGAGCCAATCTGTGCAACAAAACGGTCCGTGGCAACCAACCAGCAAATAACTAGTAAATGCTACTTCTAGTTTGTATATGAATCTTTCTTTTTTTGATTTAGCCATAACATTCAGATGAGATTGAATTTTGATTTCAAATTTTACACGATTGTAGAATCTCACCTTCCCTACGTATGGTATTTTTTTGAGAATTTTTCAAAACTTATACATATGATTTTCGTAGACTTTATACTATTTAGCTGCTGTGTACAGCATGTAGTAACAGATTGAGTAGGAAGCAGTAAAATGCAGCTTTCTTGATAGTAAACTGTAGTATATGCTGTTGTTCGGTATTTTGTTATTTTCATATCTCTCAAATCCCACTAAGTTTGGTTTTGAAATTTTTCAGGGTTGTAGAATATTACCTTCGCTACGTGTGATAATTTTTTGAGAATTTTTCACAGTAAAGTGTTATTTTTTTGATAGTAAAAGATAGTATACGCTGTTGTTTGTCACTTTGTTATTTTCATATCTCTCAAATTCTATTGAGTTTGGTCTTCAAATTTTGCAGGATTGTAGAAGTTTAACTTCTCTACGTGTGGTGATTGTTTGAGAATTTTCTAAATAATTTACTGTGGGCCCAACAAATAGAAATAAATTTTTATTTATGAAAATCAATGGTACACATTTTCACAAATTCTAAAAAAATTACTATAGATATGGTAGGTGAGATTATACAACCCTGAAAATTTTGAAATTCAAAATCAATACCAACTGAAAGATATGAAAAAAACAAATTTGGTTAACTAGTGATTTTTCACTGTCCAGTGCTTTGTCAATTTCATATCTTTTAAATGCGATTTAGTTTGGTCTTCTAATTTTGTAGAGTTGTAGAAGCTCACGTATCCTACGTATCGTAATTTTTTTGAGATTTTTTTAAAATTTATACATATGATTTTCGTAGATTTTATACTATTTGACTGCTGTATACACCATGTAGTAACAGATTGAGTAGGAGGCAGTAAAATACAGCTTTCTTGACAGTAAACTGTAGTATATGCTGTTGTTCGATATTTTGTTATTTTCATATCTCTCAAATACCAATGAGTTTGGTTTTGAAATTTTTCAGGGTTGTAGAATATTACCTCCGCTACGTGTGGTAATTTTTTGAGAATTTTTTACAGTAAAGTGTTTTTTTAGTAAAAGATAGTATACGCTACTGTTTGGCACTTTGTTATTTTCATATCTCTCAAATCCTACTGAGTTTGGTCTTCAAATTTTGCACGATTGTAGAAGCTCAACTCTTCTACGTGTGGTAATTTTTTTAGAATTTTCCAAATATTTTACTGTGGGTCCGACAAACAGAACTAAATTTTTATTTATGAAAATGAACTGTACACATTTTCAAAAATTCTAAAAACATTACTGTAGATATGGTAGGTGAGATTATACAACCCTGAAAAATTTGAAATTCAAAACCAATACCAACTGAAAGATATGAAAAAGACAAATTCGGTTGACTAGTGATTTTTCACTGTCTAGTGCTTTGTCAAGTTTATATCTTTTAAATGCGATTTAGTTTGGTCTTCAAATTTTGTAGAGTTGTAGAAGCTCACGTATCCTACGTATGATGATTTTTTTGAGATTTTTTGAAAACTTATGCATATGATTTTTGTAAACTTTATACTATTTAGCTGGTGTGTACAGCATGTAGTAACAGATTGAAAACGACAGTAAAATGCAGCTTTGTTGATAATAAACTGTATTATATGTTGTTGTTCGGTATTCTGTTATTTTTATATCTCTCAAATTCCAATGATTTTGGTTTTGGAATTTTCCAGAGTTGTAGAATATTACCTCCCCCACGTGTGGTAATTTTTTAGAATTTTTCACAGTATAGTGTTATTTTTTTGATAGTAAAAGATAGTATACGTTGCTGTTTGGCACTTTGTTATTTTCATATCTCTCAAATCCTATTGAGTTTGGTCTTCAAATTTTGTAGTATTGTAGAAGCTCAACTCCTCTACGTGTGGTAATTTTTTGAGAATTTTCCAAATATTTTACTACGGGTCCGACAAACAAAATTAAATTTTTATTTATGAAAACCAACTGTACATATTTTCAAAAAATCTAAAAACATTACTATAGATATGGTAGGTGAGATTATACAACCTTAAAAAATTTGAAATTCAAAATCAATACCAGCTGAAAGATATGAAAAAGACAAATTCAGTTGACTAGTGATTTTTCACTATCTAGTGCTTTGTCAATTTCATATATTTTAAATGCGATTTAGTTTGGTCTTCAAATTTTGTAGAGTTGTAGAAGCTCACGTATCCTACGTATGTTAATTTTTTTGAAAACTTATACATATGATTTTCATAGACTTTATACCATTTGACTACTGTGTACAGCATGTAGCAACACATTGAGTAGGCGGCAGTAAAATGTAGTATATGTTGCTGTTCAGTATTTTGTTATTTTCATATCTCTGAAATCCCATTGATTTTGGTTTTGAAATTTTCCAGGGTTGTAGAATATTACCTCCCCTACGTGTGATAATTTTTTAAGAATTTTTCACAATAAAGTGTTATTTTTTTGATAGTAAAAGATAGTATATGCTGCTGTTTGGCACTTTGTTATTTTCATATCTCTCAAATCCAATTGAGTTTGGTCTTTAATTTTTTCAGGATTGTAGAAGCTCAACTCCTCTACGTGTGGTAATTTTTTGAGAAATTTTCAAACATTTTACTGCAGATGTAGCAAACAAAACTTTATTCTTATTCATGAAAACCATAAGTACATGTTTTCAAAAATTCTGAAAAAATTACTACAGATAGGGGAGGAGAGATTATACAACACTGTAAAATTTTAAGACCAAAATCAATATCAGTTGAAAGATATGAAAAAAAACAAAGAAGAGACAAATTCATGTACAAACTACAATACGCATTAACTAGCTGGGTTGACCAACACATGAACTAGTAACTGATTCGGTAGTAATTCAATCTGTTGTTCTATAGTAAAATGTATTTGTGATTTACTACCGAATTAGATTCAGGTGTGCTTTGCATGCGCTTCGACAATAAATTCATCAGTTGTTCTGTAGTAAACTATTTCATGATTTACTAGTAGGCTGTATTTACTAGTGTTGTTTGTAATGCATTAACTCACTACGTTTTGGCCAGCGCGTGGAATTTACTTCTCCGGTCAGAGCGCATAATAGCTATTCTACGCTCAGGAGTAGAATAGCGCCACCATGTGTGTGTATATATATATATATATATATATATATATATATATTTCGTCACGGTCTTCAAAACATCGTTTCGACCACTAATTTCTATTATAATATATTTATAAAACTTAATAAAATAATAATATTATGAAAATACTTCTTGAGACAAATCTACCCATATGATTTTCATATACAGCTAGTATTTGTCTATTGAGGAAATATATAGTGTAGTTATTGTAATTGTTCCACTCATTGCCCTTAATTGCTTTGAAAGATGTTAGGTGGCCGTCTTAGATCATTTAATAGGAAGATGTATAGTCATTTCTTATTACTCTCTCTCGTCACAAATAATTATCGTTTTGGATATCGACACAGTTTTCAAAGCACATGTTTGACCATTAATTTATATTATAGTATATTTATAAAACCCAATAATACTATAATATTATGAAAGTATTTTTCAAAACAAATCTACACGTATGATTTTCATGTATCAAATATAAATATTTAAAAGATATTGACAATCAAAGTTTTGAAAGTTTGACTGTATCTATATTCAAAACGACAACTATTTGTGACCGGAGGGAGTAACTATTCCTTATAATTAATGTTTACTTGGTCGGTACGTAAGATGGGTTATGGATAAATATAACGAAACCGAGGAAGTATAGGGCTAGCTTTTAGTAAAAAGATGAGCAACGCTTATGTTGTGTTATGAGTTCTCGTACCTAGGGGCGGAGCCAGGCCTCGGGCCACCCGGGCCTGGGCCCGAGACCTGGCCCAAAATATCATTTTTGTAATACTAGACTACGGGTGCTACTACTTATAGATGGATCAGGTCAAACAAGAAAAGTCTAGACAACCCAGAGCACAACATTGTGCTCGATAAGTAACATCAGTAGGCTAAATATCCTTTGGGCCAGCCCAGGCCCAAGCCTGGGCTGGCTCCGCCCCTGCTCGTACCGTGTCCATTCGTTATCACCTACACAGTGCATCCTATGTTATCATCCAAACAAAAAGAAGAGAGAGAGAGAGTCACGGATCATTGTGCTAGCAATGGGCCACGTAGCTTTGTGATAGGCCTTTGGGAACGGACGGCCCGTCCGCGCCGTGCGGGCTGCGTGGTTGCTTGATTCGGCTTAGTGTGTTTTTTTTACCTTTCCGATCGCGATGCGCAGCACTATTCCCTCCCTCTGCTAGTTCCGACTCGAGTTTCGAGACCTCGCTACGATTCGGCGCCGCCGCAACCGCCAGGGCCACGACGCCGTTCTTCAAGAAGAAGCAGACGCAGAAGCGGGAGAAGCGCCAAGGACCGGCGGCCGAGCCACAGGTGACGGTGCGGGTTGTGCGCCCGGGAGGTCGAGATGCCGACGTCGTACCTCAGCAGGCCGCACTTCGCTCCGCTGAAGGCAGAGGCCGAGGAGGAGTACGGCGTCCAGCGGGGGGGACGTCATCGCCACCCCGGGTAAGCTCAAGGACGTCTAGCACGTCAAGGATGGCTACGCCGACGAGAAGCCGTTGACGACGGGATACAGCCTTGGTTGGCACTTAGCTAGGCCACATTGATGCCGCTTTCGCGGCGTTGGCTATCACGAAATAGTGCTACTGTTGTTTCCTCGCTTTCTTGCCGAGGGTTGTAATAAAGTGTAAACCTCTTATGTTCCAGTGCTACGAAATTTCTCTGCGATCAATGACATTATTCTTATCTCTTTGGAAACGGAGGAAGACTTTGTATCAACTTAGAGAAATCTTGCATATTTAATCTTTCAGTTTGGTAGATATAGTTTCCAAGACGAACTCAACGGTGTCAGTGAGGGCCACTCGCTGCATTAAAACATCAAATGAGCCACCGATCATACATAAAACACATTGCAGGGCCTACAACTATAAATGTTCCGAAAATTGTATGGCCAAGAAGGCAACAACATGCTGTGGAGAAACAAAAACGGGGGAAAAGGGAAACCTCCTTAATTCGGTCAGTTGAATCTTGTAAAGTTTAATCAGTTCAGAGGAGAACGCCCATATCTCCAGCTATTGTAGGATCGCCGAGTGAACTGCTGTGGCAAGAAGCTCAGTCCAAACATCTCCCTCAGGGCCTTTCCTGGCTCTAGGAGACCGATCAATTTGGCAACAAGGGATGCGCTCTCCCTGACATGCTCAAGGTCTCTTGTTTCGGTCCAAAGGCGACGAACGACCTGTAGCCTTCTCCTCTTGGAGGTCAGTAAAACTCCCCACTTGGTGTACATGCTCTCTCTTTCCTCAATTGAGAGCCGCTTTTGCATTTGCCTGCATAGCATCTCCCTTTCACGTTGCAACTTCCTGGCACTGCATAGCAGGTAATTTTCATCACGAGGTATTCAAGTATTGCAATGCAGGGTTGTGAGAAATGTGGTGAACATGACTTACCTTGAAACCAGAGAAGTATTCAGGCTACCTGCTACCACTTTGCTTTCCATGCTACCACTGGTGTAGGTTTCTTTCAGAAATGATAGCCTCCTTAGCTCAACTTCCATGTAAATAGAATCAGCAGGATCTCCTTTAAATAGCAAGAAAAAGTAAGTCCTATGAACCAAGGAGACATTGCATGCATGCCAAAGGTCAATAATATCTTGTTGTTTCTTCTCGAATTCCTGTGGCCACCGTGAAGGCGATTGCAAGGCATCCATAATCGGATCCAGGCCTACGCTCTTGATGGTGCCTTCTGCTGTGTCTCCATTTCCACTCTGACAATCATAACAAAAAAAAAATTGGTAACTAAAATTTTAAACATTACAATATCCTAATGTGGAGCGTGTAATTTTCAGTTTATAGTAAGGACTCGTGTGCTATTAAAAAAATGCAGCACCACAGTTGTTTATCGACTTTGTTTTGGTAAGTTGGAATAGAAAAATGAGCTGTACCGGCAGGACCACAATAACATTTGCATGATAATAAGAAAGCTCCGCACCTGACCACCGAGTTGCTTCTGATACTGAACCTGAGCCATTTCTTTCAGTTCAGCAACAAATTCACCTATGCCAGTAAATTCTGTGTCACCTGCAACAGAACTGTTTGCCTTGACTCCGTCCCTTGTAGTAGTAATTTCAGAAAGCATTGACCCTGCCCTTGATAGAGTTTCACTCTCCGCATCATAGTTCAGTGCAGATCCCCTTCTTTGACACCCTTCAGGTCTCCCTGGGAAATCCATGAAACTTCTGCTTGGTGGTGTGCAACTTCTGCTTGGTGGTGTGCAACTTCTGCTTGGTGGTGTGCAATCATCCTTCTCCAAATCTTCAAACAAAGAAGAACCCATCAGAGACATACAGCTCCTGCTTCTACCAACTACTTTAGAGCTTGATGGGTTACGTGTTGAAGATCCTACATCTTTGACAAGATTGGCAAAAGGTTTTTTGACATTCTCCAAATGTTGCTCCAGGGTAATAGGAGATACATCAAGGTTCCTAGAATTCACAGATGGATTTGAATCACTATTTCCATGCACACTAGAACCCACATTAGAATCTTGCAAAGTATTGCTCCCCACAGCTGACAAGTCCAAACCTTCATTTCCTCCTGTTTCATTGGTCTCTATACACCGGACTTCTTTGCAAAGATCATCTGAATCTTCAATAGAGATCTGAGAGACATCATCTCTGCTGTTAGTTGGGGGCATCCTGCTGAACGGAGGACTGCTGACTGAATACTTAGATGGGGTAGCAAACTGCAAATTATTTTCAGACTGCTGAGACCTATGTTCCCTTTGTGCTGCATGGCGTCCTTGAAACGTAAAATTTTGGACACTGTCATCAACATTTGATGACTCAGTTGTTGACTGCTCATCTTTGCATGGCCGAGGCACATCAAAGGTAAAGTTCCTCCCTGATGCCTACATTTATATAGAGAGAAAGTAAATAAACTTTTGTGCTTATGAAACAACAGTTAGACTAATTAATTAAGAATTAAGGAAGAGCACGTACATAGGAATGCTTTGAAACATGGTTATCTCCAACAACCTGGAGCAAATCCTGCAGCCTAGATTGAGCCAGATCACGCTGTAACTTCAATTCCTTAATTTCTTTCTCCATCTGCAAGGAATAATACATGAAACTTTTACATCATCACAAGAAAGTAGGCGTATTTTTGGCATTGAAGACAACTGGCATGGTAAAAGATTCATATGCATAGAAATGGTGGTTTACTACTAATCCTAAGTTTCTTAATGTAAAAAGAAAGAGTAAGAAGGAATACACACAAAAGTCAGAAATAGCATTTACCTTCCGAATTTGGTTATCTTTTTCCTTCACCAATACTTCAAGACTGGGATAGGGAGCTGGACATCGCAATTCACTCTCCAACCTAGCAAGTTCTCTTTGTAAATGCTTAACTAGGGCTTTATCGGACATGACTACATTAACCTGGGCATTTGTGACTACTTCATTTGCACAACTTGCAAACAGCAGGGTATTTCTTGATTGCTCCATATGACTCCGGGCTGGGCTCATTGTACAAATAATTGCAGTTCTTGCATTACCTCCCAGAGAAGGTTGTAATATGCGTGTCAACTTTGAATCTCGATATGGTACGTGCCCATTTCTTACCTTGCTGCATAAATGAAAACAAATAAAAAAAATTGTAAATGGATGCTAGAACAGCCATGATTTAATGCTGTAATAAGTTATCCTATGAGGAACTTTGAATTGGAACTCAACACTACAAAAATATAGAGTTAAGGGTGCAACCTTAGTTTCCGAATGACAGTTCCTAGGGTAAGTAAACTTCTATTAATATGACAACCTTCCTTCAGCCTAGCACCAGCTGATAGTGCCTGAGATGCGCGTTCACTACCTGCCAAATCAACAAAGTTCTGCATGGCGCAACAAAAGTTAATTACACTTCCCCATTTTATGTCAGAAAGGAATTTTGGCCGAATTCTTAAATGCTTTCTTACCACACTAGCCACAAGTGTCGTCGACTTGTCCTTACCCAAGAACTCACAAGCAGAACTTTCTATTGTCTGAAACAATCGATAAACAAGTCAGAAACAATGAACTTATGCCACATCGATTTTACACAATTGTACCAAAGCCTTTTATTTTCTAAATGCAACCAAGTAGTGGGCAAACCAGTTTAAGTATTTGGTGTGATCTGGAGCTGTTTTCATTCAAGTATGTATCTCCAGTTCTCCTTTGAGCTGGTATAAGTACACAATGCACAAATGAGATGACGGTAATCCCCACTTTGAATTTTTTTTTAATGAACCCCACCTAGAAATTAAGTAAGCTACCACAAACAACATCCCACCTTCACACACAGAGATAAGTTCCTTGAGGTGGTCCCAGTCCCTCAGTATCACCTCTGTAAGGTTCTCTACATAGGTCCCCTTCTGTAAAATGAACAGCACCAAACCATCAGTAATGCAGGGGCACAGCAGTAATTTTTTAGTAATAAAAAACAATTAGGAGCTGTTTTGACCTCTGCATCATCCCAAAGTCTAAGAGAAGTGTTTTCTGCACTAAGAAGATCCCTTACAACTTCATTGTATATTTCTATTGCTGAGAATTTCAACACAAATGCTCTCTCCTCATGCTGCAAAAAAAAATGTCATGCTTACCAGCTGGACATTTGAAAAGAGTGCCATTTCAAGACTTGTTACGAACTAGTTATTACTAAATAGGATCAAAATTGTGAACTTAAAACCTGAGAAAGGATGGGCGTTCGATTACCTTGCCAATGTAATCATAAATATCTGCTACTGTATATTCTGTTATTCCAGTCATGGTGTATGTCTTTCCACTACTTGTTTGACCATATGCAAAAATACTTGCTGTTACAGATAACAAAAGGGAAAGAAAACACATTCAGTGAGGTCATGGAATGCTTTGATTCAAACAAATTGGAGAAAGATAGGCAGTAGGTTTGCACTTAACAGTTAATGCCACTAACTACAGAGAGAGCAACCTCCTTGGCCCCTTCCTCATATACTGCTTTGGTGTTGCAGTCTGAACGGAATACCCTATCTGCAATTGGAATAGAGTTGTGTCAAAGAAGATACAAACAATAACACAGTTGGAAAGTGAGAGAACTTTGCAGAGCATACTTGTGAAAGGAGCAAACTAAAGTCTCACTATCTGCATTCTAGCAAGATGAAATTTGTCCACTACAATAATATTGTCAAAGTCAATTTGTAAAATATAAAAAAAATTAATTTCAAAAGAGCTTCTTTATGATAAATAACTTATAGAACCATGTTGCTACACAAAAGAGCCACTCCAAGTTGGTCAGGCTAGACCATGAGTGGTAATCAGCTTAGTTAAGGTGTCTTAATTTCTCCAGTAACAAATAATGGTATATATGTAACAAATTACCGATGGTCTGGAAACTCCAAACAGGTATTTGAAATTATGAGCGATATAAAAGGATATATAAAATTTGAAGTTTTCTCCTTTTTGAAATGCAACTGAAATGTACTACATAAGTACTGATCAGATAACCAAATTCCTAACAGATGTTGTTGAACTAATAAATTATACATTCGGAAGGACAACATTAATGTATCAGCAGAAAGACCAGGCTTGTGATGCACTAACCAAAGGAGTATGCAGTCGGGGCCGTGGGCCGGTCAGGGAAGGTGCTCCGTGAGATGATGGTGGTGTCATTGATGCACTCCCACTCCGCCGGGTCCCCTCTCGCGATCTCCTTCTCAGTCAGCGGCCTCAGCCTCACCGAGACCATTATCTTCTCCAGCTTCCCCAAACCACCTCCGCCACCATCGACCACCTCACCTCCATCCACCTTGTCACATTGCACCATCTCATCGCCTCCAATCGCCCCCATCTCTCACTCCCCCTCTCCCCTGCCGCTACACCATCAGCCGAGATCTCACCATTATAAGCCACAAAAAAAGCACACGCATCCAAAACAAACAAATCAATGAAAGCAAAGGGAATTCAAGAACCCGTCCTACTCCTGTGATATGGGCGGGGAGCTTGGGTGTTGAGTTGTTGCTCTAGTAGGTGGAGAAGGCAAGAATTTCTTGTGGGGCCCTAGTGATGCAGATGATTAGGGTGGTGGTTAGGGTGTCGTCTACTACAGTAGAAATCACACTAATTAGGCCAAATCTAGCACCGCCCAGCTGCTACTCGGCGCAATGTTGACCATCCTACTTCCCAAGAACACTCCTAGACACATATTTTATGATCCCACCGACGGAAAAAACAGCACACCAGGGTCACATGGCAATTGGCAAGCTCCCTACTCTTAATTTACCTGCGTCTCATCACTGTGCCAGCAAGCTAGATCACATCACTAACAGCCAAGAAATTAGCAGCAACCCGTACGTAATGCTCAAGCAACAGCGGCAGCAAGAAAGCAAGTGCAGAAGGCGAAGGATTTACCAAGCCTAGAGACAGACGCGTGCCGCTGAGAGGGCCAAGCGCCCTGCAGCATCCGCCATTGCGCAGGGTCCGAGCCTGGCGGCGGCCATGGCGAGGCACTAGCAGTAGCGGTACTGGGGTTGCTTGTGTTTTTTTGGGGCAGAGCTAGCGAGGGGAGGGGGTCGCGACTCGCGAGTCCTGAGAAGCGTGGGCGTTTCGTGAGCGGCAGCAACAACCTCGCGGCCACCGCGGCACGGCACCACCACCACCACCGGCCCTCCCTCTCCGTCCCCACGATCTGGTCGTTTTGGCCTTTTGGGGTGTATCGTAGAGCGGACGGTGCCTTTCCTTTTTGCCCCCTCCCTTGTTTTCTCGTTTTCTTTTTCCCACACGAAGGGGAGAGAAGCCGAGGAGACCGTCGATTCCTTTGTCCCCACCCACCTTCTCTTTCGCTGCGGTTTCTCTACTTCCTTGCCGCGCGTTTTTGCGTGCAGGCCCTCGGCTCTTGGATGTATTGCGGGTGTCACCACCTGCCTGCCACCTCCGTTTTAAGTGTATCATTGGCAATTCCTCTTTGCAACTGGGACCATAGGACAGGTGCCTTAAGGAAGCAGATTACTGCTAGCGGATTAGATGATTTAACTTATATGACAGCATGAATAATGCATGATTGTGTTGGGAAATTTTCAGGAACCGCCTCTTAGTCAGAGTTGTGGCTCTACAACTCTAGCCACTGGAGCTCAAATCCTAGTACACACATTTATTTATATATATATATATATATAATAATTACTTGAAGCACCATGGAGCCTAGGCTCCATGATACAAAATAGGTATATTCTCCTATGTATTGTACGTTTAATTTTTTAAAAAATTTAGGATGTTGAGTTTAACTAGTTTACTAACTAGATCAAACAAGTTTGAATTGAAATTTAAACTAGAGTTTTCGTTTTTGATGATAGTTTGTTTGTAAGTATGTGCTGATTATATATATAAATCAGCAAAGTATGCAATCTAAATTCGTTTAAAATCTTTGAATTTGAGTATATTTTTTCAAAAGTATGTGTTTCATTTGAATTGTTATAGATAGGTATATACCTTAAAACTAAAATTTTTGAAAAATATACCTGAATTTAGCTTGAATCCATGCATTTGAAATCATGGAGCCTAGACTCCATGGTGCCCCATTTCAGCGTCATATATATATATATACATACATATATATATATATATACATATATATACATATATATATATATACATATATATATATATACACACAAACACACATGTACATCTTAGCAGCAACATGATGTGAAAAAGAAAATATGTTCACGAGAAAGGGTGAAGATTCATCTTGATGTGACAATTACAGTGCCTTAGGTTGTGTTTGGTCGGTGGAACGAGGTTGAATGGAATAAGATGGTTTTATACCATTTGGTTGAATGGAATGGATCAACATCTATAGAGAATATTTTTTAAATTTGTATCGCACCATCCAGGACGAGATGGTTTCATTCAAACAACTAAACACATGAATGATTTTTTTAAACATAATGAAAGGACAGGGGATGTCGCCTAGAGGGGGGGGGAATAGGCGAATTAAAAACTTTATAGCTAAATGCAGCGGAATAAAAATATTGCAGCTAAATAAAATCTCCCGAGTGTCCTGAACAATCCGAGTGTCCGGGTTATTCAATCCGGATACTCCGGATAGTCCGATCCCGAGGGTCCTAATCCGGAGTGTCCGGGGTATTCAATCCGGATACTCCGGATAGTCCGGACTGTCCGGGTTGAGGAGTCCGGATACTCCGGATTGGAGATTTCGAATGGAGATTTTAAATCTTTGCAATTTTTCAACAATCTACTTGAATACAGAAGATCTAAATGCTATCAGGTACATGGAGATATTGTAGATCTAGAGCCAAACACAACAAAAGAGTAGATCGGGCAATTTCAAGATTCAAAATCAAATACTAAAACAAGAGTAAGAAGCAAACTTGGAGACGATGATTTTTCACCAAGTTCGGATCCTTGAGGATCCTACGTCTCCGCTGAGGCGGCTCGGTCACACTTGAGCCGGGTCTCTTTCAACCCTCTTCCTCCGGTGTTGCACAAATGCACTCGCCGGTCTTCACTCCTTTGATTCCTTCCCTTACGGAGGCGAACTGCCTTCACAAACTTCCCACTACCAACCACACAAAGCTCCGGTGGCTCGAGGCGACCTCCTAGCCGCCTAGGAGTCCTCAACCTCCAAGAGTAACAAATGCTCACGAAGAACAAGCTTGGAGATGAAATCAAGTGCTCAACCAACTCAAAACTCACTCTCCAAACTCTTCCCAACCCTTCTCACAAGGGGATCACTTAGATCTAAGGGTAAAAGCTCCTCAAAGCCCCCACACACCCCTCAAAATCCACACCCAAAAGCCTCTTCAAAAAGAGGAGGAAGGGCTATAAATAGAACTCCCCAAAACTAGCCGTTGGGGCGGTGCGCACAATCCGAGACTCGGACTTCAATCCGGATACTCGGATTGGTGAGAAAGGCTAACAGAGAGACCCAACCCGAGAGTCCGGATAAATGTCCGGATACTCCGGATTATCCGGATAGTCCGGACTAACTCCGGATAGTCCGAATCAAGACTGAGCACTGACTCTAAAACGAGCATAACTTTTGACTCGGACTCCGATTTCAGCGATTTTGGACTCTCCGAAAGCTAAGAACGAGGGCTACACAAATAACAAGGTCTCACTACCCAAATCTCAAAGGATAACCACAGATTTCACAAAGAAATCAAGAGAGACCTACAACCCTCACTTTCCGGCACTACCAACACCACTCTCTTTCTAAGATTCACAAGGATGGATCACTTGAGCACTTGACACATCTAAAAGTCATTCGACATCGCATCCCTCTTAATAGTACGGCAATCCTTAGACCCAAAATAAATCAAAGATAATATAAGTCTAGAACTAGTCACTTGCCGTCTTCTTTCTTGATGTCGATGCATGAAGACCTTCACCATATAATTGATGACATCTTCGCCTTGTCCAACTCGACTCGATTCACCTCATGAGACTCTCGTCCTATCAACCTTGACTTGATCATCCTCTCGACGATCTCCACGCCAAGTTGCTCTTGACTTAGTCCTCGGCTCTTGGTGACACCGCCGCCTTGTTGACCTCGGCTTAATGATCATCCTCCAAGATACCTTGGTCATCATACACGACGGGACCTAATTCTTTCCAAACTACTCATGAAAGACATTAGTCCCAAAAGCTCAATAGATATGAATAGAGTTGATATTTGTGAGCGTTGATTACAACAAGTGTTTCATATAAAGAAGCACAATATAAATGGAAACACTTGACATAAGAAATGTTCTCTACTAAGTACATCATGATGAATATGTAATTGATCTATATGCACTAGAGAGATATATAATTGCCAATAGGATGAATCAATTAAATCATGGCAAGGATCACAGACTTTACTTAAATGAAGCACATGATAGAATATACACGAATTGTACATGTGCAAATAACATTTGGAGTAAGAGTAAATATGTGATCCAACACTAGATAAACTTCACTAAGAGAATTGCATGAGAAGATATACAAATAAAACATGCATGCACCAAGTCAATCTATAGCAATATGAAGTTTAACTCTAGTTAATACATGCATACTATAATGAACTCAAATGAATATATATGCACAAATAAATATGACATGAACCAATGTGCATATATAAAATCAACATGCTACTTGGAGTTCACTATGCATTTGCACGAAAGGAATGCAATAACAAATATAGAATAGATACCAAAATTGCATACCTTATCTTTGCTTAACCATCCCACTTGATTTTCCTCTAAATAGATGAGACTGATACTCAACTAGGCAATAACAAGTTAGTCTCATAGCAATATAATCATATTAGAGGTTTGTCATTTGCTAAGCACTAAGTTAAGCATTTACTTAATTGCATAGATTGTCATTATGAGTGTTTGTCATTAATCACCAAAATAACATAAGTGTCTAGATGCACTTTCACATAATTATAGAATTCTTTCGTGTGGTTACTTCATTCTTACTCGATAGGTGTGTCACTTATTTAGCCATGCATCGCTGTTTTTACTTCACTTCTTTAAAATGAACTCGATCTACTATCCCTTATTTAGCAGTCGTTTGCTCTCTTGTATTAGTTGTCTCAAGTCTCAACATGATGGCAAGCTGTCCACCGTTCTGTTGTATGCGTAGAAAACTGGTTTGGAAAATTGGAATACTTCGCCAAACCGACAAAAGCATCAATCTCCTCGGACTCGGAGAGACGCATGCACAACGTTTTCTTCTCTGGAAAGAATTAAAAACTTAAGCAGGACAGATCGGAACTAGCTTTCTATCGACCAGGACGGGTGAGTTGTTTCTATCGAGTTGAATGTATTAACAACTCAGACTTTTTTTTAGAATACAACTAATTTTTTTAGGCCGTTCTGCCTGGCTGAATATTCACATTACAAATACACGAGCCAGTGTTCTTCATAAAACTATTTCGAGCAGATGAACGTCCCGTTCCGTTTTTGGTGGCGCATACTTAATGGTTGGGAATAACTAGCAATCACACGTCCGATCACTGTTCATTTCTCGGACGCTTCGGTGCAATATTTTTTTTCAACGTCTGAAACATTTTTTTTCAACGTCTGTAACATTTTTTTTCGCGCGGACATTTCTACTGTTATCGAATTGCAGAAGTGAGAAAAGAATGTTGCAAGCGTCCGAAAAAACGTAAGTCCGAACACAAGTCAATCCGTTAATGCAGTGGCGGAGCCAGGAAAATTTAGGAGCCTGGGCAAACTCGTAGAGGATGTCGACGAACTCTTTGTCGTACTCGTCTGTCGCCGCACGCCACTCCTGAACCTCTAACGGCACATCACCGTGGACGTGGCGGTAGCTGTTCGAGGCTGGCGACGACGCCGCCGCCGTAGCAAGGGACGGCGTGAGCAGAGGGCAGGGAGAGGAAACTTTAAGCTGAAGACATCGCCAAATGCATTTGCAGTTCTTGTAGTACTTAAATATTTTCGGCTAGCCGGTTACTCGATGACGAGTTGGACGACTTGAACTCTGGCAGCTTGGCCGACGACCGCGTGCTCTGCAAGCTCTCAGACATGTCCAAACACTTATTGACGACCACGTCGGGCAGCTTCCTAACCCACAAATTGTTGAAGATCCTACGTGACCGCGATGACAGCGACAGCCTGCTACTCTGGTTCGCGATGCTGCTGTTAGATTTCTCTTGTTAATGCTAACAAAGAAGAAATTCTTTTAATTTGTGGTGCTTCAAATTGATGCACCGTTTTCGAATTTCTTACTCTCAAACTAGCATACAACTCTTACTTATATAGCAGAACTAGCCATCAACTCAAACAGCAAAACGGACAAGCAACAAAACGGCTAGAAACAATACTAGAAAACTTGCATGCATGGGGACGACTAGAAAACATACCATAGTATACTCACGCAATAGACTTGGACACGGATCCGAGAAGCAACAGGATTAGTCTAACAGCTAGCTGCTCCTCGCCAGCCGCCGCCTTCCGCCGTGACGCGGGCGAGCCTTCCCTCCGCCCCTGTGCAACGCCAGCGAGCCCGGGCAGGCACCCACCCTACCCGGGAGCTGGCTCCGCCGCTGCGTTAATGGTTTGATGATAAATTTACCTCACTAAACCTTATCAAAATTTAGTATTACCAAAATTTGGTCATCAAATTAGCTATTAATGTTTTGGCTGAAGATTGACAAGAAAATGAACTAGAGAACTATAGGAGAAGGAAATCTTGCCAAAATTTGGTAGTAAATCAAATACTTGTCAAACTTTATCAACACTACTAAAATTTAATAAGATAAATATCGATAAGTATAGGAAGTAAACCAAACACTGATAGATATCGAGTTATCGATGCATATCGGCAAAAGGGTCGAAGGGGAATTTTTTTAAAAAATTCCACCTTGTCTTGTACACGGATGAATATTCGGCAGTCAGCCAAGAGTTGAGGACTGTCCTGAGTTTGCCCTAGGTCATTTCAGGAAACATAGAGAGGAGAGGAGACAATATAGTATTGGACCTTTGTGTTTTGTCGCTTGACAAGATGAATGATGCGATGTGTAGATGTTTCGCCCTTTACCGTGGCGGTTACTGCGTCGCGTAAAGTTGCACTCGTGCCCAAGGGAAAAGATCACTGACCAGTGACCAACCCTTTGGGTATACATGCACTCACTCTCTCGAAATTTGGTCAAGGGATTTATTAACAAAAGGTAGCCCTACTATTACTATCAGTACTAGACAAAACAGTGCGTAGTCAAGTCAGAAAAAAAAAATCCAAGGGGAAAAAGCTCGTAAGAAACTGTACGTGGCTACGTAGCGCGTATACATGAATGCAACTCGCAAAGCCAACAATGTGGCCAGGCCAAGCCGCGAATAATCGCCATGACAAAGTCGCTGTAGGAAAGTAGTAGTACGGCGTAAGATTTTCCAGCGCGATCAACGTGAAAGCCCTTTGAATTCTTCAACACCGACTGTACGTTTTAGAGGGACGCAACCCGCGGAACAGAAGAGGCACGTAGAAGCACCAAACCACGGTACAGTAGCAGTACTCTGCTGTTGCTCGCTCACTCCCGAGCGGCCAAGTCTTCACGCTTTTGGACGAGGGAAAGAAACGTCTGATCCGACAACACCACCGGACGGCTCGGTTAAATTTTCAAAAATACTATACAATGGTGTACTGTTACTCTCTAAAGTAACGGCACACCACACCAAGACGTGGCTCGCGTCCAAGGCCTATGCGGCAGTGGAGTATAGCGCGGCATAGTCCAGACCATGAATGCGAAGCAGAGGCTGACCGCCGCTGTCGTGGACACCATGGACGTTGACGGGCTCCTTCGAACCCTCTGCTCGGAGGCCGAGTTGACACCGGGTGGGGCGGGGCGCCTGTCATGGGCCCAGGAGATCTTGGGCGTCGCCATCGACTGGATGGACGAGGCACCGCTGGCGATGCACCTAATGCGCCGCGCCGTCATGCACGAGTTCTACGAGGCCCGGATGACTATCCTACAACACCAAGCTTAGCTCGTATCGCATGCGTGTCATCTCCAGTCGGCTGGTCGATCCACTCTGGGCACATTCACGACCGCAGCTGCATGTAGATAGATTGATGTAGGCAAGCGATTGCTAGCTAGTAGTATCTAGGTAAATCTCTTTGTTCTGCCCTGTCCTAGTGTCCTGTTCAGTAGTTCAGTTCATCTCATCCCTGCAAGTTATGCACGCGTTCTTCCATTTCCCAGGACTTATCAATGGCTAAGTTTCATTAGATTTCATAGTGTTTTATGATGTTTCATGGATAAATTTCATAATGTTTCACAGATAAGTTTCATTAAGTTTTATAGTGTTCTATCAAATTTCCTTAGCTCTTAATATCTTTCACGACTAAGTTTCAATATATTTTATTCAGATTTTACTAGGTTTCACGATAAAATTTTATCTGATTTTGTGAGTTTTAGAAGGTTAAAATCATTTGAAACCCATCGAAATTTGTTTAAACACGTGGAAACCTTGTGAAATTAGTTTGAAACTTTTTTGAAATTTGCTTAACGTGCTCTGAAACTTTGAAGTTAGTCTTTTGAAACTCAGTTAAAATTCTTTTGAATCTCGTTTTAAATCAAATTTCAAATTTGAAACTGGGTGAAACTTGCAATTTCATATTAGAAACTCATTGAAATTTATTGAGGCATACTAAAATATCTATAAAACCTGTTTAGAACTTTTACGAAACCTATAAAATATGGTGAAACTTATTAAAACCTAATAAAACATACTGTACCGTCCAACGGTATTAGGTTGGATAGTACCTCTCTAAATTTCGCCGAGCAGAGCGAACGGACGTGCGTGCGTGCGTCAGACCGACGAGAGCTCCCGCGTTTTCTTCTGCTTGGAACCAACCGCGCGCGGCGTGGTTTAATCGCCCGGCGCATGTACGGCTTTGTCGGTAGCCGCGGCCCATACCACGTAGCGGACGTGTGAGGCGACAAGCGGTTCAGGCCATTTCGGTTGTAAAAACGGCATTTCTACCTCCCATCGTCGTGCCGTGCGCGACTTCTTCCCCAAGGAGATTTGCTGGAACTGAGCCGTATTACTGAACTGGAGAGCCCACAGCCTCACACTCCTCGCGGTACATAGACGAAAGATAATGCTGTGTTTGATCACAGTGTATGGGGGTAAATCTAGCTTCTCATCTTAACTTGGAGACGAATAGCATCCAATGTGTACTTGGAGGGCTTGTGTGTTGTTTTCGAAGAGGGGAGGGAGGCCGTCGAGAAGCTGCACGGCCTGATGCAATTCTTCACAGATCAACAATGCGCTATCCTTGTAGGCCAGTGTCCAGTGGGCGTACTTTGCTAGTAAACATGTGGCAGGAATTCTTTTGTCGAACAATTGTGGTCCAGTTGTGTGTGTGCCCTGCCCTCCAAAGTCCAAAGGATTTCAAAAACTCCCGATTTATTTAGTTCCGGCAGGTTCTACCTGTCAGCCGACTGTAACTCGTACATCCAGGATGAAATAAACAGTTTTTTTAAAAGCAGAATGAAATCAATATTGATGCACCAGAGTTGTGCGATGTACTGTCATTCTACCATGTCACATTCCTGCAGCCAAATTTGTGTCTCATCAAGTTGCCCAGTTGTCAGAATTGAGGATGTAAGTGTAACTACTTTTACGGCCTTGTGATTGATGGCGAAAGCTACCAGTAAAAGAGGAGATGCCACTGATTGATGTGGAGTGCATGCTTACCTTCAACTCTAATCAAAGTGGATTGTCTGCTATATCATGAGCAAACATCAAGTACGAAATTCCTTATTCTTACTCTTTTGAGTTTTGAGCATGTTTGATTTTGAGGCAGCTAAAAGTGTTATTGATTATTTTTTTAGAAGAGAGCTGATTGATAGATTAGTCGTGAACAAATCAATAGCTTAGCTTTCAAGTATATACTGATTAGGGATTGGTTTCAGGGTTCTGACCACAAGTCATGTGATAATCGAACCAGTAGTACAATACATCGATAAGTCCAATCTACTGCAGTGCATTGGGTGGTTTGCAGTATTGGACCGGAAAGGTCAGAGCAGATTGTCGCGGGGCTGTTTGCCTATTTGGAACGTAGGAATCTAAAAAACGTAGGATTGGATGCCTCATTTGAAAAATACAGGAATTTTAATATTAGATGTTACTTGATTAGAGAGAGTGCAGAAAGAATGTATTGGACTTCTCAAAGGAAAAGATAAAATGAGATTTAAGCTCATGTTTATATTCCTATGGAATTAGAGGTATAGAAATGCATTTCATAGGAATTTAACAACTCCATTCCTATGTTCCAAATAATCTTTATAGGACAAAATCATAAGGATTGCAATCCTTCAAAATTCTATTGAAAATCAAAGATGCCCTCGGAGGCTAGCATGGCCGCAAATGAAATGGTACAGAGACAATTGGCAACAGCCCTAGCTAGAGTACAGGCACATCCACATGCCCAGTACGGTCCATGTTGTGCCATGTGACTGTTCTCTCCGCGTACATTTGTCATATTTCTTTCAGTACATCTGTCTCGCAACGTAGAAAGGACAATGTTAAGAGACTACTAGCCCCCTCCCCAGTGATCTGAAGGTCTGAACTGCCTACTGCTTAATCGAACATCCAAAAGAACACATTGCAATTAGCCATGCACTGCAGTCAATCGAAGCCTACACAAATATCATTCTTTTCATAATCTTTTCCAAGGAGAATTCAAGACTCTTCACATCAATATATGAGCAGTGCTTCAATATTTTTCCTCTAAATACAAGTTGCACAAATCTTAAATCAAACGAAGGGGTAAGTAATCACCATCTACTATTTATTCATGCTTTAATATTTATGCAATTGTCAAAAAGGAAAGCATGAAAGCACCTGATGAGGACATCTCCACAATGGATACAACCAGCTCTAACTCCACTCATTAGGATAAACCACCACTTCAAGGACCACTCACTCGAGCCCGTGCACGTCAACTAAATTATCAGGTGAAGGCGTTCCTAAGTATTCCAATTAATGATACAATGAATGGGATGCTATTTAATTTTTGTGATGATGTGATTATTCTTAGGAACCATGGAGAAGACCCACAACGCACAAAGGAGTTCGCGTCCAGAGGGAAGAGCAAATTGGAATCAGATTCGGACTTCCAGAGATGGTCAAATTCAAACGACCATAACTTTTGATCCAGAAGGCTTCTAGAGGTCTACGAGTACAAGAACGAAAGCTCTGGTCGTCCTCTTTCCAACCGATCCGAGATCACCTCCAAATTCCTTCCGAGTCAACGGGAATACGCAAAACAATCCGAACACTTTTCCGGTCCGAGTCTAATTGGGCTCTAGTCTTTATTTTGAGTTGTAATCGGTGAGGCCCATGTTAAGGCCAGTCTTTGCACGCCTGGTCTATAATTAGCCACCGCCACCATAGTTAGGGTTTTGGGTTTTATTTGATTGATTAGCCATTGCTATCGCTTGTACTCGCTGCGCCGACTAGGCCGCCTGTCTACTTGTTCATCTGAACCCCAACTTCGAGTGTTTTTGTTTGAACCGATCCGAATTCATATTCGCAATTGAGTTGCTTGTAATCTCTTGTTCTTGCTGGTTCTTCGATTGCTCGCAGAACAAAGACCTTCGTGGTTAGGTTGGTCGCGCTTCCCGCGGATCAATAACCTTCGGGAGGGTGGTGTACCTGGTCGCTAAGGCGCAATGTCGAGTTCGTTGTAGTCGGCCGCCAACTTCGCCTCCACGGATCGACGCTACCTCCTCTCATCGAAAGATCGGACGCCTAGTTCTATCAAGTGGTATCGAGTTTTGGTTGCTCGGTGAGAGACTTCTTGTTCTTAGATTTGTTTTGCCTATAGTCCAAAAAAATAGCTCAAAAAATAAAATCCTTTCGGTCCTAGCCAATTTGACCTTTTGCTTTTCTTTGTTTTAGCCATTCTTGTTGAATTTGCATTACGTCGTCAGTCGTTCTTTGGTCTTAGTGTTTGTGTCGTTTAGAGTTTCAAGTTCTTATCACCTTAGTTTCACGTGTTTTGTTCAACTGTTTTTCGTTGTGCCATACCATCATCCCTACCATAATAGCGATCGTAATCCATCACTTGCCACATCCCTACCTTTCCACCATCATCCCTACCATAACAAAGCAGATCGAATCTGTCGGGATCGGATAACTGGCGGCGCGCCCCGACGACACGTGTCCGTTCCTCTCGTGCCGGGGATCGTTCCTAAGCCAGTGAGACGTCTCGATCTACGGCCAGGGCGCCGAGCGATCGTTACCGGTCGGGATCCGACCAAAGGTCTCAAGAGGCCACCGGGGACCTCTCCGAGCTCTTCCCCGACCTGGCGGACCTCTCCGAGCTCTTCTCCGACCTGGCGGACCTCTCCGAGCTCTTCCCAGGACTGGCGGACCTCTCCGAGCTCTTCCCGACACGGCAAGCCGGGCTCCCGACCTCCATGGCGGGGACGGGTCCCCGACCGACCAAGCCGGGCTCCCGACCTCCAGAATGGGAGGGGTCCCCGACCGACCAAGCCAAGGCAACCCCGCCAAGGGCAGCGTGTCAAAGCCTCCACCGCCAGCGACCACGTGCCCCACGGATGGGGTCAATCAAGTGACTATACGAGAGCGGTGGCCATCTCCCAAGATGGTTTAATGATCGCCAAGTCATGCTCCCGATCCCATCGATCGGTCACATACAAGATGCGAAGACACGCTCTCCCGAGGCAACACCCACGTCATGCGCAGCAACGCCAACACTCGTAAGGTTCGCAGAGGCGTGTACGCCGTTTTCGGAAATACCTAACCGCTCGCCAACTAGACTACCGACCAGCATGGGCAAGACGGCGGTGATCGGTCGTGAACGAAGGACCGAAGCTCCTAGTGTAGGTCACCTCGTCCTCTCCCAACTCTCGATGTAACCTGCCCCTTCCTTCCGTATAAAAGGAGGCAGGAACCCCCATAGGAGGGGGATCGAACCCATCTCGCTAAGCCATTAGCACTCTCGTTTGTAAACTTTGTACAGCGATCTACACAAAAAGGCAATACAACACCACCACACGAACTGGAGTAGGGGTTCGGCCCGAACCAGTATAAACCTTGTGTCCCCTGTTTGGTTGCACAGGCTCCCCTGCTTAGTGCGCCCGCCGAGGGTGCCATCCGGACGAGCGAAGCTCTGGGCCTCGCCCTCCGTACGATCCTTCCCCCTCTTTCTTTGCGGTCGGCGGTCCCGATCATCGACATAATCCATCACCTGCCACATCCCCTACTTTCCACCATCATCCCTACCATAACAGCAGATCAGAATCATCGCCAGATTTCCCACCTTTTTCATTCATCATCCAATCAAATAGCCTTTCCAAATTTGGTTTTCCCCTGTTCGGAAATCAATAAAAAAAATATATATATCTATGGCATACCTCTCTGCTCTCTCTGTGATCCCCTCCCTGCAAGAGGGACGTTAAAAAAAATCAGAAGTCAAAGTTTAGAGAGAGAGAGTATCTTTTTACCCCTGGTATTTTTTCCGCAAAATTGCTTGTGACAATTGGTGTTCTGGGGTCCTAGAAGTTCATATTTCCAAGTTTGGGAATCTAGCAAAAAAAAAAAAGAAAAAAAAAGGAAAAAGGGAAAAAAAGAAAAAGAAAAGAAAGGGAGATATCTCAGGTTGTTTCTCTTCGTTTTACTTGCTGTTCCGTGACGACATCTGTGAATAGGCTTGCGTCTCTAATACGGCCTTGCATAGGACCAGCACATACCGTCGTCGAATGTTTATTCGGCTTGTTTTGACTAACGTGGCTCTAGTATTTCCTTGAGTTGTTCCTCGGCCACCTATAGCTCCACAGAAAAACTACAACTTACCAGGCTCTAGCATTTGGCATCGGTACACTACCTCTCCGGAGATTTTGACTCATGATCGCCGACACCTCCTGCTAAGGCTTGGTAAGAACGGTAAGAGCTTGGTGATACAAGTTGAGAGACAGTGCCCTTTCCTGTGAATTATTTGTTCTTTTGCTTTCTAACCATGTCAGAACAATGAGCAATGATGGTCGACATTCCCTCGCACTAGGGAATCATTCAACATTTCGAGCGCCAAATCAAGCCGCATACAGAGGGCCTTGATGATGGTGATGTGCAGTGGTAAATGAGCGGTGGGACAGTGGAGAAGGCTCAGATTGACACCAACACCTCACTTGCTGCTATTAACACTTCACTTGCTGAGGTGATAAAGCGGCTTGATGAGTTCGGGCGAGCTCCTACAGGAGACGGCGCTGCTCCTTGTCGGCATCACAACAACAATGGTGCTTTGGGCAGCGAGGTGGAGGAAAATGTTGATGAATACTCTGCTGACACGGAGGTGGACGACGAGGGAGGCCATCTGCGACGGCGATTCTTGCCGCAATCGCCGGCATGCCTCCCTTGCGCATGCCACGTGAGGTACGCTACCGATGATGACACACTTGGCGTAATTAAATTCTCTATTCCACCTTTTGATGGAAAATATGATCCCGATGCATACCTCACATGGGAATTAGTGTGAGAACAAAAGTTTGCATGTCATGAGTATTCTTAAAACAAAAGAGTTAGGGTGCCACTAGTGAGTTCACCGATTTTGCCTCTATTTGGTGGAGTGAATTTGACGTAAGAATCCCAATCTTTGCGCAAAAGCGGGCTGATTTGAAAAGAATCATGCGAGCTAGATTTGTTCCTCTTATTACCAACGTGATTTGATAAATAAGTGCATTTGCGCTAGGCAAGATAGTAAGAGTGTAGAGGAATACTATCGGGAATTACAAATGGGCATGTTATATTTGTGGTATAGAGGAGTCCGAGGAGGTCGCTATGGCTAGATTTATGGGTGGGTGAACCGTGAGATTTATGACATTCTTAATTACAAGGAATATAATTCGATCACTCGCTTGTTTCATCTCGCTTGCCATCTTTGAAAGAGAAGTGCGGGGACGACGCAAATGGTTTAGCACGAGAACTAATATTTCGCAGTCGTGCTAACACTTGGTCAACACGAGCCCCACCTACTGACCACAAGGCAACCGGCCGCACCGTCCTCCAACAACAACAAGAATCGACCTTCCTCTTCCGTGCCGATTTCCAAGCCTTCTGAGGTAACAAAAACTTCTACACCGAGCCCGCCAAGAGCTGCGCCGGTTCTTCAACCGGGAGGACGAGGGATGTGTAATGCCATCAATGCAAGGGTATGGTCACATGAGGAGTCAATGTCCGAGCAAGCGTGTGTTGATTGTGCGAGACAATGGTGAGTTTTCTTCTGCTAGTGATTTGGATGAAGAAACATATGCTATGCTTGCAGCTGACAATGCAGGGAGCGAAGATGATCATGACCGGGAAGAGCACATTGATGCCAACCATGCGACCATTATGAGAGCCTCATTATGCAGCGGCGTTGAGTGTCCAGATTGGAAAGTCCGACCAAAATCAGTGGCACAACCTGTTCCAAACCAAATGTGTCGTCAAGGAGCGATCATGTCGTGTGATCATTGATGGAGGAAGTTGCAACAACCTTGCAAGCTTGGACATGGTGGCGAAGCTTTCGTTGGAGACAAGACCGCACTTTGACCCTACTATGTTCAATGGTTCAACAAGATTGGTAAGGTTAAGGTTACACGCTTGGTGAGAGTACAATTTGCTATTGGTTCCTATCATGATTTTCTTTGAATGTGATGTCGTACCCATGCAAGCATGTTCTATATTGTTAGGTAGACCTTGGCAATATGATAAAAGTTACATGCATGATGGTAGAACCAACCAAGATTCCTTTGTGCATAAGGGAAAGAAGATTGTATTGCATCCTATGACTCTGATTCCATTCTTAAGGAGGACATTGCTAGAGCTAGTAAGCAAAAGATTGATGAAAGTGCAAAAAGAAAAATTCTAGTTCATTTGTGATAATAAAAATGAGATTAAGTTGAAAGGTGCATGTTTTCTCGCTACCAAATCGATGTGAAGGAACTGGTTGTTAAAGAATCTGTTTGCTATGCCTTAGTTTGCAAGGATGCTTTGTTCTCATTTGAGGAGATACCTCTTGCTTTGCCTCCCTTGTGACTAGCCTTTTGCAGGAATATGTTGATGTTTTTCCCAAGGACGTTCCTCCGGGCTTGCCACCAATTCGAGGATTGAACATCAGATTGACCTCATTCCTGGAGCATATTTGCCAATCGAGCGCCATATAGGACTAATCCGGAAGAAACTAAGGAGATACAACGCCAAGTGCAAGAAGCGCTTGACAAAGGGTACGTGCGTGAATCTCTTAGTCCTTGTCTTTATTCGGTCATTTTAGTTCCTAAGAAGGATGGATCATGGCGCATGTGTGTGGATTGTAGAGCAATCAATAACATTACCATTAGATATCGTCATCCTATTCCTAGGTTAGATGATATGCTTGATGAATTAAGTGGCTCTACTGTGTTCTCTAAGGTTGATTTGCGTAGTGGTTACCACCAAATCCGCATGAAATTAGGTGATGAATGGAAAACAGCTTTCAAAACTAAGTTCGGTCTATATGAGTGGCTAGTGATGCCTTTTGGATTGACTAACGCACCTAGCACTTTCATGAGACTAATGAATGAAGTTTTACGTGCTTTCATTGGTAGATTTGTGGTGGTATATTTTGATGATATCTTGATCTATAGCAAATCATTAGATGAACATCTTGCTCATTTGCGTGTTATTTTTGATGCCTTACGAGATGCACGTTTATTTGGTAACCTTGAGAAGTGCACATTTTGCATCGATCGAGTTGCTTTTCTTGGCTATGTTGTTACTCCACAGGGAATTGAAGTTGATCAAGCCAAGGTTGAGGCAATTCGAGTTGGCCGACTCTAAAACGGTCACACAGTGCGGAGTTTCCTTGGACTTGCGAGGATTCTACCGCCGCCGTGAAAGATTTGAAGACGATTCTTTGCACATTGAATGAGTTGTCCAAGAAAGGCGTGGCTTTCCAATGGGGCAAGTCACATGAAGATGCCTTTGACTTGTTGAAAGAGAAGCTGACCCATGCACCACTGCTCCAACTCTCAGACTTTGGTAAGACTTTTGAACTTGAGTGTGATGCTAGTGGCATTGGGATTGGAGGTGTGCTGATCCAAGAAGGTAAGCCAATTGCTTATTTCAGTGAGAAATTATCTGGGCCTCGTTTGAACTACTCAACTTATGATAAGGAATTGTATGCCTTTGGTTCGAACATTAGAGACTTGGCAACATTATTTGTGGCCCAAAGAGTTTGTTATACACTCGATCATGAATCCTTGAAGCACATTCGTAGCCAAAATAAGTTGAACCGTAGGCATGCAACATGGGTAGAATTCATTGAGTCTTTCCCTTATGTTATCAAACACAAGAAGGGAAGGATAATGTTATTCTTGATGCTTTATCTCGACGATATACCATGCTTTCACAACTAGACTCTAAAATCTTTGGCTTGGAAACGATTAAAGAGCAATATGCGCTTGATCTTGATTTTAAAGATGTTTTGCTAAATTGTAAGGAAGGAAGAGTTTGGAATAAGTTCATTGTTAATGATGGTTTTGTGTTTCGTTCTAACAAGCTATGCATTCCAATGGATCTGTTCGTTTGTTGTTGCTTCAGAAGCACATGGAGGAGGACCGATGGACCACTTTGGTGTGAAGAAGCAGAGGATGTGTTGGCCAACCATTTTATTGGCCAAAGATGAGGCTCGATGTGGAGCGCTATGTCTCTCATTGCTCGCTTGCAATAAAGCTAAGTCACGATGAACCCACATGGTTTATATATGCCTCTTCCTGTTCCTAGTGTTCCATGGGAGGATATTTCAATGGACTTTGTTTTAGGCCTACCTAGGACAAAGAGGGAAGGATAGCATATTTGTTGTCGTGGATCGGTTTTCTAAGATGGCACATTTTATACCTTGTCATAAGAGCGATGATGCTACAAACATTCTTGACTTGTTTTTAGGAGATAGTTCGCCTACATGGAGTGCCTTCCACAATTGTGTCGATCGGGATGCAAAATTTTTGAGTCATTTTGGCGGACGCTTTGGAAGAAAGCGGGTACCAAGCTTTTGTTTTCTACTACATGTCACCCTCAAACCGATGATCAAGCGAAGTCGTCAATGTAACGTTGTCTACAATGTTGAGAGCCATTTTGAAGAACAATTTGAAGATGTGGGAAGAGTGCCTACCTCATGTGGAGTTTGCCTACAACCGCTCATTGCATTCTACTACCAAGATGACTCCTTTTCGGGTGGTATATGGTTTCAATCCTCGTGCACCCATTGATATTTTGCCATTACCATGTTCGAAAAAGTAAACTTAGATGTTGCTAAACGTGCTAATTTTGTGTTTGAAATTACATGAGACTACTAAAGATAACATTGAGCGCATGAATGCTAGATATAGAGTTCTTTGGTAGTCGTGGTAGGAAGGAATTAACTTTTGAACCTAGAGATCTTGTTTGGCTGCACTTGAGAAAGGATAGGTTTCCTGATTTGCGAAAGTCTAAATTGATGCCTAGAGCTGATGGTCCTTTTAAAGTGATTGCTAAGATAAATGATAATGCATACAAGCTTGATTTGCCTGCAGACTACAGTGGAAGCAATTCTTTCAATGTTGCTGATTTGAAGCCGTACATGGGTGATGAAGATGAGCTTGAGTCAAGGACGACTCCATTTCAAGAGAGGGAGGATGATGAGGACATCTCCACAATGGATACAACCAGCTCTAACTCCACTCATCGGGATGAACCACCACTTCAAGGACCACTCACTCGAGCCCGTGCACGTCAACTAAATTATCAGGTGAAGGCGTTCCTAAGTATTCCAATTAATGATACAATGAATGGGATGCTATTTAATTTTTGTGATGATGTGATTATTCTTAGGAACCATGGAGAAGACCCACAACGCACAAAGGAGTTCGCGTCCAGAGGGAAGAGCAAATTGGAATCAGATTCAGACTTCCGGAGATCCCTCTCTCTAGGGCTATTTGTATTCAACTAAGGGTACTGATACTAATTTTTCAGTGGGAGGCAGATACCCGCTACTAAACTTAGCATGCCTTCCCTCTTAACACTTGGGTAGCGATAGGTCTTTGCTTCTCTCATCTCTATATTAAATTCTAATATGTTTACAAGCTCAAGATTCTTGCATATGTTGTCATCTCATATGTTTACAGGCTTCCCCTTGGCGCCCTCAACAACATCCTCTACAGGCTCCATATGCAGGACTAGAAGAAACATGGCCCATGATGCTGGACCACTAAGTCTATGTTTAATCAGTGCTAATTACCGATATATAATGCATGTCTACATGTATAACATCGACAACACATTTATGTGCACCATACTTTGCTAATCCTCTTATCTCTATGATTTTGAGCTCAACACACCCGATGTCACCTTACTGTCTATTGGCTGCCTCAGGCCATACGGCGTGGCGTAGCGCGCAACCCACCCTAGTAATAAGTAAAAGCTATGTCAAAATATGAATATCATAGCCTAGACACCTACAATATAATCTCCGAGAAAAACCGAGCAAAATGAGCCTTGACAAGCCCCGGACCATCTGACCTTCAACTAGCAACCGATCTGACCTCTCAGGGACAATCTGGCCTCTCTTAGGGGCAGTCTGACCTTTCACTTGGGACATAACTGAAAATCATCACAATTTCAAATACTTAAAATGGCACAATTTTCTCGCAGAGGCTCCAAATGACTTAAAACTTGAACCAAGACTAGATGACAACCTTAGGAGCTTAAAACACAAAGAGATCTTGCAAGAACAGAAGAATGTTGGAACCTTTTACCTCTTAAAGCTTTGCTGCATCAAAACCAGTCTCAAACCACAAAACAACCTAACTTTCAAACTAGAGCTCCAAACAAAATGAAATTTGACAAACATTAAGATCAAGTCCTAATGAAGCTATTGCAACAAGAGTTTCTCCACATGCTTGCCAAAGTTACGACCTTTTCTCACTTGAACACAAGAGGCACCAAAATCGGGCAAAACCATGAAACGTTGATTGAGAGGAGCTCGTGGGAAGAATCAAGATATCTTGGCTAAGGATGATTCCTCACACATCCTCTTATTCTCAAATCATAGCAGGAACCAATCCAAACACCATTAAGATCAAATCCCTAATATCACCCTTCCTTGAGTAAAAAATGGGCAAATGCAATAACTTGCAAAGGAAGGCACCTAGATGAATGGGATCTGGTCTCCAAGAGATATCGCTATCACTTACACGTCCTTGGAACAAATCAAGATCAAGAGGGGAGAACGAACCACCAAAAACCAAACCAAATCAAGATTTCAACAATTGAGCAAAGAGGAGAAAGATTTGGAAGAATTTTGGATATCTATTAATACTTGGAGATAAATGTTTACAACCACTCTCTAGCCACTTGGAAAGTCTAAGGATGACAAGAAGCTCAAGCACAAGAGCCACACTATCTCTCAAAAGTTCTCTCCATGGACCCTAACTCCACTCTACTTGGCTTAATCTCTAAGCCACATCATCTCCCTCTTTTTATAGTGGAGGTTAACCTACCACTTCATATTAAAACCCTAGATCGGAATACAAACTGGATTCCATCCACCAACACATGGGCAAATCCGATAACCCAATACATAATAGGGTTTTCACTTATACATGCGTGCTTATCAAAATGTCTCTTCCACTTGGCTCTAATAGCTCAATTTGCCTTGCCTTAACCTCCTCTTCATGACCTAAACCACTTAGGCCTCGTCGCGGTTTCACAAACCGCATCCATCTCCGGTATTAGGCAAATCTCCAAAATGCCCTTCCACCGATATTACTCGAATCCTTCATCCCAAATCATCATTCATGCTTCGTCACCTTCCATGTGGCCCCCAATGACTTCTTGTCAAGCTTCTCACGCGTCTAGATCCCACCAAACCATCCTTATTTGCAAATGGGCCCAAGTCACTTAGCGTGCCACATGCCTCACCTTGCATCATGACCGCACCCAGCTTCCCTGACAGTTCTGGATCTCAGTTCCTCTCAGAGCTTAGTCTTGATACACCTTATCGTTGTTCACCGCTTCGGAAGCCTCGGTCATCTTCCAACGTCACCATTGTCGTCTGGACCTTAGCTCACCTAGCTAAGTCCTGGTCCTATCTGCCTCATCATAACGTAGCTTTGAAGTCCTGTCCATCATAAATACGTAGTACTGCATAACACACAAAATCATTAATTGACACAATTGATGAACCAAGAACACGTACCTACATGCTTCGCTCTCGGAAGAATTACTTTACCTCAAAAGGTATTTGCTCAAATTTGCCTTCTATGCACAATCTTGCATCTTACTTGAGTCAAACCATCTCACTCGGTGTCCATGATCATTCTAAACCTTGGTTCTTCTAACCAAGTCTCGATCCTTCTCGCCGTTGATCATAGTTAACTCTAAGCCACCTACACAATAATAGACCAAGCAACCATTTCAAGCACAATTAAGTTCTTCACTACTTGGCCCACATTAGTTCAAATATGCATATTGCTTAATCCATATGCACCAATCCCAAGCTCCTAGGACCAACTCTTGAATTTCAGCTCAAAACCACAGCTCACTGCGTCCTAGAAACTCACCGCCAGTCTAACCGCATTTTACATGCCAATCAAGCTGCCAACCCAAGGCCGGTTTGACCACCATACAATTCACCCAAACCGACCTAAAACCTTCCTCGATAACAAGACACCAGTGTGACCACATCTTCAATGCCAATCACACCGCCCAACTTGACTCTGGTCCGATCGTCAACCAGCGGCCAGTCTGACCGCACATGCCTAACTCCAAAATATGCTCTTTGATAAAAAGCAACCGGCTACCATAGCTCGGTCACACCACAACCACCGGTCTGACCACACCCCATGTGTCGGTTAGTCCACTAGCACCTGAGCCCAAGGGTGGTACTAAATCTGAGAAACGTTACAATATCACCTCTTTAATAGGACAAATTTGTTGATTGAATTGGTTCTAATTTTGGTGGTTTAGGATTTTTAAGACCTTAGAACTATTTGTATTGTATTTTTTTAGCAAATTTCAAATATATGTGTTGGATTTATGATGTTATGGAATCATTATACATGAATATAGAGTTGTACGTGTGAAGCGTGCACCCCCCGTAGAAAATTTTCTAGTTCCGCCACTGCCTGAGCCAACTTAAACCAAAATGCAAAATTGGTCTGACCACGAGCCTATAGCTGGTCAGATCGCTTACCACCTGACAGCAAAAAACTGCAAACACGCAAAATCAAAACTCAAACTTCGACAACTCTTACAAACAAAGTCAGATACTCATCCGATACCATGAGGTGGCCTCCCCATGGTCTTACACAATCATGTTTCCTTGCTACCACCATAATAAAAATCCTTAAACATAACTTGCAAAACATGTAGCGGTGTAGACTTTAAAAAAACACAATATTTTTCTTAGTCCAGTCTAGAAATTGTCACTTTTTTAGCCCTGTGTGTATTTTTTTTTGGCAAATCTAACCCCCTTATGATTTGAATTGCAAAAATAGCCCTATCCCCACCGCTAGAGCGTCGGAAGACGTGTCACCTTCCGATACTCCCACGATCGGGGATTAGACTATTTTTACAATTTGATCGCAAGGGGGCCAGATTTGCCAAAAAAAAAAATTCTACGGGCTACGAAAGCGATGATTTCTCTAGTCTACATCCTAATCCAGATTCCGTAACCAGAAGATATGGAAGACAGTTGCATTTTTTAGAGGCCAGTGAAGTACTACTTAATTGCCTCTCTGAAATTAAAACAAGTAAACCACTGCTTAATCGTACCAATGAAACCAGTTACGAAGCATCCAAGCAGGCAAGCACATGACTTGCCAATTTCGTGGATCTCGCCGCAACTGTAATACCTTGCAAGCCTTGATATCTGGATCTGAGTAATGCTCAGCTCAGCATTGGGTCAATATATCGACGAGTAAGGAGGATTGAGACGGTGGAGGCCGGTCAAAGTCTTCTCGTATCCTGAATTTGTTGGTCTCTTTGCTTCTAGCTTGCTATCCTTAATAGGCAGCTAGCTTGTAGCAACAGGCAAGATTGCCGTGTGCAAGAACCTTAACATGCAATGCATCATGTAGTATCTATATATATACAGACGAGAACTCATGTCTCCCGGCCGACCAGAAGCGCGATTGATTTCGCCTAAACTCTGTTTGCCATTCAACTGCGCACGTTGATTCCATCGTCAAGCATGGGCTGCTTCCATGATCAGGAGAAGCACTCTGAGCCTGAGCCTGCAGCCGTGCCTCTTGTCCGTGTGAACCACATTTCGTTCCTGTGCACGTCCGTCGAAGTATCCGTCGATTTCTACCAACGGGTGCTCGGCTTCGAGCTGATCAAACGGCCGGCGTCCCTAGACTTCAAAGGAGCATGGTGAGCAAGCATATAGATCATCGTGCATAACTGGAGACACAACTGATCCGAGATATATTATCTGCAACTACGAACGTAAGCTCGTGCTGCAAGTCTGATACGATCAACGTGAGATTTATTTCTTGTTGCAGGCTACACAGAAACGGTTTGGGAATACATTTGCTGCAACGGAGCTCCGACTGCAATGGCTCTCCGGTGGCAAAACCGCCGGCGCCGATCAACCCGAAGGGCAACCACGTTTCATTTCAGGTACGTCAGTGCATGCAGTTCCAGAACAGGGTAGCATGTTACGTAGTACGTACGTACTACCATCCTAGCTCGATCGTGAGCCTTAACTGGTCGCCTTACGCGTGTCATTTGGAGATATGCAGTGCACGGACATGGCGCTTATGTCGGCGAGGCTACGAGACATGAACCTGCAGTTCGTCACGACGAGAGTACGGGATGGCGAAACGGTGGTGGACCAGCTCTTCTTCCATGATCCAGACGGCAATGTGATCGAGATCTGCAATTGTGAGAACCTCCCCGTGATACCTCTGCAGGCTGATAGCTGCATAATACCCTTCCCAAGCTGCCGGCCGGTGCGGATGAATTGAACGTGCATAGCTTAGCTCGTATACCTTGTAGATCGAGATGCTCCTTCTGGGGAAAAAAACCGTGTGCCTACTTACATTTGTAATCATGATTTGATTTGTTCGATTTGTAAGTTGTATATGCTATTGCACCTAGAATTGTACATTATTGTTGCCAAGAGTGTTTAATTTATGTACAAGCTAGTTATCGCTGAAAAACGCGTATTCCAAGGTAAATTTAACACCGAGTTGAGCAAACGTTTGCCCTCCTGAGAAAGCTAAATCCCACAGCGGCTTTTGCTTTGACTTCCATGCGACTCGGTCGTAAGAGATAAACTGACTCGGTCGTAAGAGATAAACTACTCTCCCTTTTCTAAAGGCTGTTGCGTATCACCAGCTACCTGCTTTCGATAAAAAAGTGGTTTACTTAGTTAAGGGTGCGTTTGGTTGGGTGAACAAGGTTGAATGGGATGAGATCGTACAAGATGGATAGGATGATCCTAGATGAGATGGTACATGAAGGGTGTTTAGTTGTCTGAATGGAATAATGCATGAGTTTGTTTGGTTGCTTGGATGGAATGGTACAGGATGGTGCGAGATGATGTTTGGTTGGATGGATGAGGTTAGTATGGTAAACTTTATCACTAGTGGTACGGGATGGTACAAGATGGTTCAACCAATTTAGAGGTACGGAATGGCACAACATATTTGAAGAATATTCCTAGAATATGTACCATTTCGTCCCGTACGAGATGGTTCTATACACTCAACCAAACACATGTATCAAAATCTATCCTGAACCATCCCGTACATGTTCCTCCTCGTTCACCCAACCAAACGCACCCTAAGTATCCTCCAACATGTGAAGCTATGTATCTCTTGCTTTGGTGAGATCTAGCTTGGCTGGGTAAACTAGCTCTCGTTTGAGCTAAGCCATGCTTGCTAGCTCATACCCCATGGTTGCTTCTTTTGCTCGGTTCATGGGGAGAACGTGGGAAGAGAGGGAAGTTACCGATTTGGTCCTTCTCCAAAGGCAAGGATTTCCTTACACTCTTTGGGGCTAACTTGCCTTAGAAAGTTCTAGTTTTTAAGCAATTCCAAACTACCTTGCAAGGCTAGGCTAGAGAAACTCTTGACTAAGATCTAAATGCACCGTAAGAGGCACAGGCAAGGCCCTTACTACTGTGTCACATACGTCATGTTGGCCAATATCCGTGTGACACGAATACACTGTTGTACTCCTTTAGTCAAAAATATATATTGTTTTGGACCTCCACCTGCACGGTTTCAAAAATGTAACTTTAACATCTAACTTATATAGGATAGTAGAGCTATCACTAGCTACAAGCAACATCAAATAGCGGAGATATCGCTAACTATAGCGCTTGTAACTAATATAACGGAACATTGGCCTGTAGTTTCGTGTTTGGAGTTTAAAAAAAGCTATAGCTAGCTATTTAGAATACTGATTGTAATATATTTATACAACCTAATAAAATTATAATATTATAAAAGTACTTTTCAAGGCAGATTTATACATGTAATTTTCATGTACCTAATCTAAATATTTAAAAATATTATATTTCTATATATTATATAGGACACTAGAATGGGGCAACATGGAGCCTGGGCACCATGATTTGGAATGTGCAAATTCAAACCATATTCGGGTATATTTTTTGAAAATGTTAGTTTTAGGGTATATACTCATATATAACAATTTAAATGAAACACATACCTTTGAAAAAAATATACTCAAATTCAAAGATTTTAAACGAATTTAGATGGGTATATTTCCCTATGTATTGAATGTGAAATTTTATGAAATTTTTAGGATGTCAAGTAACTAGTTCAAACAAGTTTGAACTGAAATTCAAACTAGATTTTCCTTTTTTAGATTGATTATAGGTATGTGTTGATTTTATATATAAATCAGCGAAGCATATGATCTAAATTCGTTCAAAATCTTTGAATTCGAGTATATTTTTTCAAAGGTATGTGTTTCATTTGAATTGTTATAGGTGATATATATGAGCTAAAACTAAAATTTTCAAAAAATATAACTGAATATAGCTTGAATTCACGCATTTAAAATCATGGTGCCAGGCTCCATAGTGCCCCATTCTGACATCATACATACATACATATACCCCTTTTCTACTCTCGGGAGTAGTACTCTCTATACCGCATCTCATAACGTAGGGAATATCTCACGCAATGGAGGGTATGTACCTGTAGCATACGAATATAAGACTAGTTAGGCGGTATTTATATTTTTCAAAGGTAGTATGTACATATTTTTAAATATACTCCTTTTATGTGCGTATATGAAGGTATTTGCAAAATAGGCTAAAAACTACGTACTCCTTTGCAATTTTTTTCATGTGGTTTACATTGAAGTATCTTATAATTAGTATATGAGTGTACCCAAAGTGATAAAGGAGTATTTCAAGTTTATTTAGGTGGTATTTTAAATGTGAGAGTAACTACTTCAAGAAGTAGAATATATTTTTCATATATATATATATATATATATATATATAGACACACGAAAATGATTCCATATTTCGAGGAGTTTGTACTCCGGCGTTACTCTCGGTTCCATCCAATGTGGATTTGCCTCTCCTCGATCAAACTGATCCTATAGGCATGCTACCGGGTTGCAAAGCGCAAACCCGTTTTTTTATGTTTAGTAATAAAAAAATACCGAGCAAAACTCGTCGTCGAGATTGAATATTCGGTGATCCTCGAATTTGTTGGGTCGCAATTTCACACCTCGGAGAGCTCATCAACTCCGCTCCAGCGACGCTGCGCAACTGCATCTCTCCTCACACCCGGCGGCGGCGTTCATACCTCCTCACTCCTGGTGGTGGCATCTGTAGCTCCTCATGCTTAGCGGCATCATCAAATACCTCCTCGCATCTTCTCACGGCCGAAAACGAGAAAACAATTGTTGTACCGATGGGCGCCATGTGCACAACAAAAGAGTAACTGAATGGAACATATCTCTTTTGTAGCAGTTGTGTTAGTTCAGTTCAGACCGTGGACTTCTGACGCTGTAACTTCAAGATTGAAGCTCTTATTGTTTCTCTTCTATGAGTAATATACTTCATTTCTATGTAAACTCTATTTCATTATACCTGTTTGATTAGTCTGCTATTTCAGTATACTCTTTATTCAGTTATAGGATTATACCCTATTTTTCGGAATACTTCAGTATACTTAATACTCGGTTATAGGATCAATAGTATTGTACTATTTCCTTAAAAAAGCACTATGCTACATTGAAGCTAAATTTGGTATTATGCTACTTTTGTGAGTATCATGTACCACCATGAATGAACTACAAACGGTGTAATTTGAATGCACTTCAGACGAGGCAAGCATATACTACTTTCATCGTTGAAGTATACTTCTATACGGTATAATTTCGAGCATCAAGTTTGGCAAATACATATTTTATTACCTCCAGATTCTTCGTCAAGGAGTAAAGTTTGCATTAATTTTTTTTTGAATCGGGCAGTTCCACCTAATCTTGAATCAGCTGTGCATGCATGCAGCAATTAAAGAAAAACAGAGGCATTTTTTCTGTTCTTATCAGGCTCATCCGCTACCGCGTCGAGCCAACATTCACTGTCGCCCGGCAAGGCCTGGTAGGCTCAAATCGACACGACCAGCCCAAAGCAGAAGTATTTCTTGCTGAAAGTCAGTGGTAGAAATAGCCATTATCCACGTAAGAGGCACACGGGGAGCGCCTGTGGCTCAAGGCAGCTTAGCAACAACCACCGCCCAACAAGCCAAGCAAAGCGAACGCTGCAGCAGAATCCATATCCACCACACCACAGCATGGCAGCCACGGCCTCGTCACTCCTTTCCCCAGCAAAGTTCGCGCTCCAAAGCCGATTCCCGAACGCGAAGACGGCGCGGAGCGTCAGGTTCCACCCGGCGCGAGCCCAGCAGCAGCAAGTGAAAGAGGAGGCCACCAGGGCGAACGTGCCGCCGCCGCAGGAGGAGACGGCGACGGCGAAGGAGACCAAGGGGCCCGCGCAGTCGCTGCCGCGGCAGCCGCTGGCGGAGAGCAAGAACCTGAGCCGGGAGTACGGCGGGCAGTGGCTGAGCAGCACGACGCGGCACATCCGCATCTACGCCGCGTACATCGACCCGGAGACCAACGCCTTCGACCAGACGCAGATGGACAAGCTCACGCTCATCCTCGACCCCACCGACGAGTTCGTCTGGATCGACGAGACCTGTCAGAAGGTCTACAACGAATTCCAGGACCTTGTCGATCACTACGAGGTAAATTACCAAAGTCTCACTGCTTCCATAAGAAATCGTGCTACCTAGGACGAAATGTGTATGCATATTCGGCAAAAAAAAAAAGGAAAAGAAAGAAGATGTGCATGCATATCACCGGTAACTTCCTGCAAAACTGACAATTTTCATCATTTTCTGGCTGCTCCCGCTTCATGTATAATCACGGCGCGCGTGTTGAAGTAAACTGAAATAGTAGCAGTGTAGGACTAACATGGATTGATTTCTGATGTTATGTACAGGGAGCTCCACTGTCAGAGTACACACTTCGTTTGATCGGATCTGATCTTGAGCACTACATCCGCAAACTTCTCTATGACGGGGAGATCAAGTACAACATGAGGTCCAGAGTGCTCAATTTCAGTATGGGCAAACCCCGCGTCAAATTCAACAGCAGCCAGATCCCAGATGTAAAATAGAATGTATGCAACTCCAGTAGAGAATGATTTCTCCATTAAAAAGCTTGAGCAACATGTACATCTGCTCTTCCAAAAGAAAACGAGCCATGAGCCAGAACATTCCAGAATTAAGATTGCACACATACAAAACCATACATTCTCTGTTGCCAACTTTTTTAAACCCCAGCACGGTTATCTATATAAAGAGAAGCTGAGCAAATTAAGGGTATACTTCTGTCTACAAAGAATGTCACTTTTGTTTCTAGGGTATCGACAGAGGGTACTAGTTTCATAGCAATATAGTTCTATATTTATTTGCTAATATAAATTAACAGTTGTTACCTGTCAAAGATGCACTTTGGAGACTACGCTAAATCAAAAAAGAACTTTCCTTTTGAACCACAGTAGCCATTAGTGCGAGTAATCATGTCGCGTCAAAGGAATAACTTTGTAATGTTTGTGATCATCTCTCCATGGCCTACATTGGTCTTCTTGTCCAATATTCTAAAAAAGAATAGAGTAAATATTCAAAATTAGCAAAAAAAAAACCCATCATGCTATGCTGTAGCCTAGTAGTATGTGTTAAGAGAGTATTTTCCAAGTGTGTCGAGCAAGAGCTCCCGCCATTGTTAGAGGCCTGGAGATCAAGCGTGATTGGGACGTGGGCCTTAATGCTGGCGACTTGAAACACTTGCAAGGATAGTGGGGCAATGGCCTAGTTTATCGTCGTAGTGAAAGCAGTAGCACCGGCTGGGGTTACTATGGTAGATGCCATGGCTGATGGATCGCCCAGGTGAGCGCCGGCGCTGGGATGAACTCCTCTGCACTACATCACAAACATGCACACGTATTGGACACAAAAACACCCGAAAATTGTGCTGCAATTCTTGCCGCTTTTCTATTATTCTTCTTCTCTATTTGTAGAAGGGAAAACAAGCTTACAAAGGAAAGGAAGCTTACAAAGGAAAGGAATCACAGTGATTTCTGCGGCTTGCATGAACAACCGTGAGTTAAGGCATGCACGAGCTAATCTCGCCATGCATGCAAATAGAATGGATAAAGCATGAATGGAAAATGCATGTGTCAAGGCTTAACTAACAAATCTCCCCCTAAGCCCTGCACACCTGCTTGATGTCGACGAGGCCGAGCTTGGACCGCAGCTGCACGAACTGATCTCGCCCAAGAGCCTTTGTCAGGATGTCCGCCAGCTGAACCTTGGTGCTGATTGGCTCGACCTTCACTCTGCCTTCCTCGACGCACTCTCTGATGTAGTGGTATTTGACGTTGATGTGTTTACTGCGGTCATGAAAGACAGGGTTTTTACTCAGCTGGATCACGGACTGGTTGTCGATCTTGAGCGTGACCGCGTCGGCCTCCTCTCCCCTGAGCTCTACAAGGAGGCGCGCCAGCCAAACCCCTTGACAAGAAGCAGTCGCGGCGGCAATGTACTCCGCTTCGCAGCTAGACAGAGCCACCACCTTTTGCTTCTGGGACTGCCAGGTGATGATGTTGTCGCTGAGGAAGAACAGGACTCCGGTGGTGCTCTTGCGGCCGTCGACGTCTGCGCCATGATCGCTGTCGCTGTAGCCAAGGAGAGCAACGCCTCCTTCCTTCCTCCCATAGTGGCGACCATAGTGCATCGTTGTCCGCGACGCATCGCATGATATGCGCTTGACGGCCACCAGGTGCTCGGTGGTGGGCTTCTCCATGAACCGGGAGACATAGCCCACTGCGTACGCCAAATCTGGTCTCGTGTTCACCAGATAGCGTAGCGCTCCCACGATCCGCCTATATTCAGTAGCATCAACTAGTGGATCGGAACTCAACTTACTGAGTTTGAGGCGTGACTCCATGGGTGTGATGCTAACATTGCAGTTTGCCAGCCCTGCTGCCTCCAAAATCTTCATCGCGTAGGCACCCTGACTGATGGTGATGCCTTCTTCGGTCTAGTTCACCTCCAGGCCGAGGTAGTAGTGGAGTAGCCCCAGATCGCTCATCTGGAATGTGTTCATCATCTCCTTCTTGAACTGCTTGAGCTCGATGATGTCACCGCCAGTGATGACGAGGTTGTCGACATAGACGCCCACGAGCAACCGGTGCGTGCCCGCTCCGCGGACATACACAGCATGCTCGGATGCGCTGCGCCGGAACCCGAGCGACACTAGAGAGGCGTCCAGCTTAGCGTACCATGCGTGCGGGGCTTAACGTAGGCCGTAGAGAGCCTTGATCAGACGCAACACCTTCTGCTCCTTGCCGGCGACCACGAACCTCGGTGGCTGGGCGACGTAGACTTCCTCCCGCAGCTCCCCGTTGAGGAAGGCCGATTTAACGTCCATGTGATGGACTGGCCAACCCTCAATCGCCGCGAGTGCCAACATGAGCCGGACAGACTCGAGCCTCGCCACCGGCGCGAAAACCTCATCGTAGTCGATCCCATGATGCTGCACGTACCCCTTCGCCACAAGCCGGGCTTTGTGCTTGATGACGATGCCCGTGGCGTCCTTCTTCGTCTTGAAGACCCACTTGAGCCCAATTGGGTGCTAGCGCGGTGGTGGGTCGACGAGCTCCCAGGTACCGTTCGACTCGATCGATGTCATTTCGTCGAGCATGGCCGTCCTCCAGCACTCGTGCGCTTGAGCCTGCTCGAATGTAGTCGGTTCGTCGATGCTCGCCAGGAGCAGATCCTCGTCCAGATCCCGTCGCGCCATCCCGGGTGGTGTCGTTGGACAGAGAATGTTGTCGATGGTGCGAAAACGAAGCGGGATGTCGTCGTCGTATTCATCATCCAGGGCCTCCTCCGCATCTGCTGGTGGTGAAGCGAACTCGATCGGAGCATGTGCCGGTGCCGGTGTGGACGACCCCGTCTCCGGGCTTGGCGCGCATGTTGGTGATCGTGCCTGTGATGGCGTCGCGTATGAGTTGGGCGCCGCGATCCTCGCTGAGGTCTGGCACAAACGTGGTCACCACCTCAGCCGACCACGATGGTGTACTCGATGACGAACTCATCGCCGCCGTCGCCGCTTGATCACCGCTCCATCGCCACCGCGCCTCTTCGTCAAAGATGACATCGCGCCGATGTGGACTCGCCGCCACCGTGTCAGACCCGATATGCCTTGGAGCCGGGCTCGTAGCCGACGAAGATCATCGGCCGACTGCGGTCATCCAGCTTCTTGAGGTTGGGCGTGACAACCTTCACATGGGCGACGCATCCGAACGTGCGTAGGTGATGTACTGCCGGCGCGCTCCCGTTCCAGAGCTCGTACGGGGTCTTGCCGTCGGTGCCCTTCGTCGTCGTTCGGTTGAGGATGTACACCGCCGTGGTGATTGCCTCCCCCCAGAATTTGCCCGGGAGCCCTTTCGCCTTAAGCATGCTTCTGACGGTCCCGATCACCGTCTGGTTCCGCCGCTCGATGACGCCGTTTTGCTGTGGTGTGTACGGCGCAGTCACCTCACGCCATACTTCGAGCTCGGCGCAGTATCTGTTGAAGTCTGCCGCCGTGAACTCTCCCCCGCGATTCGTGCGTAGAGCGTGCAGCTGCTTGCCGCTCTTGCGTTCTGCCGCCGCTTGGATGCGCTTGATGGCGTCTGGTGCGGCGTCTTTGGTGGGCAGCAAAACCACCCACATGAACCGGCTGTAGTCGTCGACGAGGAGGAGGAAGTAGCGGTTCCCGCTCGATGTCGCCGGGCTGATCGGGCCGCAGAGATTGCTGTGGATCAACTCGAGTGCTTCGGTGGAACGGCGCTGCGCTTGGTGCGGGAGCGGTGCGCGACGATGCTTGCCGGCGAGGCAAGCCTCGCACACCTGCTCCACTTGGGACAGCAGGGGAAGGCCACGGACGAGGCCTTCGCCCATCTTGCGTGAGCAGGCGCGGTTGACATGGCCGAACCTAGCGTGCCAACGCCAGCGCCTCACCGCACGCGAGGCAAAGCGATCGCCGTGCAATGTTGATGTCGAGCACGTACAGTCGACCCGCGCTTCGATGGATCTTGGCGAGGAGGCGCCGCTGGTCATCACGTACCCGCAGTATCCCGTCCTCAATCAGGATTTGGAACCCACCTTCGTCCAGTTGACCGCAGCTGATGATGTTGGCGGTGAGGCGCGGGATGAAGTAGGTATTGGGAAGGGTCCGGTGCTCGCTGTTCTTGCATGCGAAGAGCACGGTTTCGCATCTCTCAATCCGGACCATAGATCCGTCTCCGAATCACACAGAGCTGGTGATGCCTGTGTCGAGGTAGGAGAATGCCGCCCGGGACCCTGTCATGTGGTTGGTGGCCCCAGTGTCGAAGATCCATTGCTTGGAGTCGCGGTCCTCCTCGCCGTCGAGCGCCGCGAACACCTTGCTCTCCACCAGCTCGACATGCTTCGACAATGGCTGTGGATGAGGTGCCGCATGAGGTGCAGGTGCCCCCAGATTGAGGGCAGCTTGGCCGACATGGCCTGCCGGGGCCTGCACGGTGAGCTCTGGTAGCGGTGGCGGCGATTTGGTGAGGATGGCGCCGTCTTGGATCAAGAGGAGGCTGGGCTCGTCGTCTCGGGCCACGTGGGCCTGCTCGTCCCTCTTCCTGCTCCTGCACTCCTTGGCCCAGTGGCCAATTTTGCCGCAGTAGCGACATTTGTCGCCATTGAGGGCCGACGCCGGGCTGGACCCTTCCCGCGCGTCCGCGTTCCCGCCGCCGCACGGTTTCCCTTTTGGACCGCGGCGCTTGCCGCAGTTGTAGGAGCTGTCGCCGGTTCGAGGGCTCTCCTACTCCTTCTGCTTGTACTGCTCCAGCCATTGCTCCTCCGTGAGGTACAGCTTGCCCCCGATCTGGGCTGGAGGTGGCTCGGGATCGTCCTCCGACGCCAGAAGTTGGCCAGTGATCTCCTCGACGGAGAGGGTGGATATGTCAAGCAGGGTTTCCATGGAAATAACCAATTGTTTATACCTGCCACGCGCGATGCGGAGGTACTTCTCGACGACCTTGATGAGGGGCTCTGGATCGCCGAGGGTGGCGAGTTGATTGACGAGGCCCGTGAGGCGCAGAGCGAAGTCCTCGACGCCCTCACCGTCCAGGAACGCCAGGTGCTCATACTGGCGCCGCAGTCGCTGTGCGCTCGTCTTCCGGATGCGGTCGTCATCGATCCGCATGACTTGGAGACACTCCCATGCCTCCTTCGTGGACGGCTTGACCGCGACAGTGGAGATCATCTCCGGTGGCACTGCGCTACAGATGGCGTCGAGCGCCATCCGGTCCTCGTGCACGTCGATGTCGTTGCCGGGATCGATGGCGCACCAGAGGTTCCGGGCCTGCAGCTTGATCTTCATCAACAAGGCCCAATCGTTGTAGTTTGTCTTGGTCAGCATGGGGTAGTTCACCGGCCCGCCTCCCCCTTCCTTGACCACGCTGTACACGACCAACCCGCGCTCGCCCCCGCCGTCTCCATCTCCTGTGGAGCGACTGCCGGAGCCAGAGGGTGGTGGCGAAGCTGTTCGTGCTCGAGGCATTTCGACGCACGATCACGCGGCCAACGCCGGTAACGGGCTCTGATACCACTTGTTGGATCGCCCAGGTGAGCACCGGCGCTGGGATGAACTCCTCTGCACTAGATCACAAACATGCACACGTACTGGACACAAAAACACCCGAAAATTGTGCTACAATTCTTGCCGCTTTTCTATTATTCTTCTTCTCTATTTGTAGAAGGGAAAACAAGCTTACAAAGGAAAGGAAGCTTACAAAGAAAAGGAATCGCAGTGATTTCTGCGGCTTGCATGAACAACCGTGAGTTAAGGCATGCACAAGCTAATCTCGCCATGCATGCAAACAGAATGGATAAAGCATGAATGGAAAATGCATGTGTCAAGGCTTAACTAACAATGGCCGTAACTTCTGCTGTCGCTGCAGCAGTGGGATCTTCGGGATGAGCCACACCAACGGAACCCGTGGCAACACCTCTGGCTCCAACGATCACATCAACAACCACAATTCTGGAGGTAGTCGTGGCAATGGTGGTGGCCGCGGGGGATGCAAACGTGGCCGCTGCGGCCGTGCAAACTAGCGTGGAAACCAGAAACCTCCACAATGGACGACCTCCTTAAATCCATGGACCGGTGTCATCCAAGCTTGGCCTACCTCGTGGAGTACACCATGGCGTGCGCAACACTCTGGAGACGGCACAGCACCTGGTGTACTTGGTCAACGCCCTCCTGACCCTGCTCACAAGCTTACCCGACGGTCACTTTGTCATCGGCTCAACACATGTATACGCCCTCTACACCAATGCCATCCAACTTCCCTGGCCCTTTCTGGGATCAGTCTGCACTCACAACACCATCAATAATATGGCATTCCCAGGACCATCTAACCAAGAGTGGTACATAGACTCAGGCGCTTCTTCACATATGACTTCAAACACCAGTAATCTCTCCCACTCCTCTCCGTCTCCCTCAGGTTCAGTTATGGTTGGCAATGGCTCTTCTATTCCTATTACAACGGCACACTTTCCCTTTCATCACCTCCACATTCTTTGCACCTCTGCAATGTCCTCGTTGTTCCCAACATCATTAAAAATCTCGTCTATGTGCACCGCTTTACTACTGACAACAATTGTTCCATCGAATTTGATCCTTCTGGTTTTTCTGTGAAGGACCTCCCCACCAAGACCGAGATTCTTCGTTGTAGTAGTTCTGGCCCACTCTATCCACTCCATCCAGCTGCTCAAGCCTTCCATGCCACCACCTCCTCTTCAGATGTCCTTTGGCACCGTCGTCTCGGTCACCCTGGCAAACCGGCGATGTCATGTCTCCTTCGGTCTAATAAAATTAATTGTACCCAATCAGATGCTTCTCTATGTCAAGCTTGTCAAATGGATCATCATGTTCGACTTCCCTTCCATGCGTCTACCTCTTTTACTACTAGTCCTTTCGAATTAATACATAGCAACTTGTGGTCCTCTCTTGTTCTTAGTAATTCTGGGTACAAATATTATTTAGTCATTCTTGATGATTTTCCCATTATTTGTGGACCTTTCCTCTCCATCGAAAATCTAAAGTATTTTTCATACTTCAGTCCTTCCATAGCTATATCGCCACTCAATTTCAACATTCTCTCAAAGCGATCCAATGTGACAATGGCCGCGAGTTTGACAATGCTCAAACTCGCTCTTTCTTTCTTTCCCATGGCACTCAACTTCATTTCTCTTGTCCCTACACCTCTCAACAAAATGGGAAAAGCTGAATGTGCCATTCGAACCATAAATGATGTCCTTCGTTCGATATTTTTTCAGGCTGCCATGCCCTCTTCGTTTTGGGCTGAAGCTTGATTCTAAATTATCGTCCCACAAAGTCTCTTCGCATGTCTACTCCTCACCATACCCTTTTTGGCTTTCCTCCCCGCTATGACCATCTACGAGTTTTCGAGTGTCTGTGCTACCCCAATATTTCTTCCATGGCTCCTCACAAACTTTCTCCCCGTTCAATTCCATGCATATTTCTTGGCTATCCCACCAACTACAAAGGGTATCGTTGCTATGATCCCTCTTCTCGTCGAGTTATTATCTCTCGACATATTATTTTTGATGAGTCTATTTTTCCTTTTTTTCCATTCGACATCTTCTTCTTTAGACTATCTTTATTTCCTTCTTGATTTAGCCAAAACCACTCCTCCTATCTTTGATGTGCCAGTGTCCTTTGGCTCTGCTGCAACCACTACTCCAGCTATCTCAAGCACTGCCATAGCTACCACGCCAGCTTCACCCGGTCTAGCTGTAGACACTGAATCACCATTTTCCTTTGTCGCAGCAAGTGCCTCTCCTGCCGCATCTCCTTTGGGCTCTACCATGACGATGTCTATTGTGGCACCTGACCCCATTCCAGCTCGGTTGCACTCTATGCAAACCCGCATGCAATCTGGTCATCTCCCACTTCCTCTTGCTGAATGTCGATTAAATCTATCGGTTGTTTCCACTCCTCTCTCACCAATTCCAAAACCTTATCGCTCTGCACTCAAGGATCTTAATTGGTGTGCTGCCATGGAAGATGAGTATTGGACTCTCATCAACAACAAGACCTAGACTCTTGTTCCTTCTCCTCCTTGTGCAAATATTGTTTCTGGCAAATGGATATTTTAGCACAAATTGCACCCCGACGGCTCTCTTGCCCGTTATAAGGCCCGATGGGTTGTTCGTGGTTTTTCCCAACAACATGGTGTTGACTATGATGAGACCTTCAGTTCAGTTGTCAAGCCCACCACGATTCGTGTTGTTCTTAGCCTTGCAATCAATCGTTCTTGGCCCGTTCATCAACTAGATGTCAAGAATGCCTTCTTGCATGTCATCTTGTCGAAATAGTCTACAGTCAACAACCATCCGGTTTTCTTGATCACATTCATCCTAATCATGCTGTCGTCTCGACAAATATCTTTATGGGTTGAAACAAGCTCCTCATGCTTGGTTTCAATGTTTTGCCCATTTTGCTTCCTCTATCGGCTTTCAGGGATCTAAATCTGATACATCCCTGTTTATCTACATTCATTGTCCCGATATAGCTTACCTGCTTTTATATGTTGGTGCCCAACGTGGGTTCCTTCAACGTCTCATTAATGTTTTCAGCGCTGAGTTTGCGATGAAAGATTTTGGTCCTCTCCATCACTTCCTTGGAATTTCTGTTAACCGCACTAGCCATGGTCTTCATCTTTCTCAAAGACATTACATTGAGGAACTTCTTTCTCTGGCCAACATGAGTTCATGTAACCCTATATCCACACCAATTGATACTCGGTCAAAATTGTATGTCGATGCTAGTGCACAGGTTTCTGATTCAACTCATTACCGCAACTTAGTGGGTGCCTTGCAATACTTGATGATTGCTCGCCCTGATATCGCTTACGCAGTTCAACAGATTTGTTTGTACATGCATGTTCCCTGAGAGCCGCATTTCACTCTTGTGAAGCATGTTCTCTGATATCTTCAAGGTACTCTTGATTTTGGGTTGCAACTTTATTCTTCCTCTAGTCATGACTTGGTTGCTTATTCCGATGCTGATTGGGTAGGTTGTCCTAATTCCTGTCGTTCCACATCTATCTATTGTATTTTCCTTGGTGACAACTTGGTCTCTTGGTTGTCTAAACGCCAAGCAACAGTCTCTCGATCTAGTGCGGAAGCTGAATATCATGCCATTGCCAACGCTATAACAGTCTTATTGCGTTCGACAATTGCTTCAGGAGCTTTTTTATCCCGTCCGTACAGTTATCATGGTTTATTGTGACAACATCAACGTTGTATACTTGTCCTCTAATCCTATGCAACATTTCACTTCGTTCGGGACAAGGTGGCCATTGGTGATGTCCGCGTCCTGCATGTGCCTTTGAGCTCTTAGTATGCCGATATTTTCACAAAGGGGCTACCGACATTACTCTTCAATGATTTTCGATCTATTCTGCATGTGATTCCTCATCTCCACGGTTCAGGCTACGAGGGAGTGTTAGGAAAAGGAGTCTCAGACTCCTTTCGCCCTACAGCAACTACCACGGCAATTGTGCCGAATACAGTAATACAGTCGTGATGTATACAACATCTATGCCATATCATTGTTGTATTAAGTAGTTACTTTCCTTGTTGTACAAGATACAAACTATGTATATATTCTGAAGCAATGCATTGATACGATGTGCGATTGCATATTAATCTTTCAGTATGCACCTACATGCCAGTACGAAGATACTATACACTAATGCTGCAAAAAAACTCATTAATTACTATTGGTATAATTCCCAGACTGATCTTTAACAGGGCAATATTGAGTGACATAGCTAGACAAACTGTCTATCTACACTAAAATATACATTTCTGAACTCTACCAAAAGAATGCATTTGCTCTAATTGAGAGCAATTTGTGCAAAAAACCGTAAAAAAACATTTAGTACTTTAACCGACGTGATAACATCCACTTAATTTGATAAGATTATTATTAAGAAATCAAAGAAACGGCATGAGGCTATCTCCAACCAGAAGAAAAACCCACGCAACAGAGCTAAGCGATTCGGATAGCTAGTGCCTTCGACTTGTTTGGCAAGATCTGAAGTTAAATAAAGAAAAGCGTGTTAATTAGTAGTTTATTGCTACAACAACGTGCAAATTATACTAGTTGGAGAAAAATAGCATTGTTTCTCAAATAGTCACTAATTGAATTAGAACCATGTATCACTGTGCTTTGCTACTAGTTTCTAGTCTAACTTCATAGTGATACCAAGGCCAGTTTAGTCACCTCTTGGAGGGAAAGAAAACTTCTCAAGCAAAAACAAATTAGCAATCATTATTTTATCAAATAGGATAAATCTAATATTGGCATTTATTTTAGCGTGCTGCCATTCCCATCATGGCACTGACCTCTGCATATGTGCTGAAAATTCAAATGAATCAATTGTTAAGCCAACACAGCACATTATCAGTATATAGCACTCCACAATCCACAATATGAGACTTTTTATGTTACTTGGAAGTCATAATAACCATTTATTAGTTGCAATCTGATGATCTACAATTAAAAGTGTCTAGGAGAAGGTACTTAAATTGTGGGCAGGTACCAACCTAGAAATAGGGTAGAGGGTTATATAGGGAGCCATACACTTAACAACAAAATAGATAAGGATACAACAAGAGAGTTATTATCTTTTCCATCACCCTGGTACTTAATCTCATTGATAGTGAACTTTTTTATTTTGCAAGAACAGAAGGTGAAATTAAACAGAAGGTAAGATGATTAAGGGCAACATCCATGGCAATGTAGACGCATATGCTCGCAACCATGCATGTATCACATGTTTGCATACATAGTAACCAAAAATCTACATGGTCACTGCTCTGATAAAATATATCACATCTTCTCATGTTGTTGATCAGTCATGGCTGTCAATGATGGAAAGAACACACAAAACCTTAGCGACCGATGGATGAAGTTAGAGGAAGAAGAACAATTAAACAACTGAATCGATATGAATGGTGGAAGGGCTTGAGAGTGAATTAAGGCAGTTCATAATTATTAAATTAGTCATGTTAAAAAACAAATCTACACCTAGCCACCCTTTTTGTTGATAGTGCCTTCCATACCTCTCGAGCACCGCAAAAAGTCTCTAGGCATAGAATACAAACAACATTCCAGGACAATTTGTGTCATTACAATTGTTAAAAGCAAGGCGCTTTTTTTAACTCTTTCTGCTAAGCTTACAGGTTTAAAAGGGATAAAATAAGTATTCTAGGTGTGGTTTTGGAAAGAGCATGTCCCCAACACTCAAAAGATTCAAACAAACAATCAATAAGCTATTTAAGGCATATACAAATTTAACATGCCTATAAAAAATTGAAAATATTGACAAAACAAATATGAAATAGCTAAGTGCTTGGCCTCAAGGTTCAAAATGGAAATGACAATTGTGAACAAAGACATCCACAAAGTTCCATAAAGGACAAAGACAAAACCGTTCATTAAGCACAAGGAAAAACAGTTTGATATAGCACAGTACACATTCTACAGTACTTTAGCCAGGTGATTACAATAATCATCAAAAGAATATTTTTAAAAATCAAATAACAAGTAAAATATTACATAAAAGAAGAGCCAAAGAAAAATGTTCGTAAAAAATGTACAAAATTTTTATTTATCAGTTGACAGATAATTTTTGCCCGTTTTTGATCCATGTTTTTCGAGTTTGCATCCAACCCATTTGGCTGTCCAAGCGGCGCCTGTCCTTATTGCAATTGTTTTTGAATTTTCATCAGGAGGTGTGTTGTTGCTTATCTCGTCGAGGCCGAGTCTTATAGAGTCAGAAGCACTGGTGATTTCATCGAGGCCGAGTGTTCTGGAGAAAGGGGAAGTGAAGGGGAAGGCGATTCTCTTGGAGATTTCATCAATGCCGAGGTTTCTATAGAAGGGGGAAGTGGTAGGGTAGCCAATTGCGGTGGAGAAGAGGGAAGTAGTGGAGGGGAAGGCAGAGGTGATTTCTTCCGTGAGTTTTTGAGGTATGTCGATGAGAGAGACAACAATACTAGTTGCCGGTATCGAGTAGCATGTTGGTCATTCTCTAGGGCAAGGCAGAGCCGATTTGTTCTAGCCATTTTTTTTTGTGTTTGAACTGTAGATCTGGATTTTTGTATGCTAGATGTTGAGGAGGGAAGTAGATTTGAATCAAGCATATCAGGAGGAGGGTGGAGATTGTATCATCCTTGTCACTATTCATTCTTATCTCAATAAGTACCCGATTCTGCATGTATCTATTTTGTTTCAGTAGTATTTAGCAGATATCATCTTATGTATCCTATGGCATCTTTTGTTCTGCTTATTTGTTTTTTATTTTTCTAGGTTTTAATTGTAGATCTGTATTTTTTATGCTAGTTTTTGAGGAGGGAAGTAGATCCGAATCAATCAGATGAGGAGAGTGGGTATTGTATCATCCTTGTCACTAGTGATTTTTATCTCAATCCGTATCAAATCCTCCATGTATTTAATCTGTGTCCGTAGTATCTACCAGATATTAGTTTCAGGAAGATGTAACATGTTTCCTCTACTGGTATGTTATATATTACTTCTACTGGTATTTTACATGTTACCTCTACTGGTATGTTACATACCAGTCCATGAGCTCTACCTCATGTTGTTGCCTGATTCTTGTGATGTCATAGATGTAACTAGGGGTGAAAACGAAAACGGAATTTCTGACCGTTCTGAAGAAAAACGAAAACGGAAGCCTTTTTTCGGAAACGGAAACGAAAATTTTTTGTCGGAAATGGGAGAGCCATTTCCGTCGGAAACGGAAACGGAATCGGAAATTCCGTATAAATGAAACCGAAAATTCTGTCAGAAACTTGGCCCATTTGGCCCAAAAAGGAGAATAGAGAATTTACATTTATTTTCGAATTAAAATAATTTTAGAAATACAAATGGTTTTATAGAAAATATCAAATAGAGTTCAAAAATTCCAAAAAAATTCTCAAAAATACTTTGGAACATTTTGAACCTAGGAAAATTATTTATAGCATATTTTTGGCTTTATTTTTCATGAATAAATTAATTATATAAATCTGAAAAATAATAAAATGGCATTTATAAACTCCAAAAAACCCAGGATAAATCTCAGAAAATCATAAATTAACATTGAACAATAATATGCAAGTTTTAGGGCATTACATCTTTATAGTTGGAGGAGCAAAAGGATGTCGATGATAATGATATTTAGGAGGATACGATGGTTTGATCTGGGGTACAAATAGTGAACCTTCAATTGACAAACTTGAGAAAAAACTTTCTAGTGATACCGATGAACATAACATTGTTCTTGTATCCACCTTTGTGATGTAATGAGTTAAATTGTTTTTGTGGTCATGTATATTGTGATCATGTATTACGTTCTTGTGGAATTTTCTACTTTCGTTTCCGTATCCGTTCCGTTCCGTTCTGCATCCGTTTCGATCATTATTCGTTTTCATATCCGTTTCTGGGGTTTCCGATTCCGTTTCCGTTACCGGTAAAAGATGTGGAAACAGAAACGAAACGACCATTTACCGACCGTTTCCGTTCCGTTTTCATCCCTAGATGTAACATGTCGAGTCCGAACTGAAATTAATTTGATTGTTACATGTTAAATGTTTAATTTTGTTGTGATTTTTTAGATTGTATAGATCGAGTAATTCTGTGATTATTATTTTTATTTATGAATTGTAGTTGTTGTTAATGGGCTAGATACTTATGTGATTACATTGTTCCTGATTTGTAGTTTATTTTTATGTCAAATGGTTTTATAGATGTTATTAGATGTACATATTGAATAGAGTGCAATATTACCTAATATGTACTACATTATTCTCTTATTTTAATAGGTGTAGAAGCAAACTTATGTTGTTATTTTTTTTATTTATTACATTACATTGTGTTTTTTATTTATCTTACTTTTGCTTTTATTCTTTTACTAGATGGCTAGAACTACAAGTTCTAATTTCAGAAAAGTTGCTACCTGATTCCGGTGACAATACTTGTGGTGAAGATGATGATTTAAATTTTCAATCTGAAGATGAAGACAATTTGAGCAATAGAGCATGGAAACAGACTATGATGTAGTAATATATTTCTTTACATTAATTTATTGATTTAATTTACTTAGCTTATTATGTGTTATTTTTATAGCACAACAATGTTAAGCTTGTAGGTTTTTTTGAGTTGACCTAGGTTGTTAGTTAAACTTTCCTGAATATTTTATATTTTCAACATTATATAGGTTGTTTCTTAATTTATTTTATTAACTTTTACCACATTAGTTTGAATCATGTGGTGTGGTACATATTTTCTTTGTTTTACACTAGTTTGTTTGTAGTTTACATTATCAGAATTGTTATGTTTGTTAGTCAAAGTATCTGTAAATCTGGTAACTGTTGGTGTTTTATTAGTTTATTAGAATATATCAAATTGTGTTAGCTTAAATATACTGCATTCAAAATATTTTCAAATTTGTAATAGTCAGATATACTTTCCTATGATATTGTTCATCTAGCTACTTATTATTGATCATACTTGTTAGATGGCTAGAACTAGAAGTTCTAATTTCAGTAAAACTGCTACTCATTTTGATTCTGGTTACAATACTTGTCATGATTTTAATTTTCAATCTAATTATGTAGAAAATTTGAGTAATATAAGCATGGAAATAGACAATGATGTGGTAATATATTTATTTATGGTAACTTGTTAACTTAATTTTTGTAGCTTATTATATGTTTTTTTGTAGTAGAACAATAATATGCTTAGTAGCTTTTTTTTTGTTGATCTAGCATGTTAACTAAATTTGCCTAATTTTGTTTTATGTTGAACATTTTATAGGTTGTACACTTCATTTATTTTATTTCCTTTTACCTCATTATATTGAAATATGTGGTCTAGTACATATTTTCTTTGGTTTGCATTAGTTTGCCTCCTGATTACATTATCATAGTTATATATATGTCAGTCAAAATAACTATAATTCTAATAACAGTTGGTGTTTTATTAGTTTATGTAGAATCTATGTAATTGTGTTAACTTAAATATAACTCATTTAAAATGTTAACAATTTGTAGGACTCAGATATAGTTTGTTATGATATTGTTGATCTACCAATTTATTGTTGATCATGCATATTTGTTTGTTTATTCTTGTAAGTTTCAGGATTTTCTGATGGTTCTGCATTTGGAGAAGCAATTTTCAAATTTTACAAATCTAAAGTTACATGTTCTTTTTTTTATCTACATTCTCTTATTCTGTCATTTCATGTTGTATTGATATGCCTTCTTTTCATAAATTTCTCTTGTGATCTCTTTTTTTGTTTGTGTAGAAAATTGAATCATTGAAGAGGAAACTGAGAAGTACTAAAAAACAAAAGTCTTCTATGCATAAGGTTCCTATTCTTTTAAATTCTTTTGATCAGATTATGTATGTAGTTTCTTAATGGTTTTTTTCTCATTATAGGCAAAAAAATCCAAGATTTGAAAGTTCTGAAAGCTCTACTTTTACTCGGTTTTTTTGTCAAATATTTCATTTCTATTTTGAGTCAGTTAAGTGATCATCAGAAAAGAGTGATTGAGAATTATAGGTTTGGTTGTTTGTTGAAGTTTGATAATGCAGTGTTCCTATTCATTTTATGAAATGGGTTGCCAAACTAGTTGATGTTAGATCATCAGATATTATCATTGATAAAAAAGTTATTCCTAACAGTAAGGAATCTGTCCATTTGGTCTTAGACTTACCAATTGGTGGATAAGAAGTATGAGATGATGATGCCGGTAGAAGTTTTTTGGTCTCCAAATTTAATCTTACCACAGTGCCCTAGATTTCTTATTTTGGCAATATGTTGAAGAATAAATCAAATATCAATGATGAAATGATTTTCTTGTGCTTCATGATTGTAGCATTATCTTGCTTCTTATACCCAAATTCTAGTTTACATCCAAGTCCTAAGTATCTAAGTGTATTAGAAGATATTAGTGCTCTTAGAAATTATGATTGATCAAAGTTTGTATATGATTGGTTGATGTTTATCCTATCAAAATTCAACAAGACTAGGAAAAGTACTAGAAAAGCATCAAATACTCTTGGTGGTTGTATGTACTTTTTTGCTGTGAATATTTTCATTTCTATTTTGTTGTATATTATTCTATATCAATGTCACATTTCAGTTGTATTTGTTTTAATTTTTTTTGTTCTTTGTTAATTTCGAAAGGTGTATTTCATGGATTTTGTCAACTTTGGACCAAACCAAGTATTGGGAGGCATTCCTCAAACTAATTGCTGAAAAGGGAATATGATAAAAAATTATTCAAAGCTAGACCAAGTTAACACTTACACTTTTGAAAATAGACCTATTTTAGATTTCTTTGAGATGTGTTATGATCAGGTAACCTATATATTGTTTTTTATTTATGTATTGTTTTTATTATTGAATTATCATTTGTTATTTTATATCTTTTGTATTTATGTGTTGTACTATAAAAATTCATCTGAGAAATGCTCCGCTCAAACTAAAGCACGTCATGCGATAAGTTTGGTGAATCAAAACACAACTCATCACAATTCAAATAGAAGATTGAATTATTAGTTGGTAGTAATCTTCGAGATGAGGTATTCATTTGTTATATTTATTTTATGTTGTTTTAGTGCTGAGTAGTTATTTTTTACATTTTCATATTTTTGTATGTTATTTATTTTATATTTTTTTCTTTTTGCAATGTTAATTTGTTGCACTCATTGTTTTTTATTTTTTTAATGTAGTTTGTAGATGGGATTTGTCATTTAATTGAGGAGAGCAATAAGAATAGCTCTATTTCTTATGAGTCAAAGACAGAGGTTTTTGTGCTGAAGTTGCTTAATCTGCTGTCAGATGCAACCTGCAAAGAAAGAGTTGAAATGGATGTTGATTCTGAAGATGCACATAACGATTCATTTGAAATTATGATAATGTACATGAAGAAAAGCAAATTGATGAGAATAAAACATCACAAGATCATGTTATTGATATTATTGACAATGAAGGTACATATTTCAATGTTTGTTAACTATTATGTTTTGTTTTTTCTCAACTATTATGTTATTGTCTTTTCTTTGTTGGCAGTTGAAGTAATTGGTGAAATTATGCAGCGAAAAAAAATCCTCTTATCAGTTTAGAAATTCTTCTGTGGCAACTCGAGTAAAGTCCAGTCCTCGTTCTTGTGTGCAATCTGCAAAGAAGTCTCCATTGAAAGAATCTTCATTTTTGAATCAGGTTTGCCTCTCAGTACTATTCTTGTTAATTTAATTTTATCTTGTGCTACTTATTTTTTTATTATGTACTTGAAATATTAGGATTCTATAGAGTAAGCAAATTGTAGAAGTTCAGTCCATGCCCCCTTTGAAGTCAATAAATCTGTTACTGAAACTTATGACAATAATAATGCATGTGTTAAGACTTCATGTGATGTTAAGAAGGTAATTTTGTATTGTTTTTTAATTTTAAAACTATATGCATAGTTTTCTTAATTTTAAAACTATATGCATAGTATGTCATTATATTATATTATTCTTTGGTTGATATTCTAGATTAACAATTCTATTGTTGACATGGTAATGAAGAAACTTTGCAAGGAATCAGTTGATGATTTTTCTACTCCACTATGCAACAGTGTGAAAGAACATGATTTTACATCTCATACTTACCAAGTTGGTTAGTATTATTATTTTTAATTTTATTTGGTTCATTTCTTCTCGTATTATTTTTTTCTTCATATCCTTTACAATCTTATTTCTTATGTTATACTTTTTGAGGTGTTGCTGCGATTCATAAGAAGTGCCAACCAAGAATTGTTCAATCTACTCAGTTTAAAGATGGAAAGAACTCGTTTCTTCCTCACAAAGAAGAGGGATTGTCATAGTTGATTCAGAATTCTGTTGATGATTTAGTTCATAGTCCGATATGCTTGGAAATGGACAACAAACTAAAATGTGCAAATAATTCAAAGGTTAGTTAGTTCTTGTTATTTTTTTTATAATTTCAATTTTACTATGTTGTTTAATTTTAATTATGAATATTTTGTAATTTATATACATTTGACTGATTTGAAGGATTTTTGTATTGTTGATTGAAGATTATCAAACAGACTTGTCTTCTTTTAGCATACAAGTAGTATTCTCACATTCAGGTCTTAGTTCTTCGTTCTCATATTAAATTGCACTACTTAGTAATTTTTTAATTATCTAATGTTAATAATTATTTTCTATAGAGTCCTATAATCATGGTCACAATTGATCCTACCAAAAAAAGTAATCCTGATTTTTCTGATGAAAAGAACAAACGTGGTCAGTCAAACATTGCAACTCCTGTTCCAATTGTTTTTTTATCTGAAGCGGTAGGGAAGACTCCTACAATATGTATGTATGTATGTATGTATGTATGTATATATATATATATATATATATATATATATATATATATATATAAAGTAAAAGAGGACACATGAATTTATGAACAGAGCAAAACAAAGATTGAAAAGAAAAATTACAACCCCAAACTGGAGAACGAGATCAGGATAAAGAGTCTAGCCAGTCAATTAAAGTTTGTCTATGTTGCTCTTTGACACGGTGCACATGTAGAGTGAGCTCATTTGTAAATAACCTTTTCCAATTTGATATAATTGGATCAATTCTCTCAAATATTCGATTGTTTCTTTGTTTCCATATTTCTTGGAACGTTCAACCTTTCGAACAATATCCTGGTCATTATCCCAAAGTATACCAATAATGTTCCAACATGAGATACTGAAGGAGCAATTAAAAAATAGATGATGAACTGTCTCAACATGTTGATCTTGGCATAAGATGCAATATGAACCTTCCTTCGTATGAAAATGTTTTCTATAAAGCAAATCTTTAGTGTTCAATCTGTCCAAAAACAATAACCATGCGAACACTTTGAATTTCATCACACATTTACTTTGCCAAATCCAATAAAAAGGTTTTGGTGTAACCATTGCAAGAAACGAGTATTGATAGAATTTTTGTGATGTATATACGTTTTTATTCCAAATGTAAGTCCAAACATCCAAGCAATTATTCATGGGTAAAAATCTTTGGATGTCTTCAAGTAGCAAGTTGTATTCTCTGTGAGCCTCATTAGAGAGTGGCAGGTTGAAGGTGTGACTTATACCAGGGTTCTGTAAAAACTGTGATACTGAAATTTCTTCATTTTTGGCAAAATTATATAAGGCTGGGAATCTAAGGCAATAAATATTGTGATTCCAAATATCTGACCAGAATAAAGCTGTTGTCCCCTTTCCCATAGTGACCATAGCAATACCTTTGTAGGAATTAATGTATTTTATAACATCTCTCCACCAGAACGAACCTTGAACTCTTGAGCAGTGAGGGATTTTATCCCTAAAATAGGTTGACCAAATCAAATTTACCCAAGGCAGGTCATGTTTGTTATAAAATTTGTGGAGATTTTTCAATAAGAGTGACTCATTTTGAGTTTGCAATTTAATAACACCAAGACCCCCTTTGGACTTTGGCCAACAAACAAGTTCCCAAGCTGCTAGATTACATCCCTTTTTGCTGAGGTTAGAGCCACACCACAGACAGTGTTTTCTTGCTCTATCGATATTGTTGATCACTGTTACTGGAATTCTCAATGAGCAAAGATAGTAAGTTGGCAAGGATGACAAGACAGAGTTAATCATTTGCAAACGACCTCCATACGAAAGATATGAAGCGCAGCTTGATAATATTCGCTCGATTTTGTCCATTAATGGTGAATAATCACTTATTTTTGGTCTTGAAGTCCCTAGAGGTAAACCCAGATAAGTAAAAGGCATAGTTCCAATTTGTCAACCAAAAGTTTGTACCAAAATCGATATTTTCCTTTCATGAACATTGGTTGGTACCAAAAAGTATTTATTATAGTTTACCTTCAGACCTGTAGAAGTATAGAAAGAACTGAGAATCGCTTTTAAGCATAGAAGTTGCTGATTAGTTTCTTCCATAATGATTAGAGTGTCATCAGCAAATTGTATAATGGGGAAGTCATTGCCCAATGAATCAGGGATTGGTATGAAAAAACTCTGCTTTGATGTGCCTTGTTCACTATTGCTTGCAAAAGATCAGCTGCCAAAACAAAGAGGAGAGGTGATAATGGATCACCTTGCCTGACTTCTCTCTTACAATTAAATTGCTTCCATGGGACTTCATTTAGTAGGACTTTAGATGTACCTGAGCTAAGTAAGACCTTTATCCAATTTATCCATCTTTCAGGAAAACCCATGCTTTGCATAACTTCAATAATGGCAATATGTTCTACTGTATCAAAAGCTTTTTCAAAGTCTAACTTCAGAATTATTATTTCTTTCTTGGATTGGTGGCATTGATGAATGTACTCAAAAGCCCACGCTAAACAATCTTGAATTGTTCTATGCCTGATGAACCCATATTGGTTTTTGTGAACTAGCTTTAGAATTATTTTTTGCAGTCGATCAGCCAACAATTTTGTCATTAACTTGAGAGAGGAATTGAGCAAAGAGATGGGCCGATAATCATTTACACTTTAGGAGACGGCTTTTTTTAGGACAAGAACAATAAGAGAATTGTTTATACTCTGTAACTGAACTTTATTGTCATAAAAGTCATTGCAAGGCCTGTAGAAATCATACTTAATAATGTCCCAGCACCTTTTTATGAAGTGACCATTAAAGCCATCTGGCCCTGGGGCTTTATCAGTGGGCATCTCCTTCACAATTTTATCAATTTCATCAGTAGTGAATCTTGCCAAGAGGGTTTCCATATTATGCACAGGAGAGATCAACTCTTGTAAGTTAAAAAGCATTACTGGTAAAATAGTTGTTCCCAATCTTTCTCTGAAAGAGTCCCATAAAACAGCCGCCTTTTCTTGATGCCCTGTAACAAAATTACCGCTAGGCATGATTAGCTGAGTGATTGTATTTCTTCTGTAGCGCTCAGTGGCAAAGGCATGAAAGAATTTAGTATTCTCATCACCAAGTTTTATCCAACGAATGGTGCATCTTTTGCCAGTAGATTTCCTGTTCCAACTGTTGTTGTCAACAGTGATGGATAAATTATCTAAGTAAGTCAGCCACAAAGTGTTCCATAGAGGAAAGAGACAAAACCGTTCATTAAGCACAAGGAAAAAATTGTCTGATATAGCACAATACACATTATACAATACTTTAGCCAGGTGATTACAGTAATCATCAAAAAGTTATTTTTAAAAATCAAATAACAAGTAAAATATTACGTAAAAGAAGAGCCAAAGAAAAAAATATTCGTAAAAAAATGTATGTACATGATACAAAAGTAAGCATACCTAGAAAACGATCAACTTTTCGGCTCTGAAACAATTACCACAGGCTCATCTGGGAAGCGTATCCTATGACTCTTACTACGGCACGACTGTGCCGTAGCCCATCTAAGCCTCTCGTTTCGGAGCGACAGACATGATCTCGCTTATTCTGGCCAAGGCCATCAACCACTGGAAATGTTCTACTCGATCTCTTATTTAGTATAAAGATTATCTGGAAATGTTCTTTGCATGTTATTCATTCAGGATAGAATCTTGACAGCGGATACGTTAGCCATAAGAGGATGACCTAACAGCACCATATGTCCATTGCGCGGATCGAATCCAGAGTCAGTGACACATTTAATCTTGCTATGCCCATTTGCAAGACAAACTTGGTCCAAGTTGCTCTCATGGATGCGAATTAGCTCAAACAGGCCACAGCTTGGAACGTCAGCAGGTGGGTGGTGGGACTCCATACGTCGGCGCATCCCGAAACAGCACCAAAAAGATGTTGATGAAGTGTTAGTCTACGCTTTTGGAATCTATGGAAGGAGAGAAACAGCAGAATCTTCAACAATATTTACCGCACGGTGGACTTCGTGTTCAGCCTCATAACTGAAGATGTTCGAAAACGAAAAATTGCATGGTCATTGCATTAGCGGCAACAATCAAAACGGGAATTGTTGACAAGTACCAATATTTGGGTTTTTTAGTGGAGATAAGATCAGCGCACCATTGCGCGAGAAGGGAGCTGAGACTTCTTCGAACCAAATCATAAAGGATGTCTTTTCTGAAACCACAGAGTTCTTACTTTTCCAAAGGTCTTTTACATCTTCTACTTCATGTTTCAGATAGCACGGCGTCAAGCATACCATCAAGCTCACAGGTAAGGGGTGGGTGCAGGGTTTATCAGGACACAGGCCAAAGCAACACTTGCAGGACCACGTTAACACCATGTAACCTGAAGCTCTCAGGAGACTCCTGTATACAACCGACACTTGTGATCAGGCAAACAAATGAACAAAACGCTGCGCAGAGCTGCTCCTGACTAATCGAGATACTGCCCCTAACGAATCGCTGCTCGGAGGAATCGACAAACTATATGTGTGTAGGCACACGGCGCACCGAGTGTTCAGGTTCGGAATCATGAACAGGTTTCCGGAGGGTACGAGGGATCACATGATGGCGGAATTGCAGCTCAAGCTCAAGAAGATGAGGCTGTTGCAGCAGCAGGAGCTGCCCGACCAGTCCAAGTCCGTGAGGTCGGGCATCGCGCAGCACCTGAGAAAGGCGACGATCAAGACCTCCTACCTGCCCTAGGGAGTTCCCCACAGCTGGTTTTTTCAGAGTTCTCATGGAGAACGAAGTACCGATGGAATGCTACATCAGTGCGTCCATCGAAGTGGGAACATGTCATTTATTTCAAGTACCGTCAACCTCAAGCTTACAGTGATCTTGGAGGCACCAGCATAAGTATTAACATCAGAATCTTTACCTAGAACGTGCGTTTCGGTTTTTGCTTTGTTTATATGAAGTCTCTGTTATGTTCGAGCTGTCCCATATATTGTAGTTGACCAAGGTTTCCGCTGCCCCCGATTGATCTATTCAGATGTATCTCTACCGCAAGCCTTCATCGGCTGGTTGTAATTATTTTTGTTATTATCTCTCTCTTAAATGAATGGCAGAGTTCCTGCCGATCAATTCAAATTAAAAAAAATCATCTTGTTATCTTTCAATATCCTCTCACGATCTGATATTCTTCGTCTCTTAATACAGGGTATCTTAAGGTATGATCTTCACGTCCATTAACAAATTATAAAAGGAGCACAATGTAATTCTCACAGAACAGCATAATGGGCAGCCATGGCATCTGCAGAAAACATGCTACCTATTCATGCTGGGAGTGTCGATTCATTGCAGATGGTGTTCATGCTCTGCGATGGTACGAGCTTGCAGCGCCCCATTGATTTCTCAGGTTCTCAGTCGGTTTGCAGTGGTGTCCGAATGGATTTTGGGGAGGCCGCTATAGCGTTTACGCAGTGCTGCAGCAAAATGGCTGGATTGCTGTGGCCTTTGGTGACTGGCTGCCCTGGTTCTTGGCGGACACAACTACTTGGATAGATGTTGCAGGAAGAGGGGGTAATCCTCGTCGATGCCGACGAGAGAGTCGAGCCACGAGCTATCTGCCTCCACCTCCACCGACGAGTCCTCTTCATTCCGGTGGTTGGTGCTTGCGCGGCCTGGGGAGGCGTCGGAGATGCATTTGCCGCAGGAGTTGACGATGGGGGGCTCGTACTTGAGGACGGGGGAGAGGAGGCGGGAGGGTGGGCATCGTATGGGTTTAGGGGAAATTTTTCGCATGAAATGAATGTAAAACATCAATGGAAATGAAATATTGCCAAGAAAGTTTTTAGAGCCTGCTGATCAAAACATAGATGGTGTTAAGGAACCTCGCTATCGAATAGTCCGAGGTTCCCAAACAGATTTGAATTGGAGAACAGAAAGAGAGAGATACGTGTTTAGGGAGAGCAACAGCGGAATTCTTTTATTGCTAATGATTGCTTGTACATAGGGGGACCCCTTCCTCCTTTTATAGTGCTCACCTAGGGTTTAAGCTTAAGGGACCAGCATGGGCCTTCAATGGGCCATCAGGGTTTCCCAACACTCCCCTTTGGGCCCTTTGCCGCGAGATGCATATGCCTCATTAAAACTCGGAAAAACCCAAAGTGGAAAAAATACTTAGAGAAAGAGTACATAGCATACGTTTACTATGTTGCACGAATTGCCTCGTTAAAACCTTATGCAAGAAAACTTCATGAAAAACTTGCTAAGGAAAAAGAGTACAATTCACCCAACTTCAATTGCTAATCTTGAGATTCATGTTGGGTATTCATAATTCATGCTCGAGATTCATGTGGGAGTATGTGAAATATCTCCCCGAATCTGCACTTCTCTAAGTCTCATCATCCCAATTCCTTTCACGCACCTTTCAAAGGTAGATGCTGGGAGTGATTTAGTGAACAAATCTGCAAGATTTTCACATGACTTAGTATGCAATATATTGATCTCGTTCATCTTATGCATTCGTGAACATAGAAGAACTTGGGGTTGATATGCTTCGTGAGATTGCTCTTCACATAACCCATCTGTGCTTGGGCAACACAAGCTGCATTATCTTCATAAATGATTGTGGGAGTTTGCTCAATGTTCAAGCCACACGACTTCTGGATGTGGTGAACCATTCTTCGGAGCCATGCACATTCACGAGATGCTTCATACAAAGCAATGATTTCCGAGTAGTTTGTCGACGTCGAGACAAGAGTCTGCTTAGACGACTTCTAAGAAATTACTGTTCCTCCACATAGGAAAACATAGTCAGTTTGGGACTTGCCAGTATGCGGGTCTGATAAATACCCAGCATCGGCATAGCCAACCAAATTCAATTCATTGTTTCTTCTGAAAAACAGACCAAGGTCTTTGCTTCCTTGGAGGTAGCGGAAGATATCCTTGATCCCTTTCCAATGCCTTTTGGTGGGTTACGACTGCATCGAGCTAGCAAATTCACGGCGAACGCAATGTCCAGGCTGATGCTATTCATAAGGTACATGAGCGCTCAATTGCACTCGGATATGGGAATTCTGCTCCCGGGACTTCCTCCCCTCTTCTCTAGGTGCTGTATGGGTCTAGGTGCGCTTGGAGTGACCTTGAGACCATTGGAGTCTTTGCAGGATATGCTTTTTCAAATCCAAACCTTTCCAACACTTTCGTGTGTAGGTTGATTGGTGTACCAAGATTCCTCCTTGGACATGTTCAAGCTGCAAGCCTAAACAAAACTTGGTTTTATCTAAATCCTTCATTTCAAACTCGGACTTCAAGTATGAGCATGCCTCTTCAATTTCTTCATCCGTCCCAATGATGTTCAAGTCATCTACATAGACGGAGATTATACGTAATCCATTCGGGATCATTGTGTAAACACACATGGACAATCTTATTTGTTTGTGTAGCCTTTCTTGCAGAGAAAGTCACTCAGCGATTGTACCACATTCTTCCGATCGCTTCACCCATACAGTGATTTCTCCAATTTCACACTGCATGTGTTTCTATTTGCTCCATCTTGGTTGGGATAGGATTCCTTAGGTACTTTCATGTATATCTCGAATCCAAGTTTCTATACAAATATCTTTGTAACAACATCCATTAGCTTCATTCTCAACTTCAAGTTGATCGCCATTGAGATCAAATATCTAAAGGTAATTCCTCCCATGACCGGAGAATAGGTTTCTTCATAATCAACTCCGGACGTTGAGTGAAACCTTGAGCTACAAGCCTTGCTTTGTACCTTACAACCGTTGTTTTCATTTCTCTTAGAACAAAGACCCATTTGTGACCTACGGGGTTTATATGGGGAGGTGTGCGGCATACGGCCCAAACACCTCTCTCTTGTTCAAAGAGACTAACTCTGCAGATGATTGCCTTTTCCATTTTTCCCAATCTAACCTTTTCTTGCACTCTGCGAGATGCGAGCTCGGGATCATGATCAATGATCGAGGCAATCTTCTTTGCAAAGTATGCATCAATGTTGGCTGTTGCTCTATTCAGGGATTCTCCTGTTATTACAAAATTTATGGCCATTTCTTCATGGGGTGCTTCATGCACTTCTATTTGCTCTTATTGCTATTCCCTATCGCAGAGCAAGTTCCTTTAGTTTTCATCGCCTATGTGCGCACACATTATTTCCGCGGCTTCCTTGATGGAAGATTCAAGTCTGGAATTGCCTTTCTGTTGGCATCTTTCCGGTGCAGTCTCGTAGCTCCCCTTCTTTCCTTGGGGTATTTTCGTGATTGGTTATGGTAAGTCCTCTCGCCCAGTTTTCTCCAGACGTCTCCGGGTACTTTGGGTTTGAGGAGCCAGGTTTCCTGTTCTTTTTCTTTGAGGCCTCTGAACAGGATGAGGGATATCTTCTATTTTCTTTGGTATTTCCACCCTCTCTGGTGCATTTCTTGCGGGTACATGTGACTTAACCACGCCCTTCAGATCACAAAAATGATCAGGCAGTTCATTTGCTAAATTCTGCAAATCAATTATCTTCTGAACTTCTTGATTTGCTTCATTAGTGCGGGGGTCATGTGCGAGGATCCCAGTGGAATGCCATATGATTTCCCGGCATTTTTCATCTAAAGGTTGATTTCCTCCCCCTAATGACGGGAAACGATCCTCGTCAAAGATGCAATCAGCGAATCGGGTTGTATGCAAGTCTCCAGTCATGGGTTCCAAATACCTGATTATGGATGCACACTCATAACCAACGTATATCCCAGACTTGCGGAGAGGGCCCATTGCAGTCCGCTGAGGGGGTTGTATAGGAACATATACCATACACCCAAATTTCCTGAGATGGGAGATTTTCGGGATGATCCCGTGCACAAGCTGCATAGGAGAATGGATGTTGTAGGCCGAAGGTCTGAAGTTGATCAGAGCTGCTGCGTGCAGGACTGCGTGTCCCCAACAGGTGTTGGGCAAGTTACAACTCTGCAAAAGCGGTCTGGCAATGAACTTAATCATCTTTATTAGTGTTTCAGCTAGTCCATTCTGCGTATGGACGTGCGGTACGGAGTGCTCAACTGCTATCCCTGTTGCCGTGAAATAATCATCAAATGCCTTTGAAGTAAATTCTCCGGCATTGTCCATTCTGATGGACTTCACGCGATGATCAAGGAAAGCATTCTTAATTCTTATGATCTGCGAGATCAGCTTTGCAAAAGCATGGTTTCTTGTTGACAATAAGCATACATGCGACCATTTCGAGGAAGCATCGATGAGCACCATAAAGTACCGAAACGGCCCTGAGAAGGGCTGAATCGAGCCGCAAATATCCCCTTGGATGCGTTCCAGGAATGCAGGAATTTCACTTTGCACTTTCATGATAGAGGGTCTAGTTATTAATTTCCCGGTGGCACATGCAGGGCACACAAAATCTTCATGATTCGGGAAATTTTTAACATTAATACCATGACCTTGTGAGTTGTTCACTATATTTCTCATCATTCTAAGACCAGGATGACCTAATCTACCATGCCATAAAGAAAATAACTCAGAGCTTCTAAAAGCAGTCTTCAAGGAAGTATACACTTGGTGCATGAATATTCGTGTAGTACAACCTGATTCATATGAGGACATTTTCTAATACCATTTTTCCACATACCGCGTGCTTCACAATGCACAAGTATTCTTTGCCATTTTCTTCATTGGTTTCTACGTGAAAACCATTGGCGCGGATGTCTTTAAAGCTTAAGAGAGTGCGTGTTGATTCCGGGTACAAAAGGGCTTCTTCAATTACCAAAGTTGTACCCATAGGCAATATAATTGTAGCTCTTCCTGAGCCGATTACATATGAGTCGCTTCCTGCGATCGTAGTAATCTTTCCAGCGTTCTTCGTGATCGACTGGAAATATTTAGACTCTCTTAAGATGGTATTTGTTGTGCCACTATCAACAATGCATATCTCTTCCATTTGGGCGCTACACGATTTCTAGGTAAAAGAAATATAATTCTAATCAGATAGAGGCAAAATAAACCAAATATTGCTTGCAAATTTGAAGAATACTGGAATAAAGAATAAATTGTGTATTTATTCATGAAAGAAGTATGCTCTTCTAGAGCTTACAATTCATTATTAAAGAAAATGCTAACAACCATAATCTAAAAAATAATAATGCGATTCATGCATTAGCGGGCTTCTTTCTATGAATGGGCTTTCTAACCTTATAACTATTGGCATTAACTTCTGTGCCAGTGCCCCTTCTAGGTGGCTATGAGATATAGTTCTTGCGTAGAACATCGTCTCGCGATTCCGCAACTTGCATTACATCAATCAGTTCGCTATACTCCTTGTATGCGTCCTGACGATAGCTGCGTGCACTCTGGATAGCATTTAGGTGGAAGGTAGAGAGAGTTTTCTCAATCTTCTCCTCATCAGTGATCTTCTTGCCACATAGGGAGAGATTAGTACAAATTCTGTGCAAGGCTTTGATCGTTCTGCTCGACGGTAGGTTTCGCGTCCTGCGAGGACCCTAGACAAATCGCAGCACGGAGCTTCTTGCCCCCAAGAACGATCTTCACGTCCGATGCCCAAGTGAGGTAGTTCTGACCGTGCGGGGCCAGTTCTTCAAACTCACGATTCACGATTCATGATTTCAAAATTCCGACTTTAGATTACTGCGTGTAATCTAATAGAAAATGGTTGCAATAAGCATAAAATACAAAGAATAAATTTCCATGCATTGCAGTATACAAAATAAAGCAATAACTTCAAAGTTCATAAAGAATATTCATAAAACAGAGAAATAAAGCTAGAAAAAATAAAAACAGAGCCAAATAAATCTTCTGGATTTTCTGGCAATTTTTCAAAAAAAATTACAATTTTTCTGCTATTTTTCTTTTCTTTTTTTTTCTTTTCTTTTTTCTTTTTCTTTTCTTTTCTTTTTCTCTTTCTTTTCTGGCCGACGGCCAGCTGGGCCTTGCCCGTTCTTTTCGGCCCAAACGCACGCACGCGGCTAGGGTTTCCCCTAGCCGCCGCCACCTTTTTTTTTCTTGCGCCCTTTTCTTCCCGTGCGTCCCTTTCTTCTCTCCCGTGCGCACTTCTTTTCTCCCCCCGTGCGCACTTCTTCTTCTCCCGTGCGTGGGCACAGCGGTGGGCTAGGCGGCGGGGCTGAGAGGTGCGCACTTCTTCTTCTCCCGTGCGGGCCGAGGCGACCGAGCGGCGGCGACGGAGCGCGCTGGCGGGCGGCATCGGTCGGTCTTCGAGCCGGACCGAGCGGAGCCGACGAGGCCAAGACGCCACGCCGAGGCGCCTCGTGCGTCGCGCGCGGGCTTCGGGCGGCCGAAGGCCGGAGGGCACGGCCGTGCTTGAGACCCGGCGGCGGTGCGCGCGGCGCTGGCTGCGCCGTCGCGTGGTCGGCGGCCGACCTTGAGCGCGGGCGCGCCAAGCTTTGTGCGGCGGCGGGCGGAGGCCGAACCGACCGGGCGGCGACGCAGAGGCTAAACCGCCGTCGGCGGCGGGCGCGAGGCCGAACCGGCCGGTGTCGCGGGCGCCGGCGGCGGCGCGACGCGTCCGAGGCGGGTGGCGCGCTGCGAGGCGGGCCGGCGGCGGCGACGTCGTCGGGCGAGGCCCGACCGGGCGGAGCCGACAAGGCCGAGACGGCACGCCGAAGGGTCTCGTGTCTTGTGGCGCGCGGCGGGCAAGCCGGGTAGGGCACTCTTCGGCGACGCGGTGACACGGCCGACGGGCGCGGCCGCAAGGCCGACGACGGCGCCACGCATGCCAAGGAGCCGCAAGGCGGGCGCTGCAGTGGCGTCCGGCAGAGACGACGCGCGCCGAGGCATCGGCAAGGCGACCGGGTGCGGCGCGAGGCCGAGCCGGCCAGGCGGCGGCGCGAGGCCGCCCGCCGTCAGGCGGCGTGCGCGCGGCGCGCCGAGCCGATGGTGGTGCCGTGCGCTCATGCCGAGACGACGGCGGCGGCCGTCTTGCGCGCTGTTGTGGCGGCGATGGCGACCTTCTTTTTTTCGTTCGTGATGAGCAAGTAAAACCGTCTCTTTGTAACCGTGCTAGTAGTCTTGAGCGATCGCCGTGTAACCGTGCCACGGACGTAAAGCGGTACAAGATGCGTAGGATAGATGCATGCGAAGAAAACGACAAGCGTTTAGATTCGATCGCCGATTCTCACCTCTTCTCACCTTTTCAATTTTGAACTCCGGTAGAGCTTCGTGCTGATAACGTGTTAAGGAACCTCGCTATCGAATAGTCCGGGGTTCCCGAACAGATTTGAATTGGAGAACAGAAAGAGAGAGACACGTGTTTAGGGAGAGCAACATCAGAATTCTTTTATTGCTAATGATTGTTTGTACATAGGGGGACCCCCTCCTCCTTTTATAGCGCTCATCTAGAGTTTAAACTTAAAGGACCAGCATGAGCCTTCAATAGACCATCAGGGTTTCCCAACCGATAGTATCATTTGACATTTTGGTCGGCAAGGCAATATGTTCACTCTCACTATCAAATAGGAATCAAACAATTATGATGCATTTGGTCATTCCTCATAAACTAACCAGAATGGTACAAATCAGGATGACACGTACAAATAAAAAATTGACCCTAATTCCCATAAATAAAATAATATTTTTAAATAAGTATTTTCCAGAAAAATATTTAATTTTGTTTTGAGTAAAATATTTGTTTTACTTTCCCCAGGCTTCAGTCCTAGGCTCCTAGCCTGTTGGCCGAAAACTTGAGCACTAGCCTGGAAAACCCGAGTTAAGTCGGCGGGGCCCATATCTGGTCAGATCTTAAAAGTGGCCATCACTCGTCGCAGGGGAGGATAGCGACGGTGTGAGGTGGCTTAGTGATGAACTCATCCTTTACTAGCGATTTCTACCGTATCTTTTACAAATTTAGTCCTCTATATATATCTACAGATTTGATTCTATCTTTCACCATAAAAACGTTGAAAAGTGATATATGTTATCTTTTGCGTTCTTCTACCACGAAAAGTCGCCAGAGCTCCCAAGGCCACGACAGCCCGCCTCTCGAGCTACCGACCGCAGCACACCGACGTTCCTCCCACGCTGCCTGGGCACGAAGGCAGCTGATCTCATGCACGCTTGCCTGCCCGCTGCTGCGGCTCGCGGCTCCTGCGCTCTCTAGGCGTGGAGCACCTTCCATAGTGAGAAGGAGACCAAATCTATAAATACTTTCATAGATGTTCTAGATTTAAAAAAAAAACAAGACGAGAGGTGTCAGAAGAGCTCAAGATTCCATAGTGGTTGACAAATCTGGAAGGCGATAGTCCTAGCGGTCGAAGATGACGATCCTGGCTGCGTCAGGATGGCCCTCAACAACAACGTTCGCTGCAAACTCTGGTCGACAATGTCCTCAACAATTATGAACAGATGTGGCGCGCCACAAACTGTGTACAAATATTATTATAATTTTTGAAGGGGTTACGTGTAAAAACGTATTTAAGTGGAGGAGATGTGATTCCGTTGGATCTCGACCATTCGAGGCCATTTCAACGTCCATATTTATCTACTGATTTTTTTTTTAAATAATGCATTTTATAAAACTAATTGCGACATTAATACGCGTGAATTTTTTTTTTGCAAAAATAATTCTCCGTTGACAAACCTTATGGCGACAATGGAGTAATAGCCATACAGTACGGCGAAGAAGCTAATTTCGCCCAACGATTCGACAACAACACCCTAATTATGTCATTAGCGCTATTGTTGCCATACGGTTTGGCTACAACTAGTAATAGCCAAACGGTTTGGCTATTACTAGGTTTGGCTATTACTAGTAATAGCCAAACCGTATGGCGACAACATCCGTCCCCTATTTTGTTCTCATTGGACTTTTCGAATTTTTTCAGGAAATAAAACTTTGGTTCGAATTGTTTTATGAAATAATACTTTGGAAAAAAATAATACCAGTTAACACGCTTTAAAAAAATAATATTATTATTAAAAAAATATAATATTAACGGCATTAATATGCTAAAAAATATGATAAAAATAATACCCGTTAGGCCACCCGTCCGGCGAAATCTACAAAATTATTTGTAAAACACCACATTAATTATGACCGACAAATAGAAATTTTTCTGAATTTATTGACCTTACTTTGAACTATGCAATTCTTGCAACCGTCAAACTAACACTGACTTTTCATAACTAATGCTCACAGGTTACAACGAATTTACAAACAAAATCAACGCAAAATACTTCTTTGTAAAATAAATTTCGTCCAAAAAAATTTGAATAAAAAATGTATTACTTAAAAGAAAATCGCTCGCGCTGACTACTCTTGTCGTCATACATTCATGTAGGGCGACAGAGGTATATTTTTGCAATTTTTTGAGAGCAAGGTATATTTTTGCAATTTGAATAAAAATTCTATTATTTTAACAAAATTTCTACATGACTTATCAAGTACATAAATTATCACCAACAAATTTGCCACACAAATGTATTATTTCAAAAAAAATCTTTGTAAATTTCGTCGGACGGTTGGCTTAACGGGTATTATTTTTGTCATATTTTTTGGCGTATTAATGCTGTCAATATTATACTTTTTTAATACTAATATTTATTTATTAAAAGCGTGTTAACTGGTATTATTTTTTTTCAAAGTATTATTTCATGAAACAATTCAAACCAAAGTTTTATTTCATGAAAAAAGTTGAAAAGTCCAAAGAGAACAAAATAGGGTACAGATGCTGTCGCCATACGGTTTGGCTACAATTAGTAATAGCCAATTGGCTATTACTAGTTGTAGCCAAACCGTATGGCGACAATAGCACTAATGACGTAATTAGGATGTTATTGCCGAATCGTTGAGCGAAATTAGCTTCTTCGCCGTACTGTATGGCTATTACTCCATTGTCGCTATACGGTTTGGCGACGGAGCATTATTTTTGCAAAAAAAAAATCCTCTGTATTAATGTCGCAATTGGTTTTATAAAATACATTATTTAAAAAAAATTATTTATCTACTTTCATCCTTTTATCATGTTCTAGCTTACACCGTATACGCAGCTTTTATATTTTTGCAAAAGTGTCGTAATTTGTGCCTTGGCTTCTGTGTCTTATATTTAATTCCCCGTCCACACAAGCTCCAATCTTAAGTGAGTAGCTGACGTGGGGACATTAGGAGCCTTAAGAAAATTGGTCATACTCCTTTTTCCTTCGTTCATGGCCCACCTCACCTTCGTAAGAAAGTTTTTTTTTATAAACATCACCCAGATATTTTTTTAACAAAAAAACATCTAAATTTTGGAGCATTAGATTTGTGATGAGATCCGTAAGACGTGAAGAGAGGTGAAATTATGTTTTGATGGATCATTTAATACTTTAATCTAAAGGTCTAAAATTTGAATGTTTGTAAGAAACAAAACATCCGGATAAAGGTGAGACACTCCCGTAAGAAAACAGTTAGGCATGAAAATCTCGTACGCCCCTACTACCGAATTACGGGTTCACGTAGCGCGGAACAGAGCGGAGCAAAATCGTTCTTTTATTATCAGAGGATCGTTCGATGTATACAGTGCGTGACACTTTTGTGAATCGAGCGATTCACTGATCCGCTCCGCAAGTAGACGTGACACGTCTGCTCAGACCACCGGGCAGCTGAGCCGCGTCACCGGCACGGCGGACAGCCGCACCGCCCGCGGCGCGGTGAGCCCGTACACATCTCCCATGTCAAGGTCCCCCGGCGCCGTCCCGCAGGGCAGGCTCCAGTCGAAGCCGTGCAGCAGCCGCGCCAGCGCCAGCTCCACGGCGTGCATCCCCAGCTGCATGCCGGGGCACGACCGCCGGCCCGCGCCGAACGGCAGGAGGTGGAAGTGGCCGCCTCGGTAGTCCGTCTCGGCGTTGTCCGCGCCGGGGCCGAACCGGGACGGCCTGAACGCGTCCGGGTCCTGCCACACCGACCCGTCGCGCCCGATCGCCCAGACATTGACAAGCACGCGCGTCTTCTTGGGGATGTGGTAGCCCGCGACGTCGCGGTCCTCGGCGGCCTCGTGGAGGAGGAGCGGCGTGGGCGGGTGCACGCGGAGGGTCTCCTTCACCGCGCACTTGAAGTAGGGGAGTTTGTCGAGGTCGCCCTCCGCGACCTGGCGGTGAAGGCCGACCACCTCCGCTAGCTCGTCCTGCACCCGCTTCCTTTCCTCCGGGTTCCTCATCAGCTCCGACATTACCCACTCGATCGTCGTCGCTGTTGTCTCCGTCCCACCAAACATCACATCCTGCGTTTGCGATAGCAGCAGTGAATCATCCTAACGATGCAATGTGTACTCAATGTATCTCTATGCATGTACGTATTTCCCACCACCCTACAATCCTTTAACGATATGCACGATAACAGTGCACATATGTATGTGCCGTGCGGTGCCATCGGTCACGGTAAATTTTTGCTTCAATCGTATTGTACCATAATAGTGGCCTTGATGTTATCCCTGGAGAGACGTAGCGTCCCCTGCGCACACGCGCTGTCTTTGCACTCGGAGCTCACCGCGCCGCTGGCCTCGGGCACGTCCACGAGGAAAGCCAGCATGTCATCCACCATGTCGGCGTCGGTGGCATCAGCTAGCTTCGGGTCTGCTAGGTGCTCGTCGATGGCCCGGTCGATGAACCGGTCCAGCGCCGCCCGCGCCGCCACCATCCTCCTGTTGATCCCCTGCACGTCCAGCCACCCTACCCACGGCAGGTAGTCCGCGAGGTTGGACACCCCGAACAACTCGGAGAACTCCTTCAATATGGCAACGAACTCGGCGGCGTCCTCGCCCTCGTTCCGCATCCCCAGCGCCGCCCGGAGCGTGATGTTCATCGACATGCCGAATGCGAGATCGCCGAGGTTGACGACAGAGCCGTTGTTCCTGGCTACATCGCGGATGAGGTTGTCGACCTCGTCGTGGATGGCGGCCCACGACGCGGTCCGGCGGCGGCTGAAGAGCTTGTGGATGCACAGCTTCCGCAGCTGGCGCCAGAAGGGCCCGTAGGGAGCGAACACCATGTCGGCGCGGTCGTACGAGAGGTAGTCGATCGCCACGGTGGTCGGGCGGTTGGCGAAGGCTTGGTCGTTCACCTGGAGGACCAGCCGGGCCATCTCCGGCGTCGACACGACCACTGTGCGGAGGCGGCCAATGCGGAGGTGAAGGAGGCCGCCGTAGCGCGCGGCGAGCCGCGCCAGGCCCCGGTGGGTCATGTCGCTGGTGTGCAGGATGTTGCCAACGAACGGCAGCCCTCTCGGCCCAGGCGGTAGCGGGAGGCGTCGGTGGCGGCAACTCCATGACGAGAAAACGGGATAAAGGAGAAGCATTGTTAGAAGAAGCAGCAGGTGAGACCAGCATTGCAGCCACCAACTCTCCATTGCTTGTTATCACTGGTTTAATTGCCCTTTCGCGCCAGATATGTGTCCTGATCGGCTGTATGGTTCTGAGAGACCGAGCATTCTTATGTAGTACGCAATTATCTCACGCGTACGCTCTGGATGATCAAGTGCACTGATCGTTCTTTTTGGGGAAAAGAATGTCACTTTATAATATTGCAGTGCTGCAGCCTGCAGGTCGGAAGTTGTTGTCACAACAATTATTCTTGTGCATGTCTCGGCACAAGTCACTTAGTACAGAAACTACAGGTTGTTACTATGTTGAACCCTGGATTATCGATTTTAGCTAGCACTACGTCAAAACCTGCAATAGGTGACGGTCTATTTGTGGCGATTTTTTCGAATCGTCACAAATATAATTATCAGTGGCGGTTCTATATTGAAAATGGCAGGAAGAATATCAGTGGCGGTTCTATCCTCGAACCGCCACTGATAATTTGGAGGATAGCACCGCCACTGATAACTAGGTTATCAGTGGCGGTGCTATCCTCCAACCGCCACTGATTCTATTGGATTATCCGTGGCGGTTCTAGTTAAAAACTGCCACTGATAATATTGCCTATAAATAGGTGGTCAGTAGCAGCACTGGTCTTTCTCCTCCCGAGAGTAAACCAAAACTTCTAAATTTCAGATTTCGTTTTCTCCAATTCTTGTGCTTGTACTTCCTCTAGTTGTTCCTTGGTGAGTTATTTTTTCTCCTCTCTTGATTTGTGTTAATCTTGTTGCAATTTAATTTTTATACCAAGTTTAATTAGGGTTTATATGTAGATGAGATGAAAAGTTTAGATTTTGTTTATTTTTATTTAGCTACCATTTTGTAGTTGATGAATTTATTTCCTAGCTAGGTTCATTAGATGATGTTGTGTTCCTTTTATAGATGATGAATTATGATTAAGCATATATTTAATATTAATTGCATTTTAAGTTAATTTGATACATGATGAATTTATTATCTAGCTCCTTTAGATGATAAGTAATTAGATTGGTTTTTTAATTACTATTAATTGGGTTCTATTAGTGTACGGACATATACATCTTGCATATATATGAATTTATTATCTAGCTCCTTTAGATGATAAGTAATTAGATTAGTTTTTTAATTACTATTAATTTGGTTCCATTAGTGTACCGGACATATACATCTTGCATATAATAAATTTATTTAATTAAGATTATTGGGTATTAATATAAATGAAATTTTAGTTAATTTGGTAGGTGGGTGCTCATCATTTTTAGATGATGAATTTATTATCTAGCTTCTTTATAGGAAAAGTATTCAGATTAGTTTTTTAATTACTATTAATTTGGTTCCATTAGTGTGGACATATATTAAATTTATTTAATTAAGATTATTGGATATTAATATACATGAAATTTTAGCTAATTTGGTAGGTGGATGCTCATCATTTTAGATGATGAATTTATTATCTAGCTCATTTAGATGATAAGTAATTAGATTAGTTTTTAATCAATTTTATATGTTAATTAATTTTAGATGGACCGGAGATGGATGTACAATGCGAATTACAGTAGAGATTACATCGACGGGTATCTCGCTTTTTAAGAGCACTGAGGAGAACAAGTTGAACAAGAAGACGGAGTACATACATTGTCCATGCATTGATTGCAAGAATGAGAAAATGTTTTCAGACAAAGAGCACATCCACTTGCACTTGATTCGAAGGGGTTTTGTACTTGGCTATACACGTTGGACAAGTCACGGTGAAGAGGAAAACATACATGAAGGTGATAACGTATTGGATGATGGAGAAGGCATTATGGCAGCTGACATCAGTTATGGATCTAATGAGGATAGGTTGGACATTGATGACGATAATAATCTTGCTCAGATGTTGCGCGATGCAGAAGGGAACTACACTAGTCAGAGAGAGTTTAATCAATTCAAGAGTTTGTTGGACGAATCGGACACACCTTTGTTCCCGGGTTGCAAGGAGGAATACACAAAGTTGCACACCGTGCTTTCACTTCTAAAATTGAAGGCAAGCAATGGTTGGTCCGATAGAAATTTCACGGAGCTATTACATCTCTTAGCGGACATACTTCCAGATGGAAACGTATTGCCGATAACCACTTATTTAGCTAAGAAGGTTGTATGTCCATTGGGATTGGAAGTAGAAAGAATACATGCATGTCCAAACGATTGTATACTCTATCGCAAAGAGTATACAGACATGCATGTATGTCCAGTGTGCAAATCATCGCGATACAAGCGTAAAGGCCATGACAGCGAGCTCCCGCTAAAGTGGTGTGGTATTTACCGGTAATACCTCGGTTGAAGCATTTATTTGGAAACAAAAAGTATGCCCAATTGATGCGATGGCACTCAGAAGAGCGTAAAAGGGATGGAAAGCTGAGACACCCTGCTGATTCTGCCCAGTGAAGAACCATCGATAGGCTCTTTGGGAATGACTTCGGGAATGAACCGAGGAATATAAGGTTTGGATTGAGTACGGATGGAATGAATCCTTTCGGTAACATGAGTAGTATTCATAGCACTTGGCCCGTGACTATCTGTATCTACAACCTTCCTCCTTGGTTGTGTATGAAACGAAAGTACATTATGATGTCGCTGCTTATCTAAGGGCCGAGACAACCTGGCAATGATATTGATGTATACCTACAACCATTGGTGGAAGATCTTGTGATACTGTGGAACGAAGTTGTACAGGTATGGGATGAGTACAAGCGAGAGTACTTCACCCTACGCGCATTGTTGTTTTGCACCATCAATGATTTCCCGCCCTTGGTAACCTATCCGGTCAGATCTTGTAAAGGGGCCAAAGCATGCCCCCATTGTATGGATGAAACCGCAAGTGTGTGGCTCAATAACTCGAGAAAAACTGTGTACATGCATCACCGTAGGTTCCTTCGCAGGAATCACCCCTACCGCAATATGAAGAAACAATTTGACGGGGCAAAAGAGGATGGTATAGCTCCAAGGCCTCCTCGTGGGGAAGAGGTATATGATATGGTTAAGGATATTAATGTTGTACTTGGAAAGGAGAGAGTAATAATAAATCGAGGTCTCGATCGAGAAGATCACGTGGAAGAAGAGATCGATATTTTGGAACTTGCCCTATTGGAAGGACTTAGAAGTTCGACCTTCGCATAGACGTCATGCATGTAGAGAAAATGTATGTGATGACTTGATTGGTATTTTTTTGAATATTCCTAGCAAAACTAAGGACTGATCAAGGCACGAAGGGACACGGAAGATATGAAAATCGAGTGAGCTACATCCTCGAGACAACGGAAAGGCCGACTTTACCTTCCCCGACTTGCTACACTCTATCCAAGAAAGAGAGAATGACCTCTGCAAATGCTTGCATGGTGTGAAAGTTCCATCCGGTTACTCGCAAGCATCAAGAAACGGTGTCGATGAAAGATTTGAAGTTAAGCGGCATGAAGTCTCATGATTGTCGTGTGATGATGACACAAATGCTTCCTATTGTAATTAGAGGTATTTTGCCCGAAAAGGTCCGAGAGGCAATCATGAGGTTGTGTTTCTTCTTCAACACGATTTCACGAGAAGGTCATCGATCCCATCGGACTTTCTCGAGCTGAGAATGATGTGGTGAAGACACTATGCCGACTAGAGATGTATTTCCTCCATCATTTTTCGATATAATGGTTCATCTCATTGTTCACCTTGTGAATGAGATAAATGTATGTGGCCCGTATTCTGCATCGGATGTACCCGTTCGAAAGGTACATGGGTATCTGAAGAAGTATGTACGCAATCGATCTCGTACGGAGGGTCTGCATTGTGGAAGGTTATGCAACTGAGGAGGTTATCGAGTTTTGCGTGGATTACATGGATGGGGTGGAACCGGTAGGAGTGCCTGTATCTTGCCATGAGGGTAGGCTAGCTGGGAAAGGGACGATTGGAAGGAAATCAACAAATTCTTACGATCATGGATTGTTCAAAAGCTCATTTCACGATCTTGCAATGATCGGTTGAGGTGTCCTCGTATATGGACATGCACAAGGATAAGCTACGAGGGAAAATCGTGGACGATCGAGGCTTGGGTAACAAAAGAGCATAACCGTTTGTTCAATCATTGGTTCAAAGAGCATATAACTGGGAAAGAAACGAGTGTTATGTTGAGGTGGTTGGCAAAAGGGCCATCAGGTACAATCTTGACATGGCAAGGATACGACATAAATGGATATACCTTTTACACGAGATCTCAGGATAGCAAAAGCACTTACCAAAATAGTGGTATCCGCATAGATGCCTATGACAACACAGACAATAAGAAGACTAGCTTCTATGGGTTCATAGAAGAGATTTGGGAGCTCGACTATTGTATTTTTAAGATCCCGATGTTTCGGTGTCGTTGGGTACAACTCCCAAAGGGTGTCAAGGTGGACAAGTACGGCTTCACTACTTTGGACATCGAACATGTCGGATACAGAGACGAACCATTCGTACTTGCGAAGTAAGTAGCACAAGTCTTCTATGTAATCGACCCGGCAGATAAGAAGCGTCATGTAGTTCTTCAGGGAAAAAGAAGGATCGTCGGAGTTGAGAATGTCGTGGATGAGGATGAGTACAACCAGTTTGACGAGTTGCCTCCTTTCGTAGATGGCAACATCAGGCTCGAGGAAGAAACCACTCAGGAAGCTACCTATCATCGCGACGATCATGAAGAAGGGCAAATTGTGAAAGAAAATAATTAGCTATATACGAGTAATGGCAATGTGATGTAAACAATATGCATTTGTATGGAGTAATGGAAATATGGTGTTTTGCATTTGTGTGGAGTAATGGAAATGTGGGTCATTAATATATTTGGATTACATAGGGTACAGTACTATATTAGAATTATATATGGTCATTACTGTATTAGGATTATAGGGTCATTAATATATTAGGATTATAAAAGGTCATTAATATATTAGGATTATATAGGGTTTATTACTATATTAGAATTATAAATGGTAATTACTATATTAGGATTATATAGGGTATATAATATTTATTAGGATTATGTAAGGTCATTACTATATTAGGATTATATAGGGTTATTAATATATTAGTATTATATAGGGTATATTACTATATTAGGATTATGTATGGATTAATATATAAGGATAATTATATCAGTGGCGGTTCTTCACAAAAACCGCCACTGATACATAAATCTGTGGTTGTTCGTATAAATAACCGCCATTAATACAAATTATCTGTGGCGGTTCTTTATACGAACCGCCATGACAGTGTATCGATGACGGTTCTTGTGAAGAACCGCCGATAATAAAATTATCGTGGCGGTTCTTAATACGAACCGTCATCGATAAAGTTATATGTGGCGGTTCGTATAAAGAACCGCCACTGATAATGCTCCATATATATGTAAAATGGATACACTTGATTTTCTGAGTGCCCTAAACCTTTAAACTCCGCCGTTTCGACGCGCATAAATTCCTAAACCCGCACCCGCGCCGCCATTTGTCGCCGCCCGCGCCGCGCCACGCGCCCGACGACGCCGCGCCTCCCGACGACGACGCTTCGCCGCGTGCCGCCGCCCGCGCCCACGCTCGCGCCGCCTCGGCGACGACGCCCTCCACGACGCGCGCCGCGACGACGCTGCCTTCCCGACGACGTCGCCCCGCGCCGGTGCTCGTCGCGCCGCCGCGCCGCGCCGCCGCGCGCGCCCTCGACGACGCCGCCCTCCTCGACGACGCGCCCCGTGCGATGCCGTCGCCGCCCCGCGCCCGCGCGCGCCTCCCCGACGACGCCCACCGCTTGAATTAGGTGAATTATGAATTAAATTAGTGATATTCGGATCTCATACGTTATTTCATCTAGTTGTTACACTCATCGTGGTATCCTTGATGTAAATTCATTCATTTCGATGTTTTGTGATGAATGTGTTCTTGAAATGCTTGATCTATGTATTGCCATGGAAACTAGTATCAATTGGTTATATTAGTATTGCTCTCAGATTCTTAATCATCATTGAGCTGGATGCTAAGGTCCTTATGTAGTATCATGTCCCTATAAAAGAGTTGTCTTAGTTCTTTACCAAGAATGCGATCATTGTCAATATAAAAACGATAAGCCTATGTATGTCTTTATTAACAGTCTTACTGTGGTTGTTTATGTATAGCTCTTGTATGTGAGAACAAGGACATACAAGAATATATCACAAATGGGTAGTAAGGCTCAATTTATTATTTTTAGACATGAGTACTATGCTAGTTAACATCACCCATACTACTTATTTCTTGTTCAAATCATGTCTCATGGTACGAAATTAAGGACGCCATCCTGATATTGTGAGCTTTTGGCAAGGATCACGCATCGATGTGTTTTAAGTAAATCTGAACATTAATAGTATGAATAGGAGTGTCACTACTCTATTTCAGATTAATAACCATGCAAAGACCATGTTTAATCATGTTGGGATGTTTAATCATGTTCCAAATCATGTTGGGATGCTAATACAAGTTGGATAAGTAAGAACGAAAAAGAATTTATACTTAGAATTCATCAATGAAAACTATACTTGGAGCATATGCTTTTGCAAGATCAATTATGCAACGGATCATGCATTTGCCCTTCCCGTAACTTTTGGAAGCCAAGGTTGTTGTTGAAGTCTCAAGTAAGGTCATACCAGATATTTTGGCCACTCTTCTGGCCTTATGAGGCAAGATGCTATCTGGTGGACCAAAGAGAAGAATTCCAGTCCATGGTGGATTACCTTGTTTAGAAATCCAATTATACAACACATAAGACTCCATATAATTCACATAGCAAGAGAAAAAAACCTTCAGTTAATACAATCAAATAGTTGAAATTTGTAGAGCAAATTGCAATACAGGTTCTTAAGTTTGCATGAGTAGTCCATTTATGCTCATGATATTCAAAACTACAGCCAAATTCCCAAGCTTGTGTAATGATCTGATTGTATACTATATATGGTCCTTAAGTTTGCACCAATTAGGCCCAAATAAGTGTTTAGGCATTACAAAATCTCACCTGATACAAAGGGAATAGACCAATTCTGTCAATCAATACAAATAATCCAATTAGACCATCAGAATTATTCCAATTTATATGAGTATCTGAAACCATGAATTCTCTTTCAATCATGCCTGCCAAGTTCATATCAGGCCCTCCGTATGTCTTTTGGGCTCCGGAACATCTGTGGCAGGAGGGGATCGCTTGTTACTGAAACAAGATGATTAGCTCAAATATTCGCCCAACTGAGCCAATCGAACTCGTGACTTTGTAAGGCGGTGAAAAGTCATGATTAAAGTGCGCCATCCGAGTAAGCCACTCACAAAGCCAACCACGCTATCGCTAAGGCCCACCATGTACACCCACGCAATTTTCAACTTATTAGTTCGTTTAGCGGTGTCATCATACATAATTTATACTCCATCTTACGGTGCAAAAATCGGTCAAATGCATCGAATGGTACAAACAAAGTGGCCATGCTTCCCGAACTTTGATCGAATATGGGATCTAGTTACACAATGCGTTATATAGCATGTTAGGCGAGAAAGGATGGGGACAATAGCCATTGAAGTCAACCGAAGCATGGACCAACATGAAGCCTAATAGCACAAACAAAAGGAAAAACAGTTTAGTTAAATTGCATCATAATCGACCATCATATATCTCCAACTCTAGAAATAGCAGTCTATAACTGTAATTATTACAAGTCTAGGGCAAAAAAAAAGATTGATTACTCTTATTTGTCAGAACATTAAAACCAATGCATTTGGATAGTTATTACACTATCGCTGAGAGCATATCACAGACGGTTCTTCTAAAAGATAAGTTTTTCTATTGAATGCCCAATTTCTCGATTACTTTTATTTCTAGTTTTCAGAGTTAAACTTCCGCACTTAACCCAAATGATCGCCAAATTCTAATGGCTCCATACTTTACCTCTTTCAGTTCGCACATCCAAGGCTGATATGGAGGAGCAATCCACCTCGAGCCCGAGCCCTAGCCCTAGCAGGTTCCTCAACCTCAATCCAACCACCGGTGTTGCCGCCGATGCTGACATACCCGTGGCAAGACCTCGTGGCCGAGGAAGAAATAAGAAGCCCGAAGGCCGGTATACCATCTCGGAGGTCTCGAAGTGGGGCCCTATTGCACCGCCAAAGTTCGTAGCAAAGTACTGTAACAACCTGCGGGTATATCGCAGGAGAGAGTGCCAATCACCTTTTGGATTGGCACAAAGTGCTGATACCATCAAAACGGATCTATGGATCGAGTGAAACAAACATTCGAATTCCCGAAGAAGATGAACACGCGTGCGTCGGGATGCGTTGATGACCATGGATGCGGCATGGAGGAACTTCAAGGCCAGTGAATACTACTTATGTGAAGAAAACCGATCGGCCATCGGGGACTACCCAAACTTAGAACCATATTGGGATGATTTCGTGTCGATGAAGCAAAGTGAAGCGACAAAGAAGTCCAACGAGGACCACATAAACATCGGAAGAAGGAACATCCATCCACACGGACTTGGTGCGGGTGGGTACGCGGTAAAATCCTCAATGGGAGAGGCGGGAAGCGAGAATCACTACGATCGGTGGTACAAGTCAATTGGCCGGACTACGGACGAGTCAAGCACTACGTGCTAGCGAGGGCAAGTGTCACATCCGTGGGGCTTATCCTTCGAAATAGCGATGACGAAGCAATGTCACAAAGGGTCCGGGAGTCAGACGTCGAGTCTTCCCAAGGAACATTCCAACCGGATAGGGAGAACGACGAACTAACACGTGCCACGGAAATAAGGAGCATCCGGACGGACATGAGGTGTCGGGGTTAAGGTTCCGTGGAAGACAGATTCCCAGAGCACCTTCACACTTACAAGAGTCGAAAGAGAGCTAGAGAAGCGTTTGCCGAAATAGAAATGATGAAGGAAAAGATGCTTCGAGAATTACAAGGCACAATAGAACAACAAGTACAACGACAAGTACAATAAGCCATGAGCCAGTCGCAAGCCGAGAACATTGTTATGACCAGCCCTCCGAATCGTCGGAGCAGTTGCGCATCCGCCCCCAATTGTAGAATAGGACATGGGTCATTATCCTGTAGACGACATACATGACCCCACACCGTGCCAGCTCACTTTGCCCGTCATGAACATATTCATTCGGTGAGTGCGGGCATAGCGTACCCATGCTAAGAAGGAGGTGTATTGCACAACTCTGCGATAGCGTCGGGATATGCAAAGGTCCAGGTGGACACGGTTAATCCCCAGTTCGCCAACCTCGGGCTAGAAATGCCCCCGAACGACGAGGTTACAACTCTAGGAAGTGCCGTCCACTCATTCATCCAGTGGCGCAAACGTGACATCACCTTGGATCATCATGAAGTGCCTGTTCCTCCTGAGGTGAACCTACCAGCCCCTCCTGAGGTGACCCTGCCGGCCTCTCCTGCAGTGAACCTGCCGGCCTGTCCTACAGTAAACCTCACACAGTCGTCACCAACACACCAGTGTACAAAAGTTAGTGCGACAACTTCAGTTGATCGACTTAAAAACCCTCCTCTGAAGGCATGGCAGAATAGACAAGCTATATCAGCGAGGTCAGGCGAAGCCATAACAGAGTATGATGTTGTGTGCGAGAAAAGTAAGGGTAAAGCGGTCTCCAAAGGACAAGCTGCTGAAGAAAGACTAAAATACGAATTGGGGAAGCCGTTTGTCACCCCTTCGAAGCTTCATAGTCTAACAGTGCAGCTAAGGCGATTACATGAATGGTATATGGAGCGATCGAACCAACATGTACTCTCGAAGGTGATCACTGCCATTTTCAGAGAGGGACATTTCCACCATGAGGGGACTGGCTGTTTCATGATAGAATTCAGCGAGTTGCACAACATGTACTATCAAGATGCCCTCGACGTGTCTCTTATGAGATGTTTGTCACTGTAAGTGTCCAATATAAAAATCATTGTCTACATTCATGTAATACCGATAAATGTGATGTCTAAATCATTTGTTATGTAGATACGAGTTGATCGAACTAAAAAGAACCAAAGGGCCAGTGGCGTTCCTCGATCCGGGAACGGTTTGCCAGCCGGAAATCAAAAGAGTACCAAAGGAGGTCGAGGACTACGTATATAACGCTCTCATCAAACTCTAAGACAAGGAGTTCATACTTTTACCATACAATTTCAAGTAAGTGGCTCACTAGCTAGTTCAACTACTTGTTGATCTCGTTCTTTGCTCGACTTAGGACTAATGACTACGGCATCATACATGTGTATGTAGTTTCCATCTTTGGATTCTCGTAGTAATTACTCCGGATAAAAGCAAGATGTCGATCTTGGACCCAAGGACAAAGATCCAAAAGACTACCAAGATATGACAAGTCTAGTGAATATGGCCTTCAAAGCATATTGTAAAAAGTGCTCGAGACACCGTCCTTTCCATAAATCACTGACAATCCGTACTAAATTTCCGGTACGCACAAAAACAATTTTCCTATATCGCACTCGTAGTCAATAACTCCTTCAATGTCGTATAAGTTTAATCAATTTTTGCGATGCACAAGCACCGCCAGGAACAAATTTATGTGGGTACTTCGTGTGCCAATACATGCGCGAAATCTTAGGCTCTACAATAGTAAACAATGACGTAGAGGTTTGTCACGCTAACATCACACATTGATTTGCACATCTCATTCTCTATATAAGCTCTTAAGACAAACTTTTTCTATCTATAGCGTTTGAAGTTGCCTCACGGAGGATCGGTTCCAAATGAAATCCAAGTCATTCAGGGACAGCTCGCCTACTTCATCATGAAGGAAGTACTCAACAAGAACGGCGAGTTTCATGACCCAGATAATAACGATGAAGTCTTCCATACTCATCTGCCACCTCCTGAGGCCCCTACCAACAGTGAAGACTCGTAGGCTTATAGTTCACAAAACTAGTTAATTTTTTTCTTACGGTGGTGTAAATTGATGTTTCATTGAATGTCAAGTTTAGTATTGGATGGCATGGCTTGCACATGTTCTAATTTCTGTCATTTGATTTAAGAAGTTGTGATTGATCTGTGCTTGTGTTGTTGCCCTTCTCCCGTGCGTGTGTGTGTGTTGATGGGTGGTGTGTGTGTGTGCGTGCGCTCTAGACGAGGAGCGCTCCCTCTATTGCTTTTCTCCGTGACCTTTCATGATGGCTAGTAGAGCTTTTTATAGACGTGGGTGATGGATGAATACGGAAAGAGCTCAGCCCCAAAACTGCACCATTACAACAGGTTTATTTGATTGCTTGATTTAGTTGCCGAAGTTTCCTTTTGCATCTTTACCTTCCATTCATAAGAGATTTGATTACATGGTCCTTATATTTTTAGATGGTGTGTTTTACTCTAATGTATGATAGTAAATGCCATTAAAAATAGCTAAATGGAGATTATAGAAGGAAAAATAGTAAAAAGTGGGATCAAAATTGTAGAATGATATGTATTTAGGAATGAAAATTGAAAAATAGAATGTCACATATTCAAAAATAGAGGGAGTATAAACTAGCTAATGCATGTACAACATCTGGAGGATGCCACGGCATTCACATGGAATAAGACGGCAATGGATCGGCTAGATTTGTGATACAACAAAAGTGATCTATTTAGCTTTCCATAGTATGATATATAATGACTTCATTTACATACTCTGAGAAATATTGATGCAAAGATGACTGAATCGGAGGAGAAGGGAGCAGTCCAAGAGAGGCATGCCCTACACCATCACCATGATCGAGCGCCTCATGCATGAGACACTTTAATTGTACATTGTAATTGTGTATATTGTAATTGTGTATATGCAAAATCTGTGATTGATGTATTATATGTAATTGTGATTGATGTATTATATTGTAGTTGTGTATATGCAAAATCTGTGATTGTTGTAAATTATAATTGTGTATATGCAAAATTGCAATTGTGATTGATGTATTATATTGTAGTTGTGTATATGCGAAATCTGTGATTGTTGTATATTGTAACTGTGTATATGCAAAATCTGTGATTGATGTATTATATGTTTCAGAGGGCATGGCTAGCAGCACCTGAGGCTAGCCCAAAATGCAGTTTTTTATTTTTTCGGTTAGGTACTATCTGTGGCGGTTGGTGGATAGAACCGCCACAGATAATATAGATCTGTGGCGGTTGGTGTATAGAACCGTCGCAGATAATATAGTTATCTGTGGCGGTTGGTGGGAAGAACCGCCACAGATAATATAGTTATCTGTGGCGGTTGTAGGAAAGAACCGTCACAGATAGTGTAGTTATCTGTGGCGGTTGGTGGATAGAACCGCCACAGATAGTATTGTTATCTGTGGCGGTTAGTGTGTAGAACCGTCACAGGTAACACTTATCTGTGACGGTTAGAAAACCGCCACTGATAATCCTTGATTATCAGTGGCACTATATCTGTGGCGGTTCAATAACCGTCACTAATAGCAGTTATGAACCGCCACTGATGACATTTTCCCGTGTAGTGTAGTTTGTTGTACTATTATGCAGTTTCTCCTCTATAGACAAAAAAGTCACTTTTAAATGGTCATTTCAATTCAAAGCGTTGGAACCGGCGGCAGCGCACCGCGAGGAAGATGATCACATAAAGAAAACATAAGAGCACACAAAAGGACACAAGGATTTATTTACCAGGGCAAGGTGTCTATGTCCAGGAGCCGAATTGCGGCGGCTCTGGTCCGTATAAGAACTTTATTTCTTTTCTTAATTAGGGTTACAAAAGGTTTGACGATACATTTTATACTCTGGTTACATAGGTGTCGAAGGTGTTAACACCTCCAGTGCATGTAACGGTTAATTAACTAGGGGCTTCACGTTTATTGAACGGTTAGTCGATTACTAAAAACCAGCCAATGGAAGCGTTTCCCCCTTCAGTTCCCGTCGAGCCCTCCACCACCACTCATGCTCCGTCTATCTCTCACTCAATCCTTCTTGTGTTTCAAATCTCATCATCGAGATGACAGCAATTAAACAACATCAAGTCTGCTATTCTGTTACATTTGTGATATAATATTGTAGTGACAAGAGTTTGATGGCTACCAAAAGCTTAAAAGAAACGACCACAAGAAATTCCAATTAATCGACGTCAAACACTCTCACTGACGAGTGGCCATAGGGTGAGAGAAATTATGGCCAATGGTTGGAGCGAGCAAGAATTACCAATCGGCCATGAGATGATGACGGATGAAATCTTCTGTCGCTTGAACTTAGAGATTAATGACAGCTGTGAGAGGTTAGCATTGAAACTGTCAAAAGAGTGAAGATAAAATTGCCTCTATACCCCTATTTTAATATCACCTCTCCATGCACAACTGGTGCAAGTCACAGGAACCGTCAGATCGTGCTTACCGAACCATTTGTCGTAAGAATCTCGACATGTTTGCTGTCCTTTTCTTCGTATACAAGTTCCAAAGCAAATCATGATCAAGCTGGCGCGAAGCATCTGTCTCGTCTGATAATCAGGGTGATCCAAACTGCGAATGACATGATCCATGATGATGGGCAAGCTGCAGCGGCCATCTCGTCGTCATGAAAGGACCTACAAACCAAATCGGCAAGATAAAACCAATATTAACAATTGACAACACGTCTATATGTCTCCTGTTTCTAAAAAAGATAAGATATTTTCCTCCCAATAGATAGCATTTAGAGCGGTGTTTTCATACTTATTCTCTTCGTACAAGTTGCATAAATTTTAAAACAAACAAAAGAGTAAATAATTACTATCTAACTTTTATTTATACTTTAATATTTACACCACTTTCAAAAAAGAAAAGTATTGAACCATGTTAGGGTTAGATGCGGAGGCGAAACCAGGATTCATTCAAGAGGGGGGCTGAACACAAGTACATATACTAAATATAAAAACTACCAAGCCGACATATTATAGTTGAAATTTAAATGCATGTAATATAGTATTAGTATGTAAATATGCGAGGGGAAAAAATTACTTTTCATTGCTACCGTCTAAAAGAAGAGATTTGACAAATAAAATCTGCAGGCTGTTCAATGGGCCTGGGGTTTCTCGTGGTGGGCCAGGGGGCTGGAGCTCCACCTCTGGTTAGAGGCACGACATAATAATGGAGACGGAGATTTAACGTGGAAAAATCCTTGCGGGAAAAAACCACGGAAAATAATCCACTATAATGTTCCCAAAATTACAAGTACATGGGGTTGACTTATATAGCCAAAGAATCCTAGTTGTAGAAGACTTAACTCTTAACAAACTATGGATAGAACCAATAGATATAGTAAATTGAGATGTTGAGTTATCTCCAACAAACCTCCCCTTAACTCAAAATCTATAAAAAAGTTGTTTCTGGGGAAACTCTGAAGGGTAATTAGGCACAAGAATACAAGAGCGTTAAAAGTCGAAACGACTACTGAACGAGGAAGACTTGAACAGTCAAGCAAAACACTTGTAGTGCGAAAAACCACAAAGGGTGTGAAAGACTACAACAGTCTTATCCAAATGCTTCTGATGAAGCGAGATTGAGCAAACCACCAGTAGGTCAAGAGAAAGACTGGAACAGTCAATCCAACACAGCTATAACAAAGCAGACGAAGAATCTGGGTCTTCAATGATTCATAACCCCAGTAAAGTCTGAGTTTGTGCAACTGACCTCCTGAATCAAACACTCAATCATCAAACGGCATAAGCCAAGACATCACCTGAGGTGCTGGGTAGATAGTAAAGAACACATAACATGAACTTTTGGAATACTCCATATGGAACATAAAATTCAGCAAACTGCCTACTGAAAATCCATAATATGGTTGAAACTGCTCCTGCAAAAAAGCTAAGATGAAGAAAAACTGTTGTGCTGACAATAGAGTATAAATTGCAGTAGACCCCCTCATATTGAGTAAAGACAACAAAACGACGTTGTAGTATCTACACAGAAGAAACTCCTTCTTGCACTTCAATACTTCATCTCAAATTGACATTGAAGCAAAACCTTCACTAGAAAAACTTCGAAGAGTATAATGCTACCATCAGGGTGTCATCAAATTCCAAATGACAGTGAATAAACATCAAGATAATGGTGATGAAACACTAAATTCCAATTAACGGTGATGAAACACCAAAATCAGTTGTCTCCTCAACTGATATTATTTTTTCCAAAGTTGACAATGAAACGTCAAATAAATCTCCAGTGATAAATTTTGTCTGAATTGCAATGAAATCCGCCAAGAATATGCATAAAAGCATTAATTGCAATGGATGAAATCCGCTAATAATATGAGCACAACATAATAGACTTAAAATCTTGAATTGTGCATGAAATCCAACCAATAATAGGCATGAAATCCTGAAATTTGCGCATGATATCCCGCCAATAATGAGCACAAAATAATAGATATAAAAACCTGAATTATGCATTAATATTCACCAAATAATCAGAATTGCAGGAAAATTCTATTTTTATTGGCACTGAAACAGTCGTCAGGGTAAAAAAGCAATTCTTTTCTCACGGAAAAGAAGCCTACCGGAAGCAAGAGCCAAATCACAAAAGCCGGAGAAGCTGACTGCTCTGGGATTCGATTGAAGTCCGGATGTAGAAAAACAACGATGGGCTTTCTGACTTCTTCACGAGCAGAGATGCTCTTCACGGGAGTTCACTTCTTGTTAGCTTGGTACTTGGTGCAGGCAAGAAGCAAGAACGGGTGGAGAGCTTCTTCACGGGTGAGTGGTTGGCGCTGTTGATCAGCGAGGCGGATGGGAAACGACGAAGGGCGGCCGGCGGAGGCCGGTTGTGACGGCCGGACGGCTGACACGCACGGGCGGGAAGGCGGCTCGGGGCAGCAGGCCGAGTGGGCGGCCGCGCGTGGCCGGCGCGAAGGCGGTTGGCCGGGAGTGCGGAGCCAAAGGACGCAAAGTCGGCGGCTGGAGCCGCTGCGAAGGTGAGTAGCGGGCGACGTCGCAGGCGGGCGAGGAGAGCGTCTGGATCAGCGGCACTCAAGCTCAAGTGCCGGGGGGCCGGCGCAGGAGCCGCGACAGCCGGAGGCCGAAGATGACCGCGCGGACACGGCGCGCTGCGGGAGACGGCCGTGTCGGGCGGGCACGCTGCCGAGGCGGCCCAGGCGGAGGGCTAAGCGCCTGGTGGCAGAAGGGCAGCGAAGGTGCGCTGAGGACGGCAACAATGAACGGTGCTACAGTAGATCGATCTGACAAGGCGGTGCGGATGATCTGAAAACCCTAGCTCTGATAACACTTGTTAGGGTTAGATGCACGGTATAATAGAGACACGGATTTAACGTGAAGAAACCCTCGCGAAAAAAAAACTACAGGAAACAATCCACTATAATGTTCCTAAGATTACAAGTACATAGAGTTGACTTATATAACCAAAAAATTCTAATTATAGAAGATTTAACTCTTAACAAACTATAAATAGAACTAATAGATATAAAAAGTTGAGATATTGAGTTATCTTCAACAAACCACCTCTCTAACATTTAAGCATGTGGTACTCTCTGGATTGATAAGATTTTATCAACTTTCAGCACGAGCGTCTGTCAGAGAAATCATTTTGTTATTAATTATTATAAGCCCAAAAACTTCTTTGGTCGACATGGAATCGGTCAGAAGTGTCCCAGTTGGGCACACACCAACTGACTGGACCAGATCTATTGAAGCAGGTCAGGAGCTTTGCAATACTGTTTGCTGTAAGTTCCTTTGATTTCACTTATAGTAATTTTAGTAGTACAGTCAGCATAGACTATCTATGGATGTACTTGCGATCAAAATGGTAGTGTAGTTTTCATGGGTTCAAAGAAGAGTTTGTGTAACCACTGTAGCATTCAATCAAGCTACTATATCATTCTTTTTAAATTTCAAAGTTCAGAACTTCAATAGTAAAATTTTGAAATACTGCTACATAGCACAGGCAGCAGACGACGACGAGGACAAGAAACTTATGAGCGGCAGCGTTCTTTATGGGCCAAGCCTGGTAAGTCGCTCATGAAATCAGTTGCGAACTGTTGGGCTTGACCAGCTCACAAATATTGCGGCAGAATCTGACACATCAATACACTTCCGCGTCTCCACTGCCAGCTCAAACCGGCCCAATCGATCCAAATTATGGGTCCACGGTTACTGCCTTCTATAGGCATATCTAGTTTAGAACAGTTTATGATTGTACAGATTCTATATTCTTCAATAATCAGTTAGGTATCAGCTTATGATTCTCTAAGAATCTAGATTCTGTATTCTCCCAGAAGCTTCTCTTACAATCAAAAACAGATTTGTACACAAAATCAGAAGTTATCACCTACCCGATTCTCAAAATCTGCACAATCAAAAACTGTCCCAAACTAGGCCTAGGCCCGAATAATTCACTGCCAGCATTAGCACTCTACCGACTCGACTTGTCCCTGAAAACTGGCCTGTAAACGGCTAGACGTGTAGGTGTGCATTTACTAATTTTATGAGTATACATTTGCGCACTTTCAGCGATAAAATGGGAAAAATACACAGATGCGCTCCCTGAGACCTGTGATGTCTCCATGATAGTTTTCTAGCATATATAGAGAATGCGTATGTGTGTGAGCAGTGTGAGTGTGTGCATCTGCTACTTAAGGGCTATTTGTTTTAGTTTTGGATTCTCTAAAAGCTGATTCTGGATTATAGTTGCAGAGAAGCTGATTCTCCAAAAGCTGGAATACAAAAACACATATAAGGTGGATCGTTGATTCTAGTGTATATGGGTGGGCTAGATTGTGAGAATCGAATTCTAAAATCGAGCTATTTGTTTTTTATTCCGCTTTTGGAGCTAGAATCTAGAATAAAAACAAAAACAAACAGGCCCTGAAAACGTACCGGCCCTTAGAGAACATAGCTACATTTTACTCCCTTCGTTGATAAATATAAGGTGTATTTTGACTTTACACAAAGATTAAGGTTATAGTGAAATTGAGAAAGGCATGAGAGGAAATGACTTACATATCCCTCTTAATTGTCTTAGAAGATGAGAGATAATGAATAAATGCATATGGTTGAGAGAGAATAAATAGGGGTATAAGTGAAAAGGCTCATTAAATCTACATACACGTCTTATATTTTTCAACAAGTCCCTTCAAACTATAGGCCTTATATTTATCAACGGAGGTAGTATTTTCTTTCTGGCATAAGTCAACGCTATGGATCGGTACTAGTAACTACTAACTATTTGTCTAAAACAACTACTAACTGCTCCATGCCATGATCCTTGATGTTCTTTAACCAAGATTTCTAGCCTTTTTTTTTTTGTAGAACTCAGATTTCTGATCGTTTGATTGCTTTCAAACAGTAAGTACTCCTCGCTAGGAATAGGATAAGACTTTGCTACGACCACTTTGCTTGATGTGAACGGCATGTCAAGCGGCAGGATTTTGATGGCACCGATCGCCCATTAACTCGATCCCTCTGTCGAACGCGCGCAACGCAACGGAGCAAAGATAGCCGCGCCGTGAACTGTTACCAGTCACCACTAGCCATCCTCCACCGAGAGCGAGAGCTGCAGCAGCGTAGAACAAAGGTGATGATGTCTCCTGCAACTGCAAGCAATAAAACAAAAAGCCAAGTGGGGAAACCCGCGGGGTGGGGGGTTGGGGCAAGATGAGTGGCTTTTTAGGTGCTGTTGCTGCTGGATTGAGTGGATGATCAGATCCTCGCCGAGTGGCGAGGAAGGTTGTCCGGATCACGGCACATTGTGGATCGTACGATCCTACTAGTTCTACTACGATCTCACGGATTTGGAATGACACGGATCGGTATGTCCGTCGAAATTTAATAGAATCATGATGCTAGATGTAGGATCGTGCTCAGGATCAGGTAGAATCAGGATCCTGACAACAAACTATATCAGCATATAAATTTTTGGTATTACCTATTACTAATTTAAGTTATAATAGTTTAATTTGCTTTGTTTTTTATATTTACACATTGTTCTAAGGTAAAAAAAAATTATCATTCGCATATTGGACTTTTAAATGATTAATTTAGAGAAAAATAATAATTAAATAAGGCTAAAAATAGGTTTAATTGAATGTAAAATGAATAAGTGTACCCATATTTACAAAATTTAAGTCAAAAATTCAAAATATGAACTACAGACTTGCATATTTGAAAACATAATTCAATTTTTACACGAAATATATATGCTTCTAAAAAATCTAGTAGAACCGCGATTCTAAGATCCAATCTTACTATCCGGCCCCATCAAACGAAAAACGATCGTATCTAGAATCGCCAGCCTGACAGCCTTTGTGGAAAAGTAGAAGGGTATGCCAAGTTGCCAACCCTCCCGCCCTCGTCCTCCTCCATCCCATGCGCAATATCCGTCGTAGTGGTTTATGTCTATCTGGAAGCAAACGAGAGAGAGAGAGAAAAAATGGTATAGAATTGCCAAAGATAAGGTGAGTTTTTAGCACAGAGGCAGCTTCATATTGCTCTGTATTTGCGTTTCCCAGTCGCGTGAAAAAGTCTTGATTGTTGCGAGTGGCGACGACAGTCAAGGACACATGGGATCCAGAGTTTCAAACCATACTACACAGAATACAGTATGTGCCGGAAAGAGTTATAGGCTACCAATTCAGAACATCTCCCATGCATTCTCGCTGACGTCTCCGGCTAAGCTGCACAAGTGCTCTGCTTGGAAACATGGCAAGTACTTCCTGCGAACTGCCAGCACGAACGTATCGGTGAGTACCATGCATGCAGAAGTCTACTCGCTGCTGCAAATGTACTGCTATGACTGTATTCAGGTATATATGCTTGCTAGTAGAACTCATATCCATACTGTAAACGTACTATATATCAGACACGACGCCTACGGCATGGTCGAAAACGACGGGTGCACGTAATGGATATCCACGCATCCGTTTGGCACATAAGGCGCGCGCGGCACTGGTGCACCTTACAGGATTCGACAGCCAAGAGATGCTAAAAAGCCTAGAATCACCAGCAGCTAGCTCTCCGTGGGAATATCTTCAGGGAAGCACGAGGGCGACTGCATGAAGGAGACAGATGTGGAGCCAGCAATCACTCGCGAGCAGGCCCTCCCTCTCAGTCTCTACGTTACTAGCACAAACACTACTGTTACTGTTGTATGAAGCGGTCAGTCCATGGCAAAAGGAACCGACGGGTCCATGCATGAGACCATGGCCATCAGGCCATGTGATAGGGCTCTCGCACGGCGTGCGTGCAGATGCATGTACTTACTTGCATGTGACGCCGGGCGCGTGCGTGCATGGCCGGCGAGGCCGTGTCCAACTGCCCATGCCTCAAAGTTCCCAAAGACGGTACCTAGTGGCTTGTGAGAGGGAACATATCGACTCCAAGCCCAGGCATGCAGATGCGTAGGCCCTCTGCTTTTTTTAAACGCGATTAATTTGTATATCCACCGCCAATCACACGTGGTGGGGAGCCGGCCGTCTTCCCCTTTCCTTTGCTTTGGGCCCTGTAAATTGACATCCTTTCAGTTTCAGTACGTTTCGCCCTCATCGTCATCCTCTCTCTTATAATTTGGGCCCTCCGATTTTTACTCAGCATCGGAACGGACAGTCTCGATTATCTGCGCGGCTGCCTGGTCGACTTTCCCGTAGACATCTGCCCGAGGATGATGGATGTGAAACAGACATGAAAATAATGGCCGTCAGATTACCCTGAAGCTTCTGAATTCTGATAGTGCATTGATGCTGTAACTTGGATTTACGCTCGCTTGTGTATTGATGCAAAGGGAAGTGCATCGCTGGAAAGATTTGGTCATATGCCATGGGTTGATGGGCCTGTATGCCCAACCTTATCCGCTATAGATCCTTTTCTTTCCAAGCAGAACCACCTATGTAAGAGTACGGTCTAAGTAATTTGCTGCGAAATGAAACAGAAGGGAAAAATGAGTAGTTCCCAAAACTAAAGAGACGACCATTTTCTTCGAACTCCATGCAGCATGTGTAATTTTAATATGGGACCTAGTAATTAAAGAAATGAAGGAAAAACAGGTGCACTACCACTCAGCTAATTAAGCAGGAAAAAAGTTTACGCAGTGCTGCTCACGCGGCGTACGTTGTTCCGCTTCATGCGTAACAAGGCCCTAACCTTCCCGAGTTGGCGAAGTGCGTCACTAAAGACTCCCACAGTCCCACTTGCCTTGCCCGATACTAAGGATTCAAATTTCGTTTTCAGATAAAATATCGTCTGGGATCGGAATCCGAAATTTCGCCGAAATATAGGTATTTCGGACAAATCTCGCCCGAAATTCAAAAACCAAAATTCAAATCCGATTCGTTTGCCATCGAAAAAAGCGAAATTCGGCGAAAAATCCCGAATTTTCAGGCTTCGGCGGTTTTGCACGGACCAAAAAGTGGGTCAAACGATGACGAAAACTTTTGAAATTTTTTCTGGAGAGTCCTTACACATCAGTGATGTTCCCAAAAAAATTTAAAATGATTATCAAATATAAGTAATTTTTAAAAATTTAAATATTGCTACTGTCCTGATAAAACACTGGCCGGCAAGTTTGAACCGAATGAAAATTAGAACAAATGAGGTTAGAAAATTTTGAAATTTTTTTGTGAATAGTCCTGACATATCCATAATATTCTCATAAAATTTTAAGATGATGATCAAACATTTTGAAATTTTAAAAATTCAAAAAGTGCTATTGTCTTGTTAAAAGTCTTACCGGCAAACTTAAACAAAATGAAAAATAGTTCAAACCATGTTAAAAAATTCAAAAAATTGTGGATGGTCCTGATGTATCATTAATATTTCAATAAATTTTTTAGATGATGATCATGCTTCAAAACTATTCAAAAATTCTGACAGTGCTACGTCCTGATAAAAGCCTGAAGATTAATATATAGATTTGTTTTAGCAATAAAAAAGGTTTAGAATTTTTGAAAAAATTACAGAAGGGTGATAAGGAAATTCTTAAGATCTCATAAAATTTTGAATCATGATCACACTCCAGCGAATTTATAAAATTCTTACAAAGCATTGTACCATTTATGTTCTTTCTCTTTTTGATTTTTGAAATATAACAAATGAAGTTCAATGCTTACATAGATTTGATTGAGCAAACAAAAAAAGTTTGAATTTTTTGAAATTTTTATATAATGGTACTGAGGAAATTCTTAAGCTCTCTTAAAAATTTTGGATCATGATCACACTCGAGCAAATTTATAAAATTCTAACAAGGTTACTGTCCCAATTATGTTCATTCTGTTTTTAATTTTTTTAAAGATAACAAATGAAGTTGTAAAATTTTTATGTATGATCCTACACTACTAAATATATTACCGTAAATTTTCAGATCATTATCAAGCTTGTACAATTTTATAAAAATCCGAAAGTGTTTCTGCCAATATTTTAAAATGTCTCAAAAAAATCAGTTTTTCAACAAATTTTCATAGAAGATGACTTTGTTAAGGGTTATTGGACCAAATCCGGCAATAAAACATCAACATACGGTTTCAAATACCAAAATTTCGGGCGGTTTGGACGAAATTTTGCCGAAAAAAAATGAAATTACTGTATCAATTTAATTTTTTTAAAATTTTAAAATTAGACCGGTAATTTGGGTTTCATGGTGGCCCGAAATCTGAGATTTCGGTGAAATTTCAACGGTTTTCGATGAAATTTTGATCATTGGCCCGAAAGGTGCAACAGCTGAGAAGCCGTTCTTTCCTCGAGCTGTAGTGCTGGCAAGCCGAGAAACGACCATTCAGTTAGCAGTTGACATCTGTGCCTGCATCAGCATCGCGGAAGATTACTAAGCTACTACTAGAGCGATGGCAAAGGTCGTCAGACGAGTGAAACAGGCAAGCGTGCATCCATTGCAAGGTCCACGCTATAGCTTAACGCAAACGAGTGAACGACGAAAGGGAGCTCCACTGGCACGGAGCACTAACCTTACCAATCATGCAAGGAAAACCCCCACCACATCTCGAACTTTTTACGTATCAAAGGTGTGTACTGGGAGTGCGCAATTCACCAGCATCCGGTGCAGCGAATTCTTCACACCATGCCTGGAGGAAATTTGAGGTGCTAGCAGCGACGAATTGAAGGTCATTTTGTTGGGAGTAAAAGAATACTTGTAGGCGTAATACTCCCTCTAGGCACAAATAGTTGCTGTTTTGGATTTAAGTATAGTTAAATTATTGAAATTTTGACAGCCAATATATTTTTAAATATTTAAATTGACTGCATAAAAATTATGTGTAAATTTATCTCAAAAAGAACTTTCATAATATTATAATTTTACTAGGTTTTACAAATATATTATAAAAAATAGTGATTAAAACTGTATTTAAATATTACTCCCTTCAATCATAAATAGTTGCCGTTTTGGACATAGTTATAGTCAAACTTTTCGAAACTTTGATTGTCAATATCTTTTTAAATATTTAATTTGGATACATGAAAATCACATGCGTAGATTTGTCTCGAAAAATACTTTCAAGATATTATAATTGCATTGTGTTTTACAAATATATTATAATAAAAATTAGTGATCAAAATAGTGTTTTAGGATTATATCGGTATTTAAAACGACAACTATTCGTACCAGGAGAGAGTATATATCAATATCTAGATAGACAACTACTCCACGTCTCCACCTCGTAATACTCTTAACAATTTCTATTTTTCGAGTGATGTGGCTCCCAATGCAATAAAAGTGGGACGACGCTCTACGGTGCCTACGTGCAATAATAAAGAAATCAGTAGTACTGTTTTTTATGAAATAAACTCCTGATGCCGTTTTCATGTGGCAACTCTAAATATTCGTATGCATATTAGTGACCAAGTACTTAAATTTTTTGATGGAGTAGGCTTTGGTTCCAAGCTTATTCGAACTAGTAAGGGTCACGCGTTACGCTGTGTCGTGCAAAATCTCGTTTTCGTTTGTTTATTTAATTAATCCTGATTTTCTTGTTGTTTTTTTTTAAAATGATCGCTAGGACCCGTCGGCAAATTGGTGGGCTGTTATAAACCGTTGGCGAATCCATAGACTGCTATAAACCACCGGCAAATTTGTGGTTTTCGTTTTTTAGTAAAAAACAAATGTATTTTTGTTTTTTTGCGTAATTCCGGTTTCAATTTTTTTTAAAAGGATTTAAACGTAATTTTGGTTTTTCCGGGTCTATTTTTCTAAAAACCGTTGGAAGGACCTGAACGTAAACAGCGGAGGGACCTAAACGTAATTCTGGATTTTTAAGCCCTTTCTGTTAAAAATCGGCGAAAGGATCTAAACGTAATTTCAAAATTTTCGGAGGACTTTCTTGCTAGAATGATGAGGTGGCACGCCTAAGAGGCTCCTAAATCTCTCTGCTTTATATAATAAAGTTATTGGAGCTTACCGATAAAACCCTAGCTTTGATCGAATTTAAAGTTGCAACCGGAGAAGCTACAACCCCTATCGTACTGGGAGCTTAGAGCTACCTTGGTAGCTTCCACTACTACAGATAATACTATTACAGACGGTTTAAAAACATCATCACAGATGGTTTTTTAATCGACTATAAGCATGTGTCAGTAATAATACAACATATATCACAAATGGTTTCCCTACACACTGTGAAAACACATATCATAGACGGTTTTTAACTAGAACTAGCAGTGATATGTGTTGATAACAGACAATTTTAAAATAGAATCGTCTGTCATATGTTTTTTTCCTAGCTCTCTTAGTAGAACTTTCATGATTAGTATATATTATTCGAAATTTTATTCTCCTAAGATATCTCTTCAACGACATTTATAAGGCACAACTAGTTATAGATTTTGCAATTAAATATCAAAACATTCTTGTCGGGGATCGGACAGCCTGGCGCGCGTCCCCCTGACATGTGTCCGTTCCCCCTCTGTGCCCGGGGAACTGTTCCTAAGCCCAGGCAGAGACGTCTCCGATCTACCGGCCCGGGACGCCGAAAGCGATCGTTACACGGATCCGACCAAAGGTCTCAAGAGGCCACCGGGGACCTCTCCGAGCTCTTCCCCGACCTGGCGGACCTCTCCGAGCTCTTCCCCGACCTGGCGGGTCGGGCTCCCGACCTCCGCAGCGGGACGGGGTCCCCCGACTCCGACCAAGCCAAGGCAACCCCCGCCAAGGGCCGCGTGTCAAAGCCTCCACCGCCCATGACCACGCGCCCACGGATGGGGTCAATCGAAGTGACTATACGAGAGCAGGTGGCCATCTCCCAAGATGGTTTAGTGACTGCTGAAGTCATGCTCCCAGTCCCATCAGCCGGTCACATACAGTACGAAGACACGTTCTCTCCTGAGGCAACACCCACGTCATGCGCAGCAACGTCAACACTCGTAAGGTTCGCAGAGGCGGTACGTCGTTTCCGGAAATACCTAACCGCCTCGCCAACTAGACTACCGACCAAAGATGGGCAAGACGGCGGTGATCAATCCATGAACGAAGGACCAAGCTCCTAGTGTAGGTCACCTCGTCCTCTCCCAACTCTCGATGTAACCCGCCTTCCTTCCGTATAAAGGAGGCGGGAACCCCTAAGAGGGGATCGAACCCATCTCGCTAAGCCATTAGCACTCGCTTGTAAACTTGGTGCGATCATCCGTACTAAAGGGAATACAACGCCACCACACGAATCGGAGTAGGGTTCGGCCCAACCAAGATAAACCTTGCGTCTCTGCTTGGCTGCACAGGTTCCCCTGCTTAGTACGCCCGCCGAAGGTGCCACCCGGACGAACGAAGCTCTGGGCCTTGCCCTCCGTACGATCCTTCGCCCTCTTTCTTTGCGGTACACGGTCCTGATCGTCGACAGCTGGCGCCCATCGTGGGGCCCGAAGTTTCTTTCGTCCAAAGATCGTCATCTTGGCCAGCTCAACACCTCCAGCTCCACTACCAGCATGTCATGAACGGCGAGCTTGGGCTCGGACGCTGTCCCCGAGTGCCAAGGCAACACATCCATGCTCTCGCCATCCTTTCCGCCCCGCGAACGCCATGCCTTCGCGGCCGACGGACGTGAGGCAACCCCGGGCGACGACGGTGGCTCAAAACCCCTCGAGGCGATCGGCTCGCCAGTCGCCATCGACCAAGCCATCGCCGCCATTCGGGCGAGAGGCGTGGTACGACCGCTCCGGATCCGGCCGTTCGGCCCTCCCGTCCGCGACGAACTCGCCTAAGAGCGCTGCGGGCCATCGCCGGTCATGGCCGACCCGCTCGGGCCGACTTCGGCCCTCTTCCGACGGTCCCGGCCAAGAGCTCAACAAGGCGACCGACGGCGCACACCCGGCGGCAAGCAAGCTCTCGGGCTGAAGTCTCGCCCGTGGCGGCGCCGCCCTCGTCACGTGATCACCGGCCGCTTCACCGGCAGATCCCGCCCTCGGGCTCGCACTTAACGCCATCTTCACCGCCCCGACAGAAGGGGCGGCGCGTGGCTCGCCGCCGCCCGGGCGTAATAACGATGCTCGCCGGACAACGGTACTTCCAAGTCCTCTCGGACGCCCAACTCGGCGATGAAGATCCGTAACCGTTTGCGACACCACCACAACGGCGCTCCCGTCGACCATCACGGTCGACGCGGGGTGCGCCGCCGGCTCGAGTTCTCCCTGTCGGCTGGTGACGACTCCGACGCTAGCAGCGGCAGCAGTGACCTTTCGGCCCACGGCTGCCCGGCGTACTCGTGCGATCTCCGTCGGGTACGCTGGCCTGCCTGGTTTAGGTCGGCGATGATGGAGCGGTTCGATGGGACCAAGAATCCTGCGGAATTCCTCTCCATCTACTCCACCGCCATCCTGGCGGCCGGAGGGGACGAGGCCGTAATGGCCAACTACCTCCCCACCGTTCTGGACGGCGCCGCCCGCACCTGGCTCTTCAACCAGGCGTCCGGCACCTTCCGGTCGTGGCGCCAGCTGAGGAGCGCTCTCCACTCCAACTTCGAGAGTTGCTACGAACGGCCTGGGCGGGAGAGGGACCTGGACCGTGTTATCCAGGGAAAGGGGGAATATCTGCGGGACTTCGTGGCGCCGGTTCACCGCGCGCAAACTCGATCCCCAATGTTTCGACGAAACCGTCATCAAGGCTTTCAAGTTTGGCGTGCGAGACGGACGCCTTACGAGGACCTCGAGATTGCCACAAGACTCACCGTCGACAAACTATTCCGCATGATCGAAGCGCAGACGCGGACGCGACGACATCGTCCGTGGAAGCATGACTATGACCGGGGCAAGCTCGGCCTTGCCTTCGGCGAAACAAGGCCATCCGACGCTAAGGAAGGAGACCCGGGCCCACGCGACAAAGCGGGAAAAGACCGCGCGCCGTCGGCGGCTGGCCCGCCTAGTCGCCCCGCGGCCGACGACAAACGTGAAGGCGGGGCTGCGCTAGCCCGACCGCCGCCCCGACCTCAGCAGAACCATCCGCGACCGCAGCAGGCGCTGCGCCGGCCCCAACCGGGGCAAGGTCGGGGGGACCACCTCCACGCGAACATCCGAGCTTGGGGCAACGAGGAACAACCCGGCTTCGACGCCAACAAGTTTTGCCTGTTCCACAAGATCCACGCCATGACCGCGGGTGCGCAGGACATGGCCGTTCAAGCCGACTCCTTTTATAAGGGACTGGGAAATGCCGCGCTACAAAAAGGCGATGAACGGCGGGAGGAATCGTGGCGTGCCAAGCGGGCCCCGACTGAATTCCAACAGGCGACCGCCGTGTGGACATGATCTTGTGGTTCCTCCGCGATACCGATCTCGGGCGTGAAGAGGCGCCGCGCGCCGCCTATCAAGCCACCGCCGAAGCCCGCCGACCAACCTGCAGATGGGGCGTCGTCCCATCACCTTTCCCGACGACGCCCGGGATGTCCCGAGACTTCAAAATTGCTCGTCGCCGCCGACGATAAGCAACGCCGCCGCGTTGGCGAGTCATGGTCGACGAGGCGATTCCTCAACTTACTCCTAGCTAACGCCTTGGACCGGATGCAAATACCCGGCCGAAAATCAAGAACATAGCGATCCCTTCTTCGAGATCGTCGTCGGAGCTCGACCACCCCCGGGCAAGTGGTCCTCCCGTCACCTTCGGCGACCTCGTAAACTTCCGCACCGGTGATCACCTTTGAGGTCGTGGACGGCGATCTCCCTACAACTCCATCCTCGGCGCCCGCCGGTCAAGTTCATGGTCTGCGAATCACTACGGGCATCGGTGTATGAAGCTCCTGTGTCCCGGGCGTCATAACGGTCCATGGCGACCTTAAGGTAGCACACGGTTGCGAAGAAAAGGCCACGACGCGCGGCATATCGCCCCACCGCCCCGAGATCACCCCGAGGACGCCCGTCGGAAGGCGGCTATCCACCAAACGGCCCGACCAAGGCCGCGGCGAGGAGGGGGCACGCAAATGCGTCAGATTTACGCCCACTCGATCCCAAATAGGAAGACGAGCTCGCCACCTTCCTCCGAGATAACAAAACCATTTTCGCATGGGAACCGCGACATGCCCGGTCCCACGGAGGTGATCGAGCACAAATCGCAAACAAAGCCCGGTGCGGACCGCGCGCGCGAAGCTCGGCGCTTGTCTTCTGAGAAGGCGGCGATAATCAGGGAGCACCTCGACAAGCTCCTTAAGGCTGGCTTCATTCGCGAGGTCAACTACTCCGAATGGCTGGCCAACCATGTGATCGTACAGAAGAAGGATGGGAAGTGGCGAATGTGTGTCGACCACACGGGCTTGAATGCTGCATGCCCCAAAGATAACTTCCCGCTCCCCCGCATAGACCAGATTGTGGACTCCACCGCCAACGCCGAGATGTTGTGTTTTCTCGACGCTTACTCCGGGTACCACCAGATAAAGATCGCCACGGAAGACGAAGACAAGACCGCCTTCATCACGCCGTTTGGAACATTCTGCTACACGACCATGTCGTTCGGCCTCCGCAATGCGGGTGCCACGTTCTAGCGGTTAATGGCCAAAGCCTTCGACCCGTAGATCAGCCGGAACCTCGAGGTGTACGTCGACGACATCATCGTCAAGAGCCCCTCTAAGGCTAACCACGTCAACGACTTGGCGAGACCTTCGCCAACCCGAGCAGGTTCGCATAAAGCTCAACCCGAAAAATGCGCTTGGCACGGCCTCGAAAAAGTACTCGGCTACATGATCGGGGTCGGCGTGGGTCCGAACGAGAGAAGATCGAGGCGATCGGCGGATGACCCGCTCCGACCTCGATAAAACAAGTGCGAGCCTCATCGGTCGCATCGCCGCCCTCACCGCTTCATTTCGGCTTTCGGCCGCGCGGCTGCCTTTCTTTAAGATCTCGCATCATAAGGGTTTGAGTGGACCGCGAAGCCGGCCGGTCTTCGACGAGCTCAAGACGTACCTCTCGCGTCCTCCTGCGACAACTCCACAACAGGAGAGGTATCGCTACTTTACTCGCGCCGCGACCCAGGCCGTCGGTAGCGGTCCCGTAGCCGAACGGGTAGGGCGGCAAAGACCCGATCTACTACGTTAGCGAAGTACTCCACGGGCGAAGGAGCGCTATCCCGTGTCCGTAAACTCCTCTACGCACTCTTCATGGCCTCGCGGAAGCTCCGACACTACTTCCAAGCACATGCGGTGGTCGCCCGGCGGCCTCCGCCGGGAAATCCTCGAAACCCCGCGGGGTCGATACCAAATGGGCCATGGAGCTGGCCGTGTTCGACCTCCGCTTCATGGCCCGCACCGCCATCAAATCACAGGTATTTGTCGGACCGTGGCCTGCGGACGGCGAGCTCGCGCCGAGCCCGAGGTCGGGCCGAGGACCCATGGACTATGTTCTTCGATGGATCAAGATCCTTTGAGCGCCAGGGTGGCGTTATCCTCATCACCTCAAGGTGATCACTTGCGATATGTGGTCCGCCGCTTTCCGCCACCAATAACGCGGAATACGAGGCCTCTTGACCGCCTCCGAGCTCGCAAGTCCACAGGCATCCGCCGCCTAATCGTGAAAGGAGACTCCCAGCTCGTCGTCAATCAGTACAACAAAGTCTACCAGTGTTCGGAGCCTCTGATGGCCAAATACCTCGCCGAGGTACGAAAGATGGAGAGATGGTTCCGGAACCTGAGGATCCAGCACGTACCAAGGAAAGACAATTCCACCGCCGATCTCCTGTCTAGGCTCGGATCATCCGGTGACGAGCTCCCGCCGGACGTCATCCTTGAAACCTTGGCCACACCGTCCGTCGCCGACCAGGAAGACCCGGTGGCCTTCCTCGAAAACGTTCCGACGTGGATGGATCCATTCATCAAGTTCCTCGACCAAGGGGAGCTCCCCGCCACTCCTGCTGAAAGGAGCAGCTCCGCGACGTCTTGGGCTCGTGACGGAGCTCATCGGCGGGCAGCTCCACCATCGGGGCTTTGGGCGCTGTCAAAATGCATCACCTCGGAAGAAGGTAAATACCGCCAACGACATACACTCCGCACTGCGCGGCGCTCACTCCTCTTCGTGACTTTGGCCGGAAGGCCTTCAGATGGGTTTTATCGCCAACGGCGCTCGAAGATGCCTGTGGCATCGCTCGCTCTTGCCGATCCCCGGTTTCACGCCCGAAAGGTGAGGCAACCGCCTACGCCGCAGACCATTCCTCGCCGCCATTCTCGACGTGGGGCCTCGACATTCTCGGTCCCTTCCGAGGCCTGGCCGGGGAAGAAGTTCTATTCGTGGCGATCGACACCTTTTCAAAATGGATCGGCGTAACCGGTCTCCGCTATCACCGCCAAGGTGCGGTAAAGTTCTTCCGTTCGCCTTCGTGGTCACGAGGCACGAGTCCCTTGCGAGGATCATCACCGACAATGGAACGCAGCTTCACGGCGAGTTGTTCCAAGAGTTCAAGACGGATATGGGGACCAAGGTCCGCTATGCCTCGGTGAGCCACCCCGAGCAACGGCGGCCGAGCGCGCAATGGGCAGCTCATCCAAGGGATCGAAGCGAGTCTTCGACGAGCCTTGCCGCATGCGGCGGGCATGGGTGGATGAGCTCCCCGCGATCCTTTGGTCCGTCGCACTCGACCGGTAAGGCAACGGGCAAGCCCTTTCCACTCATCTTGGGGCCGGCCGCCCCGCCGCCCGAGGTCGCGCTCCATTCCACTAGACGAGCTCGGCCGACCATGTCGACCTCGCGGTGAGCGGTCCTCGACCTTGCCTTAGCGGAAGAAGTGAGGTGCCGCACACTCGGCGCACACCGCAAGATCTCCGCACATCTTTGCCAAGCCGTCCGACCCAGGCTTCCGCGTCGGGGACTCGGTCCTACGACGGATCCAAGATCGCTCCCACACCAACAAGCTGTCCTCACGTGGGAGGCCCCCTTGAGTTGTCTCAACAAGCCGCGGGGGCTTACTGCCCAGCGGTCCCCGATGGCGTGGAGCTCGCGAGCTCGTGGAATGTAGGCCGCCTCGGAAGTTCTACGCCTAGCGCTCCTCTTTCACCCTTCATTGCTAAGGTGCCTCTTTCTTTGTTGCTGTGTTCGTTCCTGTATTCTAAATTCTGGCGCCTCAGGGCATGCCCGAGGCTCTCGTGTTGCCATCCCCTGGTCCGGCCCAGGTTCGTGGCCATAGTAAAGTTTTCTTCCGATTTCCGTGCTAATCTCTTTCGATTTGTAGAAGGGTTGGTGTTCCGTCACGACCCTAAGTTGCAGATCCCTTCGGTCGAAGGTCGCGCCATCTTAAAGGCCCCCGGACGCGACGTCTCATCCATTCCTTTAACCGAGTAAATTCTTCTTAGGACGCCCGGCGCCCGACCGCGGCGTGGCTATAAGGGCAACCATAAGGCCACGCGGCGGGCTCGCCTCGGACGCCCATGCGTGTTCTTTCTTGCGGCTACCGGGTCACGTTCTCAGGTTCGCCTCGGGATGAACAACCGGGCTTGGGCATTCCTGGGGATCGGGGCCGCGTAAGGCGATCGTTATCGGGTAAGCCGACCATCCCCGTCTCGCCAACCATTGAACGTTCTCGAGGCGCCCGAGCCGATGACTTTTCGGGCTCGGAGGTCGCAATTTGGGATTCACCACCGGGATGACTCGTCGTTCTAAGCGACATTTCCGGGGCCGGTGGCGAGTTTGAATCTCTGAACCGCCCTCGAGGGGTCTTGCCGAGCTCGATGCATTCCCGAGCTCGCGAGTCATACCAAGGCCAAAAATGCGTCCACCGAGCTATCCCAGCCGACGGTCGAGTTGTGCCCAAACACATTGTAATCGCTAAGCGAGGCCTCGTGGGGACCACGTTCTCCGGTTCGCCTCGGGGATGCGGTGTCCCGAGCCCGACGCGTTCGGGCTCGAGGCCGAGTAAAACGATCCTTATCGAGTAAGTCGGCTATTCCCGTGTTACCGACCGGTGGACGTCCTCAAGAAGCGCCCGAGCCCGATAACATTTCGGACCAAGGCCGCGATTTCTAAGATTACCACGTGGATGATCTCGGCCGCATAAGTCGCTTGCCGCAACAAGTCGACTTATTCCCCGCACCAAATTATCGAGACATGTCAACCCGAGTCGTGCTCGCCCGAGTGATTTCGGGCGAGGCCTCGGTTGAATCAACATCGCATCGCACTACCACACCTAAACTGGTAATTCGGGCAAAAGGCGGTATGCCTGCGCGGCGTCGCAGAACGTGCTCGCCACGCGCCACGCATCGAGATCGCTCGACCCTTCCAAGAAATAGCCCGCACAAAGTACGCAGCGGGCGCACGCACCGACAAATAAGCTAAGTTCTCCTAAAAACACAACTCTATAAAGCTTAGCATAAAGTTGTTTTATCTTTACAAGGGAATCTTTCACCCCTGACCCATCTACTAACTCTAAAGTTTACAGAGACATGTCTCGGCGAGTTTTTCCTGCTCAAGGCCGGAAACCTCATCCGCAGTCACGAGGACCTTGATTCGCCTTGTCAATCCGGCCGCGATCGCTTGGAGCTAGGCCAAGGCGTCTTTCCCAGCCGAGCCACCGCGTCGCCTTCTCTCCAAGACTAGCATTCTCGGCCTCGGCCACCAACTTGGTTTACGCTCCGGTGGCCCTCGTCTCCAACCCCGCGATCGTCTTCTCGAGCTCGCCGCTTTGGCCTCGAGCTCGGAGGAGGCCCTCGCCGGCGACGACGCCTCTGCCGGCTAAGGCCGAGATCTCGAGCTTGAGGCGCCGATCTCCGCCGACGACGCGCGCTGTCCTCGCCAAAGACGCGTCCGCGCCTCTTGACGGACCGCAAGGGTCTCTCCGCCTCCTCCGCCCCTTGATGGATTCGAGAGCGCTATGGTGTATATCTCCTGAGCCACACACTCCCGCTCGGCCTCGACAGCCCGCGCGAGCTCGAGGGCCTGGGCCTCCCTCAGGCGCGAGATTTCCTCTTGATCGCGCGGCACGGCGGCTTTTAGCTCGGCGATGTCCCTCTGATTGGCCTTGAGGGCACCGCATAAGGGCCGAAAGGCGAGCACATGTTCGCACGCAATGTTTTACCCCCGGGAAACCAGCCGCAGACCCTGCGAAGGCAAAGAAAAAACCCGCCATGACCACTAAGAAAAGGGAGGGAAGAAGGAGCTGACGCCACGATCGATCTTACCTCCACTAGCCGGTCTTCCAGCAAAGACAAGGCGATGACACCATCAGAATCTCGGGGCAGTATGCCCGCAGTTGCGTCCCTGGCGGCCTCCGCCGCCGCTATGGCAACGGCACACCCCGGCGACCGGGGATCCGCTCCGCCACGCAGCAATGGCGCCCGACCTTACGGGCCGGCAAGTGGCTCGACGACTCGCCGCCCTCGATTGCGGGAAGGGTCCTCGGCCGCAAAGGTGGACGGCCCCACCGGCACGGCGACAACGCCGCCGATCACGAGCTCAACAACCGAAGCGCCCGGCCGGAGGCATCCGGTCGGACGATGGACCGGAGCCACGGCCGCCGACATATGATCGCGACGCGGCAAATTATCAAAAGATGCTCAGTCGGCCCCACCACCACGAAGTTAAGAAACGGGGGGGGAACTTACCGCGCCGAACGGACGCGCGGCAACCTCGCCTTCTTTACCGGCCCCCCCTGCGGGGGCGATTCGGCTCTCCGCTTTCCGAGGACTCCACCCCCGGGGACGCCCCCACCGGGGGCGCAACGACGACGCCACTCTCATTGCGGCCCTCTTCGCTACGGTGCTCCGGCAAGAAGACCCCAATCACGACGTCCTTGGTCGTGGCGCTTTCAACCAACCCTCCCTCGGCCGCTTCGTCCTCCTCGAAGGACGCGGCAGGCAGCATATGTCGCGTCCTGGGTCGCGCCACGAGGCGTAATCGCCTCATAATCCTCCTCCCGACCGCGCGCTCGACGCCGAACGCCGCGATGGGGTGGGATGACGAAAAAATGCACGGAGGCCGTACGGGCGTGACCGCCTCGGCGCGGCGGGAGGGCTTCGCCGGGAGCTTGTTGCGGAACTCATTGCTCATTGCGCACTCGGGCTCGCGGCCGAAGCCGCCTCTTGTTGCTGGCAAAAGCGAGGGTTAGTGGGTGAACCAAAAAAGAAAAAAAAGTAAAAAGCTGGCCCGATGGAACCAAGCTCGAACCCGGGTACCCCTGAGCTCGGGGGATCTAGACTCACCACGACCCGGTCGCCCCACTCGACGTGGGGCTTCTTGGCGATTTGCTTTGGAGCGTCGAGAGCCAGCTTCTTGCCCCCCTTCTTGCCTTTGTTTGGGCCAGGAAACGGTAGCAACTGCTTGGCCGTACCCCAGAGCTCTTTGGTTGCCTACACGAGCTCGCCACAATAAGCATCCGAGTTCGAGCGCCCAAAGTAAGGACCAAGGTGAAAAGCTTTTACCTCGCTGCTACGCCCCAAGATGTTCTTGGGGACGTTGCCGCCAAGGTCGAAGGAGTTGGCGGCCTTCCCGAAGATCTCCTGCATCCTCGAAGCGACCCATGCCGACCTCGTGTCGCGAGATCGTGAATAAAGCGTCAGGAGATAAGAGAACTCCGACCAAGGTCCGAAAGGATCCGAGATCGGACGACGCTTACCCTCGTGACTTTCCCGGTGGCGTCGCACCTCGGTGATTTCAAAGAAAGGTGCAACCTCCTCCGTAGAGGAGCACCCGATTCGCAGTAGTCGAACGACCGTCGCGCCTTCAGCCCGCATGGCGCATGTGTGGATGAAGGCGCCACTTCGTCGCCCACCGAGTCCTCGGGCTCGGGGTCTCCGCTTCCTTCGACCGCGACGCCAATAAGCAAGCCCGCCTCCTCGCCCTTCTTTAAATAAAACCACTTCTCCGCCCACGGCCCGAGCGAGTCCCGGTCGGGATTTGGAGAAAGGTGCAAGGAGTCTCCCATGCAACGGAAATTGAGGCACCCGACGACGGGTCTTCGCGGTGCGGGACAAAGAGTAAAACGAAGAAAACGAGGGGTAGGGAGCACGCCCAAGAACCCTCGCAAAGATGTGCAGCGAGAAGGAGAAGGAGGGAGTTCGGCACCAAGTTCACGAGCTCGATCTCGCCTTCGCGCAAGGACCGCGAGCCAAGAAGTCACTTTCCGGTCCGCAGCCCCAAGAGCATGTACCGCCCGTGCTCACGATCTCGTCGTCCCGAGGTCGCGGCACTTTCTCCCCGGAAGGAAGCCGCCAGGAGAACGGGTCCAGAAGCCCCAAAGACTCCATCTCCCTCATCCGTTCTGCGGTGAGTGTGCTCCTCCCAAACTTCGCCATAGAATCAAGGTCAAAAGGGAGGGAAGAGAGCGGGGTCGCAATCAAGGGATAGAAGGCGTTGACGCAGAGGGACGAGGAGGAAGAAGGCAAGAGCACGAGAAACGGGAAGTGAAATCCTAAAGGGTGAGACCCCCTGGTTTTAAAAGACGCCTCATCTACCGACATCACCATCACCTCAAAAGGCGCGCTTGTAGCCAGCGGGTAGAAGCCGAAACGTCGGGGGCCTTTCAAAACCCCCGTACGGGCGCGTCCCTCCACGCATCCTACAGACCCCATTCCTTCAACTTCCCTGTCCACGAGGCCCCTGGGCTTCCTAGGCTCGTCCGGGAAAACAAAATGGCGAAGTCCAAGTATGTGTCGATGGGGAATCCTCTTCAAACAAGACATCGGACTCAAGAGCGCCTAGAGTCTCGCATCGCTTCTTGAGCCTCGAGGCTGGTGGTCGGGATCGGACGACTGGCGTCGTCCCCTCGACATGTGTCCGTTCCCCTCGTGCCCGGGATGTTCCTAAGCCTGCGAGACGTCTACGATCTACGCCCGGCGCGCGAGCGATCGTTACGGTCGGGATCCGACCAAAGGTCTCAAGAGGCCACCGGGGACCTCTCAGAGCTCTTCCCGACATGGCGGACCTCTCGAGCTCTTCCCCGACCGCGGTCGGGCTCCGACCGCGGCGGGACGGGGTCCCCGACCGACCAAGCCAAGGCAACCCCGCCAAGGGCAGCGTGTCAAAGCCTCCACCGCCAGCGACCACGTGTCCCACGGATGGGGTCAATCGAAGTGACTATACGAGCGGTGGCTATCTCCCAAGATGGTTTAGTGATCGCCGAAGTCATGCTCCCAGTCCCATCAGCCGGTCACATACAGGACGAAGACACGCTCTCTCCCAAGGCAACACCCACGTCATGCGCAGCAACGTCAACACTCGTAAGGTTCGTAGAGGCGGTGCACGTCGTTTCAGGGAAATACCTAACCATGCAGCCAACTAGACTACCGACCGGCATGGGCAAGACGGCGGTGATCGGTCGCAGAACGAAGGACCGAAGCTCCTAGTGTAGGTCACCTCGTCCTCTCCCAACTCGATGTAACTGCGCCTTCCTTCCGTATAAAGGAGGCAGGAACCCCCCTAGGAGGGGGATCGAACCCATCTCGCTAAGCCATTAGCACTCTCGCTTGTAAACTTGGTGCGATCATGCGTACTAAAGGGAATACAACGCCACCACACGAATCGAGTAGGGTTGGCCGAACCAATATAAACCTGCGTCTCTTGTTTGGTTGCCGCGAGTTCCTCGCTTAGTGCGCCGTGAAGGTGCCACCCGGACGAACGAAGCTCTGGGCCTTGCCCTCCGTACGATCCTTCCCCCTCTTTCTTTGCGGTCGACGGTCCTGATCGTCGATAATTCTAGATTCATTGAGGCAACAGCTTGTCTAATGAGGATAGTCTTAAAATATGAACATTTGTAGCACTTTCATCCCTTTTTATTCTAATGTTGATGGATTCCAAGGCAAAATCCAATTCCATTCACAATTCGTCTTAAAAGTTGTCATGCTTTGATTTATCTTCCATTTCTTCATTATCTCCGAATGAGAATATATACCATAGGTAGCCTATTTTCACTTTGGTCTTGTGTAGGAACACCTGGTCCAATACAAGACCAGAGTGAAAATAGATTGCCTATGGTATTCTCATTCGGGGATGAGGATGAAGTGGAAGCGATAAATCAGAGCATGACAACTTTCCAGATGAACTGTGGATAGAATTGGATTTTAACTTAAAATCTATCAACATTAGAATAAGAAAGGTGATGAAATTGCTACAAATGTTCATATTTGAAGACCATCCTCATCAGACAAACTGTTGCCTCAATGCATCTAGGATATTTTTGTATTCAATTACAAAATCTATAACTGATTGTGCCTTGTAAATGTCGTTGTAGAAATATTTAATAAGGATAAAATTTCGAACAACAGATACTAATCATGAAAGTTTTGCTAAGAGAGGTAGAAAAACTTTTAGTTTTAACAAGTAAGCTATACGCTATTCAGTAATTGGATTAATTCAAGATGAGCAAATAGTAAGGATAATTTCAGTAATTAATACATTGTCAAGATATAATACGACAAATATCAACAAGCATTCATCGAGAAACAACATTAATTATTTTATAGATCAAGACAAGGCCACCTTAGGGCTCTTCCATGTCTGCCATTATCTGTGCCACAGCTTCCGCAATAGAAGATTTTTTTGTTCTCATTGGAGTTCCACAGCTCTGGCACAATGACTATTTGTTTGACACCAATAACTTGTTGACTTCCAGTCACATCTTTTAATCTCTTAAAAAACGATCATATTGTTATGAAAAGAATGTTTTGGTATATTATCAGTAACCACGTTGAATTACATACTAAAAATCTTGGTATCACCTCTATAAGCTTAGCTTTAGCTTCTTCCAGCTCTACATTCGCCCTGCGCTCCTTAATGATGAGTGCCTTATTAAGAGAATCAATATCTTGTGATTTGTCATCTATGTCTTTCAGTTATTCTTTCATCTCATAAATCTTTTCTGTTAACTCAGACTTTTCTTCAGTTATTCTATCTCCGCCTCAAGTTTTTGTTTAGCATTCGACAATTTTTTCATGTAGTTTATCTTGTTTGTAGACTCCATTTTATATATGTGTGTAATTTGTAGTCACTGGGACATATAGTCAACAAAACATCAAATTAACACCATCTAGTTCATGGCTAAGAATTTGCGTGCATGTATAAAAAGTGGCTAGAATTTCTTGTACAGTAGATCTTTAGCATATCAATGGAAGTAAGGACTCTAACACAATGTGGAGAACTACACAGCATGAATGTGAGTAAAAAACACAATTACAAAAATCATAATCTTAACCATAGAAAGGCATAATAGCACAAATAGACAATCATCTATCTAATTCACTGTCATTTTTTTGGCATGACTATTTATAACCTCTAAAGAATTACAAAAGCAATCTTGCATTCTCTGATATCCAAGGTGACTAAAAGTATAAGATACAAAATTACAAACAAGAATGCAAAACACTACATAGATAAATAATTCAGAACATATATGAAAACAAATGAGCTCATGATTAGTGCTATACCTGCGAGGGGGAGGTGGCCGGCGGGGACTAGAGGAGGCTGGCGCAGGAGGAGGCCTACGCGGGGATTGGAGGAGGCCGGCACGGGGAGGAGGTTGGTGCAGGGACCAACACGGGGACTGGAGGAGGGTGGGGTGGGGACTGGAGGAGGGCGGTGCGGGAGGAGGCCGACACGGGAGGATTGGAGGAGGCCAACACAGGGAGAAATCCAGTGCAGGGACTGGAGGAGGCCGGTGCATGGATCGGCAGGGGGAGGAGGCCGTGTCAGGGACTGAAGGAGGCCCATGCGGGGAGGAGGCTGATCAGCTTCTAGGGGCTAGGGTTTGGGCGCATGGTGTAGTGAGTGTTAGGAGAGTCGACGCTAGGGTTTGGTAGAGATGGGCTAGGTGTTATATTTATAGTATTGCTATCACAGACGGTTACAATCTAGAATCATCTGTGATGTTTTTGATATCACAAACGGTTTTATTATAGAACTATTTGTGATAACTATAGGAGTCATCACTGACGGTTTTATACTAAAATCGTCTGTGATATCCATATATATATCACTGATGGTTTATAAGGATAACCGTCTTATGCCACTGACGGTTTCACTCTAGACCTTTCAATGTGTTCCTCATCACATACAGTTTTTCAAAATCGTCTGTGATGAGGCGTCCAATATAAGCTTTTCTCTAGTAATATTCAAAGTTAAAATTCCATTGCCATTACTGTTGTAAAAAACCCTCGTTTCCATCATAATTTCTTTTTGAAGTTTGTCACAGCTGTTATCGTCGGGGCCTTGTCATCAGGCCATCGTCACCAACATTCCTTCCTGGTCTCAGCCAAATCTACCCAGAGTGTGTGTTTGGTTGCTTATACTAAGTAGTATTTATATGAGATGATTTAAGAAAAAATATCCATATGTTTGGTTGCTTGAATTGAACTATCCCATCCTGATATGATACAAATTTAAACCCCTTCCGTCTAAGTTTATAGAGCATATTTTTTTACATAAATCAAAGAGATTTTGGAAATGACCGGACTACCACAAATTATTATCTTTAGTCATTATGTTTAATGTATGCAGGTAGAGAATATCAAGTAAATCTGAATATTTATTAAAGGTATAAAGGGTACGTCACACTAATTTATGTTGGAACATGAAATACACCCTATATTTATAGACAAGACCATTTAAATAACACATCATATAAACTTAGAAGGAGGGAGTAAATACTATCTCTACATGTTAAACCATCCCATTCAACCAAAACAATGAAACCACATGGTACAAAATTATCTCATTCCTGTTGGGATACCACGTGGCCCAATGAAAAGCCCACGATGGTCCCTTAGCTGAAACCCTAGGAGAGCGCTATATAAGGAGAGGGGGGTCCTCCTATGTATAAGAATCAGAAAGCAATAAAGAATTTCGTCGTCGCTCCCCCATATACTTGTGTCTCTCTCTCTGTTCTCCAATTTAGATCTGTTCGGGAACCCCGGATTATTTGATAGCGAAGGTCCTTAACAATTCCATCCAACTTCATCTCACCAAACAAACATATCGTAAGGTGATGGCTTGATCCAACCAGCCGTTGGCATAATCCTCACCTCCAACAAAAAAAAAACCCACCCCCTCCACCATCCGTTGTTGCTGGATTTGGGTCACCGCTAGCCCACTATTTTGTCTTACAATGAAATGGAGGTATAAGAGGAGAAATACCCAAGCGAAAAATTTGAAGAAGCCAAAAATCTAACCAAACGTTTATAACTCCGATTCTACCTTATTGCTTGAAGCTCAGTCTCTTATGCACACCTTTTTGAACTAAAAAATTCGAGGCAAAGTCCAGCCAAACGTGATCGTAGTTTTAAATATAAACACTTCCTTTTGCTATAACTTCATATGTAGTTCAAACAATTGGTTTCCTCCCATGAACGTAGCTTTATTCACACCACATTTAGCTTACCAACAACAAATTATCATATGGTAGGTGATACATGTAAAACCAAATACTCATCCCGTAAAAAAGATTCACCATAAGATGTACTACTACGAAGTCAAGCCGTTTTAATTTGGACTATCCGGAACTAAGAAGCGAATAACATCAAGCTCGATTAGTAAGAAGTAGAGGTGGGCGTCGTGTCGTGCCGGGCCTGCACGGGACCATCGTGCTTCAGGCCTAGATCGTGCCGGGCTGTGACGGCCAGTCGTGCCGTGCCGGGCCAGCCCGGCTTGTCTTCGACAAGCCCAAGCACGACCCATTTGCACTTCATGCCTGCTTCGTGCCGTGCTGGCCCAGACCCGGCCCATTTATACTATTGTGACAAGAGGAAAGGACCCGAATTTGTTTAAAGTGGCATGCGTACGTGGTGCTACGGCATGCAACGAATATATAGCGCAGCCAGCATTGACATAGGGGATTATAGAAGACATCGATCAGTGCACATTACGATCATATATATGATCAAAAAATAAATTAAGATGTCAACTTCTAGATTCGGTATCCAGTGGCACCATTTCCTTGTGCCAATAATTACTCGTTGATAGATGCTAACACAAGACGCGCTCATGCTGAAGCCAGTTCAAATCGACGACGATAGATTATCGCGCGTGCAACATGGTCAAAACAAGTGATACAACGTTTTGCATTTTATATATCTGTCACTCTGTATACTTGTAATTGTATGTACTCTATCATCCATTAACCCTTTTCTTCTCTTAGAACATAGTGATTAACGTGTGGATAAACATAGACTACTCGATAAGGAAAAGAGTACAGTAACTACGTATATATACATAGACTACCCAACTATGAGCTCAAATCTCCTCTTTTCCCTCTCTCTCTTCCTCCCGCCCTTTTTTCTCGAGCCCATCGCTAGTGGGGAGCAACAACAGCACGGTGGTAAAAGGATAGGGACGTGACAGCGACGCTGATCTATTCGGCAGTGTGTAAATACCACCACAAGCTTCACAGATCGGCTACCACTTCGCCACTGATCTTGTCCGACCCCACCTCCCCCCTCTCTCCCCCTTCTCTCTATCTATTGGTCTTCCCCAATTCCCATCATGGCCTCATGATCTCATCTGTCATCTCCCCCTGTTTTGGGTTTTTCCTCTAAAAAGCAGCGTCTTCTTAGTTCTCACGCTGTCACACAATAGACAACACACACGTACACTTCTAGTTCTAGGCTAGCAAACATAATCTTACTATTCTATATTTGCTTCTTGCAAAAATATTTATTTTTCTGTGCTTTTTAGAAAAACTTATTTTTTTAATTATTATTCTATATTATTAGCACGGCCAAGTACCCAAATTCCCTTTTTTCACTTTTTCCCTCTTTCCCCCTTTTCCCATCTCTCTTTTCCCATCCTTTCCCCTGCGCTCCGAGCTATTCTTGCTTACCACGTCCACGCCTCCCTACCGCCTCGCCTCCCCCGCCTCCTCGGCCCCTTCGCCACCTCGACTTCCCTGCCGCCTCAGTGCTCCCCATCGCATCGCCTTCCCCGCCGCCTCGTCTCCCCCGTCGCCTCGCCTTCCCGCTCCTCGCGCGCCGCTTCCTTTCGCTGCCGCACGACCCTCCCACGCCCGCCTCCTCTGTGGGCCTGGGTTCCCGCCTCGGTGCTCCCTGTCGCCTCACCTTCCCGCCGCCTCGCCTCCCGTCGCCTCGCCTTCCCTCCTGCGCCTCGCTCCTCCCGCTCCGATGTGCCCCTCTCGCCGGCGCTCCCTCCCCGCACCCGCTCCCCTCCCGGTGGGCCCTTGTTCCCGTCGGTCGCCGCCTCGGCGACCATGGGTTCCCCCGCCGCTCCTCCTCCCATGTGAGGCATTGGCGCGGCGGCTCGGTGGCCGCGGTGCGGGAGGCCACGGGCGAGGCGGCAAGGAGCGTGAGGCGGCTCTCCTACGGCTCCCGTCTTCCTCTCCGCCGACCCGATCGAGTGCGCGCGCTGCGCGCGCATGTCGCGACGGCCGGCGTGCCATGCCTCAAGACGAGCAGGCTCTTCGGGCCGTCTTTGGTCCGAACACGGCCCAAACTATCGTCTTGGACGGGCCCCCACCATGCTTGATTGGCAAGCCTGGCATGGCCCGAGCAACCGTACCGACCCGGCCCGACCCTTTTGAAACAGTGTCGTGTCGGACCGTGGGTCGTGCTGAGCCGAGCGTGCCTCGGATCTGCCCAAAATAGCCTAGCCGAGTGCCCACCTCTAATAAAGAGCGGCGTAAGCTGGATTGTTGTCGAGGACTCGTCCAGAATGCTTATTCCCTTTTTAAGTGCGAAGCGAGCTCTGGCCAAATTTTTTTTTTAAAAAAAGAATTATCGAGAAGAAAGATGGTGGTCATCTCCAACTAGAGCAAGGCAGGCAGCATCGAGAGAAGCATCTACGTTGACGTACATCGAGAGTAACGAACCGATGGACCGCTATAGTAGAATAGTAGATGTACGCTTTACGCATCACAGTGCGAGTACGATGCTACCCTTTTCCACTGCCTGGCTGTTTTTGTTTTATGTTTTACCCTGCATCGATGGCAACATCGAGAAGACCAATCCATGGTCCACGGTCCACAGGACCAGCTCGAGACCAAACCGAACCGGCGCGCGGTCGATACCTCGCCTTTTGAATCGCTTTATGTCGGGCGGTGAGCCGGCCCAAGACCCGGTCCATCTTTCAAATCTCGGGCGCGGCTCGAGCCCACCACGTCCCCGCCCCCCAGTGGCCCACGCCACCCAACCCAATCGGAGGCCGCCACGTCCCTGGCATGACGCGTCTCCCGCCGGCCAGATGGGATGACGAGTCGGCACCTGGTAGCCTTTGGAAACTGCGCCGAAAATGTACCCATGCTATGACATGTGGATCCCTTTCCGTGGGTCTGATATGTCAGGCGCGTTACGATTGGTGCAGCCTATGTGAGGCGACGTGCAACAAATAGCCGCTCGCTGAATCGGTACTGCACGTTGGCTTGGCTTTTATACTCGCCAAGGGAAAAGGCCTTTGGCTCGAAGCAACTAATTACCGAAATAATATAATATAATAATATATCTCTATTATACCTAGAAGAATCGCTGGCCTGGGAGGGTTTGAAACGGTTAAAATCGCAGATTCTTCGTGAGAGAACATCGAATAAATACGAAAAAAGCGCAAATACGTTTATATCATTTCAACCGTTTCGCGCGTTTTCTCGATTTGCTCGCGTGGGAAGCAGCAATCACGGCGTGGCACATCGTGGTCACTTATCTAGTTACTCCTGCGGCGCGCAGCAAACGCGGTTCTACCGTCGTCCGGGCAGGGTGAACAGTGGGGTGCCCAAGGCGTGGTTGATTTTTTAACACGTTTTTAAAAGAAATTACAGAAAAAATATGTAAAAATAGGTAATTAGAGATTATGTCGTCAAATGAATTGACAATAAAAGAGTCTCATCAGTCTGTCACCAACGATTTTATCGCTGATTTATTTGGTCATAAGCTTTTATCGTTAAATGAATTGATGATAAAATATATGTAGTTAATTATTTTTCCAACGTATTTTTTCTGTAATTTTATTTACAAATTATATTATTTAAAAAGTCAGGAGCGTCCCGCCTTGCCGCGCGGATTTTTTTTCCCGGGGGGAGGGGGCACTTCGGTAACTTCTTGGAACCTCAGAAGCGTTGGTCAATTTTGGCGATTCCACTCGCGTCCGGTGAAGCCACGCTCGTGCTGCGGCAACGCGTGGTCGCTTCGCGTGGAAGCCGAACCGGCGATTGGAGGAGGGAAACGTATCAGCTCGTTTGGAAACATTGTGTTTGCTTTTACTTTTGGTTTGGAGTAAATCTCTGGGCTGTGAATTGTACCTCTGCAAGCAAAGGGTAATCATGTCATTAACCTTTATCTTCTTAATGTGACAGCTACAAAATGTATGGAGACATGATCTGGTCACTTTCGCCTCACTGCAAACAGGGCATATTATCGACGTTTCAAAAAAAATGTTGGTGGAAAAGCCGAATATAAATCAACAAACTGTAAGACTTAATGTTTTATCTGGATGTAACTTATGAGGAAACAACATATTCATCCAATAAATTGTTCCTTTCATAAATCCTTTTGCATAATTGATTACTGAAATAGACTTGTATGCTGTGTATCCGTCCGGCACTGTGCATCTATTTGGAGAAAAATGTAATCTTGTGAGTTGTCACTGCACTATTTACCTTTATGGCCTGGCGATTAGCTGTTTGAAATCAATTGATTGATACGAATACTCTCCAAGCTAATCCATAAATGCATTGATTTTTTTTCCGGGAGTATGAATCTATATATATCTTATAGCTGAGAAGGGCGCCACGTCAGCAAATTAGCGGAATTAAAAATCGCGTTTAGGTTCTTTCACCGGTTTTTAACAGAAAGTATCCAAACAAATATGAAATTACGTTCAGATCCCTCTGCGATTTACGTTTGAGCCCTCCAGTGGGTTTTAGCACGAAATAGACTCGAAAAACCGAAATTACATTTAGATCTTTTTTTAAAAAAACAAGGAACCCAGAATTACGCAAAAAAACAAAAATACATTTATTTTCTTCCAAAAACAAAAAATCGTATATTCATCGACGGTTTATAGCAGTCCACAGATTCGCCGACGGTTTATAACAGTCTGTGGATTCACCGACGGGCCCTAGCGATCTAATTTTTTTTTAAAAAAGAAACGGGATTATGCAGAAAAAAGCGAAAACGAGATTTCGCACGACGCAGCGTAGCGCCTGCCCCAGTTATATACTAGTATAGTGCCCATGCTAACGCTACAACGACAGTACACCCGCTTATCAATTAAATGAGAAGATAAGTATGAATACAACACTTAATAATAAAAGAGAAATTTAGAATTTTAAATGAATTTAGAAAGAAAAACGGAACTAAATGGAGGTCGATTGGTAGCGGGCTCCCAAAAGATTTTAAATCAAAAAGAGAGAAAAAGAATTTTACGATTTTGGATTATTTTTGGAGCTTCCACAGAGAGCACAAAGTGCTCTCTGGCTTAACTTGCGAAAGGAGGAAGGCCAAGGGTGGCCGGTCGGTCGCAATGGCTCAAGATCGACAGTGCGGCGAGATCGCCGGCACGGCGCCTGTGGGGGAGGAGTCACGGTTGCGGTGAATTTCGTTGGGAAAGATGACGGTGATGACTTGAGTTACCTCCAAAATCCAGCGATCTTTACAAGCGGGAGCACTTGGGGATTTACGCAATGTGATGGGTTAGAGGAGAGCTCGCCAGCTTTTATAGCCCCGAAACAAGCATATTTATGGAAACCATGATTTGGGGTCAAATCAGATTGGGAGGAAATTTTGGCAATAGAGCACGAAATTTAGGAAATTAACACTGTCGGTGTTTCGAGCACCGGCAAGTAAATTTGTAAGTCTAAGGGGCCGCGCGTTCCACTCCCTGAATGGTTAGACTCAGAAGTCCAAGATGTATCTTGGTTGGTAGAAGATCCCTACTCGATTCGTGTGGTGGTGTTGTATTCCCTTGATGCAGATACCGCCCAAAGTTTACAAGCGAGTGCTAATGACTTAGCGAGATGGGTTCGATGGCGCTCTCTCTCTCCTACGGGGTTCCCGCCTCCTTTATATGAAAGGAAGGCGGAGTTACATCGAAGTGGGAGAGGGCGAGGCGACCTACACTAGGAGCTTCGGTCCCGTTCTCTTGGACCGATCATCGCCCGATCTTGCCCATCTTTGGTCGGTAGCTTAGTCGGTCGGAGGCGGTTAGGTATTTCCGGAAGCGGCGTACGCCTCTGCGAACCTTACGAGTGTTGGCGTTGCTGCGCTGGCGTGGGTGTTGCCTCGGGAGAGGCGTGTCTTCGTCTTGTATGTGACCGGTGATGGGATGGGAGCATGACTTGGTCGATCATTAAACCTTCTAGGGAAGGAGCCACCGCCCTTGTATAGTCGCCGATTGACCCGTTCGTAGGGTGCGTGGATGTTGTCAGTAAAGCCTTAGACACGCGGCCCTTGGCGGGGTTGTCTTAGCACGATCAAGTCGGGATCCGACCCGCAATGAGGTCGGGAGCTCTGCTGGTTGGGGCAGAGGGCCCGTCTCGCGGCGAGGTGGGAGCCCCGCAGTCGAGACACTCCTCGGTCGGTCGGAAGGATGTCTGTGTGGCCTTGCAGTGCTTGATCGGTGAGTGGGTGGGAGCGACTGTTGGGCTTGAGTGTGCTTGAGGCCGCCGGCTCGTCGCTTTGGGCGTTGGGGTACCCTGTTATAAGTATTCGTCGATAGCCCGAACCCCGAGCGATTTGCAGATTCGGTTGGGGTTGAGCTTGGATGAGAATGGTGGCCCAGGCGAGTGGTCGGCCCGACCGACAGGGTCAAACGATTTACGCCAGTGTACCCCAACGCATCCGCGGCCGCTCGGAATTTTGCAGGGCATTGAACCGCCGGGGCTTTGAATTACCTCGTTGTGCATGCATGCGACGGGCTTGGCGCGCCGCGCCTTCGTCTTCTTGATCGCCGGGTTACGTGAAGGGCGCCGTTTCCGACGCTTGCATTTATTCTGGAGACGTTCAATCTCCCTCCGTCCGGGTATATAAGGACGCCACGGCTTGCTTGAGTGATAAACCCTTTAAACGAGAATCCTTTCTTTTGCTCTTTGAAATGGCTTCGGGGCACCCTCTAGTCTTCGGCTTTGGTGATGATGTTGTGGCAGAAGGAGAAGACCCTTTGGCTGAGCTTTGGGCTGAGTACGACCTGGCGATGGCCGAACTCCGGGAGGAAGAAAGTCAGAGCCCGCGATCTTTGCTGCCGTCGATGCACCGCTCGGCGTCCGAGGCTCGAGGTAGCAAGGGGGCCTTACGAGGCGATGGCGCGAGGGCGCCGGTATGGCGAGTGCGCGCTGCGTCGATGTCGCCGAGCGGCGAGGAAAAGCGCGTCAGCGTCTGATTCGCGTTCTGGCGCTGTCCGTCGATCGACAGGGCCTACCAAAGATGCCGTCGGTGCCACCGATGCCGCACGGATGTTTTAAGAGGTCTTGGCGCAGACAAAAGTCCTGTAGTAGCGTAGCGTAGCTATTTTCGTGCCTGTTTGGGTACTATATTGTAAAGTTGCGTAAAGTTTGAGCCTGTTGGCCTATAATGACATCTCCTTTTTTGTTATGAATGTTTTCGTAATGAGTTTGCTTCGTTGGAGTTGTCCAAGCTGCTTGTTTAATCGTCGTAGCTAGACCATGCCTTGGTCGGCAGGGACGACCGCGATGCCTCTCCGCGAGGTTCAGGTGTCCGAGTGCTCGTTTAACGTCGTAGCTAGACCGTGCCTTAGTCGGCAGGGACGACCCCGATGCCTTTGCGCGAGGTTCGGGTGTCCGAGTGCTCGTTTAACGTCGTAGCAAGACCGTGCCTTGGTGGCAGGGCGACCGGATGCCCGTGCGCGAGGTTGGTGTCCGGAGTGCTCGCTTAACGTCGTAGCTAGACCGTGCCTTGGTCGGCGGGGGCGACCGCGATGCCTATCCGCGAGGTTCGTGTCCGTGTGCTCGCTTAACGTCGTAGCTAAACCGTGCCTTGGTCGGCAGGGACGACCGCGATGCCTCTCCGCGAGGTTCGGGTGTCCGAGTGCTCGTTTAACGTCGTAGCTAGACCGTGCCTTGGTCGGTAGGGACGACCCTGATGCCTTTGCGCGAGGTTCGGGTGTCCGTGTGCTCGTTTAACGTCGTAGCTAGACCGTGCCTTGGTCGGCAGGGACGACCACGATGCCTCTCCGCGAGGTTCGGGTGTCCGAGTGCTCGTTTAACGTCGTAGCTAGACCGTGCCTTGGTCGGCAGGGACGACCGCGATGCCTTTGCGCGAGGTTCGGTGTCCATGTGCTCGTTTAACGCCGTAGCTAGACCGCGCTTGGTCGCGAGGGACGATCGCGATGCCTCTCCGCGAGGTTGGGTGTCCGAGTGCTCGCTTAACGTCGTAGCTAGACCGTGCCTTGGTTGGCGAGGACGACCCGATGCTCTCCGCGAGGTTGGGGTGTCCGTGTGCTCGCTTAACGCCGTGGCGGGCGTAGGCTCGTTTACGTCGTAGCCGGGCGAGGCTCGTTTACGTCGTAGCCGGGCGTAGGCTCGCTTTACGTCGTGGCGGGCGTGGGGCATCCATCCGAGTCCTCGTGCCGCGGGGTAGGCTGCGAGAGGAGTGGCGCCGTCTATCCCACACGTATACCCCATCCGCGGTGTGGGACTGGAGAAGTGGCGTCGCGTGTTTACCGCGTTGGTTTGAACGCCGTGCTCGTGGAGCTTATAACGAGCGGTCCGAGTGGGTCTGGGAGGTCCCTCCCAGGGGGACCTTCCGAGCGGACGGTCCCAGAGTAGGGTGTCACGGCCTGCCGTGGGGCGACCCATAAGAAACCTTTCTACTCAATCCAGTATGGGCCACAGGTCGTCGCCGACCTGTGGCACACCGGCCGTCGCTCATCGATGAGCTCCCGGGAGAGTGTGAAGTTTGGTCTCAGACACGAGTAGAGGTGATTGGGTCGTCAGTCGACCTAACCGAGGGCCCACCGTGGGGCTCACCTCATACTTGCCCCTCGCTCAAGTTTCGCTGGGGCGACCTTATGCCCATCTGGTGGGGTAGGCCTTTTGAACCCGCAGCTTTTAGCTGGGCCCCCGGTGCAAGCCACGGAGCTTTTGCCGCTTCGGGGCCGCAGCGCCGATGGGCTCTCGCGCGTGCCCAGGCAACCGTCCCGGCCTCAAGGCGAGATCGAGGGTTCTGGGGACGCACTACCCGGCGGCGGCTTTATGGCTCTGCCGTTTGTCGATTAAATGCGAGTGGAATTGGAAACCGGAGTTACAGCCGGGCGTGAGTGGACACGACGCTTCGCCGAGAGTGCTGTTCGGTCGGCGCTACCGCTCGTCTTCTCAGTATATACGTTCTTCGGGCGCTTTGAGTAGTTACGCTTGCTTGCTTTCTCGCCTCCGTCCCTAAGACAAAAAGGAACAACAAAGAGCCGAGGAAAAGAAAACTCACCTTCTCTCCTCGCCTTTTTCGCCTCTTTCGCAAGGATGTCGTGGCGGAGTGCTCGCCTGAGCGCGGTCGCGGCGCTTGGCTTGGTGAAGAAGGGCTTCCTCCTGCGCAAGATTTCTCCGGTTGGAGGGTGCCGACGGAGCGGGCCCTCACGGGGACGACGAGTCGTGGTACTTGCCTCTTTCTTGGCGCGCCGGTTTCTTGCGCACGACCGTTCGTCCGGGGGCTGCTCTTCCACTACAAGGCGGAGGCGCACCACCTTAACCCCAATGGGGTCCTCCACATCGCCATATTCATCACACTCTGCGAGGCTTTCTTGGGAATCAAGCCGCACTGGGCGTTGTGGAGGCATTTCTTCCAAGCGAGGCTCTGGAAGGACAAGCCGACGGACGCCGCGGCGCCCATTGGTGGCCTGGCCCTCCAGCTTCGGTCCGGCCGGAGCGCGGAGTACCTCGAGGTCAAGCTGCCGTCGTCCAACAAGGGGTGGCGCTCTGAGTGGTTCTATGCTCAGAACGTCGGAGACAGCGCCCCGCCCTTCACCGGCAAACTTCCCGTGGCGGGGGAGGAGTGGAACTGGGGCGCCGAGAAGCGAGAGAAGAACAAGGTGGCCCTGATCGTGGAGCAGGTCAGGGCCCTAAGGAGGCAAGGGCTCACCGGGGACGTGGTCGTGCGCACCTTCTTGAGGATGCGCGTGCAACCTCTTGCGCATAGACCCCGCCCCCTGTTCCGATACGAGGGGGCGTCCGACCGGATGAGGATGGCGGAGCCCGAGCTGGCCGCGACGAGGTCGGCCCGGTGGTGGCCGTCATGGGAGGAAGTGCTACGGAGGCGGCGGGCGGCCACCCGGAGCCATTCTCGGCGGCCCACCCTCCAAATCTGGTAGGTCGGTCGGACTTCTTCCCGCCCTTCTTTTCTTTGCGTTTAACGCCTGGTCTGATCAGTGCTTTTTATCTTCTAGGGGCTCTTGGGCATGTCCTCCCGGGCGCCGCTCCCGGGAGATAAGGAGGCGAGGGCGGCAGCCCGAGCGAAGGCCGCGGAGCTCGACCCCTCCCGCAAAAAGCGGAAGGAGGAGAGGAGGAAGAAGAAGAAGAAGGAGCGCGCGGCGAGGGCCACGCGTGGTGAGGACGTATCGGAGGCCACTGCCGTGGGTGCAACCTCCATTGACAGCAGCGGAAGCACCCCCGGTCAAGCGTACTGTGGGTTCCCTTCTGACCCGCCGACCGGCGGGGGTCCGGTCGTGGACCTGCCGGAGGGGGACACCACAGGCACTACGGCTGAAGAGCCTCGGGCGGAGGGTGACCGCGATCGCCCGCCATCGTCGCACCGCCGGTGGAGGCGGCAGGAAGTGACCGGCAGATCGCCTGAGGGGGACGGTGAAGAGAGCGCGCCGCCGCGCACCGCGCGGCTCGATAAGTACTTCTTTTCTTTTGCTCAAACATTTTTGCGTAAAAGCCGCTCGAACCGCTTTTAGTGTTTTGCCACGTCGCGCCTATCTTGGTGTGACCGTGGCCCGTCTGGCGGTTCCACAAGGGACATCGCCGCAGAGGTTCAGAGGCGCCGATCGGTCGGCGCCGATCGTGGTGCTTGGCGGCCGGCGCGCCGCCACGCAGGTCGAGGTCGGGCGCGAGCTTCCGACGCCTCGATTGGGGACACCGTCGTCCGATGTGGTCACCTTCGCGGAGGAAGAGACGGCGGCGCCGCCGGCGATCGTCGGGCACCGAGACGCAGATCGGTGCGAGGTGCCCGACCCTCGCCCCGTGAGGTGCCGACCGAGGTCCCGCAAAGTGAGGTCACCGAGGACCCCGCGGGACCGGGCCCATCATCATTGCCGATGGTGCTCTGTTCGGGTAGCGCCCCGCCCGAGCAGATGACCAGGGGCCCGCTGCCGGGAGAGGCCCCTGAGTCGGGGTCGGTGGGCGGAACAGAAGAGAGCGAGTGGGTTGCTCTTCAGCAAGGCGTTTTGGACGCTGAAGCAGAGATGGAGCTGGTCCGAAAGGGTCTGACTCTCTGTCTAGAATCTTCCAGCCGAGCGTTGGACGCGATGGTCGGGGGAGTCCGGCCGATCAGCTTGGTAAGTTGACAAAAGAATCCAACTTGTAAAATTCTGACGTATGCGCCGTGAGACTAATGGATAGTCCACACCTTGCAAAGATCTCGCGGGTTTGCTCGAGGGCGGCCGAAGCCTGCGACGCCGGACACCCGAGCGGCGATGCCGTGGAAGAGTGCGGCCGTGCGCCTTGAGTTGCGCTTAGCTCAAGAGGCGCCGAGCGTGAGGCGGTCGGAGGCGCGAAGGTCCGCGGGGAGTTTGAGGGCCGCCAAGGCTCTTCGATGAGCGCCTGGGGACCCAGTCCCTGAGGACGAAGGCGGCGGAGCTCGAGTCCTCCCCGCAGAGGCCACGGCGGCGGGACGCCGCCACCACCGCCGTGGGCAGCGCAAGCGCAGGCAACCCGTCTGCGGACCGAGCGAGACCATACTCGGAAGGACGCCGACCGAGTCCGCTCCGAGCGGGAGGCCGCTCGGAAGGATCTGACCTCCTTGAGGACCTCCTACGAGGCGGTCAAGCAAGAGGTCAGCAACCTGGCGAACTCGGCGGCCGGTGAGGGTTTCAACTTTTTATTTGATTCTGTGGGCGCTTAAGTTGTGATCATCTGGCGCCGTTGCCATCTACAGAGGCGCAGAAGAACTTGGGCCTCGCGGTTGAGGAGTGGAAGGACGCCAGCAGCCCGCGGACGGCGGCCACGGCGCGGATGCGGCTCGCGGCGATCTTGGTCGCCAAGAGGGTCGGGCCGAGCCGCCACGAACCGAGGCCTTCGCAAGGCGGCCAGACGTGTGCGCCGGTCCTGGAGCAATGGCGGGCCCGAAGCGCTCGCGGCTCGCTAGCCCGAGGCTTTGGAGCGCGTTGAGAGGGTGGTGATCGGCCGGGCGCGCGCTTGAGTTTTCGGTCCGGTCAACACCATCTCACATTATGATGGAATTGACCTCGCGGTGGTGAGCAGCGGCGTCGCCGGGAACCGGACCGACGGGGAGATCGACATGTTCGAGCTCTTGGTCGAGCCGTACGCTCGGGAGATTGCCAGCCATGTCTCGCCGCAGGTCGCCCTCGATGAAGAACAAAGTAGTTAGATTTATCCTTCTTTTTAATTGTAAAGACTATTATGCTTGTAAATAATCTTTAAGGTTAACAAGTTCCAGTACGCCTCTTGCCCCTTTTGTGTTTCTGGTGAATGCTTGACCGGCCATAGCCTTGAGGACCGCAGGGGTCACTTATGCGTAGGTCGGGTTGCTTCGAGAGGGACTAAGAGGGTAGGAATCTTGGTCACTCAGCGATTATGCGACTTGTGAGGATAGGAGTGTTCTGATCGACAAAAGATCGCTCCACTTGGGCATTTCCCTCTTCCGCGAAGTGTCAGAACCATAGCCGCTGGGGCGTAGGCCATAGCACTCGGGTCGAGAGGATTACCACTCGGGGAGGACCTCATGACCGGTCGGGTCACCGATCCACACGAGCGCGTGAGCTAGCCGAGTTGGCGCGGAGGAGGGGTGTTCCCGACTGACTAAAAGGTCACTCCACTCGGGCACTTCCTTCTTCCGCGAAGTGCTACTTAGCAACCATAGCCGCTGGGGCATAGGCCGTAACGCTTGGGTCGAGAGGGTTACTGCTCGGGATGGACCTTGCGGTTGGTCGGGTCACCGACCCGCATGAGCGCGCGAGCTGGACGAGTTTTGCGCGGGGGAGGAGTGTTCCCGACTGACTAAAAGGTCACTCCGCTCGGGCACTTCCTTCTTCCGCAAAGCGCTACATAGCAACCATGCTTGGCCGGGCGAGGCCAGAACGCTGGGTCGAGAGGGTTACCGCCGGGATGGACCTTGTGATCGGTCGAAGTCACCGACCAGCGCAGCGCCGACCGAGTAACTGAACGGTGTGCGGGCAGCGGCCGAGCGCCGCAGGCGACCGTGTGCTTGGAAGGGTAAAGGTAATGACTCTGCAAGGAAAAAAGAAAAGAGTTCAGGGATAGAATCGCCTTAACTTTTCTATGTTCCAAGCGTTCGGAAGGATGCGACCGTCGGCGTCCTTGAGTCGAAAGGTGCCAGGTCGGAGAACCTCTACGACGGTGAAGGGGCCTTCCCAGGGCAGCGATAGCTTGTGCTTGTTTTTGCTGGTTTGGACCCGGCGCAGGACCAGGTCGCCAGCGCTGAAGGATCGTCCTCGAACCTGGCGGCTGTGGTAGCGCCGCAGAGCTTGTTGATATTTGGCCGATCGCAGGACGGCCACGTCATGCGCCTCGTTGAGCTGGTCGATGGCGTCTTGTTGCGAGGCGAGCCCCCGAGCCTCATCGAAGGCTTGTAGTCTTGGGGCGCCATACCTGTGTCCATTGGCAAGACGACTTGGCAACGAACACCATGAAGAGCGATGTAAACCCGGTCGCTCGGGTGGGCGTGGTCCGCAAGCTCCAGAGGACGGAGGGCAGCTCGGCCACCCATCGCCCTGCGAAGTGCTTGAGCCGACTAAAGATCCGTGGCTTGAGTCCTGAAGGATCATGCCGTTCGCACGCCGACACGCCGTTAGTCCGCGGATGGGCCACGGCCGCCCAATCGACACGAATGTTGAAGTCGCCGCAGAACTCGAGGAACTCTTTCCTGTGAAGCTGCGTTCGTTGTCGGTGATGATGGAGTTTGGAACTCGAATCAAAACGATGTCGCGAAGAAGATGGCGCTTGCCGACGTGGCGCCACGATCGGGCAGCCTCTATCCACTTGGTGAATTTATCCACCGCGACTAGGAGATGAGTAAAGCCCTCGGGCGCTTTCTTGAAGGGCCCGACCAGATCGAGTCCCCAAACTGCAAACGGCCACGTGATGGGGATCGTCTGCAAGGCTTGAGTTGGCAGATGTGTTTGCCGGGCAAAGAATTGGTACCCTTCGCAGGTGCGCACGATCTGCTCGGTGTCGGACACGGCGGTCGGCCAATAAAAACCTTGTCGAAAGGCCTTTCCAACGAGGGATCGAGGTGCAACATGGTGGCCGCAGACCCCGCCATGGATATCGAGCAGCAGCTGCTTCCCTTGGTCGGCCAAAACGCACGTCTCTGGAGGACCGGAGGACTCCTCTTGTAAAGGTGCTGGGCCGACCAGACGAAAGATTTTGCCGTCGAGCGAGGCGCGGCCCTCGATCGGATCGGGAGCGCCCCGTCCGTCAAGCGGTTGATGAAGAGCTTCCTCGGTCGGACTCATTTGCTAGCACACCGCGTTCGACCGCCAAGTCTCGCCGACCGCGCGGCGATCGGGTGACCGTGCTAGGTGAATCGGGAGACCGCTCGGCCACGGAGTCCAGCTGGATGGAAGGTTGCAGGAGGTCGCAGACGAAGATCCCGGGTGGGACTGACCCTCTGCTGGAGGCGAGATTGGCTAGATAATCGGCCTCACCATTGTGGCGTCTGTAGCTGTGGTGGAGCTCGAAACCCTTGAACCGCTCCTCGAGCTTGCGCACTTCCCGACAGTACGCAGCCATACGGGCGTCTCGGGGCTCCGAAGCCTTCATGACCTGGTCGACAACAAGCTTGGAGTCCCCGTGGACGCAGAGCCGGCGAGCACCGAGGTCGGCAGCGATCCGGAGACCGTTGACGAGAGCCTCGTACTCGGCGATGTTGTTGGTCGCGTCGAAGAGCAACTTTGATGGCGATGGCGACAGTTTGTTCCCGAGCGGGAAATGACGACGACCCCCGCGCCCGCGCCGTTCTTGGTGTAGGACCCATCAAAGTACATTGTCCAAGACGGGGTCTTCGACACGGTGGCGCTGGCTTGGTCCACTCGGCGACGGTCGGCCGTGGCTCGCGATTTGATCGTCCGAGGACGTATGTTATGCCGTGGTCACGAGCTCGAGCGCCCACTTGGCTATCCTTCCCGAGGCGCCGCGATTGTGGGCGATCTCGCCGAAGCGGACGCGGTCACCACGGTGATGGCGTCTTTGGTGAAGTAATGGACGAGCTTTCTCTTGGCGATGAGCAACTGCGTGAGAGCGGCCGCACTGCGGTACCGAGCCTTGGACTCAAAAGAACTCGCGATGAAATAGATCGCCGTTGTACCTTGAGTTCACGGCCTTCCTCGCTTCGTTCCACCACAAGGGTGACCGACGACTTGAACAGTGGCGGCGATGTAGAGGAGCAGTGGTTCGCCTGGTGCCGGGGCGACCAGGATCGGAGGTGAGGATAGGAAGGCCTTCAGGCGGGTGAGGGCTTCCTGAGCCTCCTGGGTCCAGCTGAAGCGGTCGGATTTCTTGAGCAGCCTTTAGAGCGGCATTCCGCGCACACCAAGGCGAGACACGAAACGGCTCAAGACGGCTAGGCACCCTGTTAGCCTCTGGACCCCTTTGAGATTAGGAATCGGGCCCATCCTTACGATCGCCGAGATCTTCTCCTGATTGGCCTCGATACCTCGCTCGGAGACGATGAAGCCAAGCAGCTTCCCTTTGGGGACCCCGAAGAAGCATTTCTCGGGGTTGAGCTTTATACGGAACCGTCGAAGATTCGCGAATGTTTCTTCCAGGTCGGCAATAAGGTTGTGCGCATTCCTGGTCTTCACGACGATGTCGTCAACGTAGGCCTCAACGTTGCGGCCGATCTGGTTGTTGAAGCACGTTTGCATACATCGCTGGTATGTAGCGCCTGCATTCTTTAGGCCGAACGGCATTGTAACGTTGCAAAATGAGCCGAACGGCGTGATGAAGGAAGTCGCGAGCTGGTCGGACTCCTTCAGCGCTATCTGGTGGTAACCTGAGTAGGCATCCAGAAAGGAAAGAGACTCACACCCCACGGTGGAGTCGATGACTTGGTCGATGCGGGGCAAGGGGAACGGGTCTTTAGGACACGCCTTGTTGAGACTCGTATAGTCAACACACATTCTCCATTGCCCATTTTTCTTTTTAACAAGTCTGAGGTTGGCGACCACTCGGGGTGGCGGACCTCTTTATAAACCTGCGACCAAAAGCTTGGCGATCTCCTCCTATCATCCTGCGCCTCTCCTCGTCGAAGCGGCGCGGCGTTGGGCGACGGTTTTGAGCACGGTCGGATGCTCAAGGAGTGCTCGGTGACTTCCTTGATTCTGGCATGTCGGAGGACCTCCATGCGAAGACGCGTCTTTGTTGGCGCGGAGGAAGCCGACGGCGAGCTTTCCTATTTGGCGGGGCGTGGCTCGACCGCGACGGTCTTGGCCGGATCGAAAGGATCGATCGCGACATTCTTCGTGTCCTCGACGGACTTGAGGATCCCGCCCGACTTCTTTGGACTCGGGGCGGACTCGAGGCTTCCTCACGAGGTTGTTGAGCTCGCAGACGCGATGATCGCCGAGGCAAGCTCGCAATCGCCTCCGCCGCATTGTAGGCAAGCTGGAAAGATGATGCCACGTGATGACTCCTCGTGGCGGGCATCTTCACTTGAGGTAGGCATAGTGGGATCGCCATGAACTTGGCGTGGCATGGCCGCCCCAAGATAGCGTGATAGGAGCGGGAAATCCACAACCTCAAAGTGAGGGTCCGGTCGCGAAATTCCTGGTTCCCCAAAGGTGACGGGCGGTCGACCGCCCGAGCGGATGGGCTCGCCGGCGAGGATGACGCCGCGAAAGGGGCCTTGCTCGGTCGGAGACTCGGCGAGAATCCCCATGGCGTCGGCGTCTCCACGTAGAGGATGTTGAGGCCGCTATCGCCATCCATGAGCGCCTTGGAGGCGCTTCTTCCCACGATGGGGTCGACTACGCGGTATCTTCCGGTGGGAATGTGGTCGGGGTGGTCGATCCGATCGAAGGTGACCGAACTCGACCACCGGAGGTATTGGGGACGGCTAGCGAGGCGGTGTGGACCTCACGGTAGGCGAGTTTGAGCCGACGCTTGTCGGCGAGCACACCGTCCGCCAAAGATCATGAGGCGGCCGTCGGGTTCGTGGAACTCGTCGTCCGCCTTCTTCTCTACCGTGGGGCCATGGTCGCTTTTTCCTTTGCCCCGCGGCGTCGTGGGCGCAGAAAGAAGTGCCTCGTGACTTCGCGATCCGGTACTTATGTTTGACGGAGAACCCGTGGTTCGCACGGCCGTCCATCAATTCTCGAAGTGGGCGGTAGCGCGACGGTCGGTCGCGCTCGCCGCTGGCGAGCGATCGGCGATGGCGACCACTTGAGATTCGCGGATCTGCTTTCCCATGCGCGCCCGCTTGTCGGAGCGGTGGAAGTGGATCCGATCGACGCCGCCCTCGCTGGCCTTTCCTTCTTCGAAGATGGCCCCAGCCTCCTCGCGAGGCGTGGTTGGTGGCGATGTCGAGGAGCTCCTTGGTGGTCCTGGGCTTGAGACAGCCCAGCTTGTGTACCTGGGCCTTGCAGGAGGTGCCGTAGATGAATGCTCCCACGACATCGGCGTCGGAGATGTCGGGGAGCTCGTTGCATTGGCAGGAAAACCGCCGGATGTAATCCCGGAGGGTTTCCCTTGGCTGCTGCTTGCAGCCCTTCAGGTCCCAGGAGTTGCCAGGGCGCTTGTAAGTGCATGGAAGTTGCCGACGAAGAGGGTCTTTAAGTCGGCCCAGTTTCTGATAGTTTTGGCGGGCAAGTACTGGAGCCAAGCTCGGGCCGAGTCCGCAAGGTAGATGGGGAGGTACTGGATGATGAAGAGATCATCCGTCGCTTCCCCGCCCGCATCGAGCCGTAGTCTTCAAGCCAGACACCTAGGTTCGTGGCCCCAGTGTACTTGGCGATGTTGGTGGGCGCCCGGAATTTGGCAGGGAAATCCGCCTGACGGATCCCCTGGCAGAAAGCCCGTGGTCCGAGACCATCGGGGCTTAGGGCGGCGGTGGCGCCGCCGTCCACAATGCGTGAGTGGGCGGCCTCCTCGCGCGCCTTTCTGCGCCACGAGGGTGGCGCGAACGTCGTAAACATCGCCGAGGCTGGCGCACCGGGCGCGCGAGGCTGAGGTGGTTCGTGGTGTGGCGCCGCCTCGACCACCGGCCGACCGGCGGTGCGCCCGGTGGCTCGAGGTGGCGCCGAGCGGTAGGAGCGGAGGTCTGCATGTGTTGCACGGTACAGACGCTCCACCACCCGGAGGTTACGTATGTGGCCTTGGCCTCGGATCGGCCGGCTCGGAAGGCCTCGGCAAAGATCGCAGCCGCGCCACGTTCTGGCTTGCATGGGGGAAGAATTGGGGGCCGTCGGATTCTTCCGCCAGCTTGTGGTGTACCTGTCGCGTGCGTCCTCTCGGGCTCATCCTGCTCCAGTTAGCACGAGTGGTCGAGCTCGACCCGCCGCTTATCCGGCTCTTCGGCTATCGGCTGGAGTTCGCGCAATGAGCTTGAGCGCGTTCGGCATGCTCGTCTTTGGTGTTCCTCCTCCTGCGCCTCCGTGCGCCGGATGGGGACCCCCGTAACCGCGGGGGTTATGATTAAATCGATCGTGCCCGCCATGTTGCACTCACGAGAGTGCCGCCCGCGGGCAGGGTACTCCGCGTCGGAGCTGGAGTCGTGGTTGGAAGAGTCTTCCAACAGTTCGTGGATAGAGGTCGGCATGTAGCCAGCCATCGCCACAAGTCGTGAGCCTGCGGGAGGTGACATGGTCACTGCCTGTGCCCACGGAAACTTCGCCGAGGACGTGGCGGGCGCTCCCGTGCTCGGCCGGGACTCGCGAGGCGCCCCAAGCGGAGCTTAGCGGTCGCCGAGATGGCGCCGGGCTTCGGTGGCGCCGGGCCTCCGGTGGCGGCGAGGATGAGCGTAAGTCCTCCCACCGAGGTGACGGCAAAGTTGAGGGAGCCGAAGCGAATCTGGCTCCCTGGCGCAGTCATGCCGTCGTGGGTGGAAGATGCCATTAGGGAGGCAAGCGGAATCCGGAGATGATGATGAAGACGCGTGAAGGCCCCTACCTGGCGCGCCAACTGTCGGCGTTTCGAGCACCGGCAAGTAAATTTGTAAGTCTAAGGGGCCGCGCGTTCCACTCCTTGAATGGTTAGACTCAGAAGTCCAAGATGTATACTGGTTCGGGCCGAAGATCCCTACTCCAGTTCGTGTGGTGGTGTTGTATTCCCTTCGGTACAGATGACTGCCCAAAGTTTACAAGCGAGAGTGCTAATGACTTAGCGAGATGGGTTCGATGGCGCTCTCTCTCTCCTACGGGGGTTCCTGCCTCCTTTTATATGAAAGGAAGGGGCAGGTTACATCGAGAATTGGGAGAGGGCGAGGCGACCTACACTAGGAGCTTGATCCCGTTCTCGCCGACCGATCATCGCCTGATCTTGCCCATGCTGGTCGGTAGCTTAGTCGGTCGGCGGTTAGGTATTTCCCGAAGCGGCGTACTGCTCTCTGCGAACCTTACAAGTGTTGGCGTTCTTGCGCTGACGTGGGTGTTGCCTCGGAGAGGCGTGTCTTCGTCTCAGATGTGACCGGTGATGGGATGGGAGCATGACTTGGTCGATCATTAAACCTTCTAGGAAGGAGCCACCGCCTTGTATAGTCACCGATTGACCCCATTCGTAGGGTGCGTGGATGTTGTCAGTAAAGCCTTGACACGCGCCCTTGGCGAGGTTGTCTTGGCACGATCGGTCGGGGATCCCGACCGGCCGATGAGGGTCGGGAGCTCTGCTTGGTCGGGCCGGGGCCCGTCTCGGCGAGGGTCGGGAGCCCGCAGTCGGAGACACTTCCTCGATCGGTCGGTAGGGATGTCCGTGTGGCCTTGCAGTGCTTCGGTGAGTGGGTGGGAGCGGCTGTTGGGCTTGAGTCGTGCTTGAGGCCGGCTCGTCGCTTTGGGCCGTTGGGGTACCCCTGTTATAAGTATTTGTCAAACACCATAGATGGAAAGAGGAGATTTGGTGCGGGATTGATGGAGCTTTGGAGCTTCTTTCTTGCTTTAATGGAGGGAGGGAAGAGAAGAAGCTTCTCTGGTCTGAGCTGCAGCTAGAAAAAGCTACAGGTGGGTTGCCTTCATTTTTTAAATATAAAAGGATTTTTGAAAAGATAGCATATTAGGTTAAAAAATTCTAGAAAAATTCTCAAAAAAACTTTCGATTATTTTGTATTTAATAAAATTATTTTTAAAAATAAAATTGAATTGTAAATTTGCTGAGACACGGCGGCTGCGAGGTCGCCGACCAGCAACCTCACCGTGTCGGCAAAGCCACCGATGGCGACCGTGGAGCCGTTGCAGACCTGCGTTCTCTCGGCTGCGCTGCCCCGGCTGCCGCGTGCAATCTTCCGGCCACGCTGCTCCAACTCCCAGTTTCTTTTTCCCAGCACGTAATGTATGGTCATTTCCTTTTTCAGAACGTTTGTTTCCTTTTTCTTGATTCCAAGACGTTTGTTTCCTTTTCCTTATTGATGCTGGAGGTAGGGGAAGGTCTGTTGTGGGCTACAGGGATGATTTCGGAAAAATATAGAAAAATAAAATACGATCGCCGACCGCTGGATCCACAAGGAAAAAAAGATAAAAATTAAACAGCGCTCGTCGGCCGCTGGTTCCGCGAGAAAAAAATTGAGCAGCACTCACAGATCGCTGGTTCCATGGATAAAAAATGAAAACAAAAATTCAGCGCTCTCCGTGTGCTGAAATTAAGCTCTATGGGGATAGATCCGTAAAAAAGTCTCGAGAAGGGTCATATTCGGAAAAGAAAAACACGATCACGATGGCAGGACAATAAAAAATTCAAGTCTTGTTTCCTTGTATGCGGATCCTCCCTGTTTTCAAGTCTTGTTTCATTGCATGCGGATCCTCCCTCTTTATTTCCTTGTTTGATTCGCTCTCCTTCCAAATATGTAGTACGTACAATTTTGACAAGTAAAAAATTCAAGTCTGGTTTCCTTGCATGCGGTTCCTCCCTGTTTATTTCCTTGTTTGATTCGCTCTCCTTCTAAATATGTAGGTGGGAGAGGTCTGTTGTGGGCCACAGGGATGATTAGACACACTAAATAATGGCCATCGGATGTGGGTGAGTAAAGCTGGGGAAAGATCTGAGAGGTTAATTTTGATGGAGGCAAATTTCTGGAGACGTTTCGCTGGGTGCACGAATGTTGGATCATCTCTAGTGGGATGCACTATTTAGAGTGGATATAGAAAAGAATGTTTACGTGCATTATAAAAGGGTATAGATATGTTCGCTCCAAATCTTGAGTACATTGATACCGCATCCACAGAATACAGGTACGAGTATTAACACGCATGGCAACGAAAGAAGAAAGCAAAAAAAGAGAATAGAGAAACGCCCTAAACGTAAGCACATCCGTGGCATGAGCACACCCAAACAGATGCAATTCGGAGCAGGAGCAGCCCATCCTGCGGAAATCCAATACGAACCATCCCGCGTTTCAAAAGACGCTATTTATGTTTTAGGATTAATTCCTTATATACCATTGTAGATTAGAAAAACTAGTAGAGTTGTTTGTGCAGTTGTGCGGCTAGTTTTCTTTTAAAGTTTATAGTATCAAATGATATAATTTATATGATTGAGAATATATTAACGTATTTTGTAAGATATTTAAAATTTTAAGATATCATAAATATTAGAAATGATAATAGAAGCATGAAGGAAAATTCAACTTATGGAATATAATTGAAGTATAAGTTTTGATGGAAGAAAGCCATTGAGAATAATAAGTTATTAGGGTTCTTAGAAAGGTAGCACCTCTTCATCTTACATAGATTATATAGATATATACATTTGTTCTTTCTCTATCAGTAACTCTTTTTTCAAAATACATACAACACATATATCTCTATTTAATCTTAAGTAATACACTGATTATTTTACATGGATTAGAGTACATTGTTCATATATACACCGATGCATCATGAACGACCTACTTTGAACTTATATTCCCACACGCTGGCTACCCCCACTGAACCGTATGTCTTCTATCTCTAATTGATCACCCCACATCTTTTCTGTTTTAATCTCTAATAGTAAACCCAATTCTTGATCGATCTCTCTCAGTTGCTACCTTCTTTAATGCAATACACTATCGTATAGTTATTTTCTGTTTCTCTCTAATTATTACTTAATGCTGAACGTTGCGACATTAATAGTTATATCATTCGATATATTCTTTCATTTTTTATTCCTAATTTTTAATTATATTTTTACAATTTTTATACAGATCTAGTTGATGATTTTTATTTTATTTTTATTTTGAATTATTTATTTAGGCATTTTATTTTAGAATTAATATAGAAATCAAATTTCTAGTTTTATTTTATTTTAATCCAAATTTCTTTTATTTTTGTTGGAATTTGCATAGAAATCAAATCGATAATTTTCATTTAATTTTTATGATGGATTATATAAATTTATGGATTTTACTTAGAAATTCTTATGGAAATGAAATTGTCGATTTTTATTTTACATTCTATCCTAAATTTACTTATCTTTGGTTGTAATTCTCAAAGAAATGAAATTAACAGTTTTTGTTTATTCATATTACAAATTATATTTCTTTAGAAATTTTACTTAGTAATTCATCTAGAAAAAATTGCTAATTTAATATTTATTTTTTATTCCAAATTTAATTATTTTTTATGGGAATTCGTATAAAATTCCAATTACTATGTTTTGTTTATTTTTTATTTCAAATTTAATTTATTTAGGGAGTTTACATAGAGATTCCTATGGAAATCATTGTTTTATTTTATTTTTGCTTTATTTGGAATTTTAGTTATTTCTGTATTATACATGATACAGAGTCTTTTTCTTTTAATCAAGACAATTATAATTTGGAACCACAATGAATAATAATGTAGATCTTTCTCTTTTTCCTTCAATTAATGTGGAAATTTTTAGCCATGAAAGCAAATATGATGGCTTCTTTTGCCTCTGTTTTTCCATTCATATATAAATCATGATGTTAATTTTATTTATTTATTTAATTTTTTTATTTAGGGACTTTACTTTGAAATTAGTATGGAAATCACATTGGAAATTTCCTTGCATTTTTATTCCTAATTGTCTACTATTTTTTAGAATTTGTATAGATAAAATTTCTAATTCTTATTTAATTTTTACCTGAATTAGTTATTTACGGCTTTTAATTTACAATTCATATCGATATCAAATTTCTAATTTTATTCTAATTTTATTTAAATTTTTAATTTTTCTTAATTTAATTTGAATAGAAATCCAAATGCTAATTTTTCTTAAATTTTTATGGTGAATTATATTTATTTAGGAATTTTATTTAGAAATTCGTATGAAAATTAAATTAGTGATTTTATTATATTGTCTATTCTGGATGTGGTTATCTTCAGTTGGGATTATTATGTAAACCAAATTGGTATGTTTTTTTATTTGTATTGTAAATTATATTTGCATGTTGTAGGATCATACATGACATAAAGTTTTTTTATATAGTTTTAGGTTGGAATTGTATACAAATCCAATTGGTATTTTTTATTTTATTTTTATTTTTAATTTAACCTATTTAGATATTTTACTTTAGAGATCACATTAATTTTTTTTGCTAATTTTATTTAATTTTTTTTGAATTTCAGCTTTAGGTTGGTATTCGTATACAAATTTAATTAGTACTTTTTAATTAATTTTTGTTCTGAATTCCATTTTTATTTTGTTGTTTGTCTGAAAATAAAATTGCTAATTTTATTTTATTTTTACTGTGAATTTCATTTTTTTATTGTACTTGACGTGGACTCTTTCTTTCATGCTTCACAAATCAAATTCCTATTTTATTTTATTTTTTATTCCGAATTTTAGTTTTTTTAGGTTAGAATTCTTTCAAAAATCTGACTACTAATTTTTATTTCGATCTTCGTATAGAAATCAAATTACTAATTACCTTTATTTTTTATTTCCAATTTTTATTTTTATATTGTATTTTAGATGAACTCTTTTTTTTAATTGTATGGAAAACAAATTTCTAATTTTATTTTATTTTTATTCTAAATTTTAGTTATTCTTGTATTATACATGATACACACTCTTTCTTTTTGTATAGACCGTTATAGTCTGGCCCACCATGATCGATGGTGTATGTCTTTGTTTTTTCTTTTTTGATTAATATGGGAATTTCTAGTGTTGAGAGCGAACGTGGTGTGGTGACTTATTTTAGCTCTGTTTTAATATTATAATAGATAGATAGATTCCTAAATATATCACTAGCGTGTGAAACAATAAGTGATATATAAGAGATTAGTATAGTGCCAGTGCTAACGCTACGACGGTAGTACATCCGCTTATCAATTAAATGAGAAGATAAGTATGAATATAACACTTAATAGTAAATAATCTTGTGATCACATTGTACGTACTATATATTTGGAAGGAGAGCGAATCAAACAAGGAAATAAATAGGGAAGATCCGCATGCAAGGAAACCAGAATTGAATTTTTATTGTCGACCAAAAGCGTATGTACTACATATTTGGAAGGAGAGCGAATCAAACAAGGAAATAAGCAGGAGGATCCGCATGCAAGGAAACGAATTGAATTTTTCTTGTTCTTGCCTCGTGATCGTATTTTTTCCGAATATAACCTTTTTGAGATTTTTTACGGATCTAGCCCCACATAGCCTAATTTGTGTGCAGAGAGGCGATTTTTTTTCATTTTTATCCACGGAACGGCGGTTTGTGAGTCTTTATTTAAATTTTTCAATTTTTTCGCGGAACCCGTGGCCGTGCGAGCTGTTTAATTTTTATCTTTTTCCTGCGGATCCAATGGTCATGAGCACGCTTTATTTTTCCACATTTTTCCAAAATTATTCAAATGGATGGGCACCGCTTGATTTTTTTCATTTTTCTCCCACGCTTGAATTTTTCAATGCCACCAAGCATTTATTTTTTGCCAAAATTATTAAGCGGACGAACACCGCTTGATTGTTTTTTTATTTTTCGAGAATTTTTACTTGTGTTGGCATTATCGTTATAAGTTTTTTCGAATCACTCGCGACGATGAATTTACGATTGTAGCCTCGAGTAGGAAAAATTCAATGAGCTGATGGCGTATTATTTACTGCGCTCCAGTTCGAACTTTTACTATATTAGTATCGTCGTTATAATTTTTACGAATCGGGCTCTCAGGCGATGAATTTGCGATTATAGCCTTGAGACAGAAAAATCGTGCAGAGAGGTGGTAGAATTTTTTCCGCGGTTTCCTTTTCCCAAAGACGTAATATATGGTCCTTTCCTTTTCGGACGTTTGTTTCTTTTTCTTGATTCCAAGACGTTTGTTTCCTTTTCCTTGTTGATCTGGAGGTGAGAGAAGGTTTGTTGTAGCCACAGGATGATTTGGAAAAATATGGAAAAACAAATGCGCCGCCGACCGCTGGTTTCGTGAGAAAAAATTGAAAAAAATTAAGCAGCACTCACAAACAGTTGTTCCTTAGATAAAAATAAAAACAAAAATTCAACGCTCTCCGTGCGCTGAAATTAGGCTCTATGGGGCTAGATCTGTAAAAAAGTCTCGAGAAGGGTCATATCCGGAAAAAAATACGATCACAATGCCAGAACAATAAAAAATTCAAGTCTTGTTTCCTTACATGTGGATCCTCGTGTTTTTTTCTTTGTTTGATTCACCCTCTTCCAAATATGTAGTACGTACAATTTTGGTCAGTAAAAAATTCAAGTCTGGTTTCCTTGCATGCGGATCCTCCTTATTTATTTCCTTGTTTGATTCGCTCTCCTTCCAAATATGTAGGTGGGGAGAGTCATGTTGTGGGCCACGAGGATGATTAGACACACTAAATAATGGCCATCGGATGTGGGTGAGTAAAACTGAGGAAAGATCTGAGACGTTCATTTTGATGAATGCAAGTTTCTGGGGACGTTTTGCTGGGTGCACGAACATTAAGCTATCTCTAATGAGGTGTATTATTTAGGATGGACGTAGAAAAAATTGATTAGGTGCATTATAAAGAGAGCACGAACTTTCAACCGCGAATTACCTCTACGATGACTTACCTCCAAATGGAGCAAGGCATCGGGCCACTGGGCCCACCACGTGTCCCCCTCGGCCACTAATCGCTCTTCCGCTCCCTCACCCATTCGATCCGTTTATCTTAATCCGTCCTGCCCGTCCGTCCGGCCGAACCAAAACCACCCCGCCGGTGGAAAATGAATAAACGCTCGCGCCGCGCGCCCCCGCGAGGCCCCCTGCTGTATTGTTAGTTGTTACCACTGCAATCTCGTTTCATTTCGCCCTTCAATTTCCTTTTGGCTCCGTTTCTTTTTAAAAAGAGGGTAGGCGAGGCGAGCGGCATTAGGCAACGGATCGGTGAAATAAAATAGAATAGAAAAGGAAGGGGGAAAGCACAAAAAGCCAAAGAAGAAGAAAGAGGAAAGATTTGGAGAGAGAGGGAGGTGGAGTAAAATGGGAGAAAGGGGAGGGGCGAGGGAGAACAGTGCATTTGTTGTGCGCACGGACTTTGGCAGCCATTCAATGCTCCACCAAACGCTCGTCCCATCTTCCATCCCTTCCATCCCCACCTCGTCCGCCTCTCCCTCGCCTCTACTCGCCTCCAACGCCACCGCGACCGCCGCCACCTCGTCTTCCCCTTTCCTTCGCTCCTCGGCCATGCCGTCCTACGCGCACCACCACAGCTCTCTGGTAAGGAAGGAAGGGAGCGGAGACGATGGGGAAAAAGCAAGAGAGAATTTTTTTGTTGATTCTTTTTGTTTTTTGTGGGAAGGAAAACGAGCGTTTCTTGAACTTGTGTGTTGCTTGGTTTCTGGAATTTGGGAATTTATGGTTTTGCTGTGTGTATGTGTGTGCCCTATTGACGGGGAAGGACGGGAGGATGGAGGCGCTCAAGAGCAGTTGCCGGCCCGAGGAGACGGCCGAGGAGGTGTCGGCCGCCGCAGCGCCTGCGTCGTGGGGGCTTGTGGAGAGGGACGGGTTCTCGGTGGAAGACCTGCTGGACCTTGAGGAGTTCTGCGAGGCGGACAAGGACGCCGCCGAGGAGCGGGAGGAGGAGGCGCCACCGGCCGCCGCGGACCAGGGGAAGTCGAACGACGACTCCCAGCAGTCGTCGGTCGCGTCGTACGAACTCGTGCCGCCTCCGCCGCCGGAGATTGTTGACCTGCCGGTGAGGTTTCCTGAGACTTGTGACCGCTTTCGCCGGAAAGGCGACGGCTTTCGCGAGGCTTCTTGTCTTTTCGTGGAAATTAATTTGTGTTATGCTGTGCTGTGTGTTTCTGCAGGCGCATGACGTCGAAGAGCTGGAGTGGGTGTCCCGTATCATGGACGAGTCGCTCTCCGAGCTGCCCCCACCGCCGCAGCCTCCTGCGTCGGTGGTGGCGTCGTTAGCAGCGCGCCCGCCGCAGCCCCGGCTGCTGCAGCGGCGGCCACAGGACGGTGCGTACCGGGCGCTGCCGTTGGCGTCCGACCTGTTGCGCAGCTCGACCATCTGCGCACTGTCAACGGAGGGGTTGGTGCCGGTCAAGGCGAAGCGCAGCAAGCGCTCGCGGGCCTCGGGGTGGTCGCTCTCGGGCGCCCCACCCTTCTCTGACTCGACGTCATCGTCGTCGACCACCACCACATCCTCGTGCTCCTCGTCCGCCTCCTTCTCGCCGTTCTTCCTGCTGGACTCGCGCCCTATCGGCGCCTCGGACGTCCTGGAGGACTACCACCACCTCCCACCGTCGGCGAAGAAATCTAAGCACGGCAAGAACAGCAATCACAAGCCCAAGAAGCGCGGCCGCAAGCCGAAGCAGCTCCCTCCCCACCCGGCAGCGGCCGCCTCCCCGCCCGCCCCGAGCGACCGCCGCTGCAGCCACTGCGGCGTCCAGAAGACCCCGCAGTGGCGCGCGGGGCCGGAGGGCTCCAAGACGCTGTGCAACGCCTGCGGCGTCCGCTACAAGTCCGGTCGGCTCCTCCCAGAGTACCGCCCGGCCTGCAGCCCAACCTTCGTGAGCAACATCCACTCCAACTCCCATCGCAAGGTGCTTGAGATGCGTCGCAAGAAAGAGGCCGGCCTCGTCACCACCGCTGCGCCGGCCGTCGCGTCGTTCTAGCTAGCTGCTGGCCACCCCTTGGTGGCCGTACATTTTTCCAGCCGTGTTAAGTCTTGTACCGTACTTAAAAAATTACCTTTTCTCTTCTAGTATCATCCCACCTTCGGTTGGATTAATTAGAGTTTGGGAGCTTTAGGTCATGATAGGTTTAGGAATTAAGCTTTGGTTCAGGTGCTCCTCCAATTCCAGCTTTACTAGTTTGTTAGGGTACTGCGCTCAGCACTAGCGCAGAACTTTATTTCTTCTATTTTTTTTTCCAAAGGAGTTTTTCTTGTATGAGCTAGCAAGCAGCTTGTTTGGTTTATCAATCGCCGTGCCTAATTCTGATCTGGCAAAAAGATATAGAGGATTAACATCGCCATTTATGTGAAGGAGAAAAAAAAGAATATGAAACTGATCGCCTTGTTTTATTGCCCAGGGCCAGGAGACAAGAATTGAGAAGAGTGCAGTGTGTGGGATGGGTGCTTGTTGCGTGCATCCTTGGTTACATCACATGATGGTGTCATCTCTGACAATATGGTCGTTGAATCGCTCTCATATATATATATATATATATATATATATATATATATATATATATATATATATATATATATATATATATATATATACAAGTGTGTGTAGTGTCTGGCTCCGTGATTTCAAATGCGCAAATTCAAGCCATATTCGAGTATAATTTTCAAAAATTTCAGTTTTAAGGTATATACCCATCTATAACAATTCAAATGAAATGCAGACTTTTGAAAAATATACTCGAATTCAAAGATTTTGAACGAGTTTGGATCACATGCTTTGCTGATTTATATATAAAATCAGCACATACCTACAACCAAACTATCATCAAAAAAGGAAACTATAGTTTGAATTTCAGTTCAAACTTGTTTGAACTAGTTAGTAAACCGGTTAAACTCAGCATCCTAAAAATTTCAAAAAAATTCGCATAAAAATACATAGGAAAAATATCCTTTTTAGATTATGGTGCCTGGGCACCATGGTGTCCCAAGTAATTATACTATATATATATATTACAGGAATACTAAAGAACCTTATACCGTTTCTAGCTTTTTCTACTGTACTTTGAATTTTATTGAGACATACTGAGATATTTATAAAATCTATTTGGAACTCTTTTGAAACCTAATTAAACCTAATGAAACATACGAAATTGAGACGTATAAAACTTATAAGTACACTACGAAATCTGGTGAAACTCAACTATGAAACAACATGAAACCTAGTTACGAAACTTAGCTGTGAAACTTAGCTATGAAACTTAGTTGTGAAACATGCTATACCGTTGGAATCAATTTCAACGGTATAGCGTCCACTAGTTCCACTCTATATTTTAACGAACACATGACTCATATATAGTCTTCAGTAATTTGAAAAGGTACGTTATAACGAGTCTTAGATGAATACTAATAGGACGTAATTTGAAAAGGTACGTTATAACGAGTCTTAGATGAATACTAATAGGACTAGGATTCTTACTTTTTTGTAAGTAGTATTCATTCTTTCTTTTAGAGGAGGACTAAAGAGGCTATATAAATTTATGAGGTGATCATAGAGAACATAAGTGACGAATACTAATAAAAAGGATACCCCAACAGCCCGAAGCGACGAGCCAGCGGCCTCAAGCATATCTCCAGCCCAACAGGCCGCGCCCGGCCCGCCGCCGACCGAATCGCCTGCGAGACCGCGCAAGGCATCCGCTCCCGACCGGCCAGGGGAAGCGAATCCGACCAGACAGCGCTCCCGACCCCCTCTTGGCGGGGCGGGATCTCCCGACTCCAACCAAACCAAGGTGACGAACGCCGAGTGCCGCGTGTCAGGTCCTCATCGGCCTACCGCCACGTACCCCCCGAATAAGGTCAATCAGAGCGACTATACAAGGGCAAGTGGCTCCTTCCCAAGAAGATCCGTGATCGCAGAAGACAAAGCTTCCGGCCCATCAACCGACCACGTCACAAAGACGAGCGCACGCTCCTTCCCGAGGCAAAGACCAACGCCACGCACTCGACGCCAAGATTCGCAAGGGTCACAGAGGGCAAGCACGCTATTTCCGGGAATACCTAACCTCCCGACCACCAAGGCTACCAACCCAAAGACGGGCAAGACGGGTGGCGACCATCCACGGGACGAAGGACCGAGCTCCTAGCATAGGTCACCTCGCTCTTCCTCCCAACTCGATGTAACCCGCCTTCCTTCTGTATAAAAGGAGGCAGGGCTAAACGATTCAAGAAGGGGGAGAACGAGAGAGGGAGAGAGCGCTATCAAACCCATCTCGCTAAGCCATTGGCATTCTCGCTTGTAAAACTTTGTGCAATCATCTGTACCAAGAGTAATACAACACCACCACACGAACTGGAGTAGGGACCTTCAGCCCGAACCAGTATACATCTTGGACTCACGAGTCTAACCATTCAGGGAGTGGAACGCGCGACCCCCTAGACTTACAAATTTACTTGCCGGCGCTCTCGAAAACGCCGACAATAAGCAACTAAGAAATCACAATCTAACTTATCAAAGCAAGAGACACATGAGAATATTAGAGGTTAGGTTATTCTTTAGAGCTGAATTCTTGTATAGAGTAAAGATACAACGATACTAAAAGATTTGAGAGGATTATGAGTGTGATAATCCTTTGTATTATTTTGAGTTTGTGCTTTAAGAATTTGCGGTCGGCTTCGTCAATTTTCTCTCTTGTCGTGGTTGCTTTAATTTTGTTATTTTGATTTTCTCTATGAAACCGTGCATGTTCGTGCTATATCTCGTAAAATTTTTATCTGATGCTGGAGCTGTTGCGTACAAAAGGAATTATTAGAGTGCAACAATGACGACGCCACTGATGATCTGTAGTTAGGAGGGGAGAGTTGATAAGTTGAGATAGCGAGGGATCTAAGCAAAGCAGCAGTAAGATAGATAGATGTTGCAATCTTGCCATGCTAAGAGTAGAGTGGGTCTGTTTGTGAGAGGAATGGAACTGGGAGGTAGGGTCTCCTTGGTAATGATCTGCTCTTCCAATGGGGTTGTGCAGCTGTGCTGTGTGGCCTTCTGGTGTAGTGCTCTGTAGCTGCAACAGAACTGTTTCAAAAATGAACATTTAGCTCTTGGAGCTCTCCTGGCTTTTGTGGCCAGATACATCGGCATCCGTCGTGCTCAGTTTTACTTACACGGCAGCAGCTGCTGCTCTGAGATCAGTGAGATGCTTTGCCCTCGTGATTGAGTACTACTCCAACATATGTCCATGGTTTGTGTGTGCAACTCCGGTGCGAGGTTTGAGAATTTCTATGGAGCTAGCTACCCCTGAGAATTTTTCTTCCCTACGCAATTTGTGGTGTGTTGAGTGGTGACACACTCATTTGGACCCAGCTTCAACTTATTTCAGACCGGACCAGAACGTCAATGGCGATGGTGGGGCACCGAGGTGGTGACCGCGACGCGGCGCCGTTCTTTCTTCTATTGCTGCCGCCTCGCTTTGCGCTGCACTGGGAGCCCGGCCGGCCCCTCGCGCGCCCGCCTCCCACTTGGCCCGCGCCAGGCGACCCTCCCCCCACACACTAACCTCATGTCGTATCTTAAACAAGTACGCAAATGTTTTCTTTTTCTTTTGTCCCTTTCTTTCTGCTCCGTCTACCTTCGCTTGGATTCTTTTCTTTTCTTTCTATTCTTGCGTTTTCTGCTCCCTACTGTTCTGTTCTCAACTGAGCTGCTTATCTTCGGTTTGTGCCTGAAGGCGCAACAGGGGGTGTGACCGGTAGCTCATTGCATAAGGATGGGAGACTGCCTGTGCTGTGTACTCCTCTGCTCACTACCGAGGCTAAGTTGATCACCACAGAAGATTCCTGTGTTGAAGATAACATGCCTACGGAACGTACAGTTCTTGCAATTCATTCACTGCACCGTTTCTACGCAGGACAATCAATCGAGAACCAGGCCGGTTCAAATTTTGCAATGAGCTTGCATGTCGCAATGGCTGCAGTGGTAAAGTTAGCAGCGTGTTGTAGGTTTGTTTCAAACCGGAGTGCCCGGGAATTTCGTTACGAGGAAGGGAGTGACTAGTGAGGCTTGGGTTTGGAGTTTGGACGGATCGTCAGAGTCAGACTCAGGCAGGCGCGGATAAGGCGACGACGGATGGAATCATGCAACAGCGACGCACCGAATCCATCAGTCATCTGTTCGTAATATCGTTTTTTAATCATATATATATTTTGCATACACACAGTTCATCCCGTTTTGGGCATTCAAATCCTTTACTACAAAGTCGTTCCCTCCTTGATGCATACTCAACGAGCAATGCAGTACTTAGTAGTTAGTACAGTAGTACGGCCTGGTAGTAATGTGGAACCCTAGAACTGGAATCAGCCAACGGAGCCTTGCCCAACTCTGCTTGGTTTTTTAGCGAGGAAGGCTGAACAATGTGCCATCCGTTCTATTCTTGACATTTTCCTGACCACAGCCCCTTTGGTGCAAGGACGGCACAGCACTAAGCACTCGTTTTTCTTTTTAGAAATCACAAATCGACAATGTCAGGTACACAGAGAGAGGCTGAAGCAGGGAAAGATTCCAGTGACTTGCGGAGTTCCTGAATTTTGTCTCTTATGTCAGTCAAGCTCTGAAAAGAGACAGAGGACTAGTACCCTGCTTGAGTAGGATTTATCGGCAGTGACTTCAAAGCAATTTCAGTGCTCTTATTCAGACATTGCGTAGTATATCCTCTCTGATTACAGTACATGCCGTCGGTGTTCTTTAATTTTGGGAGGGAAGCAAAAGAAGCGACTGGTAGAAGATTTGCTATACAGCCGTTCGACTTGCTTTTCATCTCAGCTATCCAAGTCTTATTCGACATTAAGGGAAATCCAAAGTACAGAGGCAAAAAAAAAAGGAAATGAAAATGAAAAAGAAACACCGAACAACCCACACAAGTCAAGAAAAGCTTTAGAATGCAAGTGTAGTAGTTGAATTATTATGTGAGCCTAGCTTGCGACCCATAATTGTTTTCACGGTAACGCCCACTATGTGGTCACATGGAGACTCAATAATACTCATCAGGTTTCGAATTTTACTAAAATTTCACCGAAGTTGGGTCCGTTCGATGGTCCTCACATACATTTGTTCAGTTACATTTCGGTCGGTTCATTTGAATCTTTAGACAAAAAAAAATTTGGCCAAAATTTAACCAAAAATAAAATTCGATAAAAAATTGTCAAAAAATTCACTATTTTGTCTCAAAATTACACCGAAATTCCCTAAATCACCGACTTTCGGTGAGGTGCTGAATTTTTTTTTTTTGAAACCTCGATGCCCATTACCCAATACAAACTTCTTAAAAATGAGGCAACCTTATACACACCATGTGGGAGGCCACGCCCGTCCAGAATCTATAGGAGAATTGACTGGACAACAATATTAGTTGCGAGTTGCGACGCGAGAGTAAGCCGGCAACAGAATACACCAACAGGAAATTGGCTTGAGCATATTAAACAGTCTTACTTAACTTCATTTCATTGATAATTATCCGTAGTTGCAGCCGTTTAAACAGATGGAAAACAAACAATAGCGGCTAGGGGGTTTGCTCTGTTAAATCGAACCATCATAATGCACATGGTACCGTCTATGTAAAGGGAGCAGCTAGCCAACCTTAAAAATGCTACCAATGGTATAGCAAAGTTTTATGAAGTTTCATAGAGTTCCATTGTATGATATATGTTTCAACAAGTAATTTTCAGATTTCAAGTTTTGTAGGTTTCGGTGGGTTCTAACGGGTTTCAAGATCCATATCTGAGAAGGTTTCGGTAAATCAAGTTCAAGACCTAAGTTTCCGCAAAGTTTCAATAAAATTCAAGTTTTTTTTAACAAGTTTCAAGTTTGAACCATCAGGTTTCAATAAATTTTTTTAAGAAACTGACACACTGAAACTTCAGGTTTGAAGAGTTTCAGAGCTGAAACTTGAGGAGGTTTCAAGAGTGAGTTTCAAGTTTCATGAGTTAATTTCAAGGTTTCAACTAGGTTTCAACCATTCTTCAAGATCAAGACCATAAGATAGAGTAAGTGATTTTTCACCATTAATAGATAGAGTTGAGCGAAGATTATCAAGTTGTGCAACTTTTCTATCTTATGGTGGACGCTTGCAAATAGTTAACTCTGTTTTGTCACCCCTCCCCATCTATTATATGTGCTCATTGAGAATTCCAATAACAGTGATCAACAATATTGATAGAGCAAGAAAACATTGTCTATAGCGTGGCTCTGACCTCAATAAAAAGGGCAGAAATCTAGCAGCATGGGAAATGGTATGCTGGCCAAAAAATAAAGGGGGTCTTGGTGTTATTAAACTGCAAACTCAAAATGAGGCACATCTATTAAAAAATCTCCACAAATTTTATAGCATACATTACCTTCCATGGGTAAATTTGATTTGGTCAACCTATTATAGGGATAAAATCCCTCATTGCTCAAGAATTCAAGTATCTTTCTGGTTAAGGGATGTTATGAAATATATCAATTTCTATAGAAGTATTGCCATGGTTACTGTGGGAACAGGTACATCAGCATTGTTTTGGACGGACATTTGGAATCATAATATTTATTGCCTCAGATTTTCGGCCTTATATACTTTTTTCAAAAAAAAGAAAGCTCAGTCTCACAGTTCCTTAGTAACCTAGGAATAAGGCATAACTTTAATCTGCCACTTTCTAATGATGCCTTTCAGGAGTACAATTTGTTAATTGATGACATCCAAAAAATTCTTGCTAATGAACAATTGCTCGGATGCTTAGACTTACATATGGAATAAAAGTATGTACATGTCACAAAAGTTCTATAAGTATTCGTTTCATACTATAGCCACACAAAAACCTTTTAAGTGGATTTGGCAAAGTAAATGTGTGATGAAGCTCAAAGTGTTCGCATAGCTACTGCTTATGGACAGATTAAACACCGAAGGTATGTTACATACAAAGCATTTTCATTTGGAGGACAGTCACATTTGTGTTTTATGCCAAGATCAACAGTGGAAACATTAACTCATCTATTCTTCAATTGCCCCTTCAATATTGCATGTTGGAATACTATTGGACTACTTTGGGATAAAACATGATATTGTTCTAAAGGTAGAACGTACCAAGAACAACTTTGACTCTATCTTATACATGAAAATTATTACTATCGCAGCTTGGGTAATATGGAAACAAAGAAATGAGAGGATATTTCATAATATTGCTCCGAGTATACCAAACTGGAAAAGAATATTTATGTATGAGTTCTCTCTACATGTACATCGTGTAAAAGAGCAGTATAAACAAAGCTTATTTGATTGGCTATACTCGTTATCTTGATATATTTCCGTAGTTTGAGCTTGTTTTTTCCTTTCAACCTTTGTACATCATCTTGTTCTATCATACATACATACATACATACATACATACATACATACATACATACATACATACATACATACATACATACATACATACATACATACAATATAATTACTTAGGGCATCATGGTGCCTAGGCACCATGATCTAAAAAGGATATTTTCTCTATGTATTTTCATGCGATTTTTTTGAAAATTTTATGATGCTAAGTTTAACCAGTTTACTATCTAGTTCAAACAAGTTTGAACTCAAATTCAAACTAGAGTTTTCCTTTTTGATGATAGTTTGGTTGTAGGTATGTGCTGATTTTATATATAAATCAATAAAACATGTGATTCAAACTCGTTCCAAATCTTTGAATTCAAGTATATTTTTTCAAATGTATGTGTTTCATTTGAACTGTTAAAGATGGGTATATACCCTAAAACTGAAATTTTTGAAAAATATACTCGAATATGGCTTGAATTCGCGCATTTGAAATCATGGTGCCCAGGCACCATGGTGCCCCATTTCGGCTTCCCATAATATATATATATATATATATATATATATATGTATATATGTACATATATGTATATATGTCTACATATATATGTATGTATGTATATTTATATATAGTATAATTACTTAGGACACCATAGAGCCTAGGCTCTATGATACAAAATGGGTATATTCTCCTATGTATTGTATGTTTAATTTTTTGAAATTTTTAGGATGTTGAGTTTAACTAGTTTATTAACTAGTTCAAACAAGTTTGAATTGAAATTTAAACTAGAATTTCCTTTTTTGATGATAGTTTGTTTGTAGGTATGTGCTGATTATATATATAAATCAGCAAAGCATGCAATCTAAATTCATTTAAAATATTTGAATTCGAGTATATTTTTTCAAAGTTATGTGTTTCATTTGAATTGTTATAGATAGCTATATACCCTAAAACTATTTTTTTTGAAAAATATATCCAAATTTAGCTTGAATCTGCGCATTTGAAATCATGGAGCCTTGGCTCTATAGTGCCCCATTTTGGCGTCCTATATATATAGGTATTCCTACTCGACTATCGAGTAATCGATCAATAGTAAATAGTGGCCCCTAACAGGACTTATTGACTCCCGAGTACATGTAAAGATCGGACGAACATCAGCAATGTCTTATATGCATTTTCTTTTGCCTCAAGATATTGGTCAAACCCAAGACGAGTTGTTGTCTTCCTTATTTGGATGGCTCGACCACTCTTTCTCGATGTCGTGACTTGGATTACTCGAATACATCGAGTTAACTCTTTAACTCGATGACTCGAGTAACTCTTTACTCGAGTAGCATGGCCATGCGTTTCTGGAATCCAACCACTCGAGAGGCCTAGAGATATCTCTCCCATTGTATGGAGGGGCAAATCCTATCTTGAACGACCACACCTCGCAGCATGTTTCATGACAAACCCGAAAGCCATCTTTATAACTATCCAGTTACAGAGTAGCGTTTGACGACCCCTAAGTAAGCTATTACGCATCTTGAGAACATGCGATAATCTCAAGTCGAAGGAAATAGCATTTACACCGTATATGAGACGAACTGATGACATAAAACAAAACAACGTTCTCGTAGTGTCTCATAGTGGGTTGATGTCCAACACCATGTTCTCTAACATGTGTCCATATTATTGGTTTGATATCTCTATATCTATGACCCGTGAAACATGGTAATCGACTAATACATATGCTAGTCCAGTTATATGTGTCCTCATATGATTATCGACTAGGGACCCCTTTTTAGAATGAACTTTATAAAGATGAACATAGAGTTTCACAAACAAGTCACGCACTTTGTTAATCAATATCCATGATGTTATTCAAAGAACAATCTCATAGTTCATGAATATTTATGGAAATATAATCATCTCTATGATTGCCTCTAGGGCATATTTCCAACAACATATACATATACATATACATATACATATACATATACATATACATATACATATACATATACATATACATATACATATACATATACATATACATATACATATACATATACATATACATATACATATACATATACATATACATATACATATACATATACATATACATATACATATGCTATTCTACAGCTGCGTGTAGAATAGCCTATTCTACTCCCCAGCCATTTAACACGTACCGACCGAGCCACTTATCACAGCACTCAAAGTAAGAAACTGTCCCAATGATTATCTACTACGTGGCAAAACACAAACCGTATCCCAACTAATAAATGACTAAAAAATGCTACTTCTAGTTTGTACATGAATCTTTCTTTTTTTGATTTAGCTATAAAATTCAAATGAGAATGATTTTGGTCTTCAAATTTTTTAGGATTGTAGAATCTCACATTCTCTACGTATGGTAATTTTTTTGAGAATTTTGAAAATATGTACAAGCGTTTTTCATGAACTTTAGAAAAGACTAGCTATGTTGCCTTTTACTATTCAAACAAATGACATGTTACGAGTTATTACAACAGATGTTACTATATCGAAACAAAGTGTTACACAACAACTTTACACAGGATATAGTAACACATTGAGTAATAGACAATAAAATGTTATTTTCTTGACAGTAAAAGACATCATATCCTAACGTTTAGCACTTTATCAATTTCATATCTTTCAAATGCGATTGAGTTTGGTCTTCAAATTTTATAGGGTTGTAGAAGCCCACCTCCCCTACGTGTGGTAATGTTTTTTGAGAATTTTTCAAACATTTTATTGTAGGTCTGACAAAGAGAACTAAATTCTTATTTATGAAAACCATAGGTACAGGTTTTCAAAAATTCTCAAAAAATTACTATATATAAGGAAGGTAAGATTATACAACCTTGTAAAATTTGAAGACCAAAATCAATAACAGCTAAAAGATATAAAAAAGACAAATTCGGTTAACTAGTGATTTTTCACTGTTTAGTGCTTTATCAATTTCATATCTTTCAAATGCGATTGAGTTTGGTTTTTAAATTTTGTAGTGTTGTAGAAGCTCACATCCCCTACATATGGTACTTTTTGAGGTTTTCTGAAAACTTGTACATATGATTTTTATAGATGTTACACTGTAAGTCTGCTTTAAACATGATATAGTAACACATTGAGTAATAGGCAGTAAAATATTATTTTTTGACAGTAAAAGACACTATATCCTGTTGTTTAGCATTTTATTATTTTCATATCTTTCAAATGCAATTGTGTTTGGTCTTCAAATTTTATAGGGTTGTAGAAGCTCACCTTCCGTACGTGTGGTAATTTTTTGAGAAATTTTCAAATATTTTACTACAGGTCCGACAAATAGAACTAAATTCTTATTCAAGAAAACCATATATACAGGTTTTCAAAAATTCTCAAAAAAATTACCATACATAGGGGAGGTGAGATTCTACAACCCTATAAAATTTGAAGACCAAAATCATCATCATTTGAAAGTTATGAGCAAATGAAAAAAAGAAAGATTCATGTAAAAAAAAGTAGTATTTATTAGTTATAAACTATTCGTTGCATGGGAGACGTTACTGATTGGCTTACATGAATGGTTTGAACACGTTTATGCCTTGATTTTGCATGACGTCAAGTTACGACCGGGTTACGACCAGTGTGAGGGGGTTTATGGCTCGTGCGTAGAATAGGTAGCGCTGCGCGCTTGCGTAGAATAGCACTACCGTATATATATGTATATGTATATATCTGTATGTGTATATGTATATATATGTGTGTATATCTATATATGTATCTGTATATATATGTGTGTGTGTCTGTATATATGTGTATATATATGTATATATGTATATGTAAATATATATACACACACATATATACATACATACATATATATATATGTACATACATACATATGTACATACATACGTACATAACCTGGGCGCCATGATCTAAAAAGGATATTTTCTTAATGTATTTTCATGTGAAAGTTTTTGAAATTTTTAGGATGCTGAGTTTAACTAGTTTACTAACTAGTTCAAACAAGTTTGAACTGAAATTCAAACTATAGCTTCCCTTTTATGATAGTTTGGTTGTAGGTATATGCTGATTATATATATAAATCAGCAAAGCATGTGATCTAAACTTGCTCAAAATCTTTGAATTCGAGTATATATTTTTCAAAGTATGTGTTTCATTTGAATTGTTATAGATGGGTATTGACGAATACTTATAACAGGGGTACCCCAACGGCCCAAGGTGACCAGCCGGCGGCCTCAAGCACAGCTCTAGCCCAACAGGCCGCTTCCAGCCCACTAGCGACCGAAGCACCTGCAAGGCCACACGGGACTTCCCATCCCGACCGACAGAAGAGAATGTCTCCGACCAAGCGGGGCTCCCGACCCCCGCCACGAGACGTCCCTTCCCGACCAATCGAAGGAAATGTCTCGATCGAGCTAAGCTCCCGACCTCCTCGTGAGACGGCCCCGGCTCCGACCAAGCAGGCTCCGACCCTCAAAGCGGTCGGGATCCCCGACTCGATCGTGCCAAGACAACCTCGCCAAGGGCGGCGTGTCGAAGCCTCTACCGGACAACCGCCACGCACCCTACGAACGGGTCAATCAAAGTGACTATACAAGGGCGGTGGCTCCTTCCCCGAGGGTTTAATGATGATCAAGTCATGCTCCCGATCCATCACCGGTCACATACAAGATGCGAAGACACGCCTCTCCCGAGGCAACACCCACGTCGAGCACAAAGAACGCCAACACCCGTAAGGTTCGCAGAGGGCGTACGCCGCTTTCCGGAAATATCTAACCGCCCGACCGACTAAGCTACCGACCCAAAGATGGGCAAGGCGAGCGATGATCAGTCAACAGAACGAAGGACCGAAGCTCCTAGTGTAGGTCGTCTCGTCCTCTCCCAATTCTCGATGTAACCCGCCCCTTCCTTTCGTATAAAAGGAGGCAGGAACTCCGTAAGCGGAGGAGAGAGCGCCATCAAACCCATCTCGCTAAGTCATTGGCACTCGCTTGTAAACTTTGTGCATCATCATGCATCAAGAGAATACAACGCCACCGCATCGAATCGGAGTAGGGATCTTCGGCCCGAACCAGTATACATATTGGACTTCTGAGTCTAACCATTCAGGGAGTGGAACGCGCGACCCCTTAGACTTACAAATTTACTTGCCGGTGCTCGAAACGCCGATAGTTGGCGCGCCAGCGAGGGTCTTCGTGCGTCTTCATCACCATCTCCGATTCCGCTTGCCTCCTCGATGGCATCTTCCACTGCGCGACGCATGGGTGCTGGGAAGCAGATCCGCCGGCTCCCTCAACTTTGCCGTCACCTCGGCGGAGGGCTTACGCTCATCCCGCCGCCACCGAGTTCCGGCGCCATCAAAGCTCGGGCGACATCTCCGACGATTTCGTAAGCTCCGGCTGTGGCGCCGCGAGTCCTGCAGCCGGAGCCCGAGGAGCGCCCGCCACGCCCGCGAAAGCTCCGCTGGCTGGGACAGTGGCCGTGTCACCTCCCGCAGCTCGTAACTTGTGGCTATGGCGGCCACGTGCGGCCTCTATCCACGAGCCGCCGGAAGACTCTTCCACCACGACTCCAGCCCTCCGTCACGGAGTACCGCTCATGACGGCACTCGCGAGTGCAACATGGCGGCACGGCCGATTAATCATAACCCCGCGATTCACGGGGCCCTTCCGCGCGACCGAGGCGCAGGAGGGGAACACCCAGCAGCGTCGAACGCGCTCAAGCCCGCCGCCGAACTCCAGCGACAACGCCAAGAGCCGGATAGGCAAAGGGTCGAGCTCGACCAACTCGTGCCAACTCGAGCGGGATGAGCCCGCGACTCAAGAGAGTGCCCGGCGCGCACGACGCGCGCCGCACACCACAAGTCGGGCGGAAGAATCCGACGGCCTCGGTTCTTCCCCATGCAAGCGTAACGTGGCGCACCGCGATGCCGCCGAGGCCTTCCGGCCGGCCGACCCGGAGGCCAAGGCCACGTACCAGAACCTTCGGGGGATGGTAGAGCGCGCGACCGTGCAACACATGCAGCCTCGGCCCTATCGCCCGGCGCCACCTCCGCCACGGGCCCGCACCGCCGCTTCGGCTGGTCCGGTCCGTGGCGGCGCCACACCACGAGCCGCCCTGCCTCGCGCACCTCGATCGCGCCGGCGCCTCGGACGCCTCGACGTTCGCGCCACCCTCGGCGCGGAGAAAGCGGCGGAGGAGGCCGCCCACTCACGATTGTGGACGGCGGGCGCCACCGCCGCAGCCAAGCCCCGATGGTCGGACCACGAGCCGCCAGGATCCGTCGGCTGGATTTCCGCGATTCCGGCGCCACCAACATCGCCAAGTACATCGGGGCCACGAACCTGTGTGTGCGCTTGAAGACTACCGGCTCGCATGCGGGCGGGGAGCGACGGATGATCTCTTCATCATCCAAGACTCTCCATCTACCTTGCGGACTCGCCCGAGCTTGGCTCAGTACTTGCCCGCCAAAACCATCGAGGCGGGCCGACTTGAAGACCTCTTCGTCGGCAACTTCGTGGCACTTACAAGCGCCCGCAACTCCTCGGGACGAAGAAGCAAGCGGCGGCAGTGAAACCCTCGGGATTATATCCGGCGTTTTCCGCTTGATCAACGAGCTCCCGACATCTACGACGCCGATGTCGTGGGAGCATTCATCTACGGTACTCTCCCGCAAGGCCACGGTACACAAACTGGTGCCTCAAGCCCAGACCACCAAGGAACTCCTCGACATCGCCACCAACCTCGCCTCCGCGAGGAGGTGTGGGGCTATCTTGGGAGGAAAGGCCCGACAAGAGCGGCGTCCGAATCATATCCCTTCCACCGCTCCGGCAAGCGGAAGTGGCATGGAAAACAGTCCGCGAGCCCTGTGGTCGCCATCGCCGACCGCTCGCCAAGCTTAGCGGCGCGACCGACCGGCCGTCGCCGACCACTTCGAGAAATTGATGGATGCCGTGCGTTCAACCACGGGTTCCCGTCAAACATAAGTACCGGATGCGAAGTCACGAGGCACTTCCTTTCCTGCGCCCCACGACGCCACGGACAAAGGAAAGAAGCTACCACGCCCCACGGCCGCGGAGAAGAAGCGGACGACGAGTTCCCCGAACCCGACGGCCGCCTCATGATCTTTGGCGGACGGCGTGTTACGCCGACAAGCGTCGGCTCAAACCGCCACCGTGAGGTCCACTCCGCTTCACTAGCCGCCCTCAATACCTCCGGTGGTCGAATTCGATCACCTTTGATCGGCCGATCACCCGACCACGCCCCCGCCAGAAGATACTGCGGTGGTCGACCCATCGTGGGAAGAAGCGCCACCAAGTCGCTCATGGATGGCGGCGCCTCAACATCATCTACGTGGAGACGCTCGACGCCATGGGGATTCCTCGTTCGAGTCTCCGACCGAGCAAGGCTCCTTTCCACGGCGTCATCCCTGGCCAACAGGACCATCCGCTCGGGCAGATCGACCTACCCGTCACCTTTGGGGAACCAGGGAATTTCCGCACCGAGACCCTCACTTTTGAGGTTGTGGATTTCTCCGGCTCCTATCACGCCATCTTGGGGCGGCCATGCTACGCCAAGTTCATGGCAGTCCCCAGCTACGCCTACCTCAAACTGAAGATGCCTGGGCCACGAGGAGTCATCACCGTGGCATCATCTTTCCGGCTTGCCTACAAGCGCGAGCGCAGAAGGTTGAGGCTTCGCCTCGGCAGTCATCGCGTCTGCCGAGCTCGACAACCTCAGGAGGGAAGCCTCCGAGTCCGCCCCCGAGTCCAGCAAGTCGGGGGCGGGATCCTTCAAGTCCGCCGAGGACACAAAGAAGGTCGCGGTCGATCCCTGCGATCCGACCAAGACCGTCCGGGTCGGAGCCACGCTCCCCGCCAAATAGGAAAGCGCGCTCGTCGGCTTCCTCCGCGCCAACAATGACGTCTTCGCATGGAGGTCCTCCGACATGCCAGGAATCCCAAGGGAAGTCGCCGAGCACTCCTTGAGCATCCGACCAGGCTCAAAGCCGGTCGCCCAACGCCTGCGCCGCTTCGACGAGGAGAGGCGCAGGATCATAGGGGAGGAGATCGCCAAGCTTTTGGCTGTAGGGTTTATAAAAGAGGTCCGCCACCCCGAGTGGCTGGCCAACCCTGTACTTGTAAAAAAGAAAAATGGGCAATGGAGAATGTGTGTTGACTACACAAGTCTCAACAAAGCGTGTCCCAAGGACCTGTTCCCCTTGCCCCGCATCGACCAAGTCGTCGACTCCACCGCGGGGTGCGAGTCTCTTTCCTTTTTGGATGCCTACTCGGGCTACCACGGATAGCATCAAGGAGTCCGACCACTCGCGACTTCCTTCATCACGCCGTTCGGCTCGTTACTACGCACGTTACAATGTCGTTCGGCCTAAAGAACGCGGGCGCTACGTACGGCGATGTATGCAAGCGTGCTTCAACAACGGATCGGCCGCAGCGTTGAGGCCTATGTTGACGACATCGTCGTGAAGACCGAGAATGCGCACGACCTTATTGCCGACACGGAAGAAACTTTTGCGAATTTCTGACGGTTTCGTATAAAGCTCAACCCCGAGAAATACGTCTTCGGGGTCCCCAAGGGGAAGCTGCTCGGCTTCATCGTCTCTGAGCGAGGAATCGAGGCCAATCAGGAGAAGATCTCGGCGATCGCAAGAATGGGCCCGATTCCTAATCTCAAAGGGGTCCAGAGGCTAGCAGGGTGCCTTGCCGCCTTGAGCCGTTTCGTGTCTCGCCTCGGTGAGCGCGGAATGCCGCTCTACAGGCTGCTCAAGAAATCCGACCGCTTCAGCTGGACCCAGGAGGCTCGAAGCCTCACCTTTGCCAAGGCCTTCCTATCCTCACCTCCAATCACGGTCGCCCTGCACAGCGAACCGCTGCTCCTCTACATCGCCGCCATCGCTCAAGTCGTCGGTCACGGCCCTTGTGGTGGAACAGCGGAGGAAGGCCGTGAACTCAAGGTACAACGGCCAATCTACTTCATCGCGAGGTTCTTTCGAGTCCAAGGCTCGGTACCGCAGTGCGAGGCGCTCTCGCGGTGCTCACCGCCAAGAGAAAGCTCGTCCATTACCCGACCAAAGACGCCATCACTGTGGTGACCGCATCCCGCTCGGCGAGATCGCCCACAACCGCGGCGCCTCGGGAGGATAGCCAAGTGGCGCTCGAGCTCGTGATTACGGCATAACGTCGTCCCTCGGACGGCGATCAAGTCGCGAGCCCTGCGAGACTTCATCGCCGAGTGGACCAAGCCGAGCGCCACCGTGTCGAGGACCCGAGTCTTGGACAATGTACTTTGATGGATCCTACACCAAGAACGCGCGCGAGCGCAGGAGTAAATCATCATTTCCCACTCGGGAACAAACTTCAATCGCCATCGTTGCTCTTCGACGCGACCAACAACATCGCCGAGCACGAGGCTCCCGTCAACGGTCTCGGATCATTGCCGACCTCGGCCTTTCGCCGACTCTGCGTCCATGAGGACTCCAAGCTTGTCATCGAACACGTCATGAAGGCTTGAGCCGCGAGGCGCCGTATGGCTGCATCTTGTCGGGAAGTGCGCAAGCTCGAGGAGCGGTTCAAGGGTTTCGAGCTCCACCACGCCTACAGAGCGCCACAGCAGTGAGGCCGATTGCCTAGCCAATCTTGCCTCCAAAGAAAGGGTCGATCCACCCGGATCTTCGTCTGCGACCTCCGCAACCTTCCATCCAGCTTGGACTCGGTGGCGGCGGTCTCCGATTCACCTAGCACGGTCACCCGGCCGCGCGGTCGGGCGCAGACTTGGTCGGATCAAACGCGACATGTTGGCGGTGAACCGACGGAGGAAGCTCTTCATCAATCGCTTGGCGGATGGGTCGCCGCCCCGACCGACCGAGGCCGGCGCCTCGCTCGGCGGGCAAAATCTTTCGTCCTGGTCGGCCTAGACCTTTACAAAAGGAGTCCCTCCGAGTCCTCTAGAGGTGCGTTCTGGCCGACCAAGGGAAGCATTCCGCCGATATCCATGGCGGGTCTGCGGCCACCATGCGCACCCGATCCTCGTTGGAAAGGCCTTCCGGCAAGGTTTTATTGGCCGACCGCCGTGTCCGACGCCGAAGCGGATCGTCGCGCACTGCGAGGGTGCCAATTCTTTGCCGGCAGACACATCTCGCGGCTCAAGCCTTGCAGGCGATCCTCATCACTTGGCGTTTGCGGTTTGGGGACTTGATCCGGTCGGGCCCTTCAAGAAAGCGCCCGGGCTTTACTCATCTCCTAGTCGCGATGGATAAATTCACCAAGTGGATAGAGGCCAAGCGGTCGTGAACGTCACATCGGTACAAGCGCCATCTTCTTCGCGACATCATTTTTGGTTCGAGTCCCCAACTTTATCATCACCGACAACTAACGCAGTTCACGTGAAAGGAGTTCCTCGAGTTCTGCGGCGACTTCAACATCCGTGTCGATTGGGCGGCCGTGGCCCATCCGCGGACTAACGCCGGTCGAGCGTGCAAGCGGCATGATCCTTCAAGGACTCAAGCCACGGATCTTGATCGGCTCAAGCACTTCGCGAGGCGGTGGGTGGCCGAGCGCCTCCGTCCTCTGGAGCTGCGGACCACGCCACCCGGCGGCGGGTTTACACCGTTCTTCATGGTGTTCGCGCAAGCCGCCTTGCCAGCAGACACTGGGTATGGCGCCCCAAGACTACAAGCCTTCGATGAGGCTCGGGGGCTTGCCTCGCAACAAGACGCCATCGACCAGCTCGACGAGGCACATGACGTGGCCATCCTGCGATCAGCGAAATATCAACAAGCTCTGCGACGCTACCACACCGCGGGTTCGAGGGCGATCCTTTATTTGGCGACCGGTCTGCGCGGATCCAAACCAGCAAAGACAAGCACAAGCTATCGCCGCCCTGGGAAGGCCCCTTCACCGTCGTAGAGGTTCTCCGACCTGGCACCTTTCGACTCAAGGACGCCGACGGTCGCATCCTTCTGAACGCTTGGAACATAGAAAAGTTAAGGCGATTCTATCCCTATACTCTTTTCTTTTTCCCTGGCGTAGTCTTTACCCTTATCTTTCCGAGCACCTGGCCGCCCTGCGACGCTCGGGGGCTGCCCCTTGGCGCCCCCGTTCAGGCCACCTCTAGTCGACGTTTATGCGGGTCGGTGACCTGACTAACCATAAGGTCAATCCCGAGCGGTAACCCTCTCGACTCAAGCGTTACGGCCTACGCCCCAGCGGCTATGGTTGCTAAGTAGCGCTTCGCGGAAGAAGGAAGTGCTCGAGTGGAGTGACCTTTTAGTCAGTCGGGAACACTCCTCCCCCGCGCAAACTCGGCTAGCTCGCGCGCTCATGCGGGTCGGTGACCTGACTAACCATAAGGTCAATCCCGAGCGGTAACCCTCTCGACCCAAGCGTTACGGCCTCGCCCGCGCTATGGTTGCTAAGTAGGCGCCGAAGAAGGAATTGCCCGAGTGGAGTGACCTTTTAGTCAGTCGGGAACACTCCTCCCCCGCGCAAACTCGGCTAGCTCACGCGCTTGTGCGGGTCGGTGACCCGACTGGTCACGAGGTCCTCCCCATGCGGTAATCCTCTCGACCCAAGTGCTATGGCCTCGCCCGGCTATGGTTACGACACTCGCGGAAGAGGAAATGCCCAAGTGGAGCGATCTTTTGTCGATCAGAACACTCCTATCCTCACAAGTGCGCATAAGCGCTAAGTAACCAAGATTCCTATCCTCTTAGCCCTCTCGAAACAACCCGACCTACGCATAAGTGACCTTTGCTTTGTCCTTAGAGCTATGGCGGTCAAGCGTTCGCCAAAACATAAAAGGGCAAAGGCGTCTTTGGAACTTGTTAACCTTAAAAATTGCTTGCAGTATGATAGTCTTTACAAATTAAAAGAAGGTTAAATCTAAGCTGCTTTGTCCTTCCTCGAGGCGACTGCGGCGAGGCGTGGTGGCGACCTCGAGCGTCTGATTCTACCGGGAGCTCGAACACATCGATCTCTCCGTCGGTCGGTTCCGGTGATGCCATCGCTCACCACCGCGAGGTCAATACCATCGTAGTGCGAGATGGTGTTGACGTGAGGAAGCTCAAGCGCCGCGCCGCAATCACCGCCTTCTCAACGCGCTCGGAACTTCGGGCTAGCGAGGGCGCCAGAGCGCTCGGGCTTCTGCGGCTCCAGGACTGTGGCGCGACGTCTGGCGGCCTTGCGAAGGCCTCAGCCTTCGCGGCCGGCTCGGCTGCCGTTTCGGCAACCTCGGCGCCGCGAGCCCGCCCCGCGCCGTGACCGCCGCCACGGGCTGCTGGCGTCGCCCTTCCGCTCTCAACCGCGAGGCCCAAGTTCTTCTCGCCTCTATAGATGGCAACGGCGCGGATGATCACGACTTACGAAAAGTGCCTGCAGAGTTAAATAAGAAGTTGAGACCCTTACACCGCGGAGTTCGCGAGTTCCGACCTCTTGCTTGACCGCCTCGTAGGAGGTCTTCAGGAGGACAGATCCTTCCGAGCGGCCTCCCGCCGGGCGGACTTCGGTCGGCGTCGCCGAGCACGTCTCGCTCGGTCGCAGACGGTTTACTGCGCTTGCGCTGCCCTCGAGCGGTGGTGGCGGCATCCCTAGCGACGGTGGCTTTCGCCAAGGAGGACTCGAGCTCGCCACCTTCATCCTCGGGACCAGGCCCCAGCGCTCATCGAAGAGAGCCTTAGCGGCCCTCAAGCTCTGGCGGACCTTCGCGCCTCGACCGCCTCACGCTCGGCGCCTCTTGAGCTAAGCGCAACTCAAGCGCGGCCGATCGCATTCTTCCACGATACCGCTACCGGCTGTCCGAGCAAGCCCGCAGATCTTTGCAAGGTGATGACTAACCGTTAGTCTCACGCGCAGCGTCGTCGAATTTTATAAGTTGGGTTCTTTCGCCAACTTACGGTGTCGGCTTGACTCCCGACCATCGCGCCCAACGCCGGTGGAAGATTCCAAACAAAGAGTCGGGCCCTTTCGGACCGGCTCCATCTCCGCTTCGGCGTCGTAACGCCTTGTCAAGAGCGACCCACTCGCTCTCTTACATTCTCGCCCACCGACCCGACTCGGGGCCTCTCCGGCAGCGGGCCTCGGTCGTCGCTCGGGCGGGCGCTACCCGTCGAGCACCATCGGCAGCGATGGTAGGATTGGTCCCCAGGGTCCCTCGGCGACCTCCGCTGTGGGACCTCGGTCGGCACCTCCCTGTGGGCGGTCGGGCACCTCGGCACCGGCGCCGTCTCGGGTAGCACGATCGCCGGCGGCGCCGCCATCTCTTCCTCCGCAGGATGACCACATCGGACGGTGTCCCCAATCAGCGTCGGAGCTCCTCGCCTCGACCTCACGGGCGGCGTGCCCTGGTCGCCCGACACCACGATCGGCGCCGACCCGATCGGCGCCTCGAACTTCTGCGGCGTTGTCCCTTGCGGAACCGCTGACGGGACGCGCCACGGTCACACCGATATAGGCGCTGTGACGTGGCAAAACTCTAAAAAGCGGTTCGACGGCTTTTTCGCAAAAATGTTTGAACAAAAGAAAAGAAGTACTTATCGAGCCGGCGGGGCGCGGCGGCAGCGCTCTCTTCATCGGTCCCCCTCCGAGGGGCGGATCATCGGTCGCTTCCTAAAGCTGCCTCCACCAAAGCGCGACGATGGCGGCGATCGCACCCTCCGCCCGCGCCCTCACCGCGGTGCCTATGGTGTTCCCCCCGCGAGTCCACGGCCGGATCACCGCGGTCGGTGGTCGGCGAAACCCACGGTACGTGGTCGGGTGCTTCCTTCTTGTCGGTGGAGGTTGCACCTGGCAGTGGCCTCGACACGTCCTCGCGCGCGCGCCCTCGCCATGGCGCTCCTTCTTCTTCTTCTTCCTCTCTCCTCCTCCGCTTCTTGCGGAGGAGTCGAAGGCCAGCCTTCTTGACCTTCGCATTTGCCGCCCTCACCTCCTTATCTCCGGGAGCGGTGCGGAGGACATGCCCAAGAGTCCCTAGAAGATAAAAGCTTTGGTCGGACCAGCGTTAAGCGCAAAGAAAAGAGGCGGGAAGAAGTCCGGCCGACCTACGATTTGGAGGTGGGCCGTCAAGAATGGCTCGGGTGGCGCTGCGCCTCCGTGGCGCTTCCTCCCATGGCGGCGCCACGGGCCGACCTCCGTCGCGGCGGCTCGGGCTCCGCCATCCTCATCCGGTCGGACGCTCCCGCACGGAACAGGCGGAGTGCGTGCGCGAGAGGTTGCACGCGCATCCCCATGAAGGCGCGCACGACCACGTCCCCGGTGAGCCCTTGCCTCCTTAGGGCCCCGACCGCTCCACGATCGGGGTCACCTTGTTCTTCTCGCTTCGGCGCCCAGTTCCACTCCTCCCGCCACGGGAAGTTTGCGGTGAAGGGCGGGCGTATCTCCGGCGTTCGAGCATAGAACCACTCAGAGCGCCACCCCTTGTTGGACGACGGCAGCTTGACCTCGAGGTACTCCGTGCTCCGGCCGGACCGAAGCTGGAGGGCCAGGCCACCAATGGGCGCCGTGGCGTCCGTCGGCTTGTCCTTCCAAAGCCTCGCTTGAAAAAAATGCCTCCACAACGCCCAATGCGGCTCGATTCCCAGGAAAGCCTCGCAAAGGGTGATGAATATGGCGATGTGGAGGACCCCGTTGGGGTTAAGATGGTGCGCCTCCGCTTTGTAATGGAAGAGCAGCCCCCGGACGAACGGGTGCAACGGCAAGCCGAAGCCGCGCTCGAAGAAAGAGGCAAGCACCATGACCTCGTCGTCCCCCGGCGAGGGGGCAGCCGCTCCCGTCGGCACCCTCCAACCGGAGAGATCTTGCGCAGGGAGGAAGCCCTTCTTCACCAAGCCAAGCGCGCGACTGGTCTGGGCGGAGCACTCCGGCCACGACATCTTTGCGAAAGAGGCGACGGAAAGGCGAGGAGAAGAGAAGGCTGAGTTTTCTTTTCTTTGGCTCTTTGTTGATCCTTTTTTGTCTTAGGGACAGGAGGCGAAGAAAGCAAGCAAGCGTAACTACTCAAAGCGCCCCGGCAACGTATATATAGAAGACGAGCAGGCGCCGACCGAACAGGCGCCCCCTCGAGCGAAGCGTCGTGCCCACTCACGCCAGCCTGGTAACTCCCGGTTTCCAATTCCACTCCGCATTTAATCGACAAAGCGGCGAGCCATAAAGCCGCCACCCCGGCAAGCGTCCTAACCTCTCGGTCTCCGCCTTGAGTCCAAGACGGTTGCTCGGCACGCGCGAGAGGCCCACTGGGCCGCTGCGGCCCCGAAGCGGCAAAAGCTCCGTGGCTTGCGCCGGGGGCCCAGCTAAAAGCTGCGGGTTCAAAAGGCCTACCCGCGGATGGGCGTAAGGCGCCCAACAAACTTGAGCGAGGGGCAAGTATGAGGTGAGCCCCACGGTGGGCCCTCGGTTAGGTCTACCGACGACCCAATCACCTCTACTCGCGCCCGAGACCATACTTCACACTCTCCCGGAGCTCATCGATGGCGGCGCCCGGTATGCCTGGGTCGCGAGCGACCCGGGGCCCATACTGGATTGAGTAGAAAGGTTTTTAGGTCGCCCACGGCAGGCAGGACACCCTACTGCGGGACCGTCAGCTCGGAAGGGTCCCCTTGGCGGGACCCTCGGGACCCACTCGGACTACCTATTATAAGCTCCACAAGCACGGCGTTCAAACCAGCGCGGTAAGCGCGTCGCTCACCCCCTCCGGGTCCCACACTGCGGATGGGGTATACGTGTGGGATAGACGGTGGCCACTCCTCTCGCAGCTCCCCGCGCGGACGAGGACTGGGATAGATGCCTACGCCCGGCCACGACGAAAGCGAGCCTCGCCCGGCTATGGCGAAAAGCGAGCCTACGTCCAACTACGACGTAAAGCGAACCTACGTCCGCCACGGCGTTAAGCGAGCACTCGGACACCCGAACCTCGCGCAGAGGCATCGCGATCGCCCCCGCCGACCAAGGCGCGGTCTAGCTACGACGTTAAGCGAGCACTCGGACACCGAACCTCGCGCGAGGCATCGTGGTCGTCCTGCCGACCAAGGCGCGGTCTAGCTACGACGTTAAGCGAGCACTCGGACACGAACCTCGCGCGAGGCATCGCGGTCGCCCCGCCGACCAAGGCGCGGTCTAGCTACGACGTTAAGCGAGCACTCGAACACGAACCTCGCGCAGAGGCATCGCGGTCGCCCTGCCGACCAAGGCGCGGTCTAGCTACGACGTTAAGCGAGCACTCGGACACCGAACCTCGCGCAGAGGCATCGCGGTCGTCCTGCCGACCAAGGCACGGTCTAGCTACGACGTTAAACGAGCACTCGGACACCCGAACCTCGCGCAGAGGCATCGCGGAGGCATCGCGGTCGCCCCTGCCGACCAAGGCGCGGTCTAGCTACGACGTTAAACGAGCACTCGGACATCCGAACCTCGCGCAGAAGCATCGCGGTCGCCCCTGCCGACCAAGGCACGGTCTAGCTACGACGTTAAACGAGCACTCGGACACCCGAACCTCGCGCAGAGGCATCGCGGTCGTCCCTGCCGACCATGGCACGGTCTAGCTACGACGTTAAACGAGCACTCGGACACCCGAACCTCGCACAGAGGCATCGCGGTCGTCCCTGCTGACCAAGGCACAAGGTAAACTCATTACGAAGACATCCATAAAGGAAAAAGAGATTTCATTATAGGCCAACAGGCTCAAACTTTACACAACTTTGCAATATAGTACTCGACAGATACAAGAATAGTTACGCTACACTACGGCAGGACCTCCTCCGCGCCAAAGCCTTTTAACATCCGTACGGCATCGACGGCATCGGCGGCACCGACGGCATGTTGGTAGGCCCTTGCCTGGTCGACGGGATGGCCGCCGCAGCTGCGGAACGGTACGCCGATGCGCCTCCTACCGTTCAGCGACATCGACGCAGCCGCACCAACTACAGTCGGTGTCCTCGCGCCATCGCCTCTAGGAGGGCCCCCCTTGCTACCTTGAGTCTCGGACGACCTCGGCGGCGATCGACGGCAAGCGACATCATGGGCTGCGACTTCTTCCTCCCGGTTCGGCCATCGCCTAGTCGAACTCAGCCCAAAGCTCAGCCAAAGGGTCTTCTTCTTCTACCCCGACATCATCACCAAAACCGAAGACTAAAGGGTGCCCGAAGCCATATCAAGAAAACAAAAGGATTCTCGTCTAAAGGTTTATCCTCAAACAAGCCATAGCATCCTTATATACCGGACGGAGGAGGTTGAACGTCTCTGAATGAATGCAAGCATCGGAAACGGCGCCCACCGTAACCCGGCGCCCGTAAGACGAGCGGGCAAGGCGCGCCCAGTCGTGCGCGGCATGCACAACGAGGTAATTCAAAGCCCCCGACGGTTCGAATGCCCCAGGCAGAATTCCAGGGCAGCCGTCGGATGCGTTGGGGCACACCTGGCACAAATCGCTTGACCTAATCGGACGGGCCAACCACTCGGGCGATCACCATTCTCATCCAAGATCAATCCCGGCCGAACCGCCAAATCACTCGGGGTTCGGAGGCTACCGACGAATACTTATAACAGGTTACCCTAACGGCCCAAAGTGACCACCGGCGGCCTCAAGCACGCTCTAGCCCAACAGCCGCTTCGACCCACTCACCGATCAAGCACTGCAAATCACACGGACTTCCTTCCCGACCGACCGAGGAATGTCTCCGACCAAGCGGGCTCGACCGATCGTGCCAAGACAACCCCGCCAAGGGCCGCGTGTCGAAGCCTCTACCGGACAACCGCCACGCACTTACGAACGGGTCAATCAAAGTGACTATACAAGGGCAGTGACTCCTTCCCGGAGGGTTTAATGATTGACCAAGTCATGCTCCCAATCCCATCACCGGTCACATACAAGATGTAAGACACGCCTCTCCGAGGCAACACCCACGTCAGTGCAAAGAACGCCAACACCGTAAGGTTCGCAGAGGGCGTGTACGCCGCTTTTCGGAAATACCTAACCGCCTCGACCGACTAAGCTACCGACCCAAGATGGGCAAGGCGAGCGATGATCGGTCCAGAACGAAGGACCAAGCTCCTAGTGTAGGTCGTTTCGCCCTCTCCCAATTCTCGATGTAACCCGCCTTCCTTTCGTGATAAAGGAGGCGGGAACTCCGTAAGCGGAGAGAGAGCGCCATCAAACCCATCTCGCTAAGTCATTGGCACTCTCGCTTGTAAACTTTGTGCAGTCATCTGTACTGAAGAGAATAAGACGCCACCACACGAACTGGAGTAGGGATCTTCGGCCCGAACCAGTATACATCTTGGACTTCTGAGTCTAACCATTCAGGGAGTGGAACGCGCGACCCCTTAGACTTACAAATTTACTTGCCGGTGCTCGAAACGCCGACAGGTATATACCCTAGAACTAAATTTTTTGAAAAATATACTCGAATATGGCTTGAATTTGCGCTTTTGAAATCATGGTGCCCCATTTCGACTTCATATGTGTGTGTGTGTGTCGTAGGTGTCTTCGCTACTGCCACCGTTCAAAAAAAAGTTTAAAAATTCAGAGAGTTTCAAAGCACGTCTCAGAGGATTTAAAAACTAGAACACAAGTTTGGAAGTCGAAACTTCAAGTTTTAGAACAATATAGTTTTAACCGAGTTTCTACATAAACTTCATTTTTTGGAGAGTTTTGTACAAAAAGGTTGCAACAATTAAAGTGGGTTTCAAGAGTTTCAGTGAAGGCAAACAATTTTCAATCAAATTCATAAAAAAGTTGGAACTGTTGGAGAACCGTTAGGAGCTTACCAACAACGAAAACATCAACGGGCCTCACGCTACTGCGCTCACCTGCGACCCCATGGTCGGTCTCTGCCATGCTCGCTTATAGCCTCACACTCCTTGCAATGCTCGCCTTAGGCTTCGTGCTCGTCGAGCCATCACAGATACTCACCTTGCTCCCTGTGGCCACGCAGTTGTAGGTCTCATAGGTGCAGTCACCGCATCGCCTCATCAGGTGCCTATCGTTGGTGGTGAATCGGCTGCTAGTGTCACGTGAAGAGAGATGAGAATAGGAAAGTCTTGCTGGAATCTGGATCGATGGAGAAATGAGAATATGCACATGTTGAGTGAGGGAGACTTGGGAACACTACTACAGAACAGCTAATCCTTGCCGGCATATCACTGCCGGTTAGGACCCAGTCGGCAGTGATAACGTATCTCTGCCGGTTCGAAAGTTAAGTTGGGGGGGATAACTTATCACTGCCGGTTCATGCAACCAACCGGCAGTAAAAAGCAAGATATCACTGCCGGTTTGAGACAACAACCGGCAGAGATATATCACTGCCGGGTCGTGCTTAAACCGGCAGGGATACTTGCATTTTCACTGCCGGGTTAAAGCAAGGACCGGCAGTGATATTATCTTCCCGCGCAGTATGTTTTTCGCGCGCATTCAGAGCTTATCACTGCCGGTTCTGCGCAGAACCGGCAGTGATAAGTGTTCTATATAACTGAGACCCCTGCCTCCCGACCGATCGAGCAAAGACAGAGAGGCGCTCTGTCTTTGCTCGATTTGCATATTGCAACGATCTGCTGCCGAAAAATTTGTTAAAATTTGTATTGTACTTCTTTTCGAGGTTAGTAATTTGATCCAAGGTTACAAAAACCGCCGAAATTCGGCGAAATCTCGCCGAAATCTCGGATTTCGGACCCCAGCGAGTTTGCATAGACCGGCCGGATGTAAAAATCCGAAAAAAATTTGAAATTGCTACAGTATATTTCGGATTTTTTATTTTTTCGGCGAGATTTCGGCAAAAACCGCCGAGATTTCGGAATTTTAAACCGGCATTTCGGCAGAACTCTCTGAATTTTAAAAAATTGAGAATGCATTTTCATGCTATGAAAAATTTATGGGAGTATCATAAGATATGTAGGATAATACATAAAATTTATGAAAATATTTTAACATCATTTGTTATGTTTTAAAAATAAAAATCAGAAATAGGATAAACATCGGTTCACGGGACCACTTGAAGTGGTCCGCAAGAAAGTTCGTTCACGCGGACCACTTCCAAGTGGTCGGCGTGAACTCGCTCACGTTATGAAAATATTTTAACATCATTTGTTATGTTTTAAAAATAAAAATCGAAATAGGATAAACATCGATTCCACGCGGACCACTTGAAGTGGTCGGCGCAACTTTCATTCACGCGGACCACTTCCAGTGGTCCGCGTGAACTCGCTCACGTTATGAAAATATTTTAACATCATTTGTTATGTTTTAATCTCTATTTTTGTAAATAATAAAAAATTGCCACGTGGATTTTTACATAATGACAAAAAGGTGTATTTTCAAATGTTGAAATAATAAAAACTTGTTAGATGGATATTTACCTAATAAAAAATTTTTGATATATTTTAATGTACTCAAAGTATATCCTAAGTGCTTACAATTTTTTCCAAATTTGTAAATAATAAGGAATTGCAAGATGGATATTGACGCAATGAAAAAAGATTGATATATTTGGATATAGTCTAAATATATCATAACTATTTACAATTATTTTCATTTTTTACAATACTAAAAAATTGCTATATGGATATTTACATAACGGAAAAAGGTTGATGTATTTTAATATAGTAAAAATTGCTACATATGTTTTTAAATCTAATTGTCTACAATTATTTGTTATTTGCAATTATATGCGTATGTAATGTTTGATTTAATTAATTGTAGATGGACCGAAGGTGGATGTATGACACGGACCGTTGTGGGCGAGTTTTTAATGGTGTGAGTTATTTTCTAAACGTGGTCGCGCGCACAAGTCGAAGAATCGGCGGACTACATGTGCTGTCCATGCGTGATTGCAAAAATCGAAGTCGTTTTCTACCATAGAGTCGATACGTGCACACTTGCTTCAAGAGGTTTCAAGGTGGCTATACTGTTGGACCAAGCACGCGAAGATGAGATTGTACATGAAGGGCAACACATTATTGAAGATGACGGAGACAACGGTATGGCGGCAGCTTGAAGATACGCTTGTCGAGAGCCACGACGAAGATCCGGATCAAATGTTGCGTGATGGGGAGGAGACTTCACGAGTGAAAGAGAGTTTCAAAAGTTCCAACATATGGTACAGACTCCACGACACCATTGTACCCAGCCGCAAGGAGGAGCACAAAAATTGCGATCGTGCTTACACTCTCGCAGCTTGAAGGCAAGCAATGGTTGGTCCGATAAGAGCTTCACCGAGCTCTTATGTCTCTTGGGGATTTGCTTCCGAGGGTAACGTGTTGCCTACAAGTACGCATCGCCAAGCAGTTGTCCGCCCGCTGGGATTGGAAGTACAAAGGATACACGCATGTCCAAACGATTGCATGTTGTATCGCAATGAGTTTGCGGACTTGGATGGTGTGTTGTTTGCAAAGCAAAGCGGTATAAGGAACAACGATGAAGACATCGATAATGAAGATGTCGGGTGAAGCGTAAGAAGATGAGATCTCCCCGTAAGGTGGTGTGGTATTTTCCTATAATTCCCCGTCTGAATCGATTGTTTGCGAACAAAAGGCATGCCCAATTGCTACGATGGCACGCCGAAGAGCGTAAGAACGATGGAATGCTCAGACACCCTGCTGACTCTGTGCAATGGAGGAACATCGACAGAAAATATAAGAAGCACTTTGCATATGATGTAAGGAATATAAGGTTCGGGTTGAGTACGGATGGGATGAATCCTTTCGGTAACATGAGCAGTCGTCATAGCACTTGGCCGGTAACTCTATGTATCTACAACCTTCCTCCTTGGCTTTGTATGAAGCGGAAGTACATTATGATGCCACTACTGATCCAAGGGCCCAGGCAACCTGGCAACGCTATCGATGTGTACCTCAAACCATTGGTTGAAGATCTTCTAATCTTGTGGAACGATGGAGTACGGTATGAGATGAGTATAAAGAGAGAACTTTATCCTACGCGCATTGTTGTTCGTAACCATCAATGATTACCCCGCCCTTGGTAACTGTCGGGCCGGACGACAAAAGGCTTCAATGGATCGCCCAATACTTAGATGGTACAACTAGTCGGTGGTCAAGAACGTCGAAAAATGTCTTACATGCGGCATCGTAGGTTCCTCCGCAAGGATCACCCATACCGCAATAATAAGAAAGCTTTTGATGGGACAAAGGAGACCGCTTTAGCTCAAGAATCACACCGAGAGAGATATTTGCAGCTGTAAGGGATCTTAAAATTATCCACGGAAAGGGAGCAGCAAGACATCTATCCCGAGTTCCGTGATAAGGCTCCTTTGTGGAAAAAGAGATCGTATTTTGGGTCCTACCTTCGGCAAGACTTAGAAGTGCGACACGCAATCGACGTCATGCACATAGAGAAGAACGTTGTGATGACTTGCTTGGTATCTTCTTGGATATACCAGCAAAACAAAAGATACTCTCCAAGCACGGATGGACCTTGAAGATATGAAACTCGTGAAGGAGCTGCATCACGAGACATGCATACAGGGAAAAGTACCTTCCCGCACTGCTACACTGAGCAAGAAAGAAAAATTAGCTGTGCGAATGCTTGCACGGAGTGAAAGTTCCGTCCGGATACTCGCCAACATAAAGAGACTAGTCTCAATGAAAGACTTAAAATTAATTGGTATGAAGTCTCACGATTGCCACGTGATGATGACGTAGATGCTTCCAATTGCGATTAGGGTGTTTCGCGGAGAAAGTCCGAGACCCAATTGTGAAGTTGTGTTCATTCTTCAACGCGATTTCACGTAAGGCCATCGATCCATTGAAACTAGATAAGCTACAGAAGACGTGGTCCACACTCTTTGCGGGCTCGAGATGTGTTTCCCTCCATCTTTTTTTGATATTATGGTCCATCTCATTGTTCACATCGTGAAAGAGATACGGATTCTAGGTCCCGAGTTTCTACATCAGATGTATCCTTTTGAGAGGTTCATGGGGTCATAAAGAAATATGTTCAGAATCGACATCGGTAGGAAGGTTGCATTGCAGATGGTTGGGGAACCGAGGAGGTCATTGAGTTCTGCGTTGATTACATGGATCTCAAACCGATTGGTCTGCCTACATCACGACATGAGGGTAGGCTACAGGGAAAAGGGACACTGGGCGAGAAATCACTCCGTACAAACAATCTAGCTTCATTCACACAAGCACATTTCGCAGTTCTGGGACAATCAGTTGTGGTGGCCCCGTATGTCAACATGCACAAGAGCATGCTATCTAGAACAAACCCAACGAAGTCAGAGGGTTGGATCGCGAGAGAGCATAGACATAACTTCGGCGATTGGTTGCGTAGGCACATGATGCATACGGAGACAGAGTGCGCTCAGTTGAAAGTGTTGGCTCAGGGACCGTCCACTACAATTCGGACATTCCAAGGATACGACATAAATGGTTTTACTTTTTATACAAGAGCACAAGATAAAAAGAGCACCAACCAAAACAATGTATCCGTCATGGATGCCTCGACGAAGAACGGAGATAGGAAAACCTACTACGGATTCATAGAAGAGATTTGGGAGCTTGATTACGGACCTTTGAAGGTCCCTCTCTTCGTGCCAATGGGTAAGACTTCCAAGGGCATGAACATCGACAAATGCAGTATCACTACCGTGGACCTAAAGCTGGTCGGATCAGAGAAGAACCATTCGTACTTGCTAATTGTGTTACACAAATCTTTTTGTATCCGATCCAACTAACAAGGAGCGCCACGTGGTTATTCAAGGAAAAGAAGGATTGTCGGGTTGAGAATGTTGTCGACGAGGAAGAGTACAACCAATTCGATGAGCTTCCTCCTTTCGGAGAGGACGTTGACCTCGGTCTCATGGAAGAGAGTGAGGACGGTTACATACATACGCCGCGATCATGACGAAGGTCGAATCGTAGCTTAGTTGTCCTAATGAAATACATTTTATTTTCGATATGTAACAATTAATGTATTCTTTTGTCATATGTATCAATTTGTGTGAATTCTACTTCATCTGTGTGTTTTTTTTGTATTTGTGTGAATTTTTGAAGCGATGGTTGGTCTCTGCATTTGTTTGAATTTAAATCAAATATTACATGTCCTCAAGTATTCTTCCAAAATTTTAAAATTTGGATAAAATTGATAGGATTTCAAAGCAATCAAGAATTTGAATTTTTTATTTTGAAATATTAAAACTATGAAAACAGTGAGCACTCTGGATTTTTATAATTTTACAACTTTGTCAAAACTTAGGGAAATATTTAAATCAAATATTACATATCTCAAGAATTCCTCCAAAAATTTGGATAAAAATTGATAGGATTTAAAAACTCCCAAAGCAATCATCCTTTGAAAACTTTGACATAATTGACTGGAGCTTATCACTGCCGGTTGTATCATTAAGCCGGCAGTGAAGTGCTTTATCACTGCCGGTTTGTAGTATTAAGCCGACAGTGATAATCAAGTATTACTGCCGGTTTTTGTTTTGAACCGGCAGTGATAAATACTTTCACTGCCGGGTGTAGATACAACCGGCAGTGATAATGTATTATCACTGCCGGGTTGAGATTGAACCGGCAGTGATAAGTTTTTTCACTGCCGGGTTGAGCTTGAACCGGCAGTGATAAATACTTCCACTGTCGGGTTGAGCTTGAACCGGCAGTGATAATTCAACTATCACTGCCGGTTCTCTTTATTATTCGGCAGTGATAGTGTATCACTGCCGGTTTTTGTGTTGACCCGGCAGTGATACTCTAACCCTATAAATTCGAACACCGCGCCACTCAGCCCCTCATTTCCCCTTCAACCTGACGCCGCCACTTCGTCTCCTCACATCGCCCCGCCATCGCCCCGACCGTCGCCTCGACCTCACCGCCCGGACCTCACCGCCCCACCGTCGCCTCAACCTCACCGCCCGGACCTCACCACCCCGCCGTCGCCCGGACCTCACCGCCCCGCCGTCGGTCGTCATTTTCACTGTTCCTGGTAATTTTGTTGAGGATATGAGTCAAGCATCTCATGTCATGTCCTTGGGGTAGGCGTATGTAGGAAGCAATCCGGCCTTGCTAATCGTTCAGAAGGCCAAGAGAAATGCGTGGATGGTTTTGTGCGGAGAGGTGGTTGCTTGCCCCAATTTTTTGTATAATTGTGTCATTGTCCAAGAATCAGTTTAGATGACCAAGTTTACCATGGAAATATTGATAGTTTACATAAAACAAAATTAGTGGACAAACATCTTATCAATCACTACGATTCTAAGCTCTCCAAAGTCCAAGTCTATTGGTGGTTTAACCAAATCTAAGACTTTCTTTACAATGGTAAATTTTCTAAAGAATCACAGCGAATAACAAACCAAAAGATGAAATATTGTCAACTATGAATTACTCAGACACGAAAATGACTTGAAAGCCCAACCGGAGGAAAGTAACTCTATTTGAAGTTCCTAAACCAAAGCATTATGATTTTAGTAACCGGGATAGAAATTTCCAATGCTTAGTACACTAGGTGCGACTTTATTAACATTGATCACAATTATTAGGTTAATCAAAAATTTGATTTGAACCACGATTAATGGCATTGATCAACAAGATTTTCCGAACTGAACCATTGTTTTCCTTACAAATAAATATAATAGTGCCCCCACTTAAGATCCCTTTCAAAATGTGGGACAGCCCAAAAATGATCTACTAACTACTAGTCTCCCAAATGATTCTATGCTGACATGATGATATAGAAAATTTTTAGTAGCTGAAATATGGACATAATATTGACGAACTATGTTTCATTACACTCCAATATTCAAAGTCAGAATGAAACACATGGCTGTTCTCAATTGATCAAGATGTAAAACAAAAAAGATCTGATGGGAATCTCATATTCAGTATCATGTAAGTCAAGATGTCACATTCAACTAAGCATTCACTTAAAAACTAGATACAGTTGAAACATTCAAATTTCCTAAACAAAAACATTCAAATTTAATATTTATTTTGTTTGTGTGTATATGAGCACTAACAGAGTCCTACTTTAGTAGTGGATGTGGCTATCCAGCACCGCATCTCTTCTTCTTTTCTCAAATAATATTTCTCTTCCTCTCCCCTAGCCACCACCACAGCCCACTCGGCCCACCATGGCCACCACCTCCATCCACATGACATACAACACTCTTTGTCATTTCCACCACCAACTTTTATCATTGATGTTGTCATTTATCTCGACAATCTCAACTCCTCATCTATTGCCACTAAATTGTCTATATGTTTTTTTACAGCTGGATATTTCATATAAGTTCTCGAATCCTTTAGGTAAAGTAGGTATGTTTTTTTCTACGTGTGAATGCAGATTCAAAAAAAGATGTATATGTGTATGTGTATGTGTATGTGTCCTTCAAGGATGTTTGTGTATACAGATAAAAAAAGTATGTGTGTATTTCAAAAGTGACCTTGTTAATTGGAAATTTTCAACAAACTTGCTAGGAATGGCCTCCGACGAAGGACAAGTGCCGGAGGGAGTTGGGCCCTCAAATATGGACAAAGGAGGAAGGGGTAGCCCGAATAATAGCCCAACGTCCTATCTGAACCTGCAGGATCCAGCCATGGACCAACCTGACGATACTCACGTAAGCGAGGTAAAGTTTTAGTACACTGTGGTTCCCAAAACATGGTAGGCCCAGACGACTAATAATTTAGAAGATCAATTTGCGTGCTCGGGCATCCGATCAACGAAGGCGTAGCGCAAGTCGTGGTCCGAACAAGATGCCTAAGGGAATTTTTAACATAGTGGAGCTCTCGCAATCGGGAACCTGCTATACGAGTCATCATTGGGGCGTCTGGGGACAGCTGCGGGGTTATTGCTAGGGATGATGTGCCCATCACTATAGATCATGGATTGGCGCGGAGGTGACCAATGGGTGGTACCCAATGAGTGAAGAACTCTTTATGGGACAAGTGAAACAAGTTTTCCAGTTCCCCAAGGGACCGAAGTGGTTGCAAAGAAACGAGCACTCTGCATCATGTGTAATTGCGTGGAAGAATTGGAAGACAACACTAAACAAGAATTATGTAAAAAAGAATGAAACGCCGAATTTTGACACGTACCCAAAGTTAAGGGAGTTCTGGGATGAATTTGTGGCGTACAAGAGGTCTGAAGAAGCTCACATAGTAAGTGAAAGGAACAAAGCAAACGCGGATAAGAATATTCACCCTCACAGACTAGGAGCAGGAGGGTACGTGAAGAAAATACCAGCATGGGATCGGTCCGAACAAGAAATGACTTGCAAGGGTATAATTCACCGCAACGGCAGCCTTAAGCGAAAGATCGAAGCTTCGTTGCTTGGGAGGGGTGCTTCTATCTCCGATGATGGCGCTTAAGCTTCGTAACCGATAGAGAGCGTGAAGTCTTTGCGCAGAATCACGATGCTCACTCGCAGCCTTCCCAAGGATCTTTCGCGCCACGAAGGGAGAATGACGAGCTAACCATAGCCACAGGTAACAAGGAGCATCCAGTCGCACTGCAGGAGTTGGTTTGGTCACGTGGAAAGAAGCCTTCCCGCAGACGCATGGATGTACAAACGCTCAAAGAGATTAAGAGAAGATCAACCGAACGCCGATAAAAGATTTGTCACGAGGCGCTAGAGGAACAAAGATCGGAACTAGATAAGGCCGTGGAGCAAGCCGCATGTAAAGCTCTCACCACGATCGCCACCCGGGAAAGCCACGAGCTCATCGGTCCGGTGCTCATAAGAGCATTGCGCGTCCACGTGGATTCCCAAGAGCATGGATGCGTTTTCGTGGATGACATCAAAGAACCGACACCGTGCAAGCTACATTTGGCCGCATATGGCATTACCATAAAGGTGGGCGAGGCGGGGCTTGGCCATGCCAGAGTCACGGACTTTGCATCGCCGCCCGATATCGCAGGATTCGCCAGGTCGAAGCGAAAGTGTCGTCCGCCAATACCGAAAAATGGAGGTAGAGATCCTGGCGAGGATGGGAACAAAAGCTAGGAGAAAACGTGAATGGCTTCTCGCGTGGCGCAAGAGCTTGATTAAGTTTGGCTCGGACGATGAGGGCGACGACGATGATGATCACCGCACTCTCCACACGAGACCTCCCGCCCTTCTCGCCGCCAACCGGGAAAAGTCCAACTCCTCCATGGCACCAACCGAAAAAGCCCGACTCCTCCGCCAAAAGCGTGAAGAATCGAACAACGGAACATCTCGGCGATCGGCACCGTCCTCGAAGAAATCTCAACCATCCGTGAACCCGGACAACCACAAAAGAAACTATCACCGACATGACCGAGGAAGAGCGGAAAAAGCATGTAAGCGCTGCGTAGCATCTCACTTTAAAAGGTGCCATCAAGTAAGAAGACTAAAGTTGATCTTGACGCGCAAAAGTTTTTCTTGAGTATGGCAAAAGTGCAAAAGACGGGCGAGCTTCAACCTTGCAAAATATCGGACTACGAGCGCATATCCGAAAACAAGATTTGCAGCGGCTAGTGCCGACATCGCGTTAAAGCGGGATGCTCAAGCGGATGATGTCAACTAGATGCTCGCGCAAGGTCTCGGTGGAAGTTTGTTATGGGAAACCATTGGTTGAACCAGCTCATTTCGACAACCTTACAACTCAAGCTGCAAGCGCCCATCGATGGTACATGCAGCGATCCAACGATGGTATAGAGGCGTTCCCGATCGGATACGAGCAAGATTTTCACAATGGGGATAACATCTGCTGGGTTCTTTTCACTGAGTCAGTATATGTTGTACCAAAGAAGATGCCACCGACGTGAACATACTTAGACTATGGACTTTGTAAGTGCACAAGATATCGTTGAGCATTTACATCGTTTAATTGCATCTCTAACTTCTTTCTTATGTAGAATGGAGGTACAGACATGTAGAAGAAATAACAATGACAATCTAGCATTCTTAGATCCGGGGCTCGTCAACGAGAAACTTGTGAACGATAATCCACAGTTCATTGAAGACTATTTATTTAATGTTTTTGAAGTCGCAATACAAAACCTCCGTTCTTTTACCCTATAACTTCAAGCACGTATCTCGACTTCTAATATCGTTTTACTATTTTTGCGTAACACATACGATGTGGGAGTAATTGACTACGTTGACATATATGTGCGAGTGTTTCACTTTGGGTCCTCCTCGTCATCCATTAGATGCTAGCGTGATTTTTGTCTTGGACTCCATGAGAAAACAAACTAATCTGTACCAAGACCTTTGGGACATCTTTGCCAATGTAAACTCGATCATTGCGTTATTACTCTAGCAAAATTCCATTTTATTGCATTTAAGTTTAATTACTATTCAAAATCATTCACAGGGCTTTACTGCGATCTGCAAGAAAAGTGTTCGTATCGTCCATACCGGAAAATTTTGAAATAATAAATGACTTCCCATGCATGAAGCAGAACCCGGAAACAATTTATGTGCATTCTATGTATGTACAAATATGCATTCAATTGTCACGAGAGTGTCGGCTATAACGAAGCCATGGTACGTAATTACACTTTGATGCCCTTTTTATTTAACAAATATCATCATTAAGTAACTTCCTTTTTGTTCAAAAACAATGCTCCAAGCGAGAACCAATAAGTTATTCTTGTGAAATTATAGCAATTCAAGAACGGATCGCGGATTCATTCATGATGAGATCATCAATCCAAGCGGCGAGTTCCACGAGTAGCCTCATCGCCCTCATTCCTACGGCCTAGACGCGTGACATGTCTACTTGACTCATTGTAAAATCAAAGCAAGCGGGATGACATGTAGTCGAGCTACATTGTAAAAGCAAATTATATGATGCGTAATTTAATATATTTGAATTATGATTTTAACGATGCTTAGTCGATACATGCATATATTTGAATTATGCTTTGAACGATGCTTTATATACTAACATATGGACACTGTAAACAATTATATAAAAATATATATATATTGCACAAAAATATGCAAGATTTTCACTGCGGTTCTTGGAAAACCGGCGGTGATATGTATATATCATCGTCGGATTATGGTACAACCGGCGATTGCTAGTACAATATCCCCCGGTTGTAGATATAACCGTAGTGATAATCCTTATCACCGCCGGATTTTGGTTTGATCCGCAGTGATAGTCCTTATCACCGCCGGATTTTAGTTTGATCCGCGGTGATAGTCCAATATCACTGCCGGTTGTAGGTAGAACCGCGGTGATAATCCTTATCACTGCCGGTTCTCGAGCCGGCAGATGATAATCCTCGAGTATCACTGCCGACCAATCACTGCCGGCGCCAATGACCAGCAGTGATGGGGTTTTGGAACCGGCAGTGATGTGCTGTTCTGTAGTAGTGGAAGCTTCTCGCGATGATATTTGGTGTGTTCAGGGAGCTCTCATCGAACGCCCATGAATCATACCGTTAGAACGCTATAGCATTCTTTAGATATTTCTCATATGTAAAATATGCTAATGCCTAGACATGAAACATGATACACACATGACCAATGGACAACATATCTTGTCGGTTATGGTTAGGGCTTTGGACGAGAAGATCTTGGTGATGTAGGTGCTCCTTAAATAGTGGTTTCAACGTCCATGTTTGGTGGGATTTGAGGCAGAGTCGGTGGCGTGCATTACAAAGATACAGTATCCGTCGTGGACATGGGAAGATGACGACTGGCAGGTGGGCCCCACTTATCAGCGACTCGGCACTCACATGGAAGCGAACTAGGTTGCGCGTGAAGATGGGCCAGGTGTGAGGTGACTGGGTCGGCAGCTTTGTGGGTTGGCATGCGGGGAAAACTGGACCGAGCCAAAAAAATCTAGGCTGGTTGGGTTGGTTTCAGCTTGATGGGATTTCTAGCATTTAATTTAGTTTTTATTTTAAAAAATAAGTTAACTTCAAAAGAGCTCAAATAAAATAGCAAATGCACTTGAAAAATTCTCAGAAAAAATGAAAATATTTCCAAGCACAACGAACACAAATAAATAATTTGATAATTGTTCACTTGAGCATTAATCATATTAAATTATTTTTGATTTATGAAAGTCCCATATTAAGCTTTAATTAGCAAATAAAATGGTAAAAAAATTAGACAACTAAACTACATTAAATTTTTTTAAAGAGGCAAAAATTGAGATGTTACCGGAGGCAGAGGACACGTGAGAAGACAAGAGGAGAAAGTAAGGGCGAGCGGATGGAGCAAGGGATATTTATCACCTGTTGCGCCTTTTATGATGGGGGAGGAATCATATTTGTAAATACATTTATGAAAAAGTTAGATTTGTAAAAAAATTCAAAGTATAAGTGCTAGATAAACACAGTATTCCACTTTAAACATGGACAGTATTTGCCAACGGCGCTAGGGCGGGGACCCACTTCTACGACGGGCATCAGTAGACGGATAAAACGATAACCAGATGACTGGATCCACCAAGCTATTGTGAATTTGTTATGGAACCACGCGAAATGGGGCCAAGACCGGACACAAAACGCCAGTGATTGGAGGACTAAACATACGGCGACACCTTAAAGGTATGTATAGTAGTATAGACGGTAGCTGTTTGTAATATATTTTTATATCATCTATAGACAACAACTAAAAATAACTTATACAATAGATCGTTTATACAGTTGTCTGTAATGGTATCTCATTCAATTAATATACTGTCTATACAATGGTACATAAAATAGGAAGTTGTCTATGAGACCGTCTGTTAAATAGTAGACATCAGCTTTCTCTCTTCTCCACATCATCTAAAATCCTACGTGACATAGTTTTATAGACAGCTGAAATGTACCATTGTACGTACCTTAAAATACTATTCCTTACGGTTGCGGGTTTAGATCTGGTATAGATATCCTACTCATCCAACTATCGAACCAAAACCACCCAAACCACTCCAGAATACAGCAGCACAAATTCTTGTTCTACGCTGTCCACAAGGCACATGAAGAAAGGTTTGGGCTATTGGAGAACACCACCATGTGCAGTGCTCCACTGATGATGTAACCTTCCAAACAAGTCAAAAGAACGTCACACCTCTTGCTTATTTCAGTGTCCATCCAACTATCAAACTCAACTATATATATATAAGTGCTCCAGTTCTGCACTGCATATGTGCATATATACAGATGGCTGGCTTTTCTGGCTTCCATCCCCGTTTATTCCTTGGATCAATTCACTCGAGCTGGTACTATAACCCAGCAATAGCATGTTGAAGTCCGGCTAAGAGACAATGTAAGATGAGTTACACCAAGAAGCCACATTTTGCACACAACGCGTGCAGAAACAAGAAAGTCTCTCACCGTGCGTGTGCGTGTGCGTGTGATATATGCAAGAGTCCTGTGTCCATGTGAGCGTTGGAATGATAGGTGTTATCCGAAAGCGCGGCATTTGGTTATTACAAGGCTGTAATGATTCGGCGTTAACACAGTGACAGAGTCCGTCCGCCAGGTATATTTGGAATGGCGTGCTCTGACTCTTTTCTGTGCTCCTTAAACTACGTACAGGTAAAGAAGGCCAGGCATGATAGATCATGGCGGAAAGATGGGTACGGATTGCTTCCTCCTTTTTCTATTCTCTCTCTGCACTCGCGCTCGGCTCGAGCACTCTGATGCAGTGGGTCCCAGTGGTGCTGCTGCTGCGACGGCCGGCCTGCCCGTTTGGTCCCTTGCCGCTTGTCCTCTCCAATGTGCATGCTTTTGAGCCCTTTACACACACACACAGTGACACAGGCATACTAGTAACTAGCACACAGAGCTGTACTTCCTCTATTGCTAACCGGGCCTTACAGTGTGTACATACATACATATATATACTATACAATTATACATTATGTCCAGAAGAATTTGAGCGCAGGAGAGGTGTCACCTTTTTTTTTGTGAAAACCCCTTTGAATTCCAAAATTGCATATAGATCCTTTCATTAGTTTTTTTGCAAAAAGAGCTCCGTAGTTCCGCAAATTCAATATAGGTCCTCTATCGGTTCTTTTGCAAAAAAAGACCCTAGGTTCCGCAAATTCGGTGACAACTCCTAACTAGCCTATTTTTTAAAAAAATCCTGAGAAAATCAAAAAATATGTTTAGGTCCTCTAGTTAGTTTTTATCAAAATATGACAAGTATCTCGAAAGAACAGCACGATGAGGACGCCTTAGTCGAATGGGACTTGCCAATTCCATCCATCTTTGCCTGTGTGGTGCCAGCCTTGTGTCCTGCCCGCTAACATGCGGGCCAACCCCTTCCGGGACCAAATCGCTCGACCCTGTTAGCTTTTACCGCGACAGACCTTCAGCCATCAGGTTCAGGTGTTGGGCTGATACAGAATTCAGCACAAGTCCATGCGTAATTAAGCACGTACAATCCATTAAACCCAATGAGCCACGATAGCTAGATCATCAGATACACGTACGTTGCGCAATCGTGACGGGCGGCCGGCCGACGTTGCTATCAGCGGTTGGCACGGCTAGACGACGAAGGCGGCTAGCTCCCCGGCGCGCGCGGCGCCGTTGAAGGGGTCAGTCGTAGGGTTTACGTTACCGAATTGCTTTGAAAAATTGGTGCTGGGTCAGTGGCGTTCGAAAATGGTCAGAAACCAAAGAGTCTAGAAATCACTTTTTTTTGAAAAAATTCAAAAAAAAAATCGAAAATCGACCGGTTTTCACTGAAAATCAGTCGATTTTCAACGAACAGTTTTGGCAGCCTATTTTTTGAGCGATTTTTGTCGATTTTCGACCGGTTTATGTCTCATAATTTTTCTGATTTTTTTGTTTTTTTAGTTCGACCGGTTTACCGATCGGTTTCTAATTTCGAATCGGCTCGATACGATCGATTTTCGCGATAACTGAGCAATTATCAATGATATTTCAATCCCTGTTCAGTCGATCGCATACGGTGTTGTACAACAACCTAGCCGATTTCAGTTTACCCACAGAAGAGATAAGCGACCGATGAATGTTGGTGAAAATTAGGTTTTTCCTATATTTACTAAGCCAATTGGGCCGACAAGGCCCAGCGGGCCAAGCCAGCCCTGCCACTGAGACTAAAGCACTGAAACAGTGCCCCAAGTCCAGTCAAGCAGATCAAGGGGTGAGGATGGAGGCGGTGGCGAATGCAGTGGCGACCGCGTCTTGTGGCTCGACTCCCCCGTGTCCGATATCGGTTGGCGGCGCTACCAGTTGCTGTTGCTCCGTCTCCTCTTTCCTCTCGTGCTCCTATTTATCCTAGGTCCGTGTTCCTCTTTGTCAAAGACAAAGAAGTGAATCGATGTAATTTTTCCCCTTTTGCTGACTTTGAATCCACCTCGTTTTCGTGTGTTCTCCGGCTAGAATCTCGGCTACCCAACATCCTATTGTGTTCTTCGGCCTCGATCCATACTCAATCACCTCGTAGATGCCACTTTTGTGAGTAACCCTAGGTAATTGTGTTTGAAATATACCCTAGAGGCAATCATAGAGATGATTATATTTTCATAAATGTTTATAAACTATGAGATTGTTCTTTGAATAACATCATGGATACTGATTAACAAGTACGTGACTTGTTTGTGAAACTCTGTGTTCTTCTTTATGATGTTCATTCTAAAAGGAGTCCCTAGTCGATAATCATATGAGGACACATATGAATAGACTAGCATATGTATTGGTCGATGACTATATTTCACGGGTCATAGATATGGAGATATCAAACCAATAATATGGACACATGTTAGAGAACATAGTGTTGAACATCGACCCACTATGAGACACTGCGAGAACGTTGTATTCTTTCATGTCATCAGTTGGTCTCATATACGATGTGTATGCTATATCCTTCGACTTGAGAATGTCGCATGTTCTCAAAGTGCGCAATGACTTACTTAGGGGTTGTCAAACACTACACCGTAACTGGATAGTTATAAAAGATGGCTTTCGGGTTTGTCATAAAACATGCTGCGAGACGTGGTCGATCAAAATAGGATTTGCCCCTCCATACAACGGGAGAGATATATCTAGGCCTCTCGAGTGGATGGATTCCAGAAACATATGGCCATGCTACTCGAGTAAAGTGTTACTCGAGTCATCGAGTCAAAGAGTTAACTCGATATATTCGGGAATCCGAGTCATGACGTCAAGAAAGAGTGGTCGAGCCATCCAAATAAGGATAACAACAACTCGCCTTGGGTTTGACCAATATCGTGAAGCAAAAAGAAATGCATATCGGACATTGTTGAGGTTGTCCGATCTTACATGTTCTTGGGAATCGATAAGTTCTGTTAGGGCCCGCTATAAACTATTGGTCGAATGCTCGATGATCGAGTAGGAGTACTCGACAGTCGAGTAGGTGTACCCGATGGTCGAGTAGGTGTACTCAATGATTGATAGGAATACTCCAGCCATGTCTGATTGCATGTGAACCTATAGGGTCACACACTTAAGGGGTTGTAACCAATTCGAATAGGGACTCGAGTTATAATGGGCTTAGAGTTACTAATGGGTTTTAAGGGTTCAAACCTGTTATGGGACGTCTATATAAATAGAGGAGGTGGTGGCTTTGCAATTGATGAGATATAGGAATTCAGAATTTCTGAAAACCTAGCCGCCACCCCTCCTCCACCCATAATCGCTCAGCCGGCGCTAGCATTCCGGCGAGTGGTGTTCCTACCCTGTACATGTGGATACCTTGGAGGCATTGCTGCGAAGCTTCAACGCTGGGATGATCTGCAACCTAAGATGCTCACAAGAAGCTGTTAGAGGAGGAGCAAGGCTAGTACGATTACATCTGCACCACCGCGCTACATCGACTCTACTTCCACTACGGGTCTGTGTGTCTAGTGGTAATTTTGTGATCTATAACTTGCAGCAGTTCCTTGGTTACGCGGTAAAAAAATTTATTTTTCGCTAGAGTAGCCTACCCGTTCCCCAGCAATTATAGTGGTGATTTGGCTGGCAACCTGAGGCGCTTCGTGGACAACGAGGTGTGCTTGGTGCTCTTTGTGGCTGAGTCTTGGTGCTGACCTTACTAGCTTAGTTTGCTGGCTTGGCCCTGTGGTGGATTGTGCACTGTGATTTGGTGCCCTTCTTTGGAGCAAGACCTTCGTGTTTTGCTGCTCGACTGGTCCTTCCTGGCCAGGAAGTGTATTTCTGTGGCTCTATGAAGTTTTGGCTGCATCTTGGGACTGCTTGGTAAATTGCCTCACTAGGTGGTGGTGAGTGTGTGGTATTACAGCAAAGATATTGTTTTCTAGGACATCATCTTTGATGAGCCTAGCCTTCAACACTGACAGCCAGTCAGTGCTTTGTGAGTATACTCAACTTTCTATCATTTTGTTCTGTACATTATACAAAGGAGCTAGATAATTGATTGTCTTGGGGACCTTGCATGGTGGGGTGGCTATTGCTCATGACGATTGGGCTCAGTAAGACAATTTGTGACAATATAATATGCTAAAATTTTGTCTCTTCTCTAGTTATTTGTTCTCAGTTCAATTGTTACCTTGCTCTGTTCAGTTCTGAATATATATATATATACACACACACACCCCTAGGGCACCATAATCTAAAAATGTTATTTTCTCTATGTATTTTCATGTGAAATTTTTAGGATGCTGAGTTTAACCAGTTTACTAACTAGTTCAAACAAGTTTGAAATGAAATTCAAACTAGAGTTTCACTTTTTGATGATAGTTTGGTTGTAGGTATGTGCTGATTTTATATATAAATCAGCAAAGCATGTGATCCAAACTTATTCAAAATCTTTGAATTTGAGTATATTTTTTCAATGGTATGTGTTTTATTTGAATTGTTATAAATGGGTATATACCCTAAAACTGAAAATTTTGAAAAACATACTCGAATATGGCTTGAATTCGCGCATTTGAAATCATGGTGCCTAGGCACCATAGTGCCCCCATTTCGGCTTCACATACTCCTAGGAATACGTACTCCCACCTTGCATATACCGCTTAAACAAAAAACCTCTTTATTCCTTTGAGCATACTTTAATAATGATTATAAGATACTTCAAAGTGAGTTCCTCGAAATTTTTTATCAAAGTTCACTTTTTATAGTATAATTTGTGTATATACTCATTTTAAATATGAAAAAGACATATAGCAAAAATAAAGGGCTCAGATGAAATATTTTCAACCATATCACATTGAAGTATCTTAGAATTAGTATTTAAGTATATCAAAAGTTATAAATAAGTATAATACATTCGTTTAAGTAGTACATTAAAAGTGAGAGTATGTACTCCCAAGAGAGTGTGTGTGTATATACATTCTACTTCCGAGAGTAGTTACTTCCATATCTAATATACCACTTAAATGAACTTGAAATACTCCTTTATCACTTTGACACTTTGGGTACAATCATACACTAATTATAAGATATTCCAATACGAACCACATGAAAAAATTGCAAGGGAGTCTATAGTTTTTTTTGTGTATTTTGTAAATACTTTCATATACGCATGTAAAAAGGAGTATGCCAAATACACACACACCACCAAGATAGTCTTATATATTTGTATACTACACATACATACCATTCATTTCACGAGATATCCCTACGTTGTGAGATACGGCATAAAGAGTAACCACTCCCAGGAGTAGAGGCTTCCTATATATAGGAACTAATGTTCTATGTGGTTCGGGTTTACAATATTATTTGCTAGCATGCACCCCACAATGGCTATTAAGGCTGCACGAATCTTGGAACAAGCAAACGGTGGATTGAGTGGGAGTAACTACACCCGGGGTAGTTAGTATTTTTCATATATATATATATATATATGTGTATGTGTTCTATCTATTGTTTTGTCTTTATATTCAAATCTATTGCTAGTTCAAATTTATCTACTCTGATAAGTAAACTCTTACATATATCTATGAACTAAAATTGTAATTCATTGGTGTTGTTTTACATTAATTTGGCAAGATTGAAAATTGCTTTGGTAAGGATAGAAAGATTTTACAAATTAATCCATGATCTTATCTCTAGTGGTGAGGAGGTTTTTTAATTAAGGCCGTCCAACATCTCAGAGTAATCTATATTCAACTTGATTTTTTGTAGCTAGTTGATAGTCACCATTAACTATTTATTGTCATATATATATATGCTTAGATACTTGATTATGAGCTGTTTTTACGCTTTGATATTAGATAATATCATGTTGCAATATCTATGACTTTGTTATTCTCTAGTCGCTAATTATGTTTGAAATTAAAGTAATAAGAAAATTGTTATTACCGTATTTATCGCAACAAGAATTGGTAGCTCACCAACACTGAGGTCACGCGGCCTAAGTATGGACGCTGCGTGCATGCCACCTCGGCGCAGAGTGGTTGCAACGTGCTGTGGGTGATGCCACTCTTTTTTCACTATTGAGATTTTCCATTTGGACGAGTAAGCGTGTTGTGGAGGATATGATACGAGCGAGGACCTGACCCTTTTTCCCCTCTCTCTTTGTTTCATTTGAGGGATGACTCTCTTTCTCTCTGTTGTTCATCTGTATCTTTGGAGTTCATAATAGTCTAACGCATTCGGAGACTTTGCCTTCAGTTTACAGAGTTTGCAAGAAGACAGCACCTTTTGTTTTTGCTACGCTGCGAAAACTGGGTTTCTCGTTGTCAGTTCATATTTCTGTCTGCTAAACAAAATAAAATATCGATACACGTGATTGACAAGTCGGGTGTTTGGTCTAGTGGTATGATTCTCGCTTCGGGTGCGAGAGGTCGCGAGTTCGATTCTCGCAACACCCCCTAATCTTTGTTTTGTTTTTCCCGTTTGTTCGTTGCTTCCATTAAGTTGGCCAATGGCCCAACAACTTCCGATCAAGGGCCAGTCGAGTGAACCCAACCCAAGTGGACCATCTGGCGGCCTAGACTTGTAGCAGTGGTAAGCGACTCTACTCTGTATTTATTTTGTCACGTACTGCAGCTCTGCAACATATCAACACTTCCCTCTGCACTACGTTTTACTTCAACAGTCAACACCCGCTTTGTTGAACGGGTGGTACAAGCCTGTGGGATTTGGTTTCAGTTCCAGCACCAAGCAGATTGCTCGTTACTACGGAGGGGTCAAGCACCGATGGTGATGGATCAGCAATAGCTATCATCAATTTCCAGATGGATTCCCATCCATTGTGCCTGCCAGTCTCTTAAGGCCAAGATCCCAGGTTTCGGTAGCACCAACATTTGGAAATAGGTCGTTTTACGCGTTGCGCATGCAGCTTAGGGATCGCCATGAAACGGTCAGAATCGAAGGGAGGTATGCATGATGCATCATGCATTGCACCATACTACACAGAATAGTTCTGTTCAGGGCATCGTTGATTTGCCTTGACGAAACGTTGATTTCCACGCCATCATATCCCTGTCCATAAGTATATCTGACTAATCTGAGACACCAGACAACCACAAGTCCTCGAGGCTTAGGTTGGTTTGTTGAATTTTCCTCCCAGAATCAGATGGTATGGTAGTAGCTTCCAGTTGACCCATTTCACCTCGAGTAGCCAAGTCTCCTCACTAAGGACGGACGAAATCATTATCGATTGCCGTACACTTGTTAAATTTAGCGGGCTATCATACATTTATACCCCTCATATGGACAGAAAATACAGGATGCAAAGAAGGTTATGAACCGCACCAGTGAGTAATTCACCATTTCAAACAACAATACAAAGCTAGCTAATGGCTAATTCGGTCTTTAGAAATGTCTTACAAACAACTTCTCAAAACTGACAAATAGGGCGAATATTTTAATCTATGAACATGAGCTAGGGGTAAGCATATCGTGGAAGCTAAGTGGGAAAGAACGAGACATGGACACTGTTCTAACTATTAAAATCAAATCCACACGGCGGGACACACCTATATTCCTCTCGAAACTCCTAGAAAATATGTGGAACTTTGCTAGCTAGAACACGCTCTCGTCTTTCGATATAAGCATGTGGGAACCATCCTGCTTTTCCCTTGCATTCACCTTCTGCCCAACCATTGCTTGATACCTGTGTTCGGACAGGACAACACCAGATTAATGGCAGCTACATGATGATATGTTTAGCTGCTAGGAGCAAGCATTGAGAAGCCTTTGAAACAGTATTAATAAGTCAGAGGAAGCTTACAAAACATGGCCTGAAAAAGTATTACCTTTCGAACAATAACAATGTCGCCAGCAGACAAGTCAAGCTCAAACTCACTTTCAGCGTTGAAGGAATCAAGCGCCTGCATCACAAAGATACACAAAACATATTTAAGAAGCAATCCAAATATTGACAACTTCATGTACATTTGGCAGCTGGGACAATAGTTTTTGTATTGAAATATGTCACACCTCGCCTAGGAAGAAATCGACAGATATTACTGACTCATCAGCGGAAGAGGATGCAAACATGTCATTAACTTCTTCGTAAGATGGTGGTGGTGGCGGCATATAATTTTCTGTTGATGGGGTTGGAGGTGCTTCAATTTTTTGACGATCCGACATCAACTATCAATCAGAATATAATCATTAAATAAAATGCACACAGGATTTCTGTATGCTTCACATTGAAAAAGTCAGTATGTGCCAATAAGCCAAGACATAAATTTGGTCAAATGCAACAAATACAAATGCTTGAGTATGCATACTTCTTCCAAATGGTCAAGGATCTCCAGAACTTTCTGATGGTAAGTGCGCTCAGCCTCAACCTTGGGGCAAAAACAGGAATGATTAGTGACCACATAATTTTCTGATGAAATCCAACAACAAGCAAATGCTGGATTAATTGGTAATAGTTGATAGTTACCATTGCAATGAGACGTTGTAATGTCAACCTTTGCTGCTGAGCCTCAACGGCAGCCATTGATGCAACAGCTTCCTTCCCTAACCCCACCATGTTTGACTTCAGTTCTTCAAGTTTGTACTCAGCTGCTTCCAACTTTGATATCACTTCACCATTTCCAGCTGATTCTCTTACTCTGTTCTGCCGTCTTGACACTTCAACAACCTAGAATGGGACAAAAGAAAGTAAGGATTAATAGTGCTTTTAACACAAAAGGAATGATGCGCAGGGGTGAATGCAAGAATTACCAAAGTACCTCAAATTTCAGAATGATTAAACTAAATAACATGATCTGAGACGGTAATAGGATCCTATATAAAAGATATATTGAGTGCAACAGAAGCTTATCAGAACTGTTGACACTTAAGTATTCAATTTGGGCATTGGATGGTGGAAACTGGCACATTGGAACCGTTATCACTGCAAATGATTATATTTTACAATTTCAACAGATGCAAAGATGAGTAAGGCTGAAGATATCTGTCTGCATGATGCTTCCCATAAAAAAATAGTGCCTTGTTTTTTTATTTAAAAAGCAACAGTGTGATGTCGAGAAGTTCTATGGTATTGTGCCAGTTCACAGAGAATAGATTAATATATCCATTAGTTTTCCTCTATGCATATAATTTTCTCCAATCTCCACTATGCATCTATAAGGCTTGCAGTAACAGGTTGTATTAGTGTTGACCATATAGCTTATGGAGCTCCTGAATGAATATTACTCTCAGCTTCGAGAATAAACTCTTTAAGGACCCAATGGCCCAAGTATATTCTGTGATGATACCTAACCTTCAAGAATACAAATTCATGATTGCAAGAGACTAGCTTGTAAGATAGCCAAGATTTTCACCTGAGCTTCAGCTTCTTGTCTCATTCTGTCATATCTCTGGGCTAGATGTCTAGCATCCTCTAAAGGTGCACCCATTACCATTGCTCGCAGCGGCTCTGCCACCTAGAATTCAACAAAAAATTACACAGTTTATCAGATCATTAAAACAAATTTATACTGACATGCAAAAATACAAAAATGGGAAACTGTCCAATTATACTCCAATTATTATACAGTCTATTAGAATTCAGATATCCTTGGTATTTATAGAAGTTTTGCACTATTCCAACATATATCATATTATCATAAAGTATGAATAAATCCAGCAGTAGGAACAGAGACCTGTGTACCAAATGCTTTCAGCACGTTCCCACGCTCCTTTTCCATCAGAGAACGAGCCTTTCCATAGTATGTAGCAGCTTTGGATAAAGTATTACCACTTGTACATGTGTTTTCAATGCCATATTTCTGGCTATCGTCAGACAATTTATTTCCTAAAAATGTAGGTTGTAGAGCTTATCAGCATACATTAACATAACTATTGAATTGACATTATAACTGACTATGACTAGTAATGTTAAGCTCAAAATTACTCTGTTCAGCTAATAGGTAGTTGGCAAAACATACCTATTTCCACTTGTTTAGATCCTGTGACTATGTAGCCCTCAACACTACGTACAATGTCCCTTTGAAAATGCTGGCAAAAGATACCCATGTTTTTTTTCAAAATAAAAAAGGGTAGAAAGGAAAGAGACAATAAATATGCGATGTTCATACTTTAGCAGCACGAGTCGATAAGTATAGTTTTTCCAATCTCTGGTGTAGTTTAACTTCTGATTCATCTGTAAATGCATTATCTGAATTTCCATAGGCACCAGCTCCAAACTGCTTGAACACACCCTGTAATGATATAGATAGATACAACGTTACGTTACTTATATCAGGTTTCTAAAGAATGACTTTCGGATTCCACTTAAATACGAGGGACATATTAAAAAACATAAAAAAAATTTATTCAATTAAATGTGATGGAGTATATATAGGTGCTTATGATATGGGCCAGTTACTATACAGGTTCTAGGTATGTACTTCCAGTTTTATAAATGAATGGGCATTTTAGGGCAGACTTGAAACTGGTGTTTAACGCCCTTGAGTTTCCACTTTTCTTTGCAAATCACAAGCATGAGCATAAAAACCATGATATTTGTAGTTAAAGTATAGCATATTATAAATTCATCTGGGAATCCTGATATCACCTTGCCCAGCTAATTCCTATCATAATCTCATACAGGAACAGCATATTTTTAATAACTATGTAGGAATAACATTTGCAATATCAAATTCACAGTAAGGAATAAGTACGAGTCTAAAATGAAAACACTGCACCACCATCTACATCTCCAGACAACAAAGGTATCTCCGAGGCAAACAATTCACAACAATGTTGAGAAAGGTGAAAAACCATATCACTAGAATGCCTACTTGCTACTGTTTCATGCGTTGCCTGCTGATCATATCTGCGTTTCTAGGCTTCTACCCTCGAATACCCTTAACTTGGGTGTTCCTAAGGCAGTTTAACTCCTTAATTTTGTCAAAAGAACAAGACAGACGCAAAACAATCAAGAAGCTATTACTCAAAACAATGTATTGGGACAGGTCATGTTTATGCGGTTCTTTATTTGGACGAGGAATCAAGACTGACGTGTCAAATCAGAACCTACATATCGTTATAACTCAACCAATTCGATAAATTCTATCCCAAAGATGACCCCCTTCAAAACTGTAATCGAGCCCACCAAATGGTCCACCCTCTCTATCTATTCAACACTCCACTTCCGGCATCGATATGACCTGACAAGACCAAATCGTGCGTATAGATAGACCGAATCAAACAACACATATTTCTGAGAGATTAACCGCATCTAGCTAACGATACACATCAACAATCATCAAACCATCAAACCCACGGTCGGTCCGCGACCAGCCCAGCCGTACGGGTACTCCACCCAGACCCAGATGGACCAAGAATCGCTGCAGCGGTCAAGATGGAGGGCATCACCTGGCGGGCGACCTGCTCCTTGAGCCTGGAGGCCTGCTTCCACAGCGCCTCCATGGGCGCGGCAGGCGGCCTCCGGATTCACGAAAACGGCGGCGAGCCGACCGACGGGAACGGGAAGACCGACCGGACCGGTCGCGCGGTGACGGATAGGCTACACGCTCTGGTCTCTCCTTTTTCTTTGGTTCCTGGCCGGAGGACGATGGATGGATGATGGGTAGGCTCTGCCTCTGCGGCCGCTTACGGCTTACTCCGATGTTTTCGCGGTGGTTGGCTTTGCTTGACGGCCTTCTCAGGCTTCCGCTGGAGAACCGCGGGAATAATAAACGGTTCTTCCGTCCCGGGCCCACTTGACGGTGGGGTGGCTGCCTGGGCCCGCAGGACGGTCGGTCCGTGGCTCCGTCCGTGCCTACGGGGACGGGAGGGCGTAGTAATTAATGGCTGTCCGAGGACGACGCCTCCGTAATTCCGTATAATCGTCCGGCCGAGTGTGTGTCTGCAAACCACCTGTCGGCGCAGCCGCTTCATACATGATCTATCACTTCACACAAAACGCATGCGAAAGCTGATACTGCTCTTACTAGTCCCTCTGTCTACGTCTGTCCACCAACGTACACCCTATTTTACTTTCTTACGTTCTTCGATATAAGACTATAGTATTTTTAATAACCATCAAAGGGGACAGGTAATTTACGCGTCTAGCGTTTATAACTGTCGAGTTCACGACAACTTATATCTTAACTTTCTTTTAGATCGATTTTAATAATTTGTTTGTCATAAAACTTAAATATACATTGGTTTATTTGTTAGCCATAAATTAATTTGTATGATGTAAAAATTAGTTGTGTTCATTTAACTCTTAGTCCATTTTTTTTGCAAGGGACTTTTTTAGCAAACATTTCCACAGTTGTACCGAATTTATGTAACATTTTCATTTGTTGCATGTACGAAGCTATTTTTGCATGTGTTCATGATGTTTCTTGCTTTTGTTATTTCTTTTGCAAATAAAGGGAACTGTACGCTGCATTTTAGTGTGATAATTGGTATTATGGCCCACTTTGTCATAGGCTTAAATAAATGTAACAGAGGTAACAAAAAGTATGGTTCATGTACTTTTCCTTCCCCACTTTATTCCCCTACTTTCCCCTCATTTCCCTTTGAATACGATGACTTCATTCAGAGAGGGATGGAGAGCTAGTGAGAGTGTGAGATTCGAAATCATTGATTTTCAAGTCTATGTGTATTTTCTTTTGCAAATTTAGTCCCTTCCAAACGTAATAGTAAAAATAGCAGTATCCCCTACAATGAAAGTACCAAAAAAAGTGACACGTATCACCTTTTGCGCTCTCCTACTGCTGAAGTAGTTATCGCTGTTCCCTACCACGGTAGCTGCGAAGCTTCCCATGTGTCATCTTCCGGCGCTTATGCGATCGGGGATGTGTCTATTTTTGCAATTGCATTCGGGAGAGAGCCAAATTTGCAAAAAAAAATGTCAGAGGGCCAGAAAAATGATGATTTCATGAAAGAGAGAGAGAGTTTTGGTTTCTAAGATTTTGGAGCTCGGTGCCGCTGAAATCTTCCCATATTGGATCTAGATTGGAGCACTGGTGGGTGGCTTGCTCATCCATGGTGGAGCAAGGAATCTACAAATGAAATCATTGATTTTCTAGTCCATGTGTATTTTTTTTTGCAAATTTAATCCCTTCTAAACGTAATAGTAAAAATAGTCGCATCCCCTACAACAAAAGTACCAAAAAGGTGACATATGTCACCTTTTGCGCTCTCTTACTGCAGAAGGAGCTATCGTTGTTCCCTACCACGGTAGCTGCGACAGCTTCCCATGTGTCATCTTTCGGCGCTTCTGCGGTCAGGGATAGGTCTATTTTTGCAAGTGTGTTCAAGAGAGAGCTAAATTTGCAAAAAAAATTGTTAGAGGGCCAGAAAAATGATGATTTCATGAAAGAGAGAGAGTTTTGGTTTTTAAGATTTTGGAGCTCGGTGCCGCTGAAATCTTCCCATGTTGGATCTAGATTGGAGCACTGGTGGGTGGCTTGCTCATCCATGGTGGAGCAAGGAAGCTACGAACTTGTAGATCAGCTCGATTGAGTGTTTTTATCCAATTGAAGATCTCAAATGAAATTTCTAGTCTGATTTGATAGAGTTTGGCTAATTGTAATCAAGAGAGTTGGTAAGTTATTCTATGGCAAGACTGCTAGTATCCATTAATTTTTATTTTCTGAGTGATGATTGAATGTTTCGTGATTGGTTCAGTTCATTATGTTTTCTTATTGCAATTTAGAATATTTCCCTGTACACTATGTTCTTGGCTTCATTTTAACCGAGTATTCTTCGTCTCTAATCAACATCTTCAGTCCATCTCTTCTTGTGACCTTGGAGACCGCCACATACAACTGTACATGGCAGAAGACTTGTTTGCGTAGGTAGATGCCGACCTTGTTTAGAGATTATTCCTGACTCTTGTTTATCGTCCTTACAGACACATATAGGATATTGCCTTCTTAACATGAAGGGCCATTTAGTGTCGCTTGGCGACATGATTATCATCAGGATGTATACCTTGTCTCCCACATGGCTTCCCATTATTATATGTGCCTCGATGAATCTTTTTCCAAGCTATGTGATTGTCATTCTTGTACCATTGCACATCCCTAAACTTTGGTTGATGTTATATAGTAGCATCATTGGGAGACCAACTTTTAGTTTGAGCTCGTGGTTTGGCATTTCGGGGAACTTTAGGCTGTTGAGGAACTCTATCGGATATAGTAGTTCCATGTCATTGTTGCAGGAAATTGATTCGCACACTGTATCATATCTAAGGTAAGTTATCTTGTCTCCATGAATCTGTCCCATTACGTATTCGTTAATCTCATTGACCACATTGTTCTGTGGGCATAGTATTGCTCTCTCTTCTAGGAACTGTCGATTACAATAGTTTTCCTAGTGGTTTGGGTAGATACTATTTACGATCGTCTCCTATGGATCATCACCTTTATCTAATAGCAGGTCATCAGGAATATTGATCCATTCCTCTCCATCTGTTGTTTTTTATCTCCTTCATTTATTCGCAATATCCATTATGCAAATGTTGTCGTCTTGTGTTGCGCGACCTGATCATCTGCCATGCAACTGAACTGTATGTTCATTGCGAGCTTGAATACTTCAAAGTTCTGTCATAGGTAAGAGCGGTTGATTGAGGCCTATACAATGTTTTCCCTTCTTCCTTTTTGGTGCCACTGGAAGGATCTGTATGAAGTCTCCATCTAAAACAATAGTCATTCCTCTGAATAGTTTGTTTTCGTTGTTTTCATGTGTGAATCTCAACATGTCCCTTAGACTCTTTGTCAAGCGCCTTGAAGTAGTTCCTATTTGCTATCGAAGCTTCATCCCATATGATTAGAGACATCTTTCTTAGTTCCGCCAAGTGGGTGCCTTGTTTGATTTCTCATGTTGACCCGTCTGTCAGTTTGATCAGTATATGGAATCTAGAATGTGTCGATCGACCTCCTTCTAGTAGCAGCACTACGATGTTGCAGGATGCAATTGCAAGTGATATCTTTCCTTCCGATATTAGCCTAGTTGTGATAGCTTTCCATAGATATATCTTGTCAGTCCCTCATAGCCGTTCACGAATATTAGCTTTCCAATCTATTGTCAACTGATTCCAAAATCACGCCAAATGCTTTTTACTGATTTGAATTTAGACTTTCCAGTATTTTCATGCGCTCTCCCTTCAGCTCATCCTTGTCGTAGTTCATCTCTTCGTTGATTAGTCTATTTCCATGTTCTCGTAGCTTGTTTGTGTTTGGGTATTCTATTTATGGGTAGTCCTCGAGTGAATTGCCAGTTTGTTGTAAAAAAACATACCCAAATCAAAAAGCCTTAAGTCGTGCTTTCCTAATGCAATCTCTTAGCATACTCAACTTAGAGCATAGTAACATTACGCAACATACTCTCTTCGAGAGATTACAAACACATACATAAATATATATGCAGTTACACACAAATTCAGCATTCCATGAATACATATGTAGACAAATACTTATACACAATATAATAGCAGATTACTAAAGCGCATTCATAAGTATACATATATACGTATACTACGACCACATTCACATGTTTATATAGAGGCACCGAGAATTCTAACACTTGTGAATATATATAAATACACACAGAGGCATCGATCACATTCACAGTGTCAACCTCTTACACATACTCATGTACCCACAAACTTCGTCAATATACAAATTCATATACCCGCAATCTCAATACAACCAAAATGTATTATCACAGCCACATAATCAAATGTCTGATTTAACACCACCATCCGAAGACACCAAATTCAGTTCATTTATATCTGTAATATACAAGAGTAAGGAACAAGTTGGTAAGTTACAATGCGAATAACATGCATCAGACCTCTATCTCTCTCAAACAGTATACAAGTTAGTGTAACTCATTTACAATTAGCACCAGCCTACATCTTTACTCTCAAATTACATGCAAATGAGTACAAGCAACTCTTAAGAATTTAAAAGAGATACACTGATGTGCACACTGCCATCCAAACCGACCTACATTAGCCAGCTGCCACAATCCTCTGTCTCTTTGCCCATCCCTATCGACCAAGTGGAAAGGAAAGGAGGCTGCATGCACTCCATCAAGCACTCCAGCCCATTGTTTTACACTTCTACCCACTGCCAACTTTGGTTTCAGTCCACAAGACTGGTAAAAGCAGTAGTATAAAGCCTAGCTACAACCATCCACACTCACCCTTTTCACCTCCCCAAAATCTGTCGACCTGTCATCACATTGTCCCTTTCTTCAAGCCTATTGGAAGTCAAATTGGCGAGATCAACAAAGGAGGAAGCAAAGAGATCCCACCCTATGTCTTTCCTTCCCCCTGCTAGCCCTTCCCTTCTACTTCACTGTAGCCAAAAAGAAAAGTTGCTACTCATTAGCTTATTTATCTTTCCCTTTTATCATTCAAAGAAAATAGATGCTATTCATCCATAGCTAATTAAAACACATATCAACACTTCAGATTTAACTAAATTAGTCCCTGCTACTGGTAAGAGTTGTAGGTGTACAGGAAGTAATATGGTTAATTGCCTTGGTTTTCATAAGGACAAGGAAGCCAATAACAAATGACACACCAACATATATATACATTTCAATATGAACCATTAGATGAATGACTGTGATGTAGTGACCTTAATACACCCCTTGATATGAGCATTGACGAATACTAATAACAGGGGTACCCCAACGGCCCGAAGCGACGAGCCAGCGGCCTCAAGCATATCTCCAGCCCAACAGGCCGCGCCCGGCCCGCCACCGACCGAATCGTCTGCGAGACCACACAAGACATCCGCTCCCGACCGGCCAGGGGAAGCGAATCCGACCGGACAGCGCTCCCGACCCCCTTGACGGAGCGGGATCTCCCGACTCCGACCGGACAGCGCCCCGGCCGGCAGGAAGCGAATCCGGCCGGACGGCGCCAGGCCCCTTTGACGGAGCGGGATCTCCCGACTCCGACCGGACAGCGCTCCCGACCGGCCAGGGAAAGCGAATCCGATCGGACAGCGCTCCCGACCCCTTGGCGGGCGGGATCTCCGACTCCGGCCGGACGGCGCTCCGACCCCTTGGCGGGCGGGATCTCCGACTCCGACCGAACCAAGGTGGCGGACGCCGAGGGGCGCGTGTCGAGCCCTCATCGACCTACCGCCACGTACTTACGAGCGAGGTCAATCGGAGTGACTATACAAGGCGGTGGCTCCTTCCCAAGAAGGTCGGTGATGCGAAGACAAAGCTTCGGCCCATCAACCGATCGCGTCTGATTTGACGCACGCGCTCCCTCCGGCGGCGCCAACGTCACGCACCGCAGCGTCGGCGATTCGTAAGGATCACGAGAGGGCAAGTACGCTATTTCCGGGAATACCTAACCTCCACGACCACCAAGGCTACCGACCCGGCTTGGGCAAGGCGGGTGGCGACCGATCCACGGGACGAAGGACCGGAGCTCCTAACATAGGTCACCTCGCTCTTCCCGACTCTCGATGTAACACGCCTTCATACGTATAAAGGAGGCGGGACTAAGCGATTCAAGGAGAGGAGGAACACATAAGAACACGAGGAGACTAAGTCATTTAGGGGCCTCGTCGTAAAACATAGTGCAAAAGCAATACAATCGCCATCCGAGCCGGAGTAGGGACTTTGGCCCGAACGGTATACATCTTGGACTCACGAGTCTAACCATTGAGTGGAGCGACGACCCCTTAGACTTACAAATTTACTTGGCGCTCGAAAAAACCGGCGGTTAGCGCGCGGTAGGGGCGCCAGCGCGTCTTCGTCACCATCTCGGATTCCGTTTATCTCACGATGGCATCCACCGCTGCGGCGGCATAAGCTGCGGCGGGAACCGGATCCGCCGGCTCCTCGACCGCCCGTCACCCGACGGAGGGCTCACGCTTCGTCCGCCGCCCCGGAGGACAGCGCCCGTTGAGAGCACGGGCGTCCTCTCCGCGACTTCTCTAAGCTCGGCAGGCGCCCTGCCCCGGCCGGACCCGAGGAGTGCTCGCCACGGTGGCGAAAACTCCTGTAGGCGGCGGTGACCATGTCACCCCGTAGGCTCGCGACTTGTGGCGATAGGCGGCTACATGCCGGCCTCCATCCACGAGCTTTGGAAGACTCTTCGGCTGACTCGGCCTCAGGCACGGAGTACCACCGCGCAGCGGCACTCGCGAGTGCAACATGGCGAACACGATCGATTTGACCGTGGCCTCGCGGCTGCGGACCTCCTATCCGGCGCACTCGGCGCGGGAGGAGGAATACCGTAGCGAGTGTCTTGAGCAGCGCTCGGGCCGCGCACCGAGCTCCAACAGCGCAAAGAGTTGGAGGAGCGAAGAGGCGAGGCTCGACCGGCTCGAGCCAACTGGAGCGGGAGGAGCCCGAGACCCGCATGTGCACGGCAGCGCGCGCGCGTCGTCGAGCACACCCAGCAGCGGAAGAGTCAAGCGGTCCTCGATTCTTCCCACGCCGGCCAAAGCGTGGCGCGGCGCAATCCGCGCCGAGGCCTCCTGGGCCGACCGACCGGAGGCCAACGCCACTTACCAAAACCTCGGGCTGGTAGAGCACGCGCGGCCGTCGCGACATGCTGCGCCTCGGCTCTATCGCTCGAGCCACCTCGCCACCGGCCCGTCTGCCATCTGGGCCGGTTGGGTCCGACAGCGTCGCCGCCGCCGCGAGCCACACCAGAGCCTCGCGCGCCGGTGCACCAACGCCTCGGTGATGCCTCGACATTCGCGCTACCCTTGAGGCGCGAAGAAAGATGGCGAAGCGAGGCCGCCCACTCCACAATGCGGGCGGCGGGCACCACCACGCGGCCGAGCCCCGCGGTCTGGACGCGAGCATTCTGCCAGGATCCGCCAGCGGACTTCCTGCCGGATTCCGGCGCCTACCAACATTGCCAAATACAGGGGCCACAAACCGGTGTCGGCTCAAGATTACCGGCTCGCATGCGGGCGGGAGGAGCAACGGATGACCTCTTCATCATCCAAGATACCTTCCCATCTACCTCGCGGACTTGGCCCGAGCACGGCTTGAGTACTTGCCCGCCAAAACCATCGAGGCTGGACCGACTTGAAGGCCTCTTCGTCGGCAACTTCGTGGCACTTACAAGCGCCACGAAACTCCTGGGACTGAAGGGCTGCAAGCAGCGTGGAAACCCTCGGGACTACATCCGGCGGTTTTCCGCCGATCAACGAAGCTCCCGACATCTCCGACGCCGATGTCGTGGGAGCATTCATCTGACACCTCTGCAAGGCCTTGGTACACAAACTAGGTTGCCTCAAGCCCAGAACTACCAAGGAGCTCCTCGATATCGCCACCAACCACGCCTCCGGCGAGGAGGCTGTGGGGGCCATCTTCGAGGGAGGAAAGGCCCAGCTAGAATCCGGCGTCCACGCCGGATCCCCCCCGGCCGCTCCGACAAGCAGGCGGCGCGGGAAGCGGATCCGCGAGACCCAAGTGGTCGCCACCGTCGACCGCCTCGCCAGCGGCGAGTGCGACCGGCCGTCGCGCCGACCACTTCAAGAAGTTGATGGGCGGCCGTGCCCAAACCACGGGTTCTCCGTCAAGCACAAATCACCGGATGCGAGGTCTGGCGTTACCTCTCCGGCGTCCCGCAGCGCCCGCGTGGCAAGGAAGAAGCTGCTGCGGCCCGCTGGTCGCAGAGAAAAAGCGATGACGAGTTCCACGAACCCGACGGCGCCTCATGATCTTTGGAGGGCCGGCTGCTATGCGGAAACAAGCGCCGGCTCAAGCTCGCTTATCGCGAGGTCCATACCGTCGCGCCATGCGTCCCCAATACCTCCGGTGGTCGAGTTCCGATCACCTTTGATCGGACCGATCACCCGACCACGCCCCACGGTAGGGAGATACCCCGGTGGTCGACCCGTCGTGGGAAAGAAGCGCCTTTCAAAGGTGCTTATGGGCCGAGCCGGCCTCAACATCCTCTACGTCGAGGCGCTCGGCGCTATAGAGTCAGCGCTCGACCCTCCGACCCGACAAAGGCGCCTTTCCATGGCGTCATTCACGGCCGCGAGCCCATCCACTCGGCGGTCGACCGCCGTTACCAGCTGAGGAACCGGAAACTTCGCGCGAAACCCTCGCTTTTGAGGTCGTGGATTTCCCGGTTCTTACCATGCCATCTTGGGAAGGCCGTGTTCGCCAAGTTCATGGCGGTCCCCACCACGCCTACCTCGCCGAAGATGCGGGGCCACGAGGAGTCATCACCGTGGCATCATCTTTCGGCTTGCCTACAACTCTGGCGCGGCGATTATGAGCTTGCCTCGGCGATCATCGCGTCTGCCAGGCTCGACAACCTCGGGAGGAAGCCTCGAATCCGCCCCGAGTCCAAAGAAGTCGGGCGGGATCCTTCAAGTCCACCGAGGACACGAAGGAGGTCGCGGTCGATCCACGTGATCAGACCAAGGCGTGCGGATCGAACCACGCCCCGCCAAATAGGAAGCGCGCTCGTCGACTCCTCCGCACCAACAAAGGCGTCTTCGCATGGAGGTCCTCCGACATGCCGGAATCCAAGGGAAGTCGCGAGCACTCCTTGAGCATCAGACCGGGCTCAAAGCCGGTCGCCCAGCGCCGCGCCGCTTCGACGAGGAGAAGCGCGGGATCATAGGAGGAGATCGCCAAACTTCGGCTGCGGGGTTAAGTAAAGAGGTGCGTCACCCGAGTGGCTAGCCAACCTGTACTTGTAAAAAAGAAAAATGGGCAATGGAGGATGTGCGTTGACTATACGAGTCTCGACAAAGCATGTTCCAAAGATCCGTTCCCTTTGCCCCGCATCGACCAAGTCATCGACTCCACTGCGGTGTGAGTCCCTCTCTTTTCTCGGATGCCTACTCGGGCTACCACCGGTTGCGCTAAGGAGTCCGACCAGCTCGCGACTTCCTTCATCACCTGTTCGGCTCATTACGCTCACGTTACAATGCCGTTCGGCCTAAAGAACGCGGGCGCTACATACCGATGTATGCAAGCGTGCTTCAATGACGGATCGGCCGTAGCGTTGAGGTGTACGTCGGCGATATTGTCGTAAAGACCAAGAAGGCCGGCGACCTTATCCCGACACGGAAGAGACCTTTGCGAACCTTCGGCGATTCCGCATAAAGCTCAATCTCGAAATCGTCTTGGGGTCCCCAAAGGAAGCTCCTTGGCTTCATTGTCTCCGGCGAGGCATCGAGGCCAACCAGAGAAGATATCGGCAATCGGAAGGATGGGCCCAATCGGCAACCTCAAGGGGTCTAGAGGTGGCCGGATGCCTAGCGACTTTGAGCCGTTTCGTGTCTCGCCTCGGCGGCGCGAATGCCACTCTGAGCTACTCAAGAGATCCGACCGCTTTAGCTGGACCCCGAGGCTCAGAGGCCCTCACCGCTGAAGGCCTTCTGTCCTCGCCTCGATCTGATCGCCCGGCACCGGGAACCATTGTTCTCTACATCGCCGCCACTACCCAAGTCGTCCGCGGCCCTCGTGGTGGAGCGGCGGAAGAAGGCCGCGAACTTAAGGTACAACGGCGGTTTACTTCATTAGCGAGGTCCTTTACGAGTCAAGGCTCGGTACCACAGTGCGAAGCTACTCTACGCGGTGCTCATTGCGAGAGAAAGCTCGTCCACTACGCCGATCAAGACAACATCACCGTGGTGACCACGTCCCGCTAGGCGAGATCGTCGCAAGCCGCGGCGCCTCGGGAAGGATAGCCAAGTGGGCGCTCGAGCTCAACGACCACGACATCACATACGTCCCTCGGACGGCGATCAAATCGCGAGCCCTAACCGACTTCGTCGCCGAGTGGACCGAAACCCGTGCACCACGGTGATCGAAGACCCGTCTTGGACAATGTACTTCGATGGGTCTTACAACAAGAATGGCGCGGCGCCGGTCGTCATCATCTCCCGCTCGGGAACAAGCGAGACGCCATCGGCCGCCGGCGCCACCAACAGCGTCGCCGAGCACGAGGCCCTCGTCAGCGGTCTCGGATCGCTGCCGACCTCGGTGCTCGCCGACTCCGTCCACGGGACTCCAAGCTTGTCGTCGACCAAGTCATGAAGGCGCGGAGCCCGAGGCGCCCGTATGGCGCGTCTTGTCGAGAAGTCGCGCGGGCTCGAAGTCGCGATTCAAGGGCTTCGAGCTTCACCATAGCTACCGACGCTACAATAGCGGACGCCGACTACCTAGCCAATCGGCCTCCGGTGAAGCCGGTCCGCGGGATCTTCGTCTGCGACCTCCTCGACCTTCCATCCGGTGGGCGGTGGCGAGCGGTCCCCAAACCTACCTAGCAGTCGCCCCAACCGCCATGTGATCGGCGTAGACTTGGTCGGTCGAGCCGCGGCGTGCTAGCGGCCGAGTCCGTGGAGAAAGCCCTTCATAGATCGTTTGACGGACGGGTCACTTCCCCCCAGGCCGACCCGACCGAGGCCCGGCGCCTCGCCCGGCGGGCAAAGTCTTTCTTCCTGGTCGGCCCAGATCTTTACAAAAGGAGCCCCTCCGGGGTCCTCCAAAAGTTCATTCTGGCCGACCAAGGGAAACAACTGCTGGATGACATACACAGCGGAATTTGCGGTCACCACGCTGCGCCCCGATCTCTTGTGGGAAAAGCCTTTCGGCAAGGTTTCTATTGGCCGACCGCCATGTCCGACGCCGAGCACATCGTACGCACCTGCGAAGGATGCCAATTCTTTGCCAGGCAGACACATCTGCCAGCTCAGGCCTTGCAGACAATCCCCATCACGTGGCCTTTTGCAGTTTGGGGACTCGATCTGGTCGGGCCTTTCAAGAAAGCGCCCGGGGGCTTTACCCATTTGCTCGTCGCGGTGGACAAGTTCACCAAGTGGATAGAGGCCAAGCCGGTCATGAGCGTCACGTCGGCACAAGCGGCCATCTTCTTCCGCGACATAGTCTTTCGGTTCGGAGTCCCAAACTCCATCATCACCGACAACGGAACGCAGTTCACGGGGAAGGAGTTCCTCGAGTTCTGCGATGACTTCAACATCCGCGTCGATTGGGCAGCCGTGGCCCATCCGCGGACCAACGACCAGTCGGCGCGCCAAGCGGCATGATCCTTCAAGGGCTCAAGCCGCGGATCTTGATCGGCTCAAGCGCCGGCGGTATTTGGGTGGCCGAGCTACCCTCCGTCCTCACGAGTCTACGGACCACGCCGACACAGGCGGCCGGTTCACACCGTTCTTCATGGTATCACGGTCTTTGGCCGTCTTGCCGCTGAACACGAGTATGGCGCCCCAAGGCTGCAAGCCGAGGAGGCTCGGGGCTCGCCGCACAACAAGACGCCGTCGACCGGCTCGGCGAGGCGCATGAGCGTAGCCATCTGCGATCGGCGGTATCAACAAGCTCTGCGGCGTTATCACGGCCGCGAGTTCGAGGCGGTCTTTGATCTTGGCGACTGGTCTGCGCGGGTCCGAACCGGCAAGGATAAGCCTGGTATCGCCCCACAGGAAGGCCCTTCACCGTCATGCAGATCCTCCGACCTGGCACCTTTCGGCTCAAGGACGCCGACGACCGCATCCTTCCGAATGCATGGAATATAGAAAAGTTAAGGCGGTTTTATCCCTAAACTCTTTTCCTCTTCCTAGCATGCTCTTTACTTTTTTCCTTCCGAGCACCTGATCGCCATGCGACGACTCGGGGGCTGCCCTTCGGCGCCCCCGTTCAAGCTGCTCCCGGTCGGCGCTTGCGCGGGTTGATGACCCAACCGACCACAAGGTCCTTCCCGAGCGGTAACCCCTTCGACCCAAGTGCTACAGCTTACGCCCCAGCGGCTATGGTTGCTAACACTTCACGGAAGAAGGAAGTACCCGAGTGGGTGACCTTTGGGTCGGCGAGAACACTCCTCCCGCACGAACTCGGTGTCCCACGCGCTTATGAGTGCGTGACCCGTGGTCATGATATCCATCCCGGCGGTAACCCTCTCAACCCAAGTGTTACGACCTCGCCCGGTGACTATGGTTGCTAAGTAGCACTTGCGAAAGAAGGAAGTGCCCAAGTGGAAAGATCCTTGGCGATCTAGAACACTCCTATCCCTCACAAGTCGCCTAACATTTGCATAGCCAAGTCTCCAATCCACCTCGCTCCTCCCAAAGCGACCCAACCTACGCATAAGTGACCCTGCGGTCCTTAAGGCTATGGTCGGTCAAGCGCTCACCCTAAATCGAAAGAGGCGAGGCGATTACGGAACTTGATAAATTCAAGATTGTTTACATAGCGATCTTTACAATCTAAAAGGATAAAGCTAACTATTTTTATTCTTCTTGGTAGGCGGCCGGTGGCGAGGCGGAGAGTTGGTCGCCTCGGCTTCTGGAGGCGGCTGCGGCGGGATGCGGTGGCGATCTCCGGGCGTCTTGGTGGACCAGAGCTCAAACCGGTCGATCTCCTCGTCGATCCGGTTCCGGCTACGCCGCTGCCCACCACTGGCCGAGGTCGATGCGTCGTAGTGCGAGGCGGTGTTGACCGGCGCCGACAGCTCAAGCGCAGCCACGGTGATCACCGCCTCTTCTCGAGTCGCTTTCGGGCGGCCGACGGGGGCAAGGGCACTCGGGCTGCCACGGCTCCAAGGATGCGATCGCGGACTTCCGACCGGCCTTGCGGAGGCCTCGATTCGGCGCTCATCTCGGCCGACCGTCCTCGCAACCTTCAACGCCGCCGGGCCTCGTCCCCGCCACGATCGCCACGTCGCGAGCATCGATGCCGTTCTCTGCGCCTCCGCGGCGGCGCTCAGATTCTTCGCGCCTCTGCGGTTGCGGCGATTTTGGATAAGTTCGCCACGTGGGTCGCACCCCAGACTTAATTGAAGAATTGAGATACTTACCGGCGCGAGTTGGTCGATTGCGGCTTCCGACTTGGCGCCTCGTATGAAGTCCTCAGCTCAGCCAGTTCCTTACGAGCGATCGCGCTCGGAGCGAACTTCGGTCGGCGTCCCCCGAGCTGGTCTCGCTCGGTCGCGAGCGTGTTGCCTGCGTCTGCGCGGTCCCCTCCGCGGCAACAGCGGCATCCTTGGCCTCGGTGACCTCCGTCAGGGAGGACTCCAATTCCACCACTTTCGCCCTCAAGACCTTGGCTCCTAGGCGCTCATCATAAAGGGCCTTTGTGGCCTCTTCAAACCCCTGGCGGATCTCCACCGCCTCCGACCGCCTAATGTCCATGGCCTCCTGGACTAGGCGCAGCTCAAGCGTGGCCGATTGCACTCCTCGCTGCTGCCATGCTTGTTGTCGGGGCGCTGCGAAGCTCAACCTGGCGCACGAAGCGAGCCCGCAAGTGCTGCAAAAACGTGGACACTCCGTTAGTCGCACGGAAGAACTATCAAAAATGTGCAGCAGTCGAACTTTTGGTGACCTACAGGCGTGTTGGACTCCCGACCATCGTGCCCGGCGCCTCGGTGGAAGACTCGAGCAAGAGCCGGACCTTTACGGATCGCCTATCTCGGCGTCGGTAGCGCCTTGCCGAAGGCGCCCACTCGCTCTCCTCGCGACCCATGACGCGCGGGCGGGGATTACACCGGGCACGCCCTCGCTCGCCGTTCGGGCGGGGCGTCGCCGTCAAAGCACCATGGGCAAGAGTGATGAGGTCAACCCTCCGAAAACCCCTCGGCGACTGCACCGAGGAGCATCGATCGGCACCTCCCACGGGACAAGGGTCGAGCACCTCCGTCGCCGGCTCGCCACGGCCGGGCGCGATCGCGGCGGCACCGTCGTCTCATCCTCGAAAGGGCGATCACGTCGTCCGGTGGGGTCCCGCCGAGGCGCGGAAGTTCTTCTTGGCCAAGACCTCGGGTGAGGCCCGTCCTCGGCGGCTGCGCCCTCGGGCCGACACCGCGACCGCCACCGACCCGATCGAGTCGCCGAAATCAGCGGGCCCGCATTGCTTGCGAGCATTGCGGCCGCCACGGTCACCCCGTGTAGGCGCGTGACGTTACAAAGATTCAAGAGTCGCTCGGCGGCTTTGCCAAAAAAATGCTCCAATAAAAGAAACACTTACAAGGCCGGCGGTGCGTGGCACGCGCGCCTCTTCTTGCCGACCCCGCCAAAGTCGTCGGTGGTCGCTTCCCGATGCCACCTCGGTAGGAGGCTGCGGCGGCCATGGCGCAAGATCACCCCTCGCACGGGATCGCGGCCACGGGGCCGTGGTGCCGCCCTCGGCCGAGTCCACGCTCGGGCGCCGCCGGTCGTGGTCGAGAAAAACCCACCATAGGGATGGCGGGCGCTCCCGCTTGTCGATGGAGGTTGTCCCCAGCGGTGGTCTCAGGCACATCCTCGCCAAGCCGCCGCCGTAGCGTTCCTTATGCTTCTTCTTCCTCCTTTCCTCCTTAGCTTCTTGCGGGAGAGTCGACCTCTGTCGTCTTCGCCGGCGGCCGCGCCTCCTTATCCTCGGGGCGGCGCCGGAAGACATCCCGTGAGCCCTAAGAGGATGCGGGAATACCGGTCGGACCAAGTGCTAAGGACAAAGAAAAAGAAGCGAAAGGAATTTCACCGACTTACGGTTGGCGAAAGCCGCGAGAATGGCTCGGGTGGCCACCGTGGCGCTTCGCCCGTGCGGCCGCCACCGGGCCTCCACCTCGAGAGCGGCCGGCTCGGGTTACGCCATCCTCGCCCGGTCGGACGGCCCGCATACCGGAACAAGGAGTGCGACACATGCACAAGGGGTTGCCGCAGCATCCCCATAAAGCGCGCACAACAACGTCCGGTGAGCCCCGCCTCCTTTGAGCCACGATCGCTCCACGATCGGGGCGGCTTGTTCTTCTCCCTCTTTTGGTGCCCAGTTCCACGCTCCTCCGCCATGGGAAGCTTCGCCGGTGAAGCGAGGGGCGTCGTCGCCGACGTTTTGAATGTAGAGCCATTGAGCGCTAGCCCTTGTTGGGCGAGGCGGTTTACCTCCAGTACTCCGTGCTCCGGCCGGGCGAAGGCGGAGGCGAGCCACCTGAGGCGCCACGGCGTCCGACGGCTGTCTTTCGAGCGTTGCACGGAAGAAGTGCCTCCACAACGCCCGGCGGCTCGATCCACGGGAAGGCCTCGCCGGCGTGATGAAGATGGCGATGTGGAGGACCCCATTGGGGTTGAGATGGTGCACCTCCACCTTGTAGTGAGGCGGCCCACGGGCGAGCGGGTGCGTGGCGAGCCAAAGCGCTCGAAGAACGAGGCGGGCACCACGACCTCGTCGCCTGCGGCGCGGGGTGGCGGCCCGGTCGGCACCCTCCGGCCGAGAAAGGTCTGCGGCATGAGGAAGCCCTTCTTCACCAAGCGAGCGCACTGGTGTTGTCTTGGCGCGAACACTCCGCCACGACATCTTCACGGAAGAGGCGTGGAAGGTGAGAAAGAAAGGTGGGTTTTATTTCCTTGGCTCTCTGGTGCTTTTCTTGTTTGACGAGAGACAAAGAAGGCAAGAAAGCGTGACTACGAGCACCCCAGGCGTATTTATAGAGGACAAGCAACGCGCCCAGCGGGCACCCCCTCAAGCGCTGAAGCGTCCACCTCGCCTATTGCGCCGACCGTAACTCCGGTTTCCAATACCACTCGCTTTTAATCCTGTCATGTCGGTGACAAGGGCCATAAAGACGCCGCCGAACAACGTGTCCGTAACCTCTTGGTCTCGCCTTTAGGCCGGAGCGGTTGCTCGAGGTGCTTGCGAGAAGCCCATTGGGCCGCTGCGGCCCAAGGCGGCAAAGCTTTGTGGCTTGCGCGAGGCCCAGCGAGGAGTGGGTTCAAAAGGCCTACCCCACTGATGGGTATAAGGCCGCCCAAAGAAAAACAGAGCAAGGGGCGGTATGAGGTGAGCCCACGGTGGGCCTCGGTTAGGTCGGATGGCGGCCTAATCACCTCTACTCGCGTCGAGACCATACTTCACACTCTCCGGGAGCTCATCAATGGCGGCGGACCGGTGTGCTCAGGTTGGCGGACGACCCGAGGTCCATACGGATTGAGTAGAAAGGTTTTTATGGGTCGCCCACGGCAGGCAGGACACCCTACTGCGGGACCGTCCGCTCGGAAGGGTCCCCTTGGCGGGACCTCCCGGGACCCACTCGGACTACCGCTATTGGCTCCACGAGCACGGCGTTCAAACCAGCGCAGTGGCGTCGTCGCTCGCCCCCTCCAGGTCCCACACCTGCGGATGGGGTATACATGTGGGATAGACGGTGGTCATTCTTCTCGCAGTTACCCTCGCCCGACGAGGACTCGGGAAGGATGCCCCATGTCTAGCTACGACGTTAAACGAGCACTCGGACACCCGAACCTCACAGAGGCATCCGGCCGTCCTGCCGACCAAGGCACTCGGACACCCGAACCTCACAGAGGCATCCGGTCGTCCCTGCCGACCAAGGCACTGTCTAGCTACGACGTTAAACGATCACTCGGAAACCCGAACCTCACAGAGGTATCCGGTCGTCCCTGCCGATCAAGGCAGTCGGACACCCGAACCTCACAGAGGCATCCGATCGTCCCTGTCGACCAAGTCACTGTCTAGCTACGACGTTAAACGAGCACTCGGACACCCGAACCTCACAGAGGCATCCGGTCGTCCTGCCGACCAAGGCACTCGGACACCCGAACCTCACAGAGGTATCCGGTCGTCCCTGCCGATCAAGGCAATCGGACACCCGAACCTCACAGAGGCATCCGGTCGTCCTGCCGACCAAGGCACTCGGGCACCGAACCTCCACGAGGCATCCGGTCGTCCTCGCCGGCCAAGGCCTTTGTCTAGCTACGACGTTAAGCGAGCACTCGGACACCGAACCTCACAGAGGTATCCGGTCGTCCTGCCGATCAAAGCGATCGGACACCGAACCTCACAGAGGCATCCGGTCGTCTGCCGACCAAGGCACTCGGACACCGAACCTCACAGAGGTATCCGGTCGTCCTGCCAGACCAAGGCACTCGGACACCCGAACCTCACAGAGGCATTGGGTCGTCCTGCCGACCAAGGCTTTGTCTAGCTACGACGTTAAGCGAGCACTCGGACACCGAACCTCACGAGGTATCCGGTCGTCCCTGCCGATCAAAGCGGTCGGACACCGAACCTCACAGAGGCATCCGGTCGTCCTGCCGACCAAGGCAGTCGGACACCGAACCTCACAGAGGCATCCGGTCGTCCTGCCGACCAAGGCAGTCGGACACCGAACCTCACAGAGGCATTGGGTCGTCCCTGCCGACCAAGGCTTTGTCTAGCTCTGACGTTAAGCGAGCACTCGGACACCGAACCTCTCAGAGGCATCCGGTCGTCGCTGACCAAGGCACCGGACACCGAACCTCACGAAGGCATTGGGTCGTCCACGCCAGCCAAGGCTTTGTCTAGCTACGACGTTAAGCGAGCACTCGGACACGAACCTCTCGGAGGCATCCGGTGCGTCCTCGCCGACCAAGGCACTCGGACACCGAACCTCACGGAGGCATTGGGTCGTCCACGCCAACCAAGGCCCGTCTAGCTACAGCGTTAAGCGAGCACTCGGACACCCGAACCTCTCAGAGGCATCCGGTCGTCCCTGCCGACCAAGGCACTCGGACACCCGAACCTCACGGAGGCATTGGGTCGTCCCTACCAACCAAGGCACTGTCTAGCTACGACGTTTAACGAGCACTCGGACACCCGAACCTCACGGAGGCATTGGGTCGTCCCTGCCAACCAAGGCACTGTCTAGCTACGACGTTAAACGAGCACTCGGACACCCGAACCTCACAGAGGCATCCGGTCGCCCTGCCGACTAAGGCGCCGTCTACGACGTTAAACGAGCACTCTCGCGTTTATTCCTGCCGATCAAGGCCCGGTCTATCCACGACGATTAAAATTAAAGCAAACTCATCGCGAAGATATTTTCATAAAGAAAAAGAAGATTTCATTATAGGCCAATGGCTCGGACTTTACGACTTTACACACGATGCAAGCGGACACAAGAGTGGCCACGCTGCACCGCGGCAGGACTTTACCCACGCCTAGAACCTATCAAACATCCGTGCGGCGTCGGTGGCACCGACGGCATGCTGGTAGGCCCTTGCCTGGTCGACGAGACAGCCGCCGCGGCCGCAGTGACACGCAGATGCCTCCGCCGTTCAGCGACATCGGCGCGGCGCACTAATCTACGATCGGCGCCCTTGCGCCATCGCCTCGAAGGGCCCCTTACCACCTCGAGCCTCGGGCGGCCTCGGCGTGCGTCAACGAGCGACATCACGGCTGCAGCTTCCTCCTCCCTAAGCTCGGCCATCGCCTGGTCGAACTCAGCCCAAAGCTCGGCCAGAGGATCTTCTTCTTCCCCCGCGATGTCATCGCCAAAGCTAAAGACTAGAGGGTGTCTCGAAGCCATTTGAAGGAGCAGAAGAAAGAACTCTCATCTAAAGGGTTATCCTTCAAGCAAGCTACAGCGCACATATATATATACCCGGACGAAGGGAGGCTAAGCGTCTCCAGAGTAAATGCGGGCGCCGGAAAACGAAGCGTCCTTCACGAACCCGGCGATCAAGAAGGCGAGCGGGCGGGCGCGCCAAACTATACTCGGCATGCGCAACGAGGCGAGTAAAAGCCTCCGGCGGTTCAAATGCCCCCGGCCAAACTCCAGGGCAGCCGTCGGATCCATCGAGGCACACCTGACGGAAATCGCTTAACCGGATCGGCCTGACCGACCGACCAGGCCTAGCCACCACTCTCATCCAAGTTCAACCCCCAACCGAATCATCAAAATCGCTCGGGAGTTGGGGCTCTTGACGAATACTAATAATAGGGTACCCCAATGGCGGCGGCGAGCGGCGGCCTCAAGCATATCTCGGCCCAACAAAGGCGCGCCGCCGCCACCGACCGAATCGCTGCGAGACCACAAGACATCCGCTCCCGACCGGCCAGGGGAAGCGAATCCGACCGGACAGCGCTCCCGACCCCCTTGACGGAGCGGGATCTCCCGACTCCGACCGGACAGCGCTCCCGACCGGCCAGGGGAAGCGAATCCGACCGGACAGCGCTTCCGACCCCCTTGACGGAGCGGGATCTCCCGACTCCGACCGGACAGCGCTCCCGACCGGCGAGGAAGCGAATCCGACCGGACAGCGCTCCCGACCCCCTTGGCGGAGCGGGATCTCCCGACTCCGACCGGACAGCGCTCCCGACCCCCTTGGCGGGGCGGGATCTCCCGACTCCGACCGAACCAAGGTGACGGACGCCGAGGGCCGCGTGTCAGGCCCTCATCGACCCTCGCCACGTACCCTACGAGCGAGGTCAATCGAGTGACTATACAAGGGCGGTGGCCCTTCCCAAGAAGGTCCGTGGCTGCGAAGACAAAGCTTCCACCCCATCAACCAATCGCGCGATAAGATGCGACGCGCGCTCCTCCCGGCGGCGCCAACGCCACGCACCGCGTCGGCGATTCGTAAGGATCACAGAGGCACGCTATTTCCGGGAATGCCTAACCTCCACGACCACCAAGGCTACCGACCCGGCATGGGCAAGGCGGGTGGCGACCATCCACGGGACGAAGGACCGGAGCTCTAACATAGGTCACCTCGCTCTTCCCCGACTCTCGATGTAACCTGCCCCTTCCTTCTGTATAAAAGGAGGCAGGACTAAACGATTCAAGGAGAGGAGGAACACATAAGAACACGAGGAGACTAAGTCATTTAGGGGCCTCGTCTGTAAAACATAGTACAAAAGCAATACAATACTGCCATCTGAACTGGAGTAGGGACTTTCAGCCCGAACCAGTATACATCTTGGACTTACGAGTCTAACCATTCAGGGAGTGGAACGCGCGACCCCTTAGACTTACAAATTTACTTGCCGGCGCTCGAAAACGCCGACAAGCATGGATGAGGATTATCAGTCAATCATCATTCACAAACTCAAAATGCAAATGCTATCCACCCTCCTTGTGCTCTCATGAGTTATAGGATATGTACCCTACTCCAGGCATACTACCGAAACTTGAGTCACATATGATTTCACAACTACAGTATCAGGTTCATACACAAATATATACCCCGAATGAAAACAAAGCATAGAGATCAATTTCCAACACATGCAGATTAAAGCAGCATAGATCTAATACACCTAATGAATTTCTACTCATTAACTCTATAGCCCGAATGAACACAAAGCATGGAGGTTAAATTTCTAACACATGCAAATTAATTCAGCGGAGATCTAATACAACTAATGAAATTCTACTCATCATGTCATAAACTAAATAGAACAATTAAGCAGTGTCCAAAAATGAAGATTGGAGGGGAAGTAGTACTTATCTACGGGTGGACTGGGTATTGGACGGTGCGGGTGACCATTTTGCGTGCGGCCCCGCTGGCCCATGTCCACACCACTGGCATCGGGAGCACGAACCTGGTGGCAACCGGGAAATGGCAACCAGAGAAAAGAAAGAAAATGTGTGAGTAAATGAAATAGAAGAGGAAGGGGAGATGAGAAGATAGCTTACCTCGGGGAATGCTAGATCCAGCAAGGCCGGCGAGACTGCCACCGAATCCGACGAGGGGATCGGCTGGAGGCCAAAGGGCCGAGGGAGAGAGAGAAAGGCGGGGAGCTCGAGAGTGGAGGGGGGAAGATGGAGACAACACATGAGAGGGAGAGCCGGGGAAGGAGTCCGGAGGCTGGCGGTGGCAACGAGGAGAAAAAGGGGAAGCGGCGCTCGGGATGGAGGAGGTTGGAGACAAGAGCAAGAGGGAGATGGGGGAGGAGGGGTCGGGTACGATGGCTGGGAAGATGAGGGAGGAGAAGGAGAGAGAGATTGAGGGGGTAGGTTAGGGTTAGGTTGATTTGGGGGAGGCCGAGTGGGCCGAATGTGTTAGCCTGGGTTGAATGGGCTGGGCAGAAGAAGAAAAACTATACCTAAAACAAAAGAAAATAAAAATGGCTGAAAATAATAGAAAACATATTTAAATTTATTTTTCTCTTTCTTTTTCTCCTTGTTTTTCTCTTTTCTTTTCTCTAAATTAAATTCAAAATTTAAATATTAAAACATATGTATAAATCGACAATCAAGAAAACGAATGACACTTAAAACCTTAGGACAAATAATATACACTACACACAACTAAATTTCTAAATTTCTTTTATGACTTAACTAGGGAATTTGCAAAAAAAATTAAAGATTTTAACATTGTCACTAGGAAATTGCTCCGAGTACAACCTAGAGCGTTTAAGGTCTGTCCCTACTGTGGATCAATTGGTGGGAACACCCACATGCAAGTCTCCCTTCGAACTTGTCTTATGAACTGATTTTGTGGGCTTGGATTGATTTGAAATTCTTGCATATACATCAAAAGATTAATTTCTAAAAGAAATTATAACATCAAAGTGGATAAGGTAGATCCAATGGGTGATTTGATGAAGCTAGACCAGAGAGATCTAGTGGTAAAATCATAACCCAGGTAGGGTTGTGGAGCTATTTTGTGGGTAGAGGAGTTCAGGGTATAAACAACCTAGGTAGGGTTCTTGTAAAAGTCAGGGATCCACTACATAGGATATCATTTAAGGGTATAAACCAAACTGACTCTTACTTCAAAAGCAACGCAAATCGTGCTGGCCATAGACCTGGAATGGGACAGGCTGAACTAAATAACCAACAAATAGTAGTCTCTACCACGTGTGAGAAGGTGACTGTTGCCAGATAGGAGCAATCACCCTAGGGCGAGACTGATAGGTAGGCATCTCGACCCATATGCCTTTGGTAAGGTGAGGTGGTATAGCAGAGGTCAGAGTACGGTTAGCCAAAGTTTATGTTTCCTTGGTTTAGTCTTGCGCCTAAGGTAGCGCATTAGTTGAACAATATAAGCCAAGTAATGATATGGACAAAGTAGTACACCTTTGATCCGAGTTAAAATGTGATATCACTCCTAGCTTCTGGATTTGGAAGTGCGTTGTGTGGGTTTTTCCTCTAATATAGGTTGTAAGATCCCACGTTGCTCTGTCGTGAGTAGATTTATAAGTTAAAACCTAACATTTTTCAATAAATAGGTAAAGGGATGGATACTTTGGATAAAGAGCTAATTTGGAGATACGACTTGATGGATGGGAGTATATAAATACGTATATGAATTCACGCATCAATTTTTCGTGGCTTGCTGAGTACTGGAGTACTCAACCTTGCTTTCATTGTTGCTTTATAGAACCTGTTGTGTCCACAAACCCAGACGAAGTAGAGGGTGATATTCATGATGCTATGAATTATTATTGTGATGTTGATGTTACTGTGGAAGGCTATAAATATGAGGGAGTCGACGACCAAGACACGACAAAATAAAAGACACTCAGGAGGAAGGCACTAGAGTAATATTGTAATAAATAGATAGGCGATGTAGAAATCACCACAGCCGGACCTAAGACAGCACTATAAGTACTTTAAGAATAAATTCCTATGTACTATACATTGGAAGTCCCTACATGAGCATGTGTTGTTTTCCTTAGCTAATTCTAGTACAACTCTGTTATGTGATGCTTTTCACTAGATCTGGCCTGGTCAGCTAAAGTAGGGGCATCACATTTGTCTTTTTTTTATTTGTCCCAACAATGCGTGTGTGTTTCTTGTGAAGGCATCAGGTGGAGCGTTGGATAATCCATTTTCATTCTTTGTCTATGCTCGATGTCCTCCAAGAGTGATTCCCATGTGGATTCCCATAGAATTTTATGATCTATGACTTCACAATGGCATAAGAAGGTTGTGAATAGTTGGCGTAGTTGTTGTCCTAACACCCAGTTGGATGCTTCGTTGATTCATTCAATCCACTCGTTGTCGTCATCTAGAAATCTAAGCGCACGGCAGGCTAATTTGTATGTTGTGTGGATGACTCCATCCACAGTTCAAATATCGTTGCATGATGTACGTCCTTTCACGATGTTCAATAGAATTTCTTAGATAATACCTATAAACGCTTTTGGGATGTGTGTAGTAGATCCATCCTGTTTCCTTGTTTCCTCTTTTTCGCTTCTTTTTGTCTCTAAGCCATACCTACTTTCTTAGGAATTATGCATATGTTAGATGTCTGGCTTCCTTGTGTATATTGTTTGCCCTCATCCACTCCGTAAACATAGTGTCGCCTATTCCCTCTTTGCTGACGATATGTCGTAGGTTTGCTGAGTAAACAGTTGCTCATTTTCGAGGTGGAATCTTAGCCTCTCAACATATGGTTCTCGGTAGTGCACGTAAAATTGAAATATTCGCCAACATGCTTGACTTGATGATATATACCTACACTCTAGGTACCTTTCAATCTTGTCTTTATCTTTTTTTTGCCCATTTGTTGTAGCACCATCTGCCCACTCTTCAAGAGTAGCCGTAACCTGATCATCTCCTTTAACCTGGTATCAAAAGTTGAAGTGCACCTCCTGTATGTGCATAACATCATGGGTGGCATTTTGAAATATTCCTTATTACTGAACCAACTTTTGGTCCATGACAAGTCATGACAAATATCAAAATCTAGTGCAAGCAGAACTGGATAATGAGAAGAAACTGGGTACCAAACTTTGGTGATTGCACTTTCTGCATGCGCTATGACATCACAGGAGGCATTTCGAATCATTCTTAGTCGGTGAGCCAAATTTTGGTTCGCGGCGAGTCACCACAGTAACCGGAAACTCGTACAGGAGATACTGGGTCACGAAAAGGAAGTGGGTAACTGGAAAATATTTTGATGTATAGTTAGATTTTGGTTTTTAAAATATATTTGTAGGAAATGTTTTCGAACAAAATGGGCATTCTTTGTCGAGGCTTTGGAGAGATTCTCTGTCATTTCGACCACTATGCCAGCCAAGAGAGCAGTAGGTAGAACATGGCACCAGCTAGAATATATCAAGATCCTACAAACTTAAAGGATACCTTATATCTTGACAAAAAAAATAATTGAGCAATTGAGCAGCATTACTAAGAGCATGTACAATAGTGGACATTACTAGTGTCTATATACTCCATGTCATCTAAAGACAACTCTTATAGTAGATGATACCTTATGTTTATCTCTATGAGATCTTACAATCCTCTCACTTGCGTGTTTATTGTAGACAACTAGCAAGGTGGCCCGCTCACTTGCGTGTGCATGTTTAAATGACTTGGCAATACATATATGATTTTGCTTTTTGAAAAATAGATCATTGCATAACTCTATTTGTGACATTTTGATATTATATATTATAGGAGAAAATGTATTCACTTCGTTTCGCAGTACTTGTCACATGTGATTGAAACATTCTTCCACAAATACCTGCATAGTAAAACAATAATCATAGAATAACATCACATTTTCCATTTAAATCATCATCATCTCTTAATGTCACTATTGCAATGCTTGTCTCTTTGTTTTAGTACATCTTTTAGTACACATCACATTGCTTATACCGGTATAGCCGAGTAAACAAATGTCGATGTATCAGTCTCTTAATCTCTTCATGCCGTAGAGGTCCCCCAAATAAACAGTCAGATTATTTTCATTTTTTTCAGAATTTTTAGTTTATTCTATATTTTCTTAGCGACAATAAAAACATGTCATCAACTTTTATTACATAATAGTTAATATATATAAAAATCAAATTTCTTACCTTATTTTATTTTTCTCAAATTAGCATATTTCTAAAATTTTAATTCTAAATAAAACCAAAATTTTTATTTTTCACTTAGTATGGAATTAAAAAATAATCCCTAATTTTCTTTTATTTTATTATTCTTTTTTTTTATTTAATTTCGAATTTCATGTTTTAATTTAGAGTTAAAATCAAATGGATAATTTCCTTGTGTTGTTTATTCCAAATTTATGTTAATTTTTAATGTTATTTTTTATTTAATTTCGCATATCAGTTTTAGGTTAGAATTCGTATACAAATCCAACTGCTAGTTTTTATCCAAATTTTAGCTATGTATGGATTTTAATTTGGAGTTCGTATGAAAGTTAAATCGCCGATTTCATTTTATTGTTTTGTTCCAAATATCTGTTATTTTTTTTGTTATACTTGGCATGGATTCTTTTTTCTAATCTAAGCTATTAATTTTATTATTAATTTTATTTAATTTTGATTTTAGTTTTTGGTTAGATTTGATATACAAATCCATATGATAATTGTTATATAATTTTTTTCAAATTTTAGTACAGGTTTTAATTTGGAGTTCAAATGAAAATCAAATAGCTAATTTCTTTTTATTTTTTATTCAGAATTTATTTTATTTTTTCTTCTACTTGGTATTGACTCTTTCTTTTAATATAAGCCCTTATAACTCGAGTTTGCTAGATAGATAGTTAGATATTTTTCTTTAATAATAACATATAATTGCTACTATAGTTCAACGTAGTTAGGGTCCACCTGATTAAGAGCCAAATATTTTGCTTTTTGTGAGAATTTCTAGCATATTCCTATTTTTTGTTAGAAAGATCCGATGGCGATTATAATTAGGTTCCACCACACTACGGGCTAGATGTTTTGCTTTTTGTGATAATTTCTAGTATATTTCTCTTTTTTCTTAGCAACTCTCTATGAGTTTTTAATATATAACTAGCAGACTTACCCGCGCAACTGCGCGTCTAGATATTATAATACAATTGTCTTTGATATACAACTCTACTTTTATTTATTGAAATACAATTGTATTTGTCATATATGATTAAATTGCACTATTATAATCTAGCCTCGCCAAAATAAGTTGTGGAGATCCTTCTCTTTTTCTTCCGATTAATGTGAGAATTTCTAGAATTTAAGATTATCGTGGGATTTTCTTGCCCTTAAAATGAAGGAGGTGCCTTGAATATCATGATATATATATATATATATATATATATATATATATATATATATATATATATATATTGTATTTGATATACAACCTACTTACAATTATTGAAATACAATTGTATTTGTTATATAACTATATTTATACAAGATTAATCTGCACCGTTATAATCTGGCCCCACCAAAATAAGTGGTGATCTTTTTTTGATATACAACTCTACTTCCAATGATTGAAACACAATTGTATTTGTTATATATGATTAATCTGCACCGATATAATCTGGCCCCACCAAAATAAGTAGTAGAGATCCTTCTCTTTTTCTTCCGATTAATGTGAGAATTTCTAGAATTTATGATTATTGTGGAATTTTCTTGTCTTTAAAATGAAGGAGGTGCCTTGAATATCACCAGTTGTTTTTTTATATATAGATAGATAACTCATACAATGGTGTGTTATATTTTTTATATGATTATCTCTTTATGAAGAGACTATACACTCTCTCCTCCTTCTCTCCTTTATATCAGCAAAAAACTTAAGTGGCAAAGTATATAGACAGTTAAGATCATATCATTATATATGCCCTTATCAATTGTAGAGAATAGTGACAAAAGTGAACTTTTCCTATTCTCGGAGGAAAACGGTGCACACGCAACGCCTCGCACGCCTACAAAGATTCCCCTCCCTACCGCCACCAATAATCAACGGCTTCTTCATGTCGTGCCGAGAAAACGCAGCAGCCTATACCGGCCAGCGCGTAGGAGATTGCCGTTGCAGCTAAGGGTGGGCATTTTTAAACCGAAACCAAAAAACCGAACGGAACCAATTTAACCGAATTTTTTGGTTTTTTCGGTTTTCAGTTTGGTTTTTTTTGTGTTGTCCGGTTTTTGGTTGTCGGTTCGGTTTTCAGATTCTAGAAACCGATTATACCGCAAAACCAAATCCCGTCGGCCCACCGCCCACTCGACCAGCAGTCAGCAATTGGCAATCGGCACTTTGGCAGTTCGACCCATTACATTAGCCCAGGCGTCGAGGTGAGGTCTTCGCCAAATCCTCCGATCCCCAAATCCTCCTCCACCCTGACGCCTCCTCCTTGGCTCCCTTGACGCCACAGTGGCCACCCCGACGTCTCCTCAGCTCCTCCTTCAACCCTCGGCTCCCCCCTCAGCGTTGCACAGATGCCTCCTCGGCACCGCACCGCCACCCCTCTGTTAATCCTCCACCCTTCCTCCGCCTTCTATTGTTGGGATCTAGGAAGTCTACCTTTAGTATGTGCCCATCATTTGTAAGTAATTTGTAGATATTATGCTTCAAAAACAATGAGCCACCTTTTGAAATTTGAATGTTCCTATAAAATAGGTTTTGTAGAACTAAAATATTCTGAGCTGCATGACTTGATCTGTGGACTAGGCATCTCCTTGTCAATTTAGTCGAATACTGCTAAAATCTATACTATTGCTCTAATACTATTTGTTTTTTCAATTTTCTCTAGTTTACTGCCTTCTGCCCATGTCAACTGTCAAACTTTACGCTAGTGGTGATCTATTGATCTTTGCTACTACTGTCTGTTGAGGAGTGCTACATTCTTTGAGGAGTTATCTTCTTTGTTGTTACTCTTTGGAGGATAGGAGTGGTGCATTTGTTGTGTCATATCTTTCTTTGGTTGCAAGATTGGCGCCATGTTGATGCCTACGCAAGACGAAACAACGTTCGGGCAAAATGAAGAGGTGGCCAAGCAATTGCGTCATCCGGCTAGCTCTTTGTTTCATTTTATTAAATACAATACAACAGAGTTGCGACATCATATATTCCTACTTCTCTGCATGTGGTGCTTCAGTGCTGGCTAGTGGCTGCTACTCATTATGTGCTGTTGTGTGTTGGTTCTGCACTTCTGCTGTGTTGATTGTTGAACTTTAAAATTTGCTTACTTTGTTATGCTGTGTGCTGGAGCATGGTGGACAAATGGACAATATTTTGAGTTCTGTACTGCCTGCTGTCATTGTTGGATATTATTTTGAGTTCTATAATGTCTTATGTCTATTGACTGTTGCGCACAGGGTTCAAAATCTCGGTTTCGCTCCAAATTTCGTCCATGGCAGGAGAACGAAATCTCGGTGAGATTTAAAAATTTCAGACAAATTTAGGACAAAATTCAAATCCGTTTTTTTTCTACCGAGAAAACCAAAATTTCGGTCAGTTTTGCCGAGATCTCGACAAAATTGCACCGAGCGAAAAATAGATCAAACAATGTCGAACAATTTTGAAATTATTTTTTTAGATTCCTGACAAATCAATGATGTTTCCATAAAAATTTTAGACGATTATTAGATCTGAGAAATTTTTAAAAATTCAAACATTGCTACTATCCTGATAAAACACTGACCGGTAAGTTTGACCTGAATGAAAAAAGAAACAAACACATTATAAAATTTTGAAATTTTTTTGCATGGTTTTGATGCATCACTAATGTTCCCATAAAATTTTCAGATTATGATAAAACTTTATGAATTTTTAAAAATTCGGACAGTGCTACTATGCTGATAAAAACTTTACCGGCAAACTTCAACCAAATGAAAAATGGTACAAACCACGTTAGAAAATTTTGAAAATTTTTGTAGATGGTCCTGAACTCCTGATTTATCTTCAATGTTTCTATAAAATTTTCATCTAATGATAAAGTTTCAAGGAGTTTCAAAAATTCTGAGAGTGATACGTCCTCGTAACAACCTAATGATCAATACATAGATTTGCTTTAGAAACCAAAAAATGTTTAAAATTTTTGAAAATTTTGCATAAGGGTTATAAGAAAATTATTAATATTTCGTAAAATTTTTGAATCATTATCACGCACCAGTGAATTTATAAAATTCTTACAAGCACAGTATACCATTTATGTTCTTTTTGTTTTTGATTTTTGAAATATAACAAATGAAGTTCAATACATACATAGATTTGATTGAGCAAACAAAAAAAGTTGAAAATTTTTATATAATGGTAGTGAGTCAATTATTAAGCTCTCATAAAAATTTTGGATCATGATCATACTCGAGAAAATTTATAAAATTCTGACAATGTTACTGTCCCAATTATGTTCATTCTGTTTTTGATTTTTTGAAGCTAACAAATGAAGTTCAATTATTTTGAAAAAATTTCTGTATGACCCTAAACTTTTTATAATGGTACCATAAATTTTTTAGATCAATAGAAAGCACATACAATTTTATAAAAATCTGAAAGTGTTTCTGAAGTTTTTAGAAAATATCTAAAAATTTCGGTTTTTCATAGAAGATGACTTTCTTAAGGGTTATTGTCAATTTCTGATCAAATTTGGTGGTCAAACATCAAATTTCGATTAAAAATAGCGAGATACCGGCCGGTAAGGGTGAGATCTCGTCGAGAAAAATGAGATAACTGAGCAAATCAATTTTTTTTGAATTTTCAAATTCGGCAGGCACTCGAGATCTCGGCGAAAACTCGTGAAATCCGGCGAGATTTGGAACCTTGGTTGCGCATACGAAATTTGGTTAGCCGAAAAACCGAATTAACCAAACCGCATTAGTTCGGTTAATTCGGTTCGGTTTCTATATTTTTTTCGGGTCGGTTCGGTTCGGTTTTCAGTTCCTGAAAATCATTTTTTTTAAACCGAATAAACCGAACCGATAAAATCGTATAAATCGAATGCCTAGACCTAGTTGCAGCGGATGCGATCGGAAGGAATATCACCATCTCGTGTTCACGCCGGCTCGCCGCCTTATCGCCATCGCCGATAAAAGCGCAGCTACCGCCGGCGCCCATGTCTCTGTGAAAAAGCCGTAGAATAAAGCGATGTGTGCCCACATCTACATGGGCCCATGGCTCATGGGCTGATGGCTATGTAGTCGTGTACTGCTACTCTGCTTACACGAGCTATGCCTTTCCCTTTCCTTCGTCTTCGAAGTGGTTTTTTTCCTCTGCTATTTCAATGGCGTTCGTTTTCCTGACGCTATATACCCTTTCTGTGGCAGAGATTGTTGTCCTGGTGTCTTTCTGTCCGTCTCCGGACCAATTTCATTCGTAATCAGCAGTGTATGCATGAGACCAATTAGGCATCGCATCTGAGAAGCTGGTCCTGCGATACCCATCCGGCTCAATTGTGCGCCTAGCCTGAGAGGTGACTGCATTTATGGGACGTGGCTTTCGTATTATGTGGACCAGTCGAGACGTGCAGCAAATGACGGCTCTAACTTTCCGAACTCGTTCATGTGACGTATAAAATGTAGTCACACTTCGGAATAAAGGCAAACTGTTTGGGCTGTGGCTAGGCTGAAAAGTTGTTTTTGATTTGTTGGGCTGTAAAGCAGCTGTAGTTGACGACTGTGACTTTTCTTGTTATATCGTCGGTAAACTGACTGTTGTAGCTGTAGCTTTTGGGGAGGCAACCGAGTGGGAAGGTAGTAACCTAGCGAAGCACTGCGGCGAACGAGTGGGGAGATGACGTGGAGGCAACGAGGCATGGCAGCGGAGGTCAGGGAGGCGGAGTGAGCGAGATGGAAGGCGGTCAAGCGAAGCCACAGCTGAAAAGCTCCTCCCCAACAGCTACAGTTTTTGAAAGTGCTTCTGTTGCGGTTTAGCTTTCCAGCTACTTTGCAGCCATCCTTTTTGGATGAGCTTTTGACTCAAAGTTGAAGCACCCCCCAAACAGCCCCTAAGACTATGTTTGGTGTGGCCATAGCTTTTCTGAAAAATAATTTTCGACTGGATTGTATGACTGAAAAGTTGTACGGCTGAACGGCTAGACTGAAGAAGTTTAGTGTTTGATAGTCTAGCTTTTAGTCTGTATTTTAGGTGTGATAGGTGCAGGTCGGGAATGAGGATGAGAGAAGTAGGGTTTAGGATTTTATACTTGGTAGGAGATAATTTTCTTTAACTCTAGTGGCAAAGTTAAAACCTCAATCCACTGAAACCGTGAAAAGCTACCCCAGCTTTCGGCTTTTAGTTTCTTCCAATACAAATGGGCCTTTGGCTTTTGACTTCCTACTACGGAGAAGCCAGACGTTTAGAACAGCTTCCGGTTTTCAAAGGAGAAAAATCGAAGCTAAAACCATTCCAAACAAGATCAAAGAAAAAGTACGTGTATTGCGGACAGGTTCCCATGCAGTAGCCACAGCCCATGGCTCAGAGCCATCCAACGGGGCCAGTTGAACGACTGAGATCATTCAGTTTTGCTACAGTGAAAATTTCTACAGTATTTTTCTGCGGTACTTCGGAGAGGTCCGCTCTCCGACGGGACCGCTTAAGCTGATCTCATTTGGTATATCACTGCCACCAAGAAATTTTCAGATAAAGAGAAAATGCAGCACCAACAAGAAGGAAGAAGAAAGTATTGCATATTACCTGGGCTTGAGCTACAGTGCTTTATACTCAGTCTGAGTGACTGATTGATTGAACAGGGTGCTTTTTTAAATCCGTAAAGCTGTAGTGCTAATCTGAAGTTGATCTGGTGCCCATTCGAATGAATCAAGTGATGTGACTAAGGTTCAAAATATCGTTCAGATTTTGGATTTTGGCGAGGGCTAAGATATCAAATCTAGGTGGATTAAAAAAAATTTTTAATTGCTACAGTATTTTTTAAGAAAATTTCGCCTTTTTGAATCGAAATTACCATAGATGGTTTTGATGTTTTTAAGGCTAGATTTCGCTTCAATTTTTTTGTGCAGAATTGTAATGCTTTTATAATGAATACATGTGAAAATTTTGCAAAAAAATACATATACAATTTAAAATACTTCAAAAAATTGTTTCTTTCATGACATGTAAAACTATTCATTTCTTTCTAGAAGTGCTCTTTCATGACAGATGATGATTATGTCTGGGTTCATGATTATCACCTCATGCTTCTCCCAACATTTTTGAGACAGGTTGCAGTTGCACCGGATAAAGCTTGATTTCTTTCTCCACAGTCCATTCCCCTCAGAAATCTATAGGACGCTACCCGTAAGGGATGAGATCCTGAAGTCATTGCTTAATGCTGATCTCATTGGTTTCCAAATATTTGACTATGCCCGCCACTTCCTTTCTTGTTGTAGCAAATTGTTAGGCCTGAATTATGAATCAAAACGTGTACATATTGGAATAGAGTATTTTGGCCGAACAGTGAGCTTGAAGATCCTCTCAGTGGGTGTCCATGTTGGCCGGCTCAAATCTAAAAGTTGCCTGCTACAACCAGCAAAGTTCAAGAAATTGAACAAAGGTACAAGGGCAAGATGCTGATGTTAGGCGTAGATGACATGGACATCTTCAAAGGAATCAGTCTGAAACTGCTCGGCGGCTTGGAGTTTCTTCTAGATAGCAATCCAAAACTTTGGGGGAAGGTTGTCCTTGTGCAGATTGTTAATCCAGCCACAAGCACAGGGAAATACAAAGGATCTTTTATGTGTAAATTCTTAGTATTTTGCATTCAAACAGATAGAAAATGTAGATAAATATTTGCATAATTTTTTTATATTTTTCTCAATTTTTGAAAATGACCGAAATTTCGGTGAAATAGACCGAACTTTTTGGTTTTTTCAGACCCGAAATTGCCAGATTTCAAATTTTTACTTTTTGAGTTTTGGTCTGATTTCGTACGATCAAAAACGAAAATTTAAAACTAGGTATGACCGGAATCGACGGATCCGGGCGTATCCCCCTGGTTGCGGCGGGGCTCTAGCAGTTGCAAACTTGCAGTGCACTTGAGACTTGAGAGGACTGGTTTGATGATGCTTGGACGAGGCGTTCCTATCCACTCCATTTCCTTTCCTTTCTGATGTGCAGTTTCCATGCCATGTCGCCAGCCAAGAAAGCGAATACGGCCAAAGGCGCCCTTTCTGGTCTCGAATGCATAGCTAACCCAACAGTCTTCGTGTGTGCTGCCGTGCGCCTCTGACCTTGTCGCTACCCTGCACGTAGGAGCTGCAGCCAAGCGCTGTGCACAAATCCAATGAAGGGTGCAGTGTTTACGATTTGCTGTGTTTGTTGTGATCTGTACTAACTGCATCGCGTTGTGTTGGTACTGTAGAGTGAGGGGGAGGAGCAGGGGTAAAGATCCCCTAGAGTTGACACAACGGATGGATTTCACCGTATCTAAGACCCTTAATTCTTCCCTACCATGCAGATTAAACCATGTTAGTCGTGCTAGCTACATTCACATCTCTTTCCCTGGTGGTGGTATTGGCCATGTGCTGACGGAGATGTTGAGCTCCCATGGGCCATGGTTGGAACTCTCCTGCCTCCCGATGCAATGTTGCCGCAAGAGTCCATGCTGACGGTGGTTTGAATTTAACTTTGCCACATCTAAGCTTAGGCATATTATAAATTCTTATGCGGATATTTGATTCATTATCACATCTGCAGTTTGCTATATTTTCTGAACCCCATGTTCCACATATCATAGATTCAATTTTTTCCCAACTTTGCCACACTTGTGGCGCTGAATTTTGTTGCCACAAAAAGTGTGGCAAGCCACACTTGACTAAGATTAGTTACGACAAAATTAGCTTCAGACTAGATAGACCTTTAAGCTCTCTTGTCCCATGCCACAGCCCTTGCCATCGGCCACCTCATCCTCACGCGTGCGATTGCCTGACATCGTGCAGCGGCGAGCTCAAGGATCACCTTCGGCTGCTTCCTCATGCTCGGCGAGGGCCCAATAAACATCAACCGCTGCATTTGACATACGACTAGGCACCAATCCGACATAGAACTCACCCTTGATGCTTGTAATCGATCCCCTAATCTTCTAGCAAAAGCAAATGGAGTTTGAAGAAGTCCATATAACACCTTGAACTTTGATCGAAAATCCATCCAATACCTCGAACTATGAAACCAGCCATTTGACCCTTCCAAACTTTGCAATCCGATTGAAATAACATCATAACCTAGTTTCGCATAGTGATATTGTCCGCGTGGCCTAACGAGTGGGTGGTTTTGCTATATAAGATGATACGCTGGCCAAATTATATAAATAACAGGTAGGACCCATATGCATTTCTCCCCTATTGAGCTCCTAATCATACTTCTATGGTTGTCGGTCGCCCTTACAGCTCTCCCTCTCCCTATTTCGATTTGGAAGAGAAGCCAATATAAACCACACATGTCATTCACCTAAACTTGCCCATCGTGTTATTCTAGGTGACAAAACCGTACATGCATCGCATCACGCGGGTAATAACACTATGTGAAACCAGGTCAGTATGTTATTTAAACCGGATTGGAAAATTCTAAGGGAAGTGTCTGATTTCATAATTCAAAGTGTTGGATGAACTTTTGAGCAAAATGACTTTTTCTAATAGAGTTTGAAGAAGGAGCAACATGTCGTCCAGGTCATTTTGGAGGGAGGAACATAAATGACAAGTTAATTTCCCCCGAATTAACGAGGAAAGGTAATTAAGTTGGATTGATTGATGTGGTATAATCTGCACCGCAGGGAACAATTGATTCTGTAGATTTGGAGAAATCCACCTAGTGGAGTTAGTAGTGCACTCCAGGGAACTGCACCCGAGGAGCAGGTTTGTGTCCCAGACGGCCAGACCCGGCACCTAGAGTTGCCCAACTAACTCCACCTGGTAAATCTTGCGCAAATTTCGTGTCCTCGTTTCAATATTCAACGTTTGTAATCATCCGTCCGTATCCGGGGATAAATTTTGTTCCGTGAAACCCGTACCTCCAGCCAAAGAGAGCTAGGGGCGGATCTATACGGATCAGGGTCGAGGGATACCGACATCGGTCAACCTAGTTTATATAGCTCATTTAGTATATAAATATATAATAATTTTATTACAAGTTACATATTAGTATTACGAGTTTGTATTGATCCCGATAGTTAGGGTGATATCTTATCTTAGATCCTCCCTAGGACCCCTGCAGCAGAGCAATACATTTCCTACATAAACTTGGCGATTGAGGTCAGCCGTGACATCAATGGGAAGGTATGTCGATTGTCGGCAAAGCAGTGGGATTAGATTATCTAAGGTATAAGCTATAGAATTTTAGGTTGCTATTATTGGTATTGATCTTACTTTTCAGTTTCCAGCTGTGGCAGCTGCCATGGGAGCACTCGGCACTTGCAGTGGTCCGATGTGCTGCGCAAAAATATTATAAACTGCACATCTAGGAACGCTCTGTCGCCGTGTAGTTGCTTGGCTGAGTATTTTACTCAAGGAGAGAAAAGTGTTTACTGCTTTTTCAAAGGAGGAGAGAATAATTGCACAGCTTGTACAGCAATCGAGAGTGACTTGCAAGTTGCAACCACATATATATACCCATTACTCCACTAAAATCCTTACAGAAAGCAATACCTTTTATAAGTATGTTAAGAGACCACATTTCTGTTAGTCTGCATTCAGACGGATGCATGTAATTATCAAACGCTACCGCAAGAATGCAAGTGCAGGGGAGGAGGATAAGAGGAGGCATCAACTTGGAGGACGATGTCCTTATTGTGAGCCTGACCTGAGGGCGCCCATGCGGGCATGTCTGACCTCCGAGCTCTGATCCCCCTCGCCAGTCCGTTTCAGAACCCAGGAATGCCTGCCTAATCATTCAACCGCAAAAAAGGGTTGAACTTTCTTCAGTTCAATCAGCCAAAAGGTGAGATAATGTGATGTGAAAAATGACAATAACTTCGACTCGACTTTACATACTCAATTCATGTGCTCGCAGTGGCAGAGAGGAAGCATTGTGTACTAATTGTAATCACAGTTTGCGTCACCTGATTGTCTGTTCTTGTACATTGGCAAAAGCATTGCTTATGAAGGATTACAGCTTGAATCGCATGACCAGATCGACCGATCTGAGAAGTGAGGAGTAGTAACCAGAAGAAAAAAAACATTTACAAAGCCTTTGTCAGTGTTGCTATTACCTTGAACTAGAGGAATTTTCCGCGTAATCGCACGGCTGGATATTCCTAACATATTATGTTTGTTATATAACTCTATTACCTTTCAAAAATATAGTTATATATGCTATACAATTGTAATACCTATAATATCTATACATGATTAATCTGTATCGTTATAATCTAGCCTCATAAAAAATGAGTGGTATAAATATTCAATTTTTATCTCGATTAATAAGAGAATTTCTAGAATTTTTTTGATTTAAAGTCTATTTATCACCATTTATACATAGATTTTGCTGCATGTGCAGACGAGCTTGGCCAGCTTCAGCTGGGCAGAAAGTCGATCGGGTCTATAGACTATAGATAGCAACAACGTGTGGTCCCGAAAGCGAATGTCCTTTTCCTTTTCTACATTTTTTGTTGATAGTAAAGAATGATAGAAATCGTAACACATAATAAAAAAAGAGAAGGCTTGACGTTTCCATATTTATTATTGGAGATATAATTCTCAACAAGGAGTACTTGTTGTCCTCTCTGGTTCGCTTTTGTGGCACGACTAATATGCCATTTTGCTGTAGCAACTATGTGTTAGGACTGTTAGTACTACTAGTACAGTGTCTTGTATTTTGATTTTCTTTTCCCAGCACGTAATATATGATATTTTTCTTTTCTAGAACGTTTGTTTCCTTTTCCTTAATTCCAGGATATTTGTTTCCTTTTTCTTGAGATGATCTTTGGAGGTGGGGAGATCTGTTGTGGTACGGGGATGAGTTAGACACATTAAACAATGCCCATCGGATGTGGGTGAGTAAAGCTGAGGAAAGATCTGAGAGGTTAATTTTGATGGAGGCAAGTTTCTGGGGACATTTTGCTGGGTGTAAGAAGGTTGGGCAATCTCTAGTGGGGTGCATTATTTGGGGTGGACGTAGAAAAGAATGCTTATGTGCATTATAAAAGGGTACAGATACAAAGTAGATTTTCAGAGTAAAAGAAGTGTTGCTTAGAGAACAAAATGCATTGACAGCATAGAATTGACTAGCGCTGGTAAAGTCTAAGCCCCATTTAAAACGCTGGAATCTTCCTCCATTTCTACGGAAATTTCGTAGAACTTAAATTGTTCTTGTGAAATTTCTAACATGCATAAACATCAGAATAGAAAGGGCTGCAATACCAATTCACCTATCAATTTGTATACTCTGTATATTAAATTCGCAAAGATTCCGGCCTCACCGCGCGCCACATCGATTTCGAGCCGACGTGATCGCTCGGCGTTGCGCCGCGTCGCCCGTTTGCGCCCGCCGTTGAACGGTTTAAGTATTTTTAATGGCGTTATTTGACAGCAAAGTCCGCACGGCGTTAAAGCGCCTCACCCTGACCCCATCGGTTGCGGCCGTGCGTAGGGGCAGTGTTTTTTGCGGGAAGGCCCCCGAAAATTCTAGAAATTATACGTAGATCCTTTTTTTGTGAAAAGCCCCTCAACAAAACCTGAATTCGTCTTTTTTTGGGAAAAGGCCGTCAAATTTTTTAAAAATTACATACAGATCCTTTTTTGTCAAAAGACCCCCCAAAATTTGTAAAATTACTACAAGACCCCAAAAAACCCTTTTTGGGAACAGGCCAACAATTTTAAAAAAAATACGTGCAAATCCTCTCTTTTTTTTGCAAAAGGCCCCCCAAAAATTTTAAAATTACGTACAAGACCACCCAAAGAAATCGGAGTTCGCACTTTTTGTGAAAAGTCCTCCCAAAATTTTTAAAATTACGTAAACCCCCCCCCCCCCCCCCAAAATCCAGATTTCTCCTTTTTTGGGAAAAGACCCCCAAAAATTTGAAAATTCCGTATAGATCCCTTTTCCCCGACAAGACCAAAAAATTGAAAAGACATCGAAAATTTGGGAAATTACGTATAGACCCCTTTTTCGCGAAAAGACACCCAAAAAATCAGATTTCGCCCTTTTTGTGAAAAGTCCCCCCAAAATTTTTAAAATTACGTAAACCCCCCCCCCCCAAATCCAGATTTCTCCTTTTTTTTGGGAAAAGGCCCTCAAATTTTTGAGAATTCCGTATAGATCCCTTTTCCTCGACAAGACCAAAAAATTGAAAAGACACCCGAAAATTTGGGAAATTACGTATAGACCCCTTTTTCGCGAAAAGACACCCAAAAAATTCGTGTTTCGCAAGCTTTTTTGTAAAAAAACCCTCAAATTTTTTTGATATTGCGGGAAGACTCTCGAAAATTTCTCTATTGATGCATGGGCACGTTGCGACTAGCGCGGTGTGCCCCGCATCCACGCATCTAGTTATCATGATTCATCAAAGCTATCAAAAATCAGGGTACATCAGAGACCACCTTGCCTTTTCCCATCCTTCAAAGTCCCAAATCTCCATCGGTCTAGCAACAAGACGTCACCATTTCCCCAATTCCCCCCATTTTCAACTCACATCAAAACGGTGACATTTCAATTTCCCAGCAGGCATGCACTGCGCTGCCCAGGGTTAACCTTTTCGTTTGCCGATCGAAATTCAAGACACCGTCGGCACCGGTTTGCCGCGAATTTTGGTCAAAATTCGGTAAAAACCGAATGGTTTGCAAAAGTCAAACCGATTGGTCAAACGCATTCAAAAAATTTGAAAACCGCTCGGTAGCATCGAAACCGACTGGTATGAACCGAAAATCGACGACAGAAGGAAAAATGGTGAAAATGCACGAAAAAATTGTGAAAATTATAAAAATACTGAGGGAGGCCCAAAAATCCAGGAAAAATGTAATAAATGTATAACAAATATGGAAAATTACGATGAAATTCTGGCATGACCTTTGCTATATTTTAGAATAATGTGAAGTTGTAAAGTGCATATTTTGCAATAATAGCACAAGTATGAAAGAATGTGAAAAATTTCAGCATGGCCTTTGCTATATTTTAGACAATCTCAACTTCTAAAGTTGCAAAGCAGGCATTTAGCAATAATATATCAAGAAATAACATTTCATTTAATACCATTGATAACTCAATCTAACAAACCCACACTTCAGTAACAATCATTTCAATAGCATGGCATATGACATTTCAAATCAATTTTTCTCACCGATTATGAATGTTCACACCTGGCACAACTTCGTCGTCCTTCTATTGTTACACATGTGCCGTATTGGACCTACGTGAACGCTATATTAGTAAAAAATCAAGTTGCAATGAAATGAAACATACAAATGAAACATTACCTTTGGCGTTATGGGTAGTATTGCTGGGTGTACACTTGGTTGGCCATGTTGTATTCTTCGATGGACATCAAGGCCAATCCTCGTGGAGCTAGCAACTCCGACTTGTAATTGTGATAGTTTTGCCCTATACATGTACTTATTGTTTTCCATTGCTGATACAACATAGCATAAAATTCAGGGTCGTTCCACTCGTAGACTCATTGGGTGGTTAGTTGTGCATGAGCATCAGGGATGGCATAATCGTTGTTGCTATATGAGCCATAGATCCCTTGCGTCTCGGCAACGTCATAGAAGCTACAACTATCCTATGGTGCGTCCTTTCCCTTTCCCCCAGTAGTCTTTCTTTGTGATTGGGGAGTGTCATGGTCTCTGTCTTGTGTTGCATTAGTGTACTGGGACTCCCCTATAAACTGTATGGGAAGCTGTGCTTCTGAGTAGGAAATGGGAGGGATGGAAGGATCAGCAAGGGACTGGTTGTCGTCATTGTCCGTCTTAGAGCTACTGTCATTGGATTCTTGGTACGACGGGCTCCGACGATCAGTATCAGTTGAGTCATCACTCCCTACATACTATTCCTGCTGTGTGGGATGCTTTCCCTTTTTTAGGGAGCTTTCTTTCCCTTTTTTTAGGGAGCTTTCCTTTTTGTTTGCTCCCTCATCAGCACTGCTGGGTGCTTCCTCTTTCCTATGTAAGTGTCACCCACTGCCGTTTCTGCCCATTCGGTGATGCTTGTAGCCCCAGTTACCATTCGCAACGCACCAGTGTCTGTCAGGTCTGTCACAAGGTGTGTGGGAAGGGGGTGTCACTCTTTGTGTCCTCCTCATCAAGTAAGGGGTCGGCATTGGACCTTCCTCTCTCCATCCACTGTCGGATAGGATTTTCTGTGTCGCATAGTGTTAGCTCCATAAGGCATTCGGATGGATCGTCTTCGACTACGGACTTGTCACTTTCTTGTTCTTGCATTCTGAGCCGCAAGTTATAGTTCACATAAACCAACTTGTGCAGCTTTTTGTATGACAGACGGTTGCGAACTTTGGTGTGGATGAATGCGAACGTGCTTCAATTACACTCACATCCGCTGAAAGAAGCACAATGCGAAACGATGCGCTGAACCAACTGCTGGAGCGTGGGTGTACCCATCTTCTCGCCGTGCTCCCACACAACATCACCCTGCTCTGCCATCTGCTAATACAAAAAAACAAAAACAGGTCATCCCCTTATACCGAACTTTCGATAGATGCATGTTTTGTTAGTGAATATGACAACTAATATAGTGTAACAAAAAAAGTTTTCCTACGTTGTTAGCTACTTACCTCAACTAGTTGTTACCTACTTAGCTTACTTATTTACCATAAGGAAATCATCATGTGCTTAGCATACTTAGCATACTAGTTAGCTACCTAACATTATGAAATGTGCATAGCATACTTACTAATTTAGCATACTAGTTAGCTACTTAGTATATTGAATCATCATGTGCTTGAAGAATGAAGTATTAAACATGTTAGATACCATGATTTTATTCTTCTAACTAATAGGACAACCACACATAGTACACTCATCGGGCTACCACAACAAAAATTGACATCAATGCACCAACAATCACAAGCACATAGCAGTCATTACCTAATTAGTTTTGTTCACTAATATTCTTGCTTATACCTCATAGTATTCCTACTGTAGCTCAACCAAACCCTAGAAACAGTGGTAAACAACCTACCTCCATGAACAAATGCAATGAAAACTACCAACCCTAGCAACAAATACAAAGAATAAACTAATCACTTCGTGTTCTTGCTTACCTGGTCGAAACCCTCTCAGTTTCTGTTGAAAATCGTTCGGTTTCCTTCGAAATCCGCTCGGCTTGCTCCGAAAACCGCCGCACAAATGACCTAGCTCTGGCCCTGTCGATTTCCCCGGCGAGTCGCTCGATTTTCGCCGCTTATCGCTCGGTTTTTTAGCTGAGTGGCTCGGTTTCCCCTCGTCGGCAACCGGATCTGGAGCATGCTCTCTCGAGCTGGAGTTGGCGTGGTGGGGAAAGCTAGGATGCGCAGTAATGCAGTTGGCACAGCCCCCAGGCAGAATTTGGTAGTGGGCCAGCTGGGCCATATTGGGCCTTAGTGAGCAGTGTTATTTTTAATTTTTTTTTTCAATTTATATTTTTTTTCAAATTTTATATTTTTTTCAAATTTGGTTATGGCACAAAATCGGTTAACAAATTCGATTTTTCAATTGAATTTCATCCCGAAGGTTAAAAGACCATTAATACTGATTTTAGGGAGCTTCTGGATAATTTTTTCCAAATTTTTGAAATTTTTTAAATTCAAATTTGAACCTCACCGGTTTGTCGATCGGTTTTGTTAGCCGAGTTGGCTCAACACACCCGGTTTTCGCGGTTTTCGTTCGAAAATCATTGAAAATGTTAACACTGGCCTGCCTAAACACACTTCACGCTGCGTCCTGCACCTCCAAATATATAAAAGGTAAGACTAGTGTGAGATTATACTCAAGCTAAAACAATTTAAGGACCCTCTCCTAAAATGCTGCGTGTTATCTTCTCCATCCTTTCCTCTTCCCTCTTCTCTACTCACTTCCTCCGTCTCTCATCCTTTGTCTCTAACACAAAAAATTCAAAATAGAAAATTTTAACTTTCAAAATTTTAGACAGGAAATTTCTACTCAGAAAAATTCAACTCGAAAAAAAAATTCAAATTGGGAAATTTCAATTCAAAAAAAATAACTAGGCAAAATGTCAACTCTAAAATTTCAAATAAAAAAATTTGAATCAGAAAATATTCAACTTACGAAATTTCAGTTTGGGAACTTTCAACTTGAGAAAATTCATATCGAGAACTTTCAACTAGAAAAATTTCAACTCATGAAATTTCAAATCAGAAAAATTTCAAGTGGAGAAATTTCAGAACGGGAAATTTCAAAAACTTTCGAGTCAAAAAACTTTTGGTTCGAAAAGTTTTCATTTGATTCAAAAAAAATTGATTAAAAACTTTCAAAAATAGTTTAAAATTGCTTCTTATTCAAAAACTTGGGGAAAATTTGAGAACAAAAACTTTTTTGAGTTTGAGAAAGGAAAAAAAAAGAGAAAAGCAAGATGCTATTAAGGGCATGTTTGTTTTAGCGCTGATTCTAGATTGTGGTCGTAGAGAAGCTGATTCTCCAAAAGCTGAAATCCAAAAGCACATATGAAGTGGATTGTAGATTATAGTGTATATGGATAGGCTTATGATAATCGAATTCTAGAATCGGCCTGTTTATTTTTTATTCTGTTTTTAGAGCCAAAATCCAAAATCAAAAGCAAAAACAAACACACCGTAAGAAAAAACGTTTGAGTTAGATGAAAATTGATAGGGAATAATTAGCAATCGGACGTTCGATAACTATTTATTTTTCGGACGCGTCGGTGCAATATTTTTTTTAAACGTCTGCAACACTTTTTTTTAACGTCTGCAACATTTTTTTTCAATGTCTGCAACATTTGTTTTCGCGCGGACATTTCTACTGTTATCGAAGAAAAATGTTGCACATATAGGAAGAAAATATTACAGGTGTAGGAAAAAAATATTGCATGCGTCCGAAAAAAACTGACCTCCGAACAAAAGTCATTCCGAAACTTATACCGTCATATGTCACAACGAGACATTGACCTGAGCTACCTTATATATCTTCCTCTCTCTCCCCCTCTCCCGCCATCGTTTGCGCTTGATTAGCCGTAGCTATCTCGCCTCTTTTTGATCGGTCCATCGAACTGGAGGCGGGCATGAAGGTGCAGTGCGACGTGTGCGCGGCCGAGGAGGCCTCCGTCTTCTGCTGCGCTGACGAGGCCGCGCTGTGCGACGCGTGCGACCGCCGCGTCCACCGAGCCAACAAGCTCGCCGGGAAGCACCGCCGCTTCTCCCTCCTCCACCCCTCGTCCGCGTCCGCCCAGAAGCCGCCTCTCTGCGACATCTGCCAGGTGAGAGATGCAAACATCATACGGGAAAAGGCTATTTTTTTTGTGTTGTTGTTTCTTCCTACAGGTAGCCAACTCTGAATTCTGAAGCGTGATGGACGTGGTGTCAAACCTTGAACTGCAGGAGAAGAGAGGGTTCTTGTTCTGCAAGGAGGACAGGGCGATCCTGTGCCGGGAGTGCGACGTGCCGGTGCACACGGCGAGCGAGCTGACGAGGCGGCACAGCCGATTCCTGCTCACCGGCGTGCGTGTCTCGTCGGCGCCGGTGGACTCCCCCGCGCCGTCTGGGAAGGAAGCGGAGGAGGAGAACAGCAGCAGCCCCTCCAACGCCGACTACGGCAGCGGCGCGGGCACTGCCACGGCGAGCGCGAGCGACAGCAGCAGCATCTCCGAGTACCTGACCAAGACTCTGCCCGGGTGGCACGTCGAGGACTTCCTCATGGACGACGCCGCCGCCTCGGCTGCCGTTGCCATCTCTCCAGACGAGCCATATCAGGTCAGTTCCACCGCTCCAGTGCAATGCAAATACCACTTGTGAGCCCGCACGGTCCATGAACCCTTGTACCTATCTTGACACGCTCCTGATAGCTGAGAGCACCATGAAACGCACAGCATGTTACAGTCTGGTTTGGTACTCTGGTCCGGCCGCCGAGTGCATGGAAGCCCAATGTGCCGTCGCCTCGTCCGTCGCCGACTCGCCGTTCATCTGCTCTAACCACTACCGCCAATCTCCAATATTTCGAGCTGACAATCATGTAGGTAGTTTGTTGTCATGCTCACAGCTAGCTCTAAGAAACACCCGAGTTGCTGGACCAGGGTGTCAGGATAATGTCTTGTGGAGACACCTAGATATGATGCTCTGATGCAAATGATCAGCTTTGCATATCACTCCTACCACTCTTGCATTCCAGCATTTGAGATTTAACCATGCATGTACATGTACAAAACAAAAAAAAAACAGGAATTTATCATGCTTGGACTAATTTGGCATGCATGTGGGCAACTTGGCGTCTGAGCAGGGAGGAGTGCTAGCTCAGATCGGTGGGCTGCAAGAAGGTTACCCGGCTTGGGCGGGCCGGTAGCAGATGCTCGGTGATATCGTTGTCGCCGCCGATGAGCGGGCCAGCCGGGAGCGGTGGGTGCCGCAGATGCACGCGGAATGGTCCTGCAGCAAGCGACCCAGGGCGTCGCCTACTGGTGAAAAAACGTGCGGTTTTCAGTCCTCACAGGGCTGCACCTGAACTCTGTCCGGTTTTCAGTAGCATGTGTTCTACTAGCTAGTACTAGATGATAGGAAACAAAGGAAAAAAGAGCCCCAAAAAACCCTGGACCATGGCTTCTTCTTTTTTATTGGTAGGTGTTGATTCCGAGCCAATATATTGCAGTTTTTTCGCTTCCTGAACCCTGACTTCTGAAATCTCAGGGGATGGGAATGTTTGTGTTTGGGAGGTGCTTCTATGTATTACTTTTTAAAAATTATACAAGTAGTAAAGTATGAATGGGAGGTAAATAGTAATTATTTATCCTTCATTTACTTTAAAATTTGTGTAACTTTATTGAGCGGTGATACATAGAGACACTACTCGCCTTGCCTTTTTAGGGGGTGGGGAAGAACTATCAATTAGAGTATGAGCCTTTGTGAACATGTCAACTGTACTGTAATCTGCTCCTTCAATTCGCCACTGTGCATCTTTCGTACTGCAACACGAAGTGTATATTTTTGGGAAATAAGAAGCTTGTTTCAGCATGTGCTTCTTTCCTAAGATATTGGATTTTTCAGCATACATATCTTGACTATAGACTTCTTCTCTTAAGCGATAATATGTGCTCCGCAATCAAAGAGTTGAATTGTGTTTCCAGAGCTTGATGCTAAACGTTTGATCACACCGTTTGTCCGTCACAATGATCATAGTGAAAGATCATGCGAAGGTCTAACCATATTGTTGATGAGTATTTGACTGTATTTGAGTTAGAAATATGATTTATTTTTAGCAATAGGATAATTATTGTATATTATTTTAGATATTGCTATGTGATAGGTTTCCTTGTTTTTGATGATTGCAGGACAATAGTGCTGGGTCTTGGTGAGGCGGAGGATGATCGGGACTAGGCGAGGTGCGCCGGAGGTTCAGATGGTCGGGGATCGTCGGAGACGGAGTCGTTGCGAGCTTAAAAGATAAGTGAACGGCTGGGATGCTAACTTGGAGCTGTTCGGATCAAGAAGAGCCGTTGGATTGCGGTTTAGAGGATAGAGTAGCGGTCAAGTTAGTTTGAGTGAATCTCAATCCTTAATGAGGTTTCTTAAGAGTCAAGTAGAACTCATCCAGGAGTGGAGAATGACTCAATCTCAACCCTCGATGAGGTTACTTCAGGATAAGTAGAAGTCATCCAAGTGTGAAGGACGACTCAAGAGTAGTATAAATAGAGGAGGAGGGATAGCTCTCCCCTCTTGAAAGTTTTGTGTGCTTCTTTAAGTTTTGTCCATCTTGTTGTGAGGCTTTGTAAACCTTCCTCCCAAGAAATAAAATTTTACTTCCTTACTTTTTTGAATTTAATTTCAGCATTTACATTATGTCTTAAATTCAGCATTTAAATTCCGCACTTTAAATGTTTGCAATTTACTTTCCGCACATTTGGATTTGCCTCCCCTCCTTCTAAATGATTGTGGATTTTATGCCAATGATGATTGATTGATGGATGAATCTTCTTTAGATCATATCCTCATCATCTAGGTAACATTTTGTAAGAAGTCGATCTCTTTGCTTAATCTTTGAGAAATTTTTATAGATCGCGTTTAAGGTTTTTGTTTCTCGTGTTATTGCTTGCTGTGATAAGTGGGAGAATATCCAAGATCATCTTGATCATCACAAACCCACGAGCAAGTTCAAGACTAAGATTTTCTCTGTTTTGCTCCATTGCGCCTGAGTGTTTTAAGTGAGGTTTTGGTTGGATCCATTGAGTAGGAGAAAAAATTAATTGCGATCATTCACCCCCCTCTGATCGTCACTTCGGTCCTTCAATTGGTATCAGAGCTCGATTTTGCTCTTTTATAGATCTTGACCGGTCTCGAGCTATGGCGATGGACAAGTATTCCACCAAGCCTCCGATTTTTTATAGAGTTGATTTTCCTTTTTGAAAATCGAGAATAGAGTCATATATCACTGCCCAGGGCTTCCTAGTTTGGCAGAAGATGAATCTCTCATATGAGGTTCCTACTGATGAAAACATCACGGCCGACAATATGGCTGACATTGAGGCGAATGCTAAGGCAAGGAACATCCTCATACAGAGCCTTAGCCGCAGTGAGTACGATAGAATCTCTCACCTACAATCTGCTCACCAGATCTGGGTGACCCTCGATGCTTACCATGAGGGCACCACCCAGATCAAGACAATGAGATAGGATCAATATAAGTGTGACTACAACAAATTTGAACAGCACACTGATGAGACCCTTGATGAGTGTTTTGGTCGGTTCACAAGGATCTTGAGCGATTTTCGTACAGTTGGTTGCACATACTCTGACTCAGAGAACGCTCGACACTTCTTGACCACACTTGATCTTCGGGTTTGGAAGATGAAGGTGATCACCATCAAGGACACCACAGACTTATCGACTTAACTCTTGACGGGCTCCATTCCAGACTCAAGACTCATGAGATCGACGTCGTCTCACATAAGATGAAGTCATAGTCGATGGCCTTTGTCACTGATCCCATTGGATCCTCTTCTGAGACTTTAGTTGGCTTCTCTCTTTCCACCCTTTGTGAGCTAAGTGATGAACCGCTGAATTTTTTTTTAGAAAATGTGCTTGCTCTTTTAGCTCACAAATTTTCTCACGCCTACAAGAGGGTGAGGGAGAGGAAGAGAAGTGACACAATCACCTGCTTCGAGTGTGGTGGCCCCAACCATATTCGAGCAAACTGTCCCAAGCTGGAGAAAGGCAAGAATGACTTCAGCGGTTCGGGAAAGAACGACTATACCGATAAGAACCATAACAAGAAGCCTCCAGTTCGTGACCCGACGCTTGAAAAGAAGTATCGTAACTTCTCGAAGAATAAGAAGCTCTTCCACAACGTCCTCGCCGCACTCGACGACATCAGCCTCTCCGACATGGAGACCTGGAGTGACGAGGGCAAGGATGATCCGCAAGAGAAGAACAAAGGCGGTGACGACTTCACTGGGATGTGTTTCATGGTGGACGCCAACGACATCAGCGACTCCGAGCTCTACAGCGATTCGGACGAGGTACCCTCCTATGACCAGCTTAATGAAGCCTTTTGCAAGTTAGAAAAATTTCATGCTAGAACTAGAAATAGGTACATTGACTCGGGAGTTAGCTTCACTTAGATCTTATTCCTCCCAAGCCTCTGATGATTGTACTCTTTGCGATGCTTTATTTGTGGAGCTTGAGAACCTAAGGACTATGCATGATAGTGTGCTTTCTGAGCTTGAAGTTTCTTAGGTTAAAGAATGCTAGCACTAGTTCTATTGATGCTATTTCTGTATATGCTAGTTTTATTCATGCTCACACTAGCACATCGTATTAAAATTGCCTTAAATTGCTCGCTGAAATTGATGTCACGAGCACTCACCTTAGAAAGCTATCTACTAGAAATAATGAACTTAAATTGCATGTTCTAAGAACTCAGTCAGCTCATGTGAGGACTGTAGACAACAAAAACTTGATAATGAATACTTAAATATCAAGTGTGTTGAACTTGCTAAGGACTTACTAATTAAGTCATAAGAAAGTTACTTGCGATGTGCTGAGATTGAGGGGGACTTGGATTATAAATTCCCCTTGCATTTCTTGTAAGGCCCTCAAGTTTGAGGCAGCCGTGCTGAGGGAGAAAAATGCACGTGCTGGTAGTTCTTCCTTATCTGGCTCTTCTTCATCTTCTTCCCCCCATTCTTCCTGTACCTCTCTCTTCCAGGAGTGTGAGTACCTCATGAGCACTCTTGAAAAGTTTGTAGGAGACAAGAATAAGCTCAATCTCATCCTAGACCAGTCTAAGATTAGTCGATTTAATCAAGGTCTAGAATTTAACTACTTAGAGCACGCTAGGGCTCATCCCCCTACTATTGTGCGTCGCTCCAAGAGTGAAGAGATTGTGGTTGCTCCCAGGGTGAGCACCACTGTGTTTGGGTCTGTTGTGGTTGTCCATGGAATCTCTGACAAGAAAGTTACTCCTCCTGCTGCTTCTACCTCTAGCAAGGCGAAGTATACATGCACCTTCTGTCGGAATGATGTTCACCTAGCAGATTCCTGCTTTAGGCATGCCAAGATCACGAGGCGCGAGCATGTTCGTGCCCTTAGTGGTATTCAGGGTCATCTCCAAACTTTGAGTGCTCCTAAGGCACACACTGCTACTAGACAGGATAGAATGTCGCATGTTTTGGGGCAGTATTCAGGACATGGATTTCATATTGTTCATTTGAGTTTTCGTCATGGATCTGCTCTTGGTCAGTCTCTCCACCGTCCTTTTGATATTCCTCGTGTTTCTCCTCGAGGTAGATATCAGCGGCATGAGGTGTTTCCTGTTAAGAGATTTGGGCAGCCTCACAGGGATGGTCTGGCCTTTGCACGACGGCAGGCCAACCCAGCTCCAACCCTTAGATCTTCTGCTATGACTGCTTCTGGTGTTGTGAGAGTAGAGTGTCAAAGAGACACTAGAGTCTAGTCTTTTGCTCATGTGGCTAGCACTTTGAGACGTCGTATGTTTCAGTATTGGTTCCAAGATCTTCTCTTTGTCCCAGTACTGAATCATCTTTCTCTCTTTTGTGTTGACCAAGTTCGTAGGATGGGAAAAGAAGAGGTATGAATTCTTGACTCCGGATATTCTCGTCATATGATCGGAGACTCTCGTTTATTCTCTTCTCTAGTCTGAGTTCCTGGTGATGATTTGATCACTTTTAGGGACACTTTATCAGGTAGACTCATTGCCAAAGGTACCGTCTACATTAATGACAATTTTATTCTTAAGGATGTTGCCTTAGTGAGTAAGCTACAATACAATTTGCTTTTTGTCTCTCAGCTTATCGATGACTCTTTTGAGGTAAGCTTTAAGAGTAGCGCCGGTAGAATCCTTGATTCATCAGGAGGGTTAGTTTGCGGGATTTCCAGATTTAGGAGAGTCTTTCGTGCTGATTTTTCTGCTTTTTTGGAGACTCTCTTAGTTATTTAATTACTTCAGAGTCTCGTGATCTCTCCTTCTGGCATAGGAGATTAGGTCACATCGGCTTCGACCATTTGACCCAGGTTAGCAACCACGATCTTATTCATTGTTTGCCTAAACTCAAGATGGTCAAAGATTTAGTTTGCTCTCCTTACCGGCATGGCAAGATAGTTGCTGCTTCCCATCCTCCAGTCACTATTGTGATGACTGGTACACCAGGATAGCTTTTACACATAGACATTGTTGGTCTAGCTAAAGTGCAGTCAGCGGGTAGGAAGTGGTATATTCTTGTCATTGTCGTTGATTTTTTGAGGTATTCTTGGGTGTTTTTCATGGTCTCGAAGGTTGAGTCTTTTACCCATTTCAGGGATTTGGTCTGTAGGTTGTCTGTTGAGCTCTCTGGTGCCTTACGAGCTATATGCAATGATAATAGCACAAAGTTCAAGAACTCTTACTTTGAGAGCTTCTGTGAGGAGTTGGGCTTAGAGCATCAGTTCTACTCTCCATACGTCCGTCAGCAAAATAGCGTAGTGGAAAGGAATAATAGGATCTTGGTTGAGTGGCCAGGACGACGCTAGATAAGTACAGTACTCCTAGAAAATTTTGGACTGAGGCTATAGCTACTGCTTGTCATGTGTATAGTCGAGTATTCTTGATAGTAAATTTGCATCGCACTTCTTACGAGTTGAGGTATGGGCAAAAGTCCAGTGTTTCTCATTTTCGTGTGTTTGGTTGCATGTGTTTCGTTTTGAAGTCTAAGATCCTAGATAAGTTCGAGTTTTGTTCTTCTGATGGCATTTTTCTAGGTTACTCGTCTTCTTCTCGTAGCTATAGGGTCTGAAGTTGTGAGGCAAATAGGATTATAGAGACCTGCGATGTGACCTTTGATGAGGCTAGTCCAGGAGCTAGACCTGATATACCAGGCTCTTCTTCCCTCTCCGAGACCATCTTTGTAGAGGATGAGGATGATGGAGATGATAGTGACCTGACCCAGTCCCCTCTACACCTGAGGTGCTTCCTGTTTTTATCTCTGCACCTTAGGGAGATCAAACTTTACCTTCGTACTCTCCTGTAGTAAGTGACTCTGATCCTGCCTCTTCTGTTCATGAGGTAGAGGTCACTTCTGCTTCTGGACCTCTCTGCCATATTCAGAGTCACCATCCACCTGATCAGATCATTGGCAATCTGTTTGAGCGAGTCACACACTCAAAATCAGGCTTGTCCTTTTTCTGCCTCCACTCTGCCTTTGTTGCCTCCTTTGAGCCGAAGGATGTCTCTCATGCATTATCCAATGAGTCTTGGAGTAATGCTATTCATGAGAAACTTGAGAATTTCGAGAGAAACAAGGTTTGGCAGCTTGTCGAGCCCCCATCTGGTCATAATATCATTGGGACCAAGTGGGTATTCAAGAACAAGCAGGGTGAGGATAGAGTTGTTATTAGGAACAAGGCTAGGCTAGTTGCACAGGGATTTACTCAGGTTGAGAGTCATGACTTTAAGGAGACCTTTGCCCCTGTAACTAGACTAGAGGATATTAGAATCCTGCTTACATTTGCGGCATCCAAGGGTTTCAAGCTTTATCAGATGAATGTCAAGAGTGCATTCCTCAATGGGTATATTGAGGAAGAGGTTTATGTTAGGCAACCTCTAGGATTCGAAAACCCAAGCATCCAAACCATGTCTTCAAGCTTTCTAAAGCTTTATATAGACTTAAGTAGGCTTCTAGAGCTTGGTATGAGAGGCTTAAGTTTTATCTTCTTAGTCATAGTTTTAAGATGGTTAAAGTAGACAAGACTCTATTAATCGGACATCAGGATTCTCATTTCCTTCTCGTTTAGATTTATGTGGATGATATTATCTTTGGTGGCTTTTCGCACTCTCTTGTGTCTCAGTTTTCAGAGGTGATGAGCACAAAGTTCGAGATGAGCACGATGGGCAAGTTGAGCTACTTCCTCAGCTTCCAGATCAAGTAGACTCGGGAGGGTATTTTCTTGTATCAAGGCAAGTACACTCGAGATATCCTGAGACACTTCGATATGCCTGATGAGAAGCCGATGATGACTCCTATGGCCACCACTATTATCCTCGAGCTTGATGAGGATGGTGAGCCAGTTGATCAGAAGGAGTTCAAGAGCATGATCGACTCCCTCTTGTACCTCACTATCTCGAGATCGGGCATACATATTGTTGTGTATCTATGCACTCGATTTTAGTCTTCTCCTCGCGTCTCTCACTGCCAAGCAGTGAAACACATCTTCAGGTACCTTCGAGGTACCACTGATTATGGTATTTGATACTCTTCCTCTTCTTATCTGTCCCTTAGAGCCTTTTCAGATGCAGACTTTGTTGGTTGTAGGATGGATAGGAAGATCACTTCTGACACTTGCCAATTCATTAGCATTTCTCTTATTTCTTTGTCATCTATGAAGCAGTCCGGAGTTACATAGTCCACCGCTGAGACCGAGTACGTTTCTGCCGCTAGTTGTTGTAGTCAAGTGCTTTGGATGAGATCGACCTTGCGAAACTTTGGGTTAGACATAGATAGTGTTCCACTTTTCTATAACAACACTTCTGCCATTTGCATTGCGAAAAACTCAGTGCAGCACTCCAAGACCAAGCATATAGATATTAGATATCACTTCCTTAGAGACCATGTAGAGAAGGATGATATTGTGCTCCAATTTGTGGAGAGCGACCACCAGATTGCCGATATCTTTACCAAGCCTTTGGATAGCTCTAGGTTTGTAGCCTAAAGGGGGAGAGCTTCGAGTTGTGTGCCCTTACGGCATCTCTTGAGGGGGAGTTGGTTATGTATATTATGTATTATTTGTTTACTTCTAGCATTTTCTTTCTTCTGCATCTTTTGGGTGATATTGGGCTTATTCTTAGAATTCTGAGTACATTTCACTTAGAATTCTAGTATGCTTTGCATGGACCTCTCATCTTATATTATATGTTGCTATCATGCATAATTACCTGTCCTCTTTTCTCTCTAAGTTGAGTTCCCTCATAGTCTTGTAGGTCTAGTAGATGTTAGGTCCCTACTCAGCTTTCCTGTGTCAGTCATATGGGAAATATGAGAGCGAGTCTGAGTCATAGTGTTTCTTTTCTATTCTTTCTATGATCTATAGCCACCCAGTTTGTAGTTTCTCGATTTTTTTCTCCTCATTCTGTGTTTCTGGTTTCAATGTTGAGTTCATTTGGATATTCTTTTAGCTTAATTCTGCTAATAACTCAACTTGAACCAGATTTATGCTTAAAATTGATTCACTTGTTGAGGGGGAGTTTGAGGAGCTGTTTCATGTATTGCATATAGAATTTATTTTCTGTTTTAATGAGCTTTATCTATTATGCAAATGAGCTATCATTCATGCCATGCATCTTACTGCTTTTCTTAAAATCATTGGTAGCTTAGATATGTCCAAGTTCATTTTGCTTTGTCATGCTAAGCTTGTTAAAAAATAAAAAATGTGCTTTAATGAAAATTTAATAAAACTTGTAGCTTTTACTTGCTATGTTTCCTCACTAAGTGCATATGCCATGTTTTGTGAAATTTTATATTATTACTAGAGTCTCTATAGCAACTTGGGTCAAGCTAGATTGATCCATTCTAGAGTCCTTCACATGCTCATGAATCGAAGTACTAAAATAAAAAGAAAATTTGACTTTTGTGTGTAAATTGATCTCAACACTTTGCATTCACGAGACTACTTCCTATTGCACCTGGGATGAACTTGGAATGTATCGTGTATGACTAAGACTATTCTTTTAAGAGTCCTTCTTGAGATGGTCGACGATGGCTTGAGTCAATAACACTTGAAAAATGCAAATAAAAGAAGTGGGTAAAGAATGCAAATAATATCAAATATTTGCACCCCACTATTTGCGTTCAAGTTTTAAAACAAAATTTGCATTAAAGATGATTGAACACGAAGGATCTTTTATGCACATCTAGCTTCCCTAAAATGTTGACTAAATTAAACTCTAGGTCTTCCATTTGATCCATTGTATGGTTTTGTTTCTAGTTTGGAGTCTATGCTAATTTGTTAAAATCATGCAAAAGTGACATAGTCTTATTTGTGCTTGCTAGCAAAGGTATTACAATTTGCACATGGACATGTCTTGGTTTAGCATAATCTGAACTTGAGTAGCTTGGTGTCATACTTTGTCTATGAGGTCACTTGGATAATTCTCAAAGCTCTTCAGATGCATTTCATGCATACATGTTGATAATAGAGAAAATTCTATCTTGATACCTATATTACCAAAACGGGGAGAAATTGTAGAAAAGACATATTAAAAGATAAAAATATGAATGCGTCTTGGTTATTATCATCGTGGTAAAAACTTGCTAATTCTTAGAACCATAAGCATATTTGAGTTTTTGTGAGTTTTTATTGGATGTCTAGAGCTTTTGTGGAAAAATTATTCTTTCTATTGGCTTGCTTTAAAATCTCTCTTGTCAACTTGGTCATGATCTTATTTCTTTTTGTTCTGGACCAAGTCTGGCTTTGCAATCAAATTGTTTTCTTCCATCTTTTTTAAACTCAAATTTATGCTTTTTGGGTGATTTATCAATATACTCATCAAGGGGGAGATTGAAAGAATATGTGGAGGTCTAATCATGTTGTTGATTAGTATTTAACTGTATTTAAGTTAGAAATATGATTTATTTTTAGCAATTGGATAATTATTGTATATCATTTTGGACATTATTATGTGATGGATTTTCTTATTTTTGATGGTTGCAGGACGACGGTGCTAGGTCTTGGTGAGGCGGAGGATGACCGGGACTATGCGAGATGCGCCGGAGGTCCAGACGGTTAGGGATCACCAGAGGATGATTGGAGACGGAGTCGTTGTGAGCCTAGAAGACAAGTGAACAGCTGATATGCTAACTTGGAGTTGCTCTGATCAAGGAGAGCCATTGGATTACAGTTTAGAGGATAGAGTAGCGGTTAATGTAGTTTGAGTGAATCTCAACCCTTGATGAGGTTTCTTGAGGGCCAAGTAGAACTCATCTATGGGTGGATGATAACTCAATCTCAACCCTTGATGAGGTTACTTGAGGGTCAAGTAGAACTCATCTAAGGATAGAGAATGACTCAAGAGTAGTATAAATAGAGGGGTAGGGGTAGCTCTCCCCTCTTGAAGATTTTGTGTGCTCTTTTAAGCTTTGCGTACCTTGTTGTGAGGCTTTATAAACCTCCTCCTATGAACTAAAATTTACTTCCTTACTTTTCTAAATTTAATTTCATCATTTACATTATTTCTTAAATTCAGCATTTAAATTCCGCACTTTAAATTCTTGTAATTTATTTTTCGCACATTTGAATTTGCCTCCCCTCTTTCTAAATGCTTGTGGATTTTGTGCCAATGATGATTGATTGATGGATAAATCTTCTTTAGATCATATCCTCATCATCTAGGCAATCTTTTGCAAGAACTCGATCTTTTTGCTTAATTTTTTAAAATATTTGTAGATCGCGTTTGAAGTTTTTGTTTCTTGTGTTCTTGCTTGCTGTGAGAAGTAGGAGAATATCCATGATCATCTTGATCATCACAAACCCACGAGTAAGTTCAAGATCAAGATTTTCTTTGTTTTGCACTGTTGCGCTTGAGTGTTTTAAGTGAGGTTTTAGTTGAATTCATTGAACGAGAGAAAAATTCAATTGTCATCCTTCACCCATTCTCTTATCACCACTTTGTTCTTTCACATAGCCAACGAATCCGTAAGAGCCAATCGCAGGTCTTAGCAGCCTAAGAACCTGCAATGCAAAATAAATCGACACGAATAAACTGTCGCATCGATGTGGAACCTGCAAAATTAAAGCATGGTTTTTCTTATGACAACGTTCACCTCTTTCTCTCCTATGGTAACATCAAGCTCCAAGACACCGTAAAGTTGGCTTAGGAGTAGATGGCTAGCTGTGCTAGGGTGCACCCAACGCACTAGGATTTAATCTCTAGATTTGACGTTGGTATTCACCAATTTTAGAAATACACATACGGTTTACATTCAATAGATTACGTTTTATGAGGCATTTAGTGTCTCTAATAAATTCCAAGCGTGTGCAGAGGATGTGCATATATGTGGATAGTGTGTGTGCCCTGAACTCTTAAAAAGAAACTACAGGACACCATCTTTAGCCTTCAGAGGGCGAGTAAAGCGGCTCAATGGTGAAGACACGGTGAAACTGATCGTCGAACAACCGATACGGGAATAACCGTTCAGGTTCTTACGATTGAACCAGCTTCACGGGTAAAAAAAATGCTGATGAACAAGTCGGCGAAGTCATGCTTGCATTCAGGCACATAGAACAGTACCGTCCTGCTTATCTAGGAAGAGCTTATGCTGGCCCGATTTTACTTTTTGTGGAGTTTCTGAGCTGGGATTTGTACCGTCCTGCTTATCTAGGAAGAGCTTATGCTGGCCCGATTTTACTTTTTGTGGAGTTTCTAAGCTGGGATTTGCTTCGGGCAGTGAAACTTCAGCGTTTGGACTCGAAGGTTTCAACGGTTCGACTGAAGCGATAGCTTGACGCGTTTTCCGTGGATAAGATGGCAGCGCTCCAGCCTCCAGCTCACTAAAGAATGGGACGGCAGTGGTCCGCCGGCAAGCTCGTTCTGATCTTGAGACGCAGTATATTGGAATCCTGAAGCACGACCACGAACGCGACGCTTCTGTGGAGCTACCTACAAATGTGTCAGTGAAGCATGTGTTTGACACCAATGACTGTTTCAGCAAGGTACACAACTGTCAGGCACGTTCCGAAATGGAATAGTATAATTGAAGATGAAGAGGGCTGCACTTAGTTCGGAATGGCCGACCATCACCTCTCTACGTACGTCCATCGCCGGCGACGAGCAGCGGCTCATCTCGGCGGTCAACGACGACCACGATCAGCCCGAGTCGGAGAGCAAGGCATCAATTAGGAAGACGAAAGCTGCAAGCATGCATACGCTAGCTAGCTCTATGCCTCTACAGTCTACACATGTACTCGTCTATTTTTCTTCTTCTCATTTTATTTTCTCCTTGTGCCGATCTCAGCTGAGCCTCAAATTTCGCGCCATGTCGCGCCAGTCTGCCCCGCATCTCCGCGATTCTTCCCAGATTTTTTTTTTCGCGGCGGCTTGATTTGTGAAAAAGAGCTGGACACCGAGACGACGGCGCGGTCGTAACCACAGGAACGTCCGGCCTGCCAACCCGACGGGCGTGTCGTGGGCTGCGCGTGGGACGAATGTTTTGCGTGTGCCGAAGCTAGTCGTCGCGCAGCCTCGTGGTGGGCCGCGCGTGGCCCGATCCGCCACGGTCGCACCGCCACGCCCGAGCTTAGCAGACGGAAGAGGTACCGTGGTTTGCTTGCCGACTTGCTGTAAAGCCGTCAGTGCTAGCGGCTCGCTCGTGTCGTCTCCAATGAAACCTTTGCCTACTCACATCTTTAGGCCTGATCTCTGTAGGCCATCCACTGTTTCGAGAAAGAACAGTTGTTTTGTTTTGTTGCCAAGAAAGTTGCTTCGGAATCTTCTGCACAAAGTTTTAAAAACCGTTTTTTTTTCTTGGAAAAATCGAACAATTTTATTTTTTATTATTGAAAAATTGGTCGATGATCGAGCGAAAATCAATACAATTCGAACAAGTTCATTTTTTTAAATTGATGGTCAAATTTCTTCAAAAAAAAAATCGACAGATTTGATCAATTTTCGAGCTCTTTTTCCACCAATTTTCGATTTTCAAGCAATTCTATTCAAATTTCTGCATGCTCAAGGAAAATTAAAAAAATGAAAAAAAATCACAATAAATCCCAATTAATCTTTAAAATATCTCAGAGAAAATTGAATAATTTTTTTTAATTCATTTAGTACTTCTGGAATATAAAAAATAGCAATTAATGAAAAGAAATAGAGACACTTTCAGATTTTTATAAAAATATAAAAGATCGATCATACTCTGAAATTTTAATGGTATCATAAAGAGTTCCAAAGGATCTTTTAGTAAAATTTTCATAAACATTAGTATTAATTTATTGCCCCTAGAAAATAAAAAATAGAAGAGCATATACAAAGACAGTAGCACTTTTAGAATTTCACAAAAATACACAAGTCTGATAATCATCTGAAACTTTTACAAAATCATTAGCATTTTTTCTAGACCTCACACAAAAATTTTAAAAAATATTAGACTTCATTTAGTGCCCTTAGAAAATCAAAAATAGAATAGTATATAAAAATACAATAGCACTGTCAGAATTTTTAAACAATTCACATATCTGTTAATTATCTGAAAATTTTACAGCATCATTAGAATTTCCTCAGGACCTCACAAAAAACTTTCAAAAAATTTTAACACTTTTGATAATTTTTTTCAAATTTTTTGAATTTACATTTAAACTTAACTGGTTTACCAAGTATTTTTTATTGCCAAGCCGCCTTGATACACGCGGAAATCGTGATTTTTCAATCAAAAATCATGGATTTTGTGAACCCGCTTCCGCATGCTTGTTCCAACGATGATTTTGGACCTTCCTCTAGAAAATGATGATCTGTATCCTACTAAGGTACTACTTTTTTCCCCTCTGGTGAGATAAAGCAATACAATTGTCCAAGTCTAAACTGTTAGTGAGATAAGGCCTCCGTTTTGTCGGTTGCTTAGTTTTAGTACTGTAGTATGTTGTTACGCACTCTCTAAAAAAAAGGTATGCTGTTACACATTCACGGTTCACACCCTTGTTTTTTATGGTTCTGCCAGTAATGAGGTGAGATTGCAATGTCCTGAAAGATTGTTGATGTAGCCCTATATCTGTTTTAATACACCTTAATAAAAACACACCCAAGTGCGAAATTTTTGCTTGCACCTTGACCCAAACACACAGATCCTCGCGGCGGATAGCCTAGCGATTCGGGGACGGCCACACATCATCATTTGTGCTTGCTTTGCAATGGTCAACATGAAACGGCATCATCTGTGTCTTTGTTGTACCTTTGCAATTGAGGCGTGGACAATAGTACTTGGTTGGTACAACCTTGACGTGCTGCAACGGTTCCAACCCTCGAATTATGGTAAGCATCATCGACTGGTGGAAACAAGTGTCCAACACGGTGCCAAAAGATCAAATATGTGATTTCGTTGGATGGTTATATACATTGTATGGAACAACTAGAAAGAGAGAACCACAGGTTATTTCGAAACCAACAAACCACAGCGCAGCAGTACACAAACAAAGGAGGCTATCGAGCAAAGAAAAAGAGCGTCCCGTGTACCATGATAAAGTATAATTCCAGTTTTCGGATGCTTCCACTTACCTGCAACTAGCAAGGTGGTTCGGGCATTTACGCGGCTAGATTTCTTTTAAAATTTATAGTATAAAATGGTATAATTTATATGCTTATAATATACTAACGTATTTTGTATGCTATTTAGATTTTTAAGACATCATAAATATTAGAAATGACAATAAAAGCTTAAAGGAAAATTCAACTTAAGTAATGTAATTAAAGTATAAGTTTTGATGGAAGAAAATCACTAAGAATAATAAAATTGCTGGGGTTAATAGAAACGTAGCAACTCTCCATCTTGCATAGATCATATAGCTATATACCCCTACTCTGTTTTCATTGATAACTCTTTTTTCAAAATATATACAGCACATGTACCTCTATTTAATCTCAAGTAATACGCTAATTATTTTACATAGTATTAGAGTACAGTACTCACATATACACCGATGCGTTATGGACGACTTACCTTGAATTTATCTTCCTCACACGATGGCTACACCACTGAATCGTGTGTCTTCTATCTCTTATTAATCGCCCCACAACTTTTCTGCTTCAACTTCCAATAGCAATCCTGATTATTGGTCGATCCCTCTCAATTGCTACCTTTTTAATGTAATACTCTATCGTATAGCCATCTTATATTTCTCTCCAATATTACTTAATGTTGAACGTCATCAACATGCATAGATTTACAACTGTTGCTTATCCCTACCAGAGACACCCATCACGCTCTCACCAGTGGCCCCAAACCTATTCCATACAATAGCGCCATCTCTTCCAAGCTTTTTGCTTTTTGTTTCGATTCATATGAATTCATACATATATATACACATGCAAGATGTTATACATGCTTGTTTGTCTTAGTCGACGTTGGCCAACTCAACGATGTTGTTTCCTCACTAACTACGACGACTTCATATCTTATCTGATGCTAGCATGTTTACTTTAGTCGTTATATAATGATATGGAGAATCTTCTCGTCATCACGTGTGACGTCGTGTCCCTCAAAAGTGATGCTCAATGGATATATATCCTTTATAGCTCATCTTCCATGCAAAACTTCATCTCCTCTTTACCGAGGCTTCCCCATCACCAAGCTTTTTGGGCTACTAACTTCTTCAACAATGCAGACGATCACTACTCGTCATCACAAATTTTGGCTCCTTTGGCTTTGACTTTTTCTCTTCAATGACTCCGGTGAGTAGCACGACGTTTGTTCTTATCTTTGACGTAACGCCTCCGTCTATTGCTTCCTCGTAAAGCAATATCTTCTTGCATGACAGATCAACGGCATTGCACTCATGTGTGGTCTCCTCCAACAATACTCGTGATATCCACGTTATAAATTTTAATTGTATTCAAAATTTTAGTTATTTCTTTATAGTTCATATATAAATTAAATTGCTAATTTTATTTAATTTATTCTGGATTTTAGTTATTTAAGGATTTTACTTTGGAATTCGTATAGGAATCACATTGCAAACTTTCTTTCATTTTTTATTCTTAATTTTTAATTATCTTTTAGAATTTTTATACAGATCGAGTTGACGATTTTTATTTTTTTTTATTCTAAATTAGTTATTTAGGGATTTTACTTTAGAATACATATAGAAATAAAATTTCTAGTTTTATTTTGTTTTTAATCCAAATTTATTCTATTTTTTTGTTGGAATTCATATAGAAGTTAAATTGCTAACTTTTATTAATTTTTTATGATTGATTATATATATTTAGGGATTTTACTCAGGAATTCGTATGGAAATCAGATTGTCGACTTTTATTTTACTTTTTATCATGAATTTACTTATCTTTGGTTGGAATTCTTGTGGAAATGAAATTGATAGTTTTTGTTTATTTGTATTACAAATTATATTTCTTTACGAATTTCATTTAGTAGTTCATATGGAAAAAATGCTATTTTATTTTTTTTTCAAATTTCAGTTTTTTTGTTTGGAATAAGTATAAAAATTCAGTTGCTATTTTTGTTTAATTTTTATTCGAAATTAAATATATTTAGGGAGTTTACATAGACATTCATGTGGTATATAGAGATTCATATGGAAATTAGTTTTTATTTTTATTTTTGTTTGGAATTTTAGTTATTTATATATTATAATTACACAATGTTGTTTTCTTTTAATCTAGACTGTTATAATTTAGACCCACCATGATTAATAGTGTAGATCTTTCTCTTTTTCCTTCGATTATTGCGGAAATTTCTAGCGTGAGAGCAAATGTGGTGGTTTCTTTTGCTTCTGCTTTTTTGTTTATATATATATCAAGATGTTAATTTTATTTAATTTATTCTAAATTTATTTATTTAGGTATTTTGCTTTGGAATTCATATAGAAATCACATTGCAAATTTTCTTACATTTTTATTCGTAATTACCAGTTATTTTTTAGAATTTGTATATAGATCCAATTTCTAATTTTTATTTAATTTTTACTCCGAATTAGTTATTTAGGGATTTTACTTTACATTTCATATCGATATCAATTTTCAGATTTTATTCATTTTTTATTGCAAATTACAATTATTGTTTTTGTTGAATTCGTATAGAAATCTAATGGCTAATTTTTCTTTAATTTTAATGCCAAATTATATTTATTTAGTTTTATTTAGAAATTTGTATGAAAATTTTATTGCTGATTTATTATATTTTCTATTCTAGATTTAGTTAACTTGGTTGGAATTCTTATCTAAAACAAATTGGTATTTTTTGTTTATTTGTATTCAAATTATATTCGCATGTTGTTAGGTGAGTTTGTTTTTCTAAAATAATACATTTTATAAAAGTAATTGCGACATTAATACACCGGGAAAAATTATAAAAATAATACTAGTTCGGCCAACCGCTTGGCAAAATTGGAGTAATAGCCAGATGGTTAGGCAAATACCATATTTTCGCCGAACCGTTCAGCGAAAATGCGTTAATTGCGTCATTAGTCTCACCCTGACAGAGCAGCCGAGTCCCAGCTTGACACATGGCTATTTTCGCCAAACGGTAAGGCGACCACCTATTTTCGCTACACGGTTAGGCGACAACCTATTTCCGCCGTACCGTTTGGCGAAAATAGGGCGCTGTGAAACGGCCGCTCGGCCAGGCTTCGATTTCAAATGGTGAAGAAAAAAATGGCTTTGAGAGGAAACCGAATTTTTATTTCAAATTTTAGTTTTATTTTGATGTTCGTATGGAAATCAGATTACTAATTATCTTTTTTATACGAAATTTTTATTTTTATTTTAAATTTTAGTTTTATTTTGGTGTTCGTATGGAAATTAGATTACTAATTATCTTTTATCTTTTCTGAATTTTTATTTTTTTAATTATACTTTACATGAACTCTTTCTTTTAATCGTATGGAAATCAAATTTTTATTTCTACTTTATTTTTATTCCAAATTTTAATTATTTTTGTGTTGTACATGACACAAACTCTTTCTTTTAACCTAGATCATTATAATCTGAACCCACCATGATCAACGGTATAGATCTTTTTTATTTCTTCAGATTAATATGGAATTTTCTAGCCTTGAGATTGAACGTGGTGGTTTCTTTTACCTCTACTTTAATATTATAATAGACTAGTTATGTGCCCGTGCGTTGTAACAAAAACTCAATTCGCGACAAAAAAATTATTTGAAAAGAACACTAACTTTATTTATGTTTCAATAGTAGGAAAAGTTTGTTCCTCTGAAGAGATTTGACTATCGGGTTAAATCATCTTTCATCTCAACCGTTCATGTTAGATCCAACGAATCAAGTACTCTGAAGGAGAACGGACGATCACCACCAACTTTTAATTAGAATTAGTAGAGAGATATCAATCCTTACCATTGAAGGACGAGAAAGTTATTGCCTTCCTTTTGCAGAAAATCTTCTTGCTTCTTGTACGCAGCCTTTCTCTTCTCTTCTCTTCCTGCGTGTGTCTCCACTACTGACCGGCTTGTCCTCCTGGAGATGAGAGTGAGTGCCCTCTAATAGGGAGTAGATGAAAGCAGAAGGCAGCGTACGCAGGCGGATGGAAGCCAGGTCTCCCCGGCATCTTCGTGATTGGCACATGATTTGGTTGCGTGATTCTTTCCTTTTAATCTATGCATTTCCAGATATGATGAGATAGAATTCCTGTATTATGGGATATGGTGAGTATATCCTTCTATCTATGCAGGATATGATGAGAAAATCCTTCTATTTATAAGATATATGAATAACATCCTTCTATAGTGAGAACATGCGAATAGAGATATGCTAAAATAATATTTCTATTCAAAAAAGATATGATAAAATCCTTCCATCTAAGATATGATTAAATCAAGTACTCTGAAGGAGAACAGACGATCGTCATCAACTCTTAATTAGAATTAGTAGAGAGATATCAATCCTTACCATTGAAGGACGAGAAAGTTATTGCCTTCCTCTTGCAGAAAATCTTCTTGCTTCTTGCACGCAGCCTTTCTCTTCCCGCGTGTGTCTCCACTATCGACCGGCCTATCCTCCTGGAGATGAGAGTGCGTGCCCTCTAATAGGGAGTAGATGAAAGCAGAAGGCAACGTACACAGGCGGATGGAAGCCAGGTCTCCCCGACATCTTTCGTGATTGGCACGTGATTTGGTTGCGTGATTCTTTCCTTTTAATCTATGCATTTCCAGAGAATTTTTTTTTAAATAATACTATTTTTATTCTATTTTACAAAAATAATATGCCGATTTTTTTTTACAAAACTACCCACCTGTCGCCATTTCAAAACACGACAGAGTGCATCACCATTTGAAATGGCGATGACGACTGTCGCCGTTCGAGATAGGACAGACTCTCTGTCGCCATTTCAAATGACGACAAATAGTCTGTCGCCGATTGAAAAAGCGACAGACTTTGTGTCGCCGTTTGAAATAGCGAAGGACTCTCTGTCGCCGTTTCAAATGGCGACAGAGAGGTTTAGCCCATTTTTTATTCGAATTGCAATGTATGTAAATTATGAGTGTAGTGTAGTTAATAAAAGTCACTATTAGTTGTTGTGATGTTTTACGAGAGGAGATCAAAAGAGTGCGAATCTGAGATCGGGAGAATGATTTTTAGCCTTTTCTGACCAGTAAAATTTAATGTTTAAATGTAATTTTTAGGAAGAGTAGACCAGATTTGCTCTTTGATATGTGCACTACCATATTCTGGGAAAATATTTAATTTACACCTTGCTTTGCATCTAATTTCCACTAGTGCAACAACCCTAAGTATTATAGTCGACAACAACGCATGTTATAAATAGTTCCCACGAAACACTTAAATTATTTGTTGAACATATATATAAGGGCACATACGTCGAAAGTTCAGATGATAAAATAAGCAATAGATAGATTATATTGCAAGGGCATTACAACAATGATGAAATTGCTTGCCGAACTAACTAACGAAAGCACTGGTTGTCATGGTGGAACAAATATCGTTCCGCCTATCTGGGTACAACCAGAATGATGTCCCACATTTTCTGCATATTACCTGACCCGTGTAAATTTGGAGATTTGTCCTCGGACACCGCTCAATCCCCACTATGAAAGAACTCCATGGGGATCCGCAGTGCTCCCAGGTGTCGCCAATGGGTGGCCTATGCCGTACGTCTCGGGTGTGTAAGACCGAAATTTTTGGTCTTTTTGATGTGGATTTCTGCCCTCTCACATGGGCATGTCATCCCAATTCCCAGCGTCCCTTATGTTATTACCACCTGGGTTCCCGGATGGTCTGCGTAACGCGTCAAGGATTTGTTGCATGGTGCGGACCTCGGCTGGCTGCTTCCTCTTGTCCCTTCCTCTTCGAGAGGAGGTACCCTCTTGCACCTTTGGTGTGTTGGCCGTTGGCGGACACTTGCCGAGACTTTGCTCTGTTTGGCTCGCACTCCTTGTATGGTGCGGGAGGTGTGTGTTGGGCTTATCGTTGTACAACCGGGCGTACCTGCGATAAATGCGGTATGCCGCGTTGGCCGTTGAATAACACCGTAAGCGTGCTCGGGTCCGCTTTTACGGCGGTAGTAGCACCACGGGAGGTTGCTCCCCAGTTATCCCATACGGAAGTTTGAGATGTGGGTGGTACGTCTCGGGTCCACCCGATTGAAGTAGCCGCACCATTCATCCTCGGCCAAGGGGCACGGTAGAATCTCTGTCCGCTAGTTCATCGTGGCGGTATCAACCATCGCTGAAGGCCGTGTTCGCAAAGGTCAGGGCTTTCGGGTGGCCCCTGAGGAGGTTTCTCCTTTGACTCGAGCAATTTCACAATTTTCTTTTTGAACTCCTGTATGCGATGAACTGGTTTAGAATTACTACTTTGTGAGTGAAGCATGAGTTCGTCGCATGAAACTCAGCGATTGGTTGGCCTCTTGCCCACCGCCCCGAACTCGTCGCTCTAGAACGGGGCGTATCTGGCGGCCTCTCCCACCGGTTGAAGTTCTCGGGCGAAGCGGGTTGGCGTCGTGGCGATTGTAGACAAATTCAGAGTCACGTCGTTCGGCCGTCGATCCATTGGAAGAAGCAACACCGGTCCTTATCCGAGAAAAGAAAGAACGATGCATGAAATGGTACTATTAGCTTTGTATTTTATGGATACAAGTAGGTTTACCGGTAGGGGAACTGCTTGACAGTGAGCGAGCGCGCGCCGTCTCTCCGTGGGTAGATTGCATCATCTTCGCGGAAGGTTGCGATCGCATTTGGGTCTAGGCAACTCCGGCAGAACTAGGCGTGCACGCCATCGGTATCCGGTATTCGGGCGGGATGACTTCGCTTCTTTCAAGAGGCGACGTGAGAAACGACATCGTGCCCTAATTTGTGTAGATTCGGATGGCATGTATTGCTTGTTTGGCGGTGTTGGATGTGTAACCCTAGGCGGTTTTATAGTGGTGGTGAGTGGTTACTCCGCACGACTACAAAGACTTGTCGGTTGGCGTCTGGCATCCTCTGTGAAAAGCCGCACGACATGTCACCCATCATCAAAGTGCACCACTGTCACCTTCTGCGAAAGGTCGCACGACTTGTCACCATCGAGAAAAGCCACACGACTGTCATCACGAACAAAAGTAGGCGGTGAGTGGTCACTTTGAACTCGTGCTCGCATGTGTGACAAAAGCACGTGTCTTGAAACAATAGAGGTCTGTCAGCGTGTGGTCAAATCGGCCTAAAAAGGTTGAAAGCATTGCGCCCGTGAGTTGTCTAATCGAGCGTGGAAAGCTGCTACAAGGTCGCATCGCACTGACAAAGTAACTACGTGTGTGCTGTCCTATCGACGTGACAAAGGTACTGGTAGCATATTTACAAATAGCGCCACGGAAGTAAAAGATTATATATAGCACAAAACTTCATAAATAAAACTAACATATGTGATATTACATGAGCTAAGGAAGTAAAAGACGATATTGTTTACGGTACATCATGTGTAAAAGAAACAAACTAGCTAGGGCCCCTGCGCGGTGCAACACCTCGTGTGGTCCCAGGCCTCCTACGACGCTGCACATATCCAGACGGATATGTGAGCTGGTCAGGGGCCTGTCCACGAGTACTCCTAGGAGGCCGGACCGAGGCTGGCGGAGTAGCGAAGGCGTCCTGTGTTGGCTGAGATGGGCCGGGGGCCGATGGGCTAGGGGCCGATGCAAGCTGCGACGAACCAAGTACCACACCTGCGGACTGCTGATAAGGATCCAGGAGAAAGTCGAAGTCCTCATCCTGGAAAGTACTGTAGTCCCCCGAGGTGCTCGCACTCTGGTCAGGGGCAGGATCGACCACTGTTGACAAACTTTTCAAGTTAGAACGACACGTTATGTGAACAACAAAATATATGAAAAAAGAGACCACCTGTTGTACCTGCGGTCATCGGACATGACGCCGGTCGGTACGGTGGAGCCCCAGGCAGTGCGACGAGAGGCGGTCGGGTCCGCACGTGTCGACCTCGTCTGATGAGCGAATGAGGGGATCGTACCACGTCGTCCACCCCTGGGCGCCTACACGCGTCAGGTGTACGACACGGTAAGTCAAGTCCTGAATATGACGCAGCGCCCCTCGAAGGCCGTCCGCTGTGACCCCTATCGTATGGGTGGCACCGACCGCCTATATCAACGCCGACGTCGCCTCGTGTGCCTTCCTGGCAAGGTCGCTCTGCAAAAACGAAAAGAGGCTAGTTAGTTGGCATAATTTTCAAGACGTTACGTTGAATGACAAATGGAAGGAGTACGAACGCGCGGTGGAAGCGGTGCGGTGGGTGGGTGCGTGTCGGAAGTGGTCGGATCGTGCACGGGAGGAGACTCCACGACACGCACAACTCGAACGCGGTGCGCGTCTTTGTACCACTCGATATATCGTCGACGTGCCGTGGTCGTAGAGGCGCGCCTCGTCGATCACATCCGCAAGAGCCGTGCCCATCTGCTGCGCATGAGGTACCATGCGTCTTTGCCCGACTCTGCGTCTTAAGCGAAGCCTTTGCGTGTGTACCGCAAAACAAGAAAGCACAACATTAATTCGCAAGCCACCGAGATTGTAGGTACTAACGAAGGAAAAAATGTAGAAATCTGAGCGAATGCACGGCCTTTGGAGCAGCGGCGCGCTGAGGTACGGGAGCGCTGCCGTAGACCAAAGCGCCTCAAGACGCGGTGGCGGCGTACGGCTCGACGAACACGTCGAACACCAAGTGACATCGGGTCAACCAGTACGCCGCGTCAACAGTGCACTGCAGCGACAGGCCAAGCGGCGCACGTACCTGGACAAGCTCAGGAGTGTAGGGGCTCGCCATATGACGCGGTCATCCGTGAGCTGGTCCAACATCGCTACGTCGAGGGTACGGCGTGCGTCAGAATCAGGGTGAACGCGGTACGCAAAAAAACACCAAGAACGTTAGTACAACACGTGGAGAATTAAAAAAACAACATACGGCTACGATAAGTAATACTGACCGGTCGGCGACACCACAATGTCCCTATTGTCGGACGATCAACCTCGTCCCCGGGAACCCTGTAGAAGTCTGCGCGGTAAGCTGACAGGTCTATCAGTGGTCGTCCGATCTGGAACCTCTCGAACGACCACAACTCCAGTAGCAAAGGGCGGCGGCGAGTAGACGAGTCGGACACGCGACGACACCGTCGCGACAAAGGTACGATGCGTCGCGGCAAGTACCGCAGTCCCAAGCCATTGCGGGATCTCCTCCAAGTCGGCGTCGGCGATCATCCTCGAAGCCGGATCATGTGCTGTCGACGGTGTCCCGTCGCGACGAGCAGAACAAGACCCACCCGAAGAGCCACAGAAGGTACGCCTCCAAGTGCCGGGCGACGGCCTGCTCCCCAGCTCCGGCTACCATCCTCTCGGGCTGCAGAAAGTAATGGTTAGGTTGTTAAATGCAATGAAAATCACACACGGTGAGTTAAATCAGATACGATAAGGAAAAATCGCGCTTACGTAGAATCGCACAAGCCACCATTGCGTCGGACCGCTTGCATCGCGAAAGTCGTGTACTGTGGCTGGGGTAGCACCCCCTGGAATCGGCGGAAGATATCTGCCTGCCACTCTGGGTGGACGTCTGCAGGAACCACCGCATCCCCTGAGCAGGGCAGGCCCAGGAGGTAACTGACGTCCTCTAGTGTCGGCGCCATCTCACCACACGGCAGGTGAAAGGTGTGGGTCTCAGGCCGCCACCGGTCCACTAGAGCAGTCAGCAAGCTCCTATCGTAAGGGAACCGCCAACAGACACTCCGTCAGTCCTGCGCATCCGCGGCGGTCGCCTCGACCATATGGGCAACAGGTAGTAGGCCAGCCGCCCTCAACCTGCAAAAGAATGTGAGAAGTATTATTGTGGTGTCGAAGGGGACATGAGTACAACACTGCGACGAAATTGAACTAACCTCGGGATCCATCACGGATCGAGACGCCACGCCCTCATGGGGGTGTGCAAGCGCAGGGCCCCAAGCTCCAAAGCCGCCTCCCCATCCTGCGGGGGCAACGTCGCTAAACGGCCCGGTGAGTCGCGTCGACCGACGGTCAAACAACTCGCATAACCTGTCGCTCGCCATGCACGCAAATAAAAATGTTTATGTTACATAAGGTGTAAAAAGGTGCAAAATAAATACAACAAATACAAATAGAATATGAATGGAACAAGTACCGTCATAATTTAGAGCACACGCAAAGCGTTAAAAAGATACAAAATGAATACAACATACTACACTCTCATTTAATCAAGTACAATAACATTCATATTACATATTTTGACCACACGCATTGAATTTGATACAAGCTGCGAAATTCTAGTGCATCAAGTAAACCATAGTTCAAGATCGGAAAGAACATATAACACTTCACGGCCACGAATCTTGGGCAACTCTTGATAGAGTGCCTGTCTCCTGCAAGTAGAACATTTCTTTCTGTGGCGGCCACTTTCGCGGCGTCCATATCATTCCTTATACGTCTGGATTGCCTTCTTCCTACTCCCTTCAGCCTGCTCATGTCTGGGACCCAACGTGTATCCTCCCAGCTTTTGTGCTCTGTGAATAAACCTACCACTCGGAAACCGTATATTTTCGCTCCAAGTTGCGATCCACGACTTCCTTACTAAAGAATTGAGACATGAATATACGGATCCATATGAATCATCGAGCGAGCAGCCATAACATGGGAGCATGGCACATGTAATAGGCGAGGCTTATTGCAGTGCGAGACACAAGTTTGCTGTGTATGATGCATTCGTGAGCAACTTTCGCGGTTCGTCCCACGACCGGCTTTCTCCTGCACATCACCTCAAGCGGAGCTCCTCGTACCCATCTTCGTTCTTTGCGTGCATCTCCCCTTCTTGCCTTTGTCCTCCATGTATGCGTAAATCATCTCTCGAGTACTTCATAGCGGGATCGTTCATGCGCGTGATCGCCCTTGTATGGCGATCAACGAAGTACTTTGTGATGCCACGAAGAACACCCTCAACAATAGCAACCAAGGAAGGGTCTCAACCTCGCATCACCCGATTGTAAACCTCGCAAGGTTTCTTGTCATGACACCATACCTCGCACCATCGGTGTCGTAAAGCAAAGCCCATTTCTCCCTAGGCTCATGCTCTATCCATTCGGAGAAGCGTTTCAGAGCCCTCCCATTCCTTCGAACCAGGTGGGGAGGGTCAGTGGGTAACTCCTCCGGTCTGTGGGGCCTCCCTAAGGTCGGGCTGCCCTCTTCGTTGCCTCAGCTGTGTGTCTCGATGTTAGCTCATCCAATTTCTTCCAGAGTACATCAAACTTTCTCTGCTGGTTCTGGTCGCAGAGCCTCTTGAAAAGCTTTGTTAGCTCTTTGTTCCTGAACTGCTTGTAGAAGTTGGCACCCATATGACGCTTGCACCACCTACTACATAAATCGTGCCATGGATGAGTCTCATCCACACCTTGCTTCAAGCGAATAATTGCCCTCAAAGCCGGAATGCCGATCGTGTATGATACACACTCGGGCACGATGAGCGACACGGCTTTGACATTCGTAGGAACCAATACCCACTATCGTGTTTTCACCCTCCACGAATGCGGCGCTACGGGAGAACTTGATTATTGCCATCCACTCCTATGGCGGTCAATATCGCCCTTCGTATTTACGATCAAAATGTCCCATCCACACATAACAAATGGCGACAATGCCTAAGCGCATTGATGCATGGACCTAAAGCGAAGAATGCCCGCTTCAAAACCATCTTCCCGCAGAAGCTGCGAAGGATGCTCACAAATGTCCACATAAGTTCGAGATTTCATCCTTTATCACCAAGCAAACACGCAAGTTCGGTAGGAGTCTTTGTACGTGCCGAATCGTGTTTCCAATGCCTTCTGCTTTGCTCTTCATGCCTTCGCGTAGCTTATTGTATACTGGAACCTCTGTTGTATTACGAGTACGATGGCCCGTGGCTCTAAATCTAGGTTGCCTACAATCTCTCCGTACATTGCATTGGCAATAAAACCTGATGATATGTTCCGATGTGACTGCGCAGACTCCGTTAGTACACATGTATGTGGAACGACTATAGAACACTTCCAAATAGTGTCCCATTTAGGCTGGTACGCATGGACGCGCCACGGACAACCCTCCGTTTGACATCTTACATCATACACCCCGATCGGACTTTACAACCTTGAAGGCTCTGCATAACGACAACGACCATGCTATTATCGCTTCTTGAACCTCACTCTTATTCTTGTAAATTGCATCTTTTCTCACCTCATTCGATCATCTGCGAAGGGCTGTTCGTCATCATTCACCACCACTGTCGAGCGGATACTCATCCCACTCTGCGGGAATAGATCTTGCGGCTTCATCATTACTTAAAGCCTCATAGTCCTCATTCTCTGTGTCCATCGCCCGACCATCGACTCAATGTTTTCGCCTAAATCGCCATGCCCATTGCTTCTTGAACCTCTCTGTTGCAACATCGCTCTCTCACCTTGCACTTCGTGATCGACCAGAACCTACATCCCGCTCTACTAAGCCTTCTCTACTTCTCTCGCTCTCCCCAACTTCCTCTGGTTCTTCATCAACAACCTCTTCTGCGTCACATGCCCGGTATTGACTTTCTCAAATGCTTGTGCCAATAACACTAATGGCCATCCTTTCTCAATTGCAATTCTTACGTACGAACTCCAAGATTTCGGCCCTCTCATTTCCATTAACTCCCGATCGTGCAATCTATTCTTGACAAACTACTCCATGTAACTTCAGATCATGCAATTCACGATCCAAAGAGAACATGTGGTACAACCATCTCATAACCGTAGCCCATGAACGCTCCCCTGCGCGTGACAGGCTAGCCTCTACACTTGCGAAATGACTTAGATCTACCCCTTTAACACCCATGTGCAGAACTCCTTCTCCATAATATATTTTAAATTGCACTCTATCATCCATACCTGTCATGCAAATTCATCGAATTCTTAACATTTGCACAATTTAATGCTACATTGTACGACTAATAATGATCACAAATTTGAATTCTAAGAACATAGTTTAATCCATTCTGCTTTCGGTCCATACTTTCCGGCCAGCGTTTAATCAGTACAGTTGCAATATTTCAATTCCTACAAATTCTTCAGATTCTGTGATCATTTTCAAATTTCTATGAGGACATAACTAAACTAATGTGTCTGAAACCTCTACAGATTGAGTTATTTTTCGGTCCTGACAATTTTAGCCACCCAACTCTACATGACATCTCCGAATTCTAAGTATACAAATAACCGAATTTGGATTCTACATTTCCCAGTTCGTCGAAAATTTATCCAGAATCTCTAATCAAAAAACTATTATTACAATCTAAATTTTAATCCCTACCTCTAAGTCATCCCTACATCGAAAATTAATTACTAACTAAGTCGCATAACTAAACATATGTCCATACCGACATAACTATAAATTCCTGACTAATTCATCTAACTAAACATCTATTCTTACCGAAATAAATATAAATTCCTAACTAAGTCAACTAGCTAAACAACTTGCATCAGGTTCTCAATCCTAACTAAGTCATCTACTCTATTTAATCTGATTATTATATTACATATTTAACATTTAAATACTTAAAAAAAATTAGTAACTAACGAAATGCAGATCTCCTTCCCTTTCTCCTCCTCCTCCTCCTCCTCTCTTCTTCTCTTCTTCTTTTCTGTTTTTTTTTTTAAATGCGCGTCTTTGGCTCGAGTGGGGCGGGCAGCATGGTATAAATAAGCGCTATCTGTCGCCATTTCAAGCGACGACAGAGAGTGCATCGCCGATTCAAATGGCGATATCTGTGTCGCTATTTAAATTGGCGGCAGAGGTGATTGCTCTTTGTCGCCATTTCAAAAGGCGATAGAGAGTCATCCTATCTGAACGACGATATCGTCTGCATCGCCATTTGAAATGGCGACAGACTCTCTGTCGCCTTTTGAAATGGCGACAGGTGGGTAGTTTTGTAAAAAAAAATTCGGCATATTATTTTTGTAAAATAGAATAAAAATAGTATTATTTAAAAAAAATCCATTTCCAGATATGATGAGATAGAATTCCTGTATTATGGGATATGATGAGTATATCCTTCTATCCATGCAGAACATGATGAGAAAATCCTTTCATTTATAAGATATATGAATAACATCATTCCATAGTAAGAACATGTGAATAGAGATATGATAAAATAATATTTCTATTCAAAAAATATATGATAAAATCCTTCTATCTAAGATATGATTAAATCCTCTTCTATCTCAGCCGTTCATATCAGATCCAACAAATCAGATATTCTAAAGGAGAACGGACCACTGCCACCAACTCCCAATTAGAAGTAGTAGAGATGTAGTCCCTTTGTTGCTGGGATCTACATACTGATGTTTATTTCGTATTTTGCGCTCTCGACTTAACTTTTATTGATGGTATAGCTCCTGTACTAACTTAAAAAAAATGACGTATTTTTTTAATGATCTTATCTATAAATATAAGATATATTTCACATTCCAATATAAAATTACTATGATGTTTCATCTATACCTTTAATAAATATCCAGCTTTATATGCATGCATTGAATATAATGCTTAGAGATAATAATTATGGACAATTTAGTTATATTTAATATCTCCTTGATCTATGTGCTAAGAGAAAATATAACTTATAAATTTAGATGGAGAAAGTACTTTTCCCGTGTATACTAATCTATTGATACAGTCCTCAGATGTGGATGTAAATAACACCCCCAAAAGAAGACATTTCACACCAGACATCCAGTTTAAGAGCCATTTGACATTTTGACTAGCCAAACACTGGATGGAGATCTCCTGTGGTCCCGTGAGAACTACAACTTAAGCAGTCCTGTAGGGACCGTCTAATCCAAAATTGATGACTCGGATCTTTGTAGGGACTTGTAGGTGATCTTCATCCCCAAACACCGTATATCGTATCTATACCCCTTTATAACGCACGTAAACATTCTTTTTTATGTCCACCTAAAATAGTGCATCCCACTAGAGATAATCCAACATTCGTGCACCCAGCGAAACGTCCCCAGAAACTTGCCTCCATCAAAATTAACCTCTCAGATCTTTCCTCAGCTTTACTCACCCACATCCGATGGTCATTATTTAGTGTGTCTAATCATCCCTGTGGCCCACAACAGACCTCCCCCACCTACATATTTAGAAGGAGAGCGAATCAAACAAGGAAATAAACAGGGAGGATCCGCATGCAAGGAAACCAAACTTGAATTTTTTGCTTGCTAAAAGTGTGCGTACTACATATTTGGAAGGAGAGCGAATCAAACAAGGAAGCAAACAAGACTTGAAAACAGGGAGGATCCGCATGCAAGGAAACAAGACTTAAATTTTTTATTGTCCTGGCATCGTGATCGTATTTTTTTCGAATATGACCCTTCTCGAGACTTTTTACGGATCTAGCCCCATAGAGCCTAATTTGGTATACGGAGAGCGCTGAATTTTTGTTTTCATTTTTATCCACGGAACGGTGGTGTGAGTGCCGCTTAATCTTTTTCAATTTTTTCTCACGGAACGGCATGGCGCTTTATTTAATTTTTATCTTTTTCCTTCCGGATCCAAATGGGTGGCGCATTTTATTTTTCCATATTTTTCCGAAATCATCTCTCAGAGCCCACAATGCAGACCTTCCCTACCTCCGGCATCAACAAGGAAAAGGAAACAAACGCGTCTTGGAATCAAGGAAAAGGAAACAAACGTCTGAAAAGGAAATGACCATACATTACGTCCTGGGAAAAAGAAACCGGGAGATGGAGCAGCGTGGCCGGGAGATTGCATGCGGCAGTCGGGGCAGCGCGGCCGGGAGAACGCAGGTCTGCAACGGCTCCACGGTGGTCATCGGTGGCTTTGCCGACACGGTGAGGTTCTTTGGTCGCGACCTCGCGACGCCGTGTGCCTCGGCAAATTTATAATTCAATTTTTTTAAAAAATAATTTTATTAAGTACAAAATAATCGAAAGTTTTTTTTGAGAATTTCTCTAGAATTTTTTAACCTAATGTGCTATCTTTTCAAAAATCCTTTTATATTTAAAAAAATGAAGACAACCCACCTGTAGCTTCTTCTAGCTACAGCCGAGACCAGAGAAGCTTCTTCTCTTCCCTCCCTCCTTTAAAGCAAGAAAGAATCTCCAAAGCTCCATCAATCCCGCACCTAATCTCCTCTTTCCATCTATGGTGTTAATTCCCTAAATTTCATGCTCTATTGCCAAAATTTCCTCCCAATCTGATTTGACCCCAAATTATGATTTCCATAAATATGCTTGTTTTCGGGGCTATAAAAGTCGGCGAGCTCTCCTCCACCCCATCGCATTGCGTAAATCCCCAAGTGCTCCCTTTTGTAAAGATCGCCAGATTTTGGAGGTAATTCAAGTCATCACCGTCATCTTTCCCGCTGAAATTTACCGTAACCGTGACTCCTCCTCCGCAGGCGCCTGTGCCGGTGATCTCGCCGCACCAGTGCCAACCCGCTGCGACCGGCCGACCACCCCTGGCCTTCCCTCCCCCTTGCGCTGGTCAAGCCCAGAGAGCGCTCTGTGCTCTCTGTGGAAGCTGCAAAAAAAATAATCCAAAATCAGAAAATTCTTTTTTCTTTCTCTTTCTTGATTTAAAATCTTTTGGGAGCCCGTTCGCTCATTCGACCTCCATTTAGTTCCGTTTTTCTTTCTAAGTTCATTTAAAATTCTAAATTTCTCTTTTATTATTAAGTGTTGTATTCATACTTATCTTCTCATTTAATTGATAAGTGGGTGTACTGTCGTTGTAGCGTTAGCACGGGCACTATACTAGTATACATACAGAAATCTCACGTAAATTTCGTAGGGAACCCATATCCATTAAAAGTAGAAGCCTCAGAATCCCTGCTTTTGAAACGGGGCTTCCAGTTTTCTCATAAGTGCTCAGAGCTCACTGCTCAGTCAAACATAGGTGCAGCTCTGCATAGAAGGTTGCCCAAGCATGATAAGATTTTACCAAGGGTCGTCTCAAAACAAAAGGTTTTTTACCACATCCAAGCAAGAGCGTAAAGTTACTACTACACATACAAGCACACTCCAATGTTTTTTTTGTGTGTGTCCATTTTACTCAAAAGAATGAAGGATGTTGTCCACTGTCGAACAGTAAACAAATGTCACGACCAAAGCTTTTTAGGGCCCCACCTGTCAGTGAACGTCATCCTCCGATTCAAACTTCCCTCCACATCTGGCAACCATGGGTGACAAATGTGCAGAGAGGGAAGGAGGCCTACGCGACCAATCTAGGATGGCTTTCCAAATACGCAGCTCCACGGTGACCGGACGCCAACTGGACTACCACTAGAAGATAGAGAGGAATGGAGGAGAGTATTCAATGTCCGTTTCTTGCTTGTATAGAGTAACCTGTATACATACATACCCCCGTCTCAGGCGTTTAATTCGAGGCTAATGCTGCGACCCATGAGTCGTGACGCGCATGTCACATCGGTGATCGGATTATCTGCGTACGCTGATCCTGTCCTCTTCCTCGTACCGACCCTGTTCTACAGCTCTTCCCCTTTGTCTCACACGCAAACAGGGTGCGAGGTGCTCACAAAAAGGCACGATTTTTTTTTTCTCCCTCCGGCGAAGTTGCGATGTCTCGGACTCTCGGTGCCTGAAGAAATCCTTCGAGCCTGAGAGCGACGGATATGGACCAGTGCATCCTGCTCATCGTCTTGTGCTGTTTATCCTCTCGATTTGCTGGTAATCTCTATGATCTTCTTCTGACGTGTTTGTTTCTCTTCATCTTCGTCTTGCCTTTTTGTGCGTTTCCATGAATTGGGGATTGGTGATTGTTTCGTCGTGTTTCTAGCAGATGCATACGACCCGATGGATCCGAACGGGAACATCACGATCAACTGGGATTTTCAGAGCATCGAGAGCGTGTACACGGTGCGCATACATGCCTGTTAGTTAGTATCGCCATTTTTGCCGCTTGTAAACATAAAACATCCACGCACTTGAAGAACGATTCGGACTTGTTCCTCTCTCTGGTTGCTAGCAAGTTTTCATGATTCGACTTTTCCACGTTTCTTTTCTGTGGTGAAATTTCTTGATCTATGCAGTGCTCCTGACAGAAAAATCGGCGTTTCTGCAAATAAAACTGCGTACAAACCAATCGAGTTCCGGTTTGTGCAGGTCTTGGTGAGCATCCACAATTACCAGCTGTACCGCCACATCGAGCAGCCCGGGTGGTGGCTGAGCTGGGACTGGGCCGGGCTCGAGGTCATCTGGGACACGACGGGCGCGGAGGCGACGGAGCAGGGTAACTGCTCCCGCGTCCGAGTCGCCGGCGGAGCTAGCCCCCCGCATTGCTGCGAGAAACGGCCCGTCATAGTGGACATGCCGCCGGGCACGCCGTACAACAAGCAGGTGGCCAACTGCTGCCGGGGCGGCGTGCTGTCGTCCCTCACGCAGAACAACAGGACGGCCACCACCGCGTTCCAGATGTACGTCGGCAACTTCGCCTACGACAATGACCGCCAACCCCAGAGGCCGGCCAACTTCAGCATCGGCGTGCCGGGGTACACCTGCGGCAACGCGACCGATGTGGAACCGACAAGGTCCAGAGTCGACAGGCATCGACACGTCCAAGTTTTGCGTAAGCCTTTTCTTGACCACGATCGATTGTTTTGTGACGCGCGGGAGCGCCGCCGCCGCCGCGCGTGCATTGAGTGAGAGTTCTGAGCGATGATTCTTGCCGCCGCCGTGCAGTGACATGGAGGATCACCTGCTCGTATTCGCAGTTCAGGGAGGCCGCGTCGCCGTCGTGCTGCGTCTCCCTCTCAACCTTCTACAACAGCACGATCGTGTCGTGCCCACATTGCAGCTGCGGCTGCCCACGATCCCCCTCGGCGCCGCAATGCGTCAGGCAAAGCCACCCATCTTACTTGCACTGCCTTCTCGTGTTTTATGTAAAGACTGTGTTATCTTTCTGATGCGTCGTACATTTTCGTTTGGTTTTACAGCGGGAGCGACCTATCCAAGGCGCTGGAGCTGCCGGACGGCGACGGCGAGCCGGCCGCGCCGATCGTCCGATGCACCGAGCACATGTGCCCGATCCGGGTGCACTGGCACGTGAAGATCAACTACAGGGAGTACTGGAGGGTGAAGGTGACGATCACCAACTACAATGTGATCAAGAACTACAGCGACTGGAATCTGGTGATGCAGCACCCGAACCTCCGGAGCCTGACGCAGCTGTTCAGCTTCAATTACCAGCCTCTCATCCAGTACGGCACCATCAGTAAGTGCCAGTGTTCACTTAACACGTTGACATCGCAGGACAATCTGCAACTTTGTGAGACCAGGAACGAACAATGCGAGGGCAGAACAAAAGACATTAAGGATTGGATTTTGCAGATGACACGGGGATGTTCTGGGGGATTAAGGACTACAACCAGATGCTGCTGCAGGACGGGAATGTGCAGACGGAGATGATACTGAGGAAGGAAAAGAACGACTTCACGTTCTCCGGAGGATGGGGGTTCCCGAGGAGGGTGCACTTCGATGGCCATGAGTGCGTCATGCCGCAGCCGGATCAGTACCCCTCGCTGCCCAACGCAGCCTCGGACACGCGCGTCTCGGCTGTGCAGTGGCTGCTCATCGCCAGCTCTTGCCTGCTGTCGCTATCTGTATTCCTTCTGGTGTAGTGTAAAGGACGATTCCCCCCCTTAATGCAAGGGGCATGACCCGGATTAATTTTCTCCGGGGCAGAAATGGTTACAAGAATGAGAGACAAAAGGTGCAAAAATAAGTAGACCATGCCACCTATGGATGCTGCTAGTCGTACGATGCAGAAACTCTGAAGTCTGAACTTGTGAGAAACATGAAAGTGCAACAACCAGATAGTCTGTTTAAAAGAGGAGAATCGCCCTACGAACTTTTTAGGATTTAGATCCAATCTTTCTTATTTTCAACAGGCCCTGAGTAGTTTTTGAATGAATCATACGAAGGAGCAAGCTCCATAACAAGAATGCAATGTATATGCGGTACTGGCATCTAATTGAGGGCTCGACAAGACGACAACATGAGGTACCTCCATTCCTTAGCACAGAAAAAATGTGCTTAGATATGCCAAGCCACATTTCTATCTATCTTCAACATTTACATGTAATTATACTCTATAGACTATAGAGGGCTCACTACTTGATTTTTTTTTCAAGAACATACAAAAGCTTTGCATGTCATTTTAATTAAGGGCGTATTTTGAGGAGCTGTAGCTTTTCTAAAAAAACTGTTTTTTAGTTTTCAGAGCTGAAAAACAGTTATAGTTTTTTTTATAAGAGACCGTTCAATAAATAGTGAATTCCCTTAGTAATAAGCTGCAAAAACAGCTTTCAGCTTTTGTCTTTTGCTAGTTATATATGATTTCTATTTCTTATACAAAAAACCCGCTTAAAAGCTAAGCTTTTTAGAGGATTATAACATTTTCAGAAGATAAAGCTGACTTAAAGCTCTCTAAATTAGATCTAAGATAGAAGAAGAATCCCGATACAAAGCGAAGACCCATCAAATACAAAAAAAACAAGAAACAGCAGCTAGACAATCGCTTAATTACGCAAGTTAAAATAAAATTTGACTTGCACTTCTCGCATACACACAAAATTTTTTTTTCTCAAATAAAATTAGCAAGGGAACAAAAAAAAAGTGCAACATGTCATGCAATACGGGAATGCAAGTGGACGGTGACGAGGTACATGTTAAGTGTTATGTCTTTTAGGCCTTATTTGTTTACGGTTTTTTTTCGTATGGTTTAAAGTCAGTTTTTTTGGCTTAATAGCTTCAGGTTTTGTTTAGAACGGCTTCAGCTTTAACTTTTTCCTTTTAGAAGTCTAAATATGTTCTAAACAGCTGGCTTATTCAAAGCTGAAAGCCAAAAACCATCGGCCTATTTGTACCAGAAGAAACTGAAAGCTAAAAACTAGCATAAGGTAGCTTCCTATGGCTTCAGTGGGTTGGAGTTCTGATTTTACCACTAGAGTTGAAGAAAATTATCTTATCCTATCAAGTTTAAAATCTCAAACCCCACCCTTCAAACCCTCGTTCCGATCCGCACCATTCGCACCTAAAAGCCAGATTGTCAAACACCAAACTTCGTTAGCCCACCCGTTTAGTTGTGCACCCTTCATCTATGCAGCGTAGCCGAAAGCTACTTTTCAGAAAAGTTACAGCCATACCAAACAAGGCATAAAAGCAATCGGCTTTTATACGTGGTAGAGTTAGATAATTTTATCCTAACTTCAGGGGCATTAGTCCAAAACCAACCCTCTATAAGTAAAAAAACACCTCCCGCTGTTGGCTTTTAGTTGGATGGAGGATTATGGCTAGCCTAGGTAAAAAAAGACATTTATTTGTTTAGGTTTTGGCTTTTAAGCCGATAAAAAAACCTAAATAATAGGGACTAAATTTGACGAATGTAAATGACCCAGGTCTTGTGCAGAACGTAGCGTTTCCATGGGAACTAGCCAGGGTTACGCTCTATGCTGCGTCGTGAGAAATTTAAGAAATTCGGTTGCACGACGCTGCACCGCGCGAAATTTGGTTCGATGGATATTTATGAATTTTTTTTACGTAATCTCGGTTTTCTTAGTTTTTTTTTTAAAAAAGGGGCTGCTAGGAGCCATCGGTGAATCTGTGTATTGATATGAGCCGTCGACGAATCTATGTTTTTTTGGGAGAAAAACTCGAAGGGACCTAAATGTATTTTCTTTTTTTTACGTAATTTTCGTTTTCTTATTTTTTAAAAAAATGGGTTGTTAGGACCTGTCGAAAAATCTGTGGACTACTATAAACCGTCGTCGAATCTGTGTTTTTTTTAGAGAAAATCACAGGAGGGCCTAAACGTAATTCTATTTTTCTTCGGGTCCAACACGCAAAAAATCGATTTCTTGGGATCTAAACGTATTTCTGCTTTTTTCGAGTCCATTCTACTAAAAACCGTTAGGAAGGCCTGAACGTAAACCGCAGAGGGATCTAAATATAATTTTGATTTTTTCAGGTCTTTTTTGTTAAAAACCGACCGAGGACCTAAACGTAATTTTGAATTTTTCAAATGACCTTTTCACGAGGAAGATGACGTGGCGGCTTGGTTGGACGCAAAATCTCTTCGGTATAATAGTAAGTATACATTTCGTAGCTAGCCCCAGATCAAGATGTTTCTTTTCCTACAAATTTCCCATAGAATTCTAGACGGAAGCTATGTAGCTTTGATGACAAAAGAGACGTTGGATTGCTCGAGGGGTGGTTGCCTAGAGAACAATCACAAACAAGGCTGATGAGTGTTAAGAAACCCTAATAGCCCATTGGAAGGCCCATGTGGTCCCTTAGCCAAAACCCTAGAGGAGCGCTATAAAAGGAGGAGGGGCTCCCCCCCTATGTACCAGAAATCATTAGCAATAAAGAATTCCAGCAGTTGCTCTCCCTAAACACGTGTCTCTCTCTCTTTCTGTTTTCCACTTCAGATCTGTTCGGGAACCCCGGACTATTCGATAGCGAGGTTCCTTAACACGTTATCAGCACGAAGCTCTACCGGAGATCAGATTGAAAAGGTGAGAAAAGGTGGGATTAGCGTTTGAATCTAATTGTTCTTTTTCTATGCATGCATCTATCCTACGTGGCACGAAGCTACACGAAGAACACTCGAAGCGTCTCGGCACGAAGCCACAGTACATGAATTCACTGTTCATCACAAAAAAAGAAGAAGAGAAAACGGGAATACATAGTCTCGGCTTGCGTGCTCGCAGCACGCCGCCATTACTGTCGTCCCAGACCCGTGTGCCTCGGTTTGCGTGCTTGCAAGACGCGTCATTCGCTGCCGTCGGTCCAGCTCACCGAGCATGAAGCCCGGCTCGATCGCGCATGCAAGACGCACCGGCGTTGCCACCGCTCTGTCCGCGCCGCCGCCTCCGTCGGCGTCGTCCACGGCAAGCGCCCGGCCGCCGGCTTGAAGTCATCACAAGGCCATCGGTGGCCTCGGCCCGCGTGACCACCACCGCACCATCGCCGGCGCCCGACCAAGCCGCACGGCGGAAGTAGCGGTCGTCCGTCGCGCATAACGGCGGCGCTTGCAGCGACGCCGAAGCCGTCCCTTGCCGTGCCGGGCGGCGCCCCTCGACCTTGAGCACCGCGTGAAGCGAAGAAGAACCCGTCGAGACGCCGACGAGCGCCGCCTCACCGGCATGAAGCCGCCGCCGCCACGTCGCCGCCTCGCTGCCGCCGTAGTTGCCCGGCCGTAGCGCGCGCGCCGCCCGCCTCCGCCGAGTGAGCGCCGCCGTCGGATCGGCCGCCCCGCCACCACCCCGCGCCGCGCTCCTCGGCCTCGCCGCGTGGCGCCGCCGTCGGATCAAGCCGCCCGCCACCACCCGCGCCATTGCTCCTCGGCCTCGCCGCGTGGCGCCGCCGTCGGCTGGCCACCTCGGTCGCCCGCGCCGCGCGCCGCCCGCCGCCCGCTCGGTCGCCGGGCTCCCACGCCATTGAATCGCGGCAAGCGCCTCGCGCCTCTCTCTCGCGCGCGCCGCCTCTCCTCGCCGTGCGGAGCTCGCGCTTGTGGCGGCTAGGGAAGTGGGAACCCTAGCCGCCACCTAGTTTGGCTCGGCCAGGCAGGCCACAGCGGTCGGTTTTCAAAGCTCGTGGAAGGGCACAGCCCAGTGGGCCAAGGGGCCAACGGGGAAGGAAGGCCCAGTGGCCGCAGCGCCCGAAAAAAAAACGAAGAAGAAAAAGAGAAGAAAGAAAAATCGCAGAAAATTTTAAAAAATTGCCGGAAAATCAAGAAGATTTATTTGGCTCTGTTTTTAATTTGTCTTGCTTCTTTTCTCTGTTTTATGAATTTTCTTTATGAATTTGAATCCGTTGCTTTATTTAATATAATGCAATGCATATGAATTTATTTTTCTGCACTTTATGCCTTTTGCAACCATTTTCTATCAGATTACACGCAGTAATCTAAACCAGAATTTTGAAATCATGCAGATGTCTGGCATTGTGAATCGTGAGTTTGAAGAACTGGCCCCGCACGGTCAGAACTACCTCACTTGGGCATCGGACGTAAAGATTGTTCTTGGGGCAAGAAGCTCAGTTCGTGATTGGTCTAGGGTCCTCGCAGACGCAAAACCTACCACCGAGCGTAACGATCAAGCTCTACATTTTCTCGTGCACCACCTCTCGACCACTCTAAAGAATGAATATATGGTCGAGGAGAGTGCACTTGAGCTTTGACCGCACTTGAGCGGTTCGAAAAGCTCAAGTACACCATCTTGCCCCAAGCACAAAGCAAGATTGGGTACGCTGAGGTTTGCAGACTTGAGAATAGTGGCGAGTACAACCGCCTTGCATGAATTTGTACCAATCTCTCTATGTGGCAAGAAGATCACCGATGAAGAGAAGATTGAGAAAACTCTCTCTACCTTCCACCCTAATGCTATCCAGAGTGCACGCACTATCGTCGGGACGCATACAAGGAGTATAGCGAATCGATTGATGTAATGCAAGTTGCGGAATCGCAAGACGATGTTCTACGCAAGAACTATGTCTCGCACCACCGACGAGGCATCGCATCAAGTCAATGCCAACACTACAAGGTGAGAAAGCCCACTCATAGAAAGAAGGGCAAGCGTGGTGAAAAGAGAGACCCTGTGCCAAAGGAAAGTCCAAAGCCCCGTGAAGAGGGATGACAAAGAAAATACGCACGCCAAGCCGTATGGACAGCAGAACCAGACGTGCTTCAAGTGTGGCACTTGGGGACATTGGTCGAAGATATGTCGAGAATCCAAAGAAGCGATCAACGCATATCAGGCTAAGAAGAAGGCAAAGGAAAACGCCCCCGCAGAGGCGCACTTCGCCAACATCGGTGAAGATGATGTCATGGATGTAGACACCCCACTTGCCTCATCCTCACAGAATAGCCTGGACATCAATGCTGCAGCCATTATTATGACAAATGAAGAGAAAACTTCTGCAGATGATATAGAAGTAGAAATTAATGCATATTTTACAGATTCTGTTTAATGCATTTCTTTTAGATTATGGTTGTTAGCATTTTTTTTTGAATAAAGGATTGTAAGCACTAGAAGAGCATACTTCTTTCATGAATAAATACGCAATTTATTCTTTATTCCAGTATTCTTCAAGCTTGCAAGCAATATTTGGATTGTTTTTGCCTCTATCTGATTAGAATTATATTTCTTTTACCTAGAAATCGTGTAGCGCCCAAATGGAAGAGATATGCATTGTTGATAGTGGCACAACAAATACCATCTTAAGAGAGTCTAAGTATTTCCATCGATCACGAAGAACATTTGGAAAGATTACTACGATCGCAGAAGCGACTCATATGTAATCGGCTCGGGAAGAGCCACTATTATATTGCCTATGGGTACAACTTTGGTAATTGAAGAAGCCCTTTTGTACCCTGAATCAACACGTACTCTCTTAAGCTTTAAAGACATCCGCGCCAATGGTTTTCACGTAGAAACCAATGAAGAAAATGGCAAAGAATACTTGTGCATTGTGAAGCACGCGGTATGCGGAAAATGGTATTAGAAAAATGTCCTCATATGAATCGGGTTGTACTACACGAATATTCATGCACCAAGTGTATACTTCCTTTAAGACTGCTTTTAGAAGCTCTGAGTTATTTTCTTTATGGCATGGTAGATTAGGTCATCCTGGTCTTAGAATGATGAGAAATATAGTGAACAACTCACAAGGTCATGGCATTAACGTTTAAAATTTCCGAATCATGAAGATTTTGTGTGCCTGCATGTGCCACCGGAAATTAATAACTAGACCTTCGTCATGAAAGTGCAAAGTGAAATCCTGCATTCCCGAACGCATCCGGGGATATTTACGGTCCAATTCAGCCCTGTCGGGCCGTTTCGATACTTTATGGTGCTCATCGATGCTTCCTCGAAATGGTCGCATGTATGCTTGTTGTCAACAAGAAACCATGCTTTTGCAAAGCGATCTCACGAACATAAGAATTAAGAATGCTTTCCCGATCATCGCGTGAAGTCCATTAGAATGGACAATGCCGAGAATTTACTTCAAAGGCATTTGATGATTATTGCACAAAGAACGAGGATAGCGATTGAGCACTCCATCGCACGTCCATACGCAGAATGGACTAGCGAAGCACTAATAAAGAGGATTAAGTTTATTGCCGGACCGCTTTTGCAGAGTTGTAACTTGCCCAACACTTGTTGGGGACACGCGATCTCGCACGCAGCAGCTCTTATCAATTTCGCACCGTCGGCCTACAACATCCATTCTCCTATGCGGCTTGTGCACGGATCATCCCAAGATCTCCCATCTTAGAAAATTTGGGTGTATGGTATATGTACCTATACCACCCCTCATGGATCGCAATGGGCCCTCTCCGCAAGTCCGGGATATCGTTGGTTATGAGAGTGCATCCATAATCGTATTTGGAACCCATGATTGGAGACTTGCATCTGACCGATTTCGATTGCATCTTTGACGAGGATCGTTTCCGTCATTAGGAGAGGAAATCAACCTTTGGATGAAAATGCCGGAAATCATATGGCATTCCACTGGGATCCCGCACATGACCCGCACTAATGAAGCAAATCAAGAAGTCGAAGATAATTGATTTGCGAATTTAGCGAATGAACCGCCTGATCATTTTTGTGATCTCGAAGGGTGTGGTTAAGTCGCATGTACCCGCAAGAAATGCACCGAGAGGGTGGAAATACCAAAGAAAATAGAAGGTATCCTCAACCTGCTCGAGGCCTCAAAGAAAAAGCAGCAATCTGCTCCTCAAACCCAAAGTACCGGAGACGTGCGAGAAAGCGGGCGAGAGGACTTACCACAACCAATCACGAAAATGCCCTAAGGAAAGAAGGGAGCGGTTGAGACTGCACTGGAAAGAAGCCAACGGAAAAGGCGATTCGGACTTGAATCTTCCACTGCGCAGAAGTCGCGGAAATAATGTGTGCGCACACATAGGCAATGAAAGCTAAAGGAACTTGCTCTGCGATAGGGAATAGCGTGAAGAGCAAGTAGAAGTGCATGAAGCACCCCATGAAGAAATGGCCATAAACTTTGTAACAACAGAGAATCCTGAATAGAGCAACGACCAACATTGATGCATACTTTGCAAAGAAGATTGCCTCGATCATTGATCATGATCCCGAGCCCGCATCTCTAGCAGAGTGCAAGAAAAGGCTAGATTGGGAAGAATGGAAAAAGGCAATCATCTGCAGAGTTAGTCTCTCGAACAAGAGAGAGGTGTTTGGGCTCAGATATCTTGCACACCTCCCCATATAAACCCGTAGGTCACAAATGGGTCTTTGTTCTAAGAGAAATGAAAACAACGGTTGTAAGGTACAAAGCAAGGCTTGTAGCTCAAGGTTTCACTCAACGTCCCGGAGTTGATTATGAAGAAACCTATTCTCCGGTCATGGGAGGAATTACCTTTAGATATTTGATCTCAATGGCATCAACTTGAAGTTGAGAATGAAGCTAATGGATGTTGTCACAAAGATACCAGATGGAAACTTGGATTCGAGATATACATAAAAGTACAGGAAGGAATTCCTATCCCGAACCAAGATGGAGCAAATAGAAACCTATACTGATGTGAAATTGGAGAAATCATCGTATGGGTCAAGCGATCAGAAGAATGTGGTACAATCGCTGAGTGACTTTCTCTGCAAGAAAGGCTACACAAACAAATAAGATTGTCCATGTGTGTTTATACAATGATCCCGAATGGATTCTGTATAATCTCCGTCTATGTAGATGACTTGAACATCATTGGGACGGATGAAGAAATTGAAGAGGCATGCTCATACTTGAAGTCTGAGTTTGAAATGAAAGATTTGGGTAAAACCAAGTTTTGTTTAGGCTTGCAGCTTGAACATGTCCAAGGAGGAATCTTGGTACATCAATCAACCTACACGCAGAAAGTGTTGGAAAGATTTGAATTTGAAAAAGCATATCCTGCAAAGACTCCAATGGTCGGAAGGTCACTCCAAGCAGACCTAGACCCATACAGACCTAGAGAAGAGGGGGAGGAAGTCCTGGGAACAGAATTCCTATATCTGAGTACAGTTGGAGCGCTCATGTACCTTGCAAATAGCACTAGGCCGGACATTGCGTTCGCCGTGAATTTGCTAGCTTCTCTGATCTGAGAACCCACCAAAAGGCATTGGAAAGGGATCAAGGACATCTTCCGTTACCTCTAAGGAAGCAAAGACCTCGGTCTGTTTTTCAGGATAAATAATGAATTGAATTTGGTTGGCTATGCCGATGCTGGGTATTTATCAGACCCGCATACTGGCAAGTCTCAAACTGGCTATGTTTTCCTATGTGGAGGAACAGCAATTTCTTGGAAGTCGTCTAAGCAAACTCTTGTCTCGACGTCGACAAACCACTCGGAAATCATCGCTTTGTATGAAGCATCTCGTGAATGTGCATGGCTCAGAAGAATGGTTCACCACATCCAGAAGTCATGTGGCTTGAACATTGAGCAAACTCCACAATAATTTATGAAGATAATGCGACTTGTGTTGCCCAAGCACGATGGGTTATGTGAAGAGCAATCTCACGAAGCATATCAACCCCAAGTTCTTCTATGCTCATGAATTGCATAAGATGAACGAGATCAAGATATTGCATACTAAGTCATGTGAAAATCTTGCGATTTGTTCACTAAATCACTCCCAAAGATCTACCTTTGAAAGGTGCGTGAAAGGAATTGGGATGATGAGACTTAGAGAAGTGCAGATTTCGGGGAGATATTTCACATACTCCCACATGAATCTCGAAGATGAATTATGAATACTCAACATGAATCTCGAAGATTAGCAATTGAAGTTGGGTGAATTGTACTCTTTTCCTTAGCAAGTTTTTCATGAAGTTTTCTTGCATAAGGTTTTAACGAGGCAATTGTGCAACATTGTAAAGCGTATGCTATGTACTCTTTCTCCAAGTATTTTTCCCACTGGGTTTTTCTGGAGTTTTAATGAGGCATATGCATCTCGCGGCAAAAGGGCCCAAGGGGGAGTGTTAAGAAACCCTAATAGCCCATTGGAAGGCCCATGTGGTCCTTTAGCCAAAACCCTAGAGGAGCGCTTATAAAGGAGGAGGGGTCCCCTATGTACGTAAATCATTAGCAATAAAGAATTCCAGCAGTTGCTCTCCCTAAACACGTGTCTCTCTCTCTTTCTGTTCTCCACTTCAGATCTGTTCGGGAACCCCGGACTATTCGATAGCGAGGTTCCTTAACAATGAGCATTACGAATTGGGGTGCGCCAATGTCGAGCCCAAATTGAAAGCACAAACCGCTCCGACCAGTGACAGCACCGAATCCACTAGCCTTCTTCTACCCTCGGCGAGACCGCACACCGCCACGCGAGGCCGCGGGCACCTGCACCTTAGGATTTGCAAAACCGCGGTAAATCGTCAGTTTATCGCGGTTTTCGAGTGTACCGTCGCAGCTCAGGAAGTGAAACCGCCCGATAAATCGGGTGACTTGAATTTGAAATTCAAATTTTTTGAAAATTTTGAAAAAAAAATTGTGCAAAAAAAAAATCCTAAAATTAGTATTAATTTCACTGTGACCTCTGATGTGATTTTTTTTAAAAAAACCGAAGTTTAGAGATGTTTTTGGGTCATTTAAAATCTTGAAAATGGAAAAAGGAAAAAAAAATGTGGAAACCCACAGGCCAAAACGGCTGCGGGCCAACCAGCCCATATGGGCCCACCTCCGGCTTGCCATTTAGCTTCACCTGCTGACCGAAGCTGTGGAGTCCAAACAGCGCAATAATTGGCCAAAACTTTCCCCACTCCTCGCTCAAGGCGAAAACCACAGGTAGCGATGAAATTCGCGGTTTGATGTACATTTCTCGCACGATTAATCTCGGTTTTCATCCGGTTTAGTGCGCAAACCGCTCGGTAGTAGTAGACAAGTTTGCAAAGCTTTTAAATCATGTGTAATTTGACCAATATCGATAGATAGACCTTAAAATAGTATAGAAGTATAGAACCATCCCCAATATTTTATACTATTTATTTTTCCCTCTATAATTTTGGTTGTTGCATAATAAATCATTTCAATGCTATTATGAAAAATGATATTGATTTTTAGCTGAAGTATTCATTGGTGTTGTACTTGTATGGTGCACAAGTCATACCACTTAGTTGCACACCTGCACTTATCCAGCATATATGGGATTGTTGGGCGAGGGATTTGTAGCCTTTTGTGATAAATCACTTTTGCTTACATTTCATTTGCTCTACTGTATCACAAATGTTAAGCTTATTCACATTGCAATCTAAGATATTGATGCCATGTATTCCCTAAAGTAAAGTGGGAAATGTTCCTGCTTCTAGCCATGGCAAGTGTCCAGGTAGCTCATATGATGTGGAGCTCCATTATTTTACACATACATGTTTTTTGATTCCATGAGGTACATGGTACTTACGCATACATATTGATTTCAACATATTGCAAGTATGTATGCCTACTTTTATTGTGTTCTTTTAACAGATTGCATAATATATCGATGTGGTGTGGAAGCACGGTGAGAAGTTGGATGTTGGATTCCGATGCAAGCACTATCTCAAAGAGAAAAAAGGAGGCGGTGCGACCCGATTCAAACAACGCTTGGCAGGACGTGATACGGGTGTCGTCTATTGTAGTAAAGTTTATGTGGACGTTCGCGAGTACTTTCAGTATGAGCTAGACAGGAAGAATGATAAAAAGAAGAAAAGGAGAGATGAGATGATGAGGAAAGAAGAAGTAGCTGGAGATTCCTCACCGAGGCGAAGTGTATACTCAGAATACACGAGTGATACTAATGAGGACCAACTCCAGCATGCCATGGCTGCCTCTAAGGCGGAGGCAGAATTTAGAAGCTAGGCAGGTGGGAGGTACGAGCACGATAGTGGCAGTGCCTCCTCCAGGGGAGCTAGTGGAGATTGCGGCGGTCTGTTGTCGAAGATGTTTCAGAGTTCGTCACAACGAGAAAGACCACCGACGTTGGGAGATTACAACATTGGTACGCCTCGTGGCCCCGTGCAACTAAGGATTGACACTCATCAGTGGACACAGAAGGGGAAAAATGCGAAGCAGGCCATTGGCTTGGCGTGGGCTAAATTCTTTCATACTGCTAGTAATGCGGGGCGGAAAGCAGATAGTCCGTACTTTATTAGCGTCGTGAGGGAAACGCAAAAATACGGTAAGTGAGGTTTAAAATATTCGTTCAGTTGTACGCCGATTCATAGCTAACATTTATGTTTCATTTGCAGGCAAGGGTGTCCCATCCTCGAGTGGTCGAGATATAGATGGAAAATATTTAAACGACAATGAAATAGATATTAAGCAGAGCTTTGCAAAGTTTATGCAGCAATGGCCTATGTAGGAAGTAACAATTATATGTGATTCTTGGATAGGGCTAACACACATGGGCATAATAAACTTTATGATTTACTGCAACAACACCATATTTTTTCACAAATTCGTCGATGCCATCGGCGTCTTTCAGGATGCCGCGTACTTGTGCAAGGTAATTGATTTCGTTTGTACTCTTCTGCAGTTGAATTAACGTACACATCACGTAATGGTCGTACTTGGTTTTATTTGATCACGCAGGAAATATATTCAATGGTCAACGAGGTGGGTCCAACAAATGTAGTGCAGATTGTCACGGATAATGATGTGAACTACAAGAAGGTGTGCAAGCTCATCGCACGCCAGCACTGCAACATCGTGTGGCAGCCTTATATGGTCCACACCATTAATTTGATGTTGAAAGAGATTAGAGAGTTCCCTTATCACACATCCGTCATTGAAAGTGCAAGAAAAATCTCTCGATGGATATACAATCATTCCAAGATACATGCTATGATGAAGAAGTACATTGAAGGTGAGTTGGTCAAGTGGAATACAACTCGTTTCGGCACTAACTATATATTCTTGGACAGTTTCTTTCGGCGCAAGGACTTGTTGAGATATATTTGGACTCTGAGTACTAGTTGTTCAAATAGGTTGGGACTCTATCTCGATTATGGGTAAATCTGAACCTATCTCCTGTTAGCTTCTACTATAAATATGGTATCCCACTGTACAAGAGAATCAATCTAATAAAGATGGAGAGTCTTGACTTCCTATATTATGTGTACTTTTTATTATTGTTCATGCTATTCGATTGGTGTATGGACCAGGATTAACAAAATCGATTTGGAAAAAATTGCCCGAAATTTAAAAATCAGAAATATCGACCAGAAAATCGTCAAAAATCATAGAGTTTCAAAATTATTATTTTTAAATATATCAGTTTCATGGGAAATCGAAGGACTATTTGATTTTTTTGACGGTCGATTTTTTTTAGCGATTGATGTTCACCGATTTTTGGTCAGTTTATGTCAAATAAATTTGATCTGAATTTTTTTTTTTTGAATTGAACCGATTTACCGAGCATTCTAGAAAATGAACCGCGCCGATGCGATCAAAAAAATCGTAAAGTACAAGGTTGCTGGAATTCGTACCCATCCAACACCGCAGGCAGCGAATACAAGACAACACGAGAACACCCGAAACAGAAAACGAAAGGGTGAAAATCGCTCACTCCCCTCGCTCCCAGCTCAAAAATTTCTCTTCCTCTCTCCCACCCTTCCCCTAACGGCCTAACCCATCCCCTCCCCGCCCTCTCGGATCGCCGCCGCCGCCGCCGCGGGCTGCGTCGGACCCTAGCGTCCCGCAAAAGCGTAAGCCCGCCTGCCCGCCCGCCCTCCCTCTAATTTCCCCATCGGTACGCTGCGAGTCGCGCGGAAGCGACTCTGCTGGGTTACTGCTAACTGGGGTGGGTGTGCTTGGGGGTGCTGCGGCTCCCCGTGCCCCCTGCACGCTTGGCGTTACGCCTTAACGGGAGATGCTGCAGCTGCTAGGTCCTCGGATTCGTTTGTTTTGCGGTGCTGAGCGTCGCAATTTGTTGCTATTTCCATTTGATTTGAGTTCTCAATGGGTTTTCCTAGGTGGAAGGTTTAGTGTAATAACGCCCCCAAATCTTATGCTTTCGTTAGACGCCGATTCGTCTATATGTCTCGCACAGTCGCTGGCGAGAGGGTTAGCTCCAATACCTCAGTAGTAGGGCAGCTTGAGACTTTCATCAGTAGTTTCTTCGATTAGGACGTTTACATGTAGTTTGGCTCATACTGGTGCGGGGTGCATGAACGGGAGAACGGGCACTGTTAGACTGCTACAGCATACGTTCAAAGCGTCTAATTCATTATTCATGAGTTGGCTAATATCTACTTTTTTTCTGTCGTCGTAACAAAAAATTCTAACTCTAGTAGGCTTCATCATTGCTTAAAAGTAGCATGCTTATAAGTTGTGTTGTAGTGCATGGCAGTGAGATTTAGACCATGAGATTGTGTTGAATCGGCTGTTGTTCAAGTGTTGGGCTCACTACTCTGAATTATACTAGTTTCTGTACTCTCCAATTGTAAAAGGGCCGTCAAGTGACTTACCTGACGTACTGCATTCTACTTTCAGAGATGATAATGTTCACATCTTACTGTTTGTTCTGAAATCAATTGACTTTTGCAGTCCCAGTGAGAAAATACTGAGGATCGTGAGCACATTTCACAACAAATCTTCATTTCTATGAAATGTCACTGCTTAGTAGATTCTTCTACAAGAGGCCTCCTGATGGATTACTGGAGTTTATTAACAGGATCTATGGTAGGCCTCTAAAGTACTGTTACATTCATTACCTTATTTATCTATGTGCTATTCCAATTGATTCGGCATCTTACCGTATTATGCAGTTTTTGATTCATGCTTCTGCACTGAAGTTTTGCCGCATGGAATGTACCCAGTCTATTTGAATGGTATTCTTACAGAGTTGTATGAAGAACATGAAGAGTCTTCATTTCTGGCAATTAACTTTAGAGATGGAGATAAGAGAAGCCAGCTTGCTGATTTCGTACGTGAATATGATATTCCAGTCATTGACTACCCCCGCAATTTTGAAGGCTGCCCTGTGCTTCCTTTATCTCTTATTCAACATTTCCTTCGTGTCTGTGAACACTGGTTATCTGCTGGGAACAACGAAAATATTATACTACTCCATTGTGAGAGAGGGGGTTGGCCATTGTTGGCATTTCTATTATCTTGTCTTCTTATTTTCAAGAAATTGCACAATGCAGAACATAGAACTCTAGACATTGTTTACCGAGAAGCCCCTAAAGGGTTCCTACAGCTCTTTTCTGCACTCAACCCAATGCCTTCTCAGCTTCGATACATGCAGTATGTAGCCAGAAGAAATATATCTCCAGAGTGGCCTCCAATGGAGCGGGCACTCTCTTTGGATTGCCTGATTCTTCGAGCCGTTCCAAGTTTTGATTCTGATAATGGATGTAGGCCATTAGTCCGAATTTTTGGGCGAAATCTTCTTGGCAAGAACGTTAGCATGAGCAACATGATTTTTTCAATGCCTAAGAAGAAATCATTGCGCCACTATCGGCTGGTAGGTGGTACATGGATTTCAGCATGAAAATATTGGTTGTTGTTGTTTGTATTATTGTATCTTTGAGTTTGCATCAATTTGCGATGTTTTCATGCAGGAGGATTGTGATGTTATAAAAATTGATATACAATGTCTAGTCCAAGGAGATGTTGTTCTGGAGTGTGTACATCTTGATCTTGATCCCGAAAAGGAAGTTATGATGTTCCGTATAATGTTCAATACTGCTTTTATTCGTTCAAATGTACTAATGTTGAATAGCGATGATGTAGACATACTCTGGGGTTCAAAAGATCGGTACCCAAGGAATTTTAGAGCAGAGGTAAAAACGACACACCTACTCTTTGAACTCCACAAGGCAAGAAATCAATTACTGATACAAATTTGGAAGTGTAGGTGCTGTTTTGTGAAATTGGGGGCATCTCTCCTCCAAGAGCTCCAACAGCAACATTGAACGGTGATATGAAAGGTGGTTTACCAATTGAAGCCTTTTCAGCTGTTCAAGAACTCTTCAATGGAGTTGAATGGATGGAAAGCAGTGATGCCTTTTTGTTGCTCAAAGAGTTCTCAGCAAACTATGTACAAGAGAAATTTCAAAAGCTAATACTCAGCGACATGAAAGAGCTTTCAAAGTTCCAAGTTAAAGTTGGTCTGCAAATGCCACTAAGGTCTCCGCTGGATTCTGATGAAGAAAAATATTCTGCGGCTTCTGATTCTGTTTCTTCAGCTGATCATGAGAAGGTTCAGCATGGTGGAAACTCATCTGACTCAGAGAACATTGATCGTGATTTTACCACAGAAGATTCTGTATCCATTGGTATAGCTAGCTATTCACACAAACCATTCTTTTTTGTTGAACATTATGACCACGTTAGATAATTGATTGCAATATGTCCTTTAAAAGAAACTTTGCCTACTGTTGCTGCACCTGGTGTTTCCATGCTCCCCATTCCCCTGGCACTGAGCTCCTCACACCCCATTCTCTCACTTTTCTTCACCATCTTTATTAAATTATGATTCATAAGCATCACATTTTTTGCAGCTACTCTCTCAGTAAACACTTCATCTCCGCCGCCGCCGCCACCACCACCACCTCATGGTAGATTTTCCAGCCTTTCAACTGAGCGAAGTCAGCTGCCACCAGAATTACAGCAGGAGTTGCAAAGTAGCAGGCAGCCGTCGCCACCAGCAAATGGAAACAAAACTATTATCTCGGCACAGCCACCACCGCCGCCGCCACCACCACCACCAGCAGCAGCAAATGAAAGTAAACCTATTTTCTCAGCACCACCACTGCCGCCGCAGCTACAAAGTGGGAGCAAACCTGTTTATTCCCCATTGCAGCTGCCACCGCCACCACCGCCTCGGATTAGTAATGTATCTACTTCACAGCCTCCACCACCCCCGCTGCCGCCACCCCTGCCAAATTCTAGGACATGTCGTTCAATCCCACCTCCTCCAGCTCATGGAAATGCCATCAAATGCCCTCCCCCTCCTCCCCTCCCTCCCCCTTCCTCTAGCAGAACACCTACAACTGCTGCTGCTACTCAGTCAAAAGGACCACCTAGACCACCTCCACCTCCAGGTAGTCGAGGCAATGGTCCTGGTGCTCCATCCCCACCCCCACCCCCACCGTTGCCCATAAGTACTATTCAAAGCACTCCTCCAGCACCACCACCTCCTCCTCTGATGTCTAGAAAGAAAGCTCCTGTACCACCGCCCCCACCGCCTCAAGCACGAAAACTTCCTGGGACTGTACCCCCTCCACCACCCTTGCATGGAGAAATTGATGAATCAGGTCCACCATATCCCCCAAGCTCAAAGATCTCAAGTGCACCTGCACCACCTCCTCCATTATTGGGAAGGGGAAGAGCAGCGACTGGATCAGCAAAAGGTTGCGGCATTGGATTGGCACAGCAAAGTAACCCCCCAAAGAAAGCTTCGTTAAAGCCTTTGCATTGGGTGAAAGTTACACGAGCAATGCAAGGAAGTCTCTGGGCTGATGCCCCAAAACAAGGAAATCAGACTAGGTAACTGCTATGAAATATTAGCATGAATTTTCTATTCTAATATGTCATTATTTCATTTTGCACATATCAATTTACTATTGATGATTTTACATCATTCATATCTCTAGTTGATAAAATTTGACAACCATTGTTTGTGCACTATAATCATGTAGCTTTTTTCTTGACTAAATGAACTGGGTTGGTGTATCTGTTCTTCTTTCATCCTAAAATCTTTTTTATTAGAATCTGGGATTGGAATTCCCTTTTCTTGTTTAACGTGTTGACTATTTACTCATGAGCTATTTTTCAGGGCACCTGATATAGATTTATCCGAGTTGGAGAGCTTGTTCTCCACTGCAGTTGCAACCAATGCAAGTGAAAAAGGAGGAACAAAGCGTGGTTCAGCTATTAACAAGCCAGAAATTGTTCACCTGGTATGAAAACATGATCCCCCTTTCTTAACATCTTTCCCTAGCAGTTGATTTATTCTCCCTGTCTGGGTGAAATTTCACTGATTTACTGTAGAGTGCTCAAAAGTTTTTAACCTTTGGACTATTGTGCTTCTACTGAAACATGTGCATCCTCTCACACTTGCTTCATAATTTTGTTCTTTGGTTGTTCCATGATATGTTGGAATTTGGAACTCTAATTTGTCCAACCTTTCTTCAGTGAATCTATTTATCTTGTTCTGTGCAAGTGCTCAACTGATTGACACTGACGCTATGCGAGGTCTTTTAGTTCCATTTAAAGAATTACACAATAAAGTAAGGAATCATGGTTTGCTGTATAATTGGTACCCCCTGCTGCAATCATTGTCCTTTTAAATTGAGTTTTGATTCTTTTTCTTTGTCATTTGCTTGCCCTGTATGTTGGTTGCAGTATTGCACATTGTTATGAATAGCACTTGTTGTATTCAATATGAGGCCAGTAGGCTAGAATATATGGAGTACATGAGGATACAAAAGGAAAGCCTATATAAGGCAACACCTAAATAAGGAAAACTTATATAAGGAAAACCTATATATGGAGAGTCTATGTAAGACAATATCTATATCCTTAACACCCCCACAAATGCAAGGCGTATGCAATAGCATTGCATTTGGAAGGAGTTGACACTAAAATAGGGAAATCCAAAGTCCTGGTCTTGAAGTAGTCGTCGTAGCATCCAACTCTTGAAAAACCGAGCCGATGAAGGAGCCGAGTCGACGAAGAAAAGCCGACGAAGAGCCGAGCTGAAACCGGCTGGTATAATTGAGCCGGAACCAACGGAGGAAAGCCGTTGAAAGAACTAAGATGCTAAGGACTTGGATGGACGCAACGGAAGCAATGATGCTTAGAATGAAAAGACTCAAAGATAATTAGTGAGAGCCGAGCCGAGCCGGCGAAGGAGCCAACCGAGAGCAAAGCCGAAGAAGGAACCGACAACTGTAAGCCGAGTCGACCAAGAGCCGATGAAAGTAAGTCGATTAGAAGAGCCGAAGCCAAGCCGAAGAGCCAAAGCCATGAGCCGACAGGTGTAAGCCGACGAAAGAACCGAGCAGATCCAACTGAAGTCAAAGCAAAGGAGCCAATAACTGGAAGCCGGAGCAGAGTTGACAGAACTAGAGCTGAAAGCTGAGCTGACAAAAGAGCCAACGAGCTGAGCTGACCAAAACGAAAATCAAGCCAAAAACAGAGCCAAGCCATCAGATTGAGCCGAACCGAGCCAAGAGGCGAGCAGCGTCGGAGCTGTAAAACCGGAGCCAAGTCGACGAAAGAGCCATGCCGACGAAGGAGCCAAAGAGCCTGAGCCGAGAGCCCGAGCCAAAGAGCCAAGCCGAAAACAGAGCCAAAAACGAAGCCAAGCTGAAAAGAAACAAAGCCGAGCCAACCATGTAGAGCCGGAAGCTGAGCCGGCAGAATGAGTCGGGAATCGGATTAAATCCAGTTGAGATCGGATTGAAGTCCGATCAGATCGAGCTCACGTGTCTTCGCTTCGCGGTGATGAGCTCGGCGGGCTGGAGCGGGTGGCGGCCGGCCAAGAGGACGTCAGCCTGGAGCGGCGGTTGAGGCGGTGGATGGTGTTGTCGGCACGCACGGAGGCCAATATTGGAATCCAAGGCGACGTCGCGGGCACCGAGGTTGGCATCAGCCGAGACGGTTGTCACGGTGGAGTCACGCGGTGGGAGGCGGCGGCTGAAGCAGGCGGTCGGCGACCAAGGACGGCCAAAGGCGGTTAGAAACGAGCGACTGGTCGGGAGGCGGCGGTGGCAAGCGGCGTGCGCACCGCCTCGGCTCGGGCGGAGACGAGAAGACGGCTGCCTCGGCATGGACAAAGTCTTCTCCACGAATCCGGCCCAAGGCGGTGCAAATCTGAAGCTTGAGGAGTGGATCCAAGTACGTGGCCGCTCCTGGGAGTGGAGATTGCTCCTCCCAGGGGCAGCAGCAGCGGAAGACAATCACGGAGCTAGGGTTAGAACCTTATACTCTGATACCATATTATGAATAGCACTTGTTGTATTCAATACGAGGCCAGTAGGCCAGAATATATCGAGTACATAAGGGTACAAAAGGAAAACCTATATAAGGCAACACCTAAATAAATAAAACTTATATAAGGAAAACCAATATATTGAGAGTCTATATAAGACAATATCTATATCCTTAACACACATAACAGACTTCTCTTTTTCTTGATTAATATATGTGATGACTTCAATTATTTGCAAATTGCAATCAACTCCATTCTGTTCGCATGAGGATTTAAAATATATTATGTTGTTCATTTCATTATATCACAAACTAATTATTCCTGTTAGTTTATTTCAGGTTGATATGCGAAGAGCAAATAATTGTGAGATCATGCTTACTAAAATTAAAATGCCTCTTCCTGATATGATCGTGAGTATCCTTTGTGGCTCAACCACTCTCTACCCTGTAGTTAAAAAAAAATCAGGCACATCAATTTCCTCAGTTGGAATGTTGACAACTCAGAGTTTTGTGCTATGTTGACGACTTAAAAATTATTTATCCCATCCTGAATATGTGAAGTTTGTATTCATATTTCTTATCCTTTTTTCAGTCAATCATTTCCTAATTCAATATATAGTTAATATCTTTGTTGATCATCTTTATTTACAAAGCTTGCTGTCATATAGCCTAATTATAAGCTTGTATGTTATCATACATTGATAGATTCTGTTATGTTCAAAAATCATTCTTACACCTTCCATACAGTATGCCAAAAGAGATGCAATAATCCAGTGTTGAATTGCTTGATGCATGATAAATTTCTGTCTATCCAAAAAGAAAAAAGAAAAAAGAAAAGAAAACTAGTATGCTATAAGATATTTATGATGTTTCTTGTGTTTTGGATTGCATTTATACAGTGGTATCACCTTCTTTGGGTAAGCCTATAGAGTACTGGAAAGTTCGGACCTTATCTCACTTGATTAATAACTTAAATACCACTGTATAAGTGTACATGATTATCATCTGTGCGAGTTATTGCTGAGCCGATGACATTGTTAATCAGGTAAACATGTTGCTATTAAAAGTTGTTCGTCAGCCTGATACTTTAGTTTGCACTCCTACGTAATTTGCTTTTGTAACTTGTTGTGTCTGGCAGGGTGCAATCTTGGCTTTGGATACTTCTGTTCTTGATAATGATCAAGTGGAAAATCTCATTAAGTTTTGCCCTACAAAGGAAGAAATCGAGATGTTGAAGGTGCTTTTGTTTACTCGATTTTTTTTGTTGCACTTTATGATGTGTAACTTAGAGCTTGTTTGGTTTGAAGCCAACTTTGTCATAACTAACCTTAAGCAAGTGTGGCTTGCCATACCTTTTGTGGCGATAAAATTCAGCGTTCCAAGTGTAACAAAGTTTGGCAAAAAACTGAGTCTATGACACGTGGGACATGGGGCTAAGAAAGTGTGGCAAGCCACAGTTGTGGCAACAAACCAAATACCCGACTAAGAATCTGTAGTACACCTAAGCTTAGGCATGACAAAGTTAGCTTCAAACCAAACAGGCCCTTAAACTTCCTTGTTCACCTAGTATTTGATATGCAACATTATTTTATCCTAATGGACCTTGTCTTCTTCTTTTTGGGGTGGTTCTGAGCGCAGAACTACAATGGAAACAAAGAAATGCTTGGGAAATGTGAACAGGTTGGTTTAATATTAATTTTGGTTGCATAGAGTGCCCCATTTTGAGTATTTATGGAAGCTTTAAACTATACTGCAGTTTTTGCTGGAGCTAATGAAAGTTCCTCGTGTGGAGTCCAAACTAAGAGTATTTGCTTTTAGAATCACATTCTCAACACAGGTCCGTTGACCCCTCTCACCCAGCTAAATTACTTGCATTGTCTTGTTTTCTCCTTAACTTGCAGTTTGTGATTGAGATGCCCAACTCTTTTGACAGGTAGATGAGCTAAGAACTAACCTAACCACCATAAATGATGCTACTAAGGAGGTACAGTGTTATACCCTGTAAATTTTTAGATGTATTATCATGTTTTCACTGGCTTTATTGTTCACTTTATGCAGGTGAAAGAGTCTCTGAAGTTACGGCAGATAATGCAGACCATTCTTACATTAGGGAATGCATTGAATCAAGGGACGGCTAGAGGTATCAGATAATTGTAGAAAAATCCCATGGAATGCCTTTTCTCTGATAACTTTGCCTGATGTGGTTATTCATTGAACAGGATCTGCTGTTGGCTTCAGATTAGACAGTCTTCTTAAACTGTCAGATACTCGAGCTAGAAACAATAAGATGACACTAATGCATTATTTATGCAAGGTATGAACTTGGCAGTGAAAAAGTGTTATGAACATGTATTTTTGCATGCTAAAATCCATCCATTTGATCTTTACCACTGAACACACCTCTCTCTCAGTAATTCAAAGTTGGTTAGAACTCAATATCCTATGGCAGTTCCTGTGAACTGTGCCGCTTGTTATGTGCTCTAATATGGCACAGGACTCCGATAGCATATCTGCATGATGTTTTTGCACGAAGTTCTAGAGTTAACCCTAGAAGAACACTTCCCAGTCTAGCTATTATTATTTACTTCTCCTTTTGTTCGTCATCATAAAAAACCCACATGCAAAACGTGATGTGCTAGTATTCTGCATTTTACTCTGCAAGTTAATGATATGTTAGCTATTTTTGGCTCAGTTTCCTACTAACTACTTTGTGCGTCAAATTCATTCAGCTGCCATACGTTTGTTTGTCTGTCACATGTTTTTGCAAGCTTGTATACATAATTTAGCTAATTTTTCTTTCCATCTCTATTACATGCTAGCTTCTTGCTGAGAAAATGCCTGAGCTTCTTGATTTTGATAAAGACCTAATTCATTTGGAAGCAGCTTCTAAGGTACTGTAACAAATATTGCAATTCTAGATGACATATCAAGCTACTCACCATATATGTTGCACCTCAACTCAAGTCACAACTGCATTTGTTAATTCCCCCAGATCCAATTGAAGTTGCTTGCAGAAGAAATGCAAGCAATAAACAAAGGTCTTGAGAAGATTGAGCAAGAATTAGCTGCTTCAGGGAATGACGGTGAAATTTCCGTTGGCTTTCGTAAGGTAAGAAATGTATTCCTTTTTGTGTACTTTTAGCAGTTGTTGGATGGTGAGAATATTAATTCTGTTTACATTTAGTCCATTGAAGAACTTACAGGTCTCCGTGTCTGAATACATGTCATTCTAGCTTTCAAATTTTGTTCCTAAATACATGTCATTCTACGAGTTCGAAGTGACTTTTTACCATTTTTTCCTTCTATAACCCTCTCCTTCAGCTATTTTCAATGTTATTTACTACCATAGACTAGAGTAAAACACATCATCCAAAGATATAATGAAGAGAGTAATGTAGTTTTTTGCAGATGTATCTTAGTGGAAGTGCAAGAATCTAGAATGACATCTATTCAGGAAAATAAAAGGTGTACTTATTTAGGTCAAAAAATGACAAACAAGTTGAAACTGTGTTATTACTTATTACCAAACGATTCAACTTACTTGTCCCCAAATATTGGGTGAGCACTTACTAGGTTTCTGTATTTATCTTATTTGTAATGATATATAGCAGACAACAGTATAAGTGCATATGTATCTGTACCATTTATTCGCTGAACAATTATAGAATGGCATGTAAAACAAGGGTGTCAGCTTGCATGCATTATGCACCTCAACTATATCTGATGAGGCCGTATTTCTCAAGTGTGTGTGGAAACAATGGTTATTCTTTTACAAGTGAACTGAGATAAATTGCTTTTACAGGCATTGAAATTCTTTCTTGAGGCAGCAGAGGCTGACGTTAGGTCCCTCATTTCCTTGTATTCGGAAGTGGTGAGTCCCAGCCTTAAAATTACTTTTCTTTTGTTTCTTGTGTTTATAAAAGATCTTGATAGCATTAGTTTTGCAGGGAAGAAATGCTGATTCCCTAGCTCAGTATTTTGGTGAGGATCCAGCGCGCTGCCCTTTTGAGCAAGGTTTGGTGTGGCCTTTGTAGTATTTCGCCATTTTACTTCTCATTGTTCTCTTAATTACATGCATATATGTCGCTCATTCTACACTCAGAATACGTAGTGATGAAAGTCGAACGGTGAAGCACCTTTAAGTAGTCTCGATTTCCCTAATCCTAGGCTATTGATTACACAATAAACAACAACAACAACCAAGCCTTTTGCCCCAAACAGGTTGGGGTAGGCTAGGAAAGAAACCCAATCGAAGTCAATAAAACCCCTAAACCTTTGATCTTGGTTATAGGTTGGGGTAGGCTATTGATTACACAATGATGAGAAAAAACACACACGAAGTGTTGTCTCTTGCCCCTCGAGGAAGTTTCTCACTTTCTCTAGTACTCTTGGCTTCACTCTCCCGAAAGATGCTTGTCCAAACTCCAGACAGTAGTTTTTTATCGGAATTGGCCTGTGTCCTTTTGGCTCCATTATGAATTGGATCAGCACAGTTCTGTCCGAATGACATGAACTTATTTTTAGAACATCTTATGTCACTTATGGATGTTTCCTGAGAAATTCTTGCTCTTCTATTTTCAGTTACATCGATTTTGGTTATTTTTGTGAATATGTTCAAAAAATCACGTGATGAAAATTCTCGAAGTTTGGAAGCTGAGAAAAAGAAATTGGAAAAGGAAAAGGCATGTAAGTCTGCTAAGAAAGGCTTTGTATGAGACTATTGCTACGCTACGCCAAAGTTCCATCTTCGCGAAGCAGGACCATGTTATGTGGAGAAGCTGCTGCATAACGTGCTGTGCACCAGAACCTGCTTCTGCTTTCGGTGTTCAATGGAGTATATGCAGAGGTGTGATGTCAGGAAGCTCATTGGCGCGCCATCCGTTAAATGGTAGTATCTTTACTGCTTTGCTTGTTTGAACTACCATTAGTTTGCATCTTCACAAGTAACCAAGCAGGGTAGTGTTACATATGATGTTTCATTGACTGCAGTCTGCATGAAATCCCCGTTTCAATTTTAACATGTGCCTAGGTGTTCTATCCACCAAAAGAATGTGCCTCCTTATATGTAGAAGTTTCGCTATTAGTTTTTTTCGTTTTGTTAGGATGCATTTCCCATGCTTATTTTACTTGCTTTTTTGTTTTTGTGCAGGTTGCCTTGCGAATTGCAAGATATGGAACTTTTGTGATCATCACCAGCCAGGATCGACGGGGAGATGGCTGAACAATGTGCAGGGAGGCCGTCGTGCTGCTGTAGTTTTGTTGTAAATATAGCAGTTACTGAGATTATAGCTGTCTTACTTGTACATCAAATTAGCCCAAGCGGGAACAAAGCAAACAACACGAATGTTGTAAAACGTTTTTGTGTAATCAAGAAACAGGCAAACCAGAGCCATTTTTCCAAAGTCGCTGGCCATTTTTTTTTAAAGATGTTCTATTCTACTTTTGTGCAGTGTGCGACAGATAATATCTGAAAAGTACTTTGTCTCCAAAGAAAATAAACTTAAAGCAATCCTATATTGGATACAAGTAGCACATTCCTACTGCTCGTATGGTAGCAAGTGCAAATCTAGTTCTTATTTCTCACTACGAGGCGATATATACGTCGTTGTTTATTTATTCATCAATAGTTTCTTGGGTTAATTTCATTGATTCAGACCGAACAAGTCATCGCCATAATTTCGTTCACTCAGACCCAACAAGTCATCGCCAATTTCTGCGGCAGGGTCATTTCCTCAGCCCGAGGAAGGTGAGGGCGAATCCGACGTAGTTGAAGCGGAAGAGGTGGCGCATCATCGCGATCTTGCTCTCGTCCCACGGCGGGTACCTGAGCATCAGCTCGATGAGGTACCCTCTCCTCAGAACCGCCTTCTTGTGGCTGAACATCTCGAAGGAGTACTTGCCATGGTACTGCCCGAATCCGCTCTGCCCGACGCCGCCGAACGGCAGCGTGTCGATCCCATACTGCAATGGAAACCATCAGAAAAATCCGTGGTTAAAAATCTGCTCGTACGCATAGCGATGCTCTGGGTGAGGCAGGTAGATGATCTACATACTTGTACAACTGCGTCGTTGAACGTGACGCTCCCCGACGACGTTTCCTCCACGATCCGGCGTCTCAGCGCCGCGCTGTTGGTGAACGCGTAGACGGCGAGCGGTTTCGGCCGCGCTCTCACGAAGGCGATGCTGTCTTCAATCTTCTTGACCTGTAACCAGAGGTAGCTGGCATCTCATTCTGCTGCTTGTGTTTGGTTGTTAATTAGTCTGCTTCAGTTCACTCAAAAGAGCCAAAAAAAAAAGTCGCAAACTTGCAGCAGCAGCAGTAATGTACGTACCGTGATGATCGGGAGCAGAGGGCCGAAAATCTCCTCGGTCATGATGGCGGAGTCGAGCGGAGGGTTCAGCAGTATCGTGGGCTCAATGCACCTGTAATATTTTTGCGATGAGGTCACACTCACACCTTGGAAACGAGACGAGAAATTGGCAAGGCCGAGCTAGCTAGCTAGTAGCCGCAGGAAACAGGATTGTGTTCAGAGTTTACAGGTTCTTGGCGTCCAAGGTGCCGCCATGCAGGACGGATGCCGCCACCGACGGGTCCTTGAGAAGGCTGCTCAGCCGCTCGAAGTGCCGCGCGTTGACGATCCGTGACATGTGGTCCAAATCAGGGAAGAACCTCTTCAGCGTCGATTTGAGAACCTTAATCTTCGGAGAATGAAAATAGGCACAAATACATAGCCAGACACGTTAGAAACAACGGGCAAAATTTCAAATACAGTCAACTTTGTATCTTGTAATATCAATTTAGGACAACAATTTTTCGTATTTTCTAAAGTGGCGTCTTTTATCGGTATGTGATACGCCGGCAATGCATAGCCCGCCGGCTATGGTCTGGGCCCACGTTATGTCAATTTCTTCGACTGGTCGCGTCGCGCGTGAAGATGCTTTGCATGCCGCTGATCGCGTCGCGCGTGAAGATGCTTTGCATGCCAACAGTTCTTTTGTTTGCATGCATGTTTTGTTTTGGTCTGAAGCCACTCGACGTGAGCCCAGACCATAGCCGGCATGCCATACGCCTGCTATGGCCATAGCCGGCGTATCACATACCGGCAAAAGACGTCATTTTGAAAAATACGAAAAATTATTGCCCTAAAATGATATTACAAGATACAAAGTTGATTGTATTTGAAATGTCTCCAGGTACGAATACGATACGAGAACGACGGGGATGACGGGATTGATCAAACTGTACCAGGATGGGCACGAAGCGCTCCTCGACCATCACGTAGTCGATGGATATGCAGGCCTGCCCGGCGCAGGACGACCACTTGGCCCCGATCATGCGGTTCACCGCGATCTGCACGTCCCGGGCGCTGCCCATCGAGTCGAAGATGCACGGGCACTTGCCACCGAGCTCGAGCGCGACGGGAGTCAGGTGCTCGGCGGCCGCGGCCATCACGACGCGCGCTATGCGCGGGTTCCCTGAGCGAGAGGCGGAAAGCCAGAAATTAACGGCGAACGTACGCGCGCGCCCGACCGTGCGGAACGTCCGATCGGCGAACCAGAAATTACGAGTGGTGGCCTGTGGAATTAATAGTAGTGGATTACCGGTGAATAGGACCTTGTCCCATCTGTACTCCATGAGCTGCTCCCCCACCTCGGGGCCGCCCTGGATGACCTTCACGGCCGTGGCGTCCATGTACTTGCCGATGTTGTCGCCGAGGAACTTGGCGGTGGACGGCGCCAGCTCCGACGGCTTCAGAGCCACAGCGTTCCCGGCCGCTATTGCCCCGATGAGCGGCTCCAAAGAGAGACCTGCGTACGTAGAGCACGGGCATGAGTTAGTACCGAGTACCACTATACTACTAGGAAAGGGCCGGGTCCTGTGCAGCAGGAATATGGACTGCAAGTTAAAGCGGTCCCCGATTCTTAACGTGGTTCCATCGAGCATCCCTACTTGCTACGTAAAAAATCAGTACAATAATTTTGAACATCATTTTTGAAAGATTTTGATCCACCGGTTCACGTATAATTGCTTAAGTTGAATGAATCGTGTTAGATCTCAATTCACTGTACTACTATCCCATCTGCATGTGCTTTAAAGAAGTGTTCACTTATCTGGTCCCTTCTACACTTTTTTTTTTTGCAAAAATGATTCCCTTCTGATTTTTTTTTTGCAAAACTAGTCCCCCTTCGTGTTACATTACTGCAAGAGGTACCTTCCACACTACAGTACCACGGGAGGTACCTCTCGTGGTCCCATTCCGCGGCAACTGCCCGCCCGCGCTCCCCGCGCATGCCACGCCTCGTGCCGCTCTCCCGCTCAGCGGTAAGTCCTTTGTCGCGCCTCCAAACCGTGGCAACTCACCGGGTTCCGTGCTAGGCGCAACGTCCCGCGCACGCCCGCCTCCCCGCCACGCACGCGTGGCAAGCCGCCTTCTGCGGTCTCCGAGCAACTAAGGGGTAAGTAATCACCATCTACAATTGAGGTGATTATAGTTTCTAAAAAATTGTCAAATCAAGCTCTATTTAATGATGAATTTTATTTAATTTTTGGAGTTGATTTTGCTCTCTGTTTTTGGTATTTATTGCTTTATCGCTTGTTTCGCGTAGACGTTGAAGTGCCCGAGGTATTCGTGAGCAATGAGCTAATTAAAGACCAGGGTTCAGAACAGGACTCATAGATCTTTGAAAGCAAGTTATGCTTTGATCATGTTGAGCCCATGTTTTAAAAGTTATATTGTTTTAAACTATTGCATGCTAATTCAATTGATACTTATTTCAATTAATTAGGGATTAGCTATTCGTCCAAACTGAGTTATATCTACCTTGTCATCTGTATGCCATAATTCATTTGTCACCCTAGTATGGTTCCTTATATGTTGGTATCTATTATTTGCCAATGTGGGTTAGGTAGAACGTGAATAGTTTGTTTAGCCGTGCAACGAGTTATTGATATCATTTTATGTGAGAAAATATAATCTTGCTTAACGAAATATGGAACATGTTTTTGAAAATATGTGTCAGGTGTTGTCACTCAATGTTGTTGATGGCACATGGTGTACGGACGCTTGTTTTTGATAATGGTAACGGTAATGATGATTTTTTGTTAGTCTTGTCTTGGTCAACCTAAGGACTTAACCTTGCAAGTATTTGATCTGAGTCAATCATGTAACCACATGTCTGTAATGGGATGAACCTAGTTGATTAATTTGCAATATCTTAACTTGGTACTACTAGTGGTGGCGTGAGCCTCGACTTTATGGTAAACTCATTGGTGCAAGAGGGGGCCCTGAATGTGGTAATCAGTCCCATTAGTGTTGAAACCTTAACGAATAGTACTGGGTTAAGACAGAGCTCTGTAAAGGTTTTGTCATGATCTCTCTGCCGACACACCGAAGGAAGTGTGTCAATAGCTTGGCAACAAGAGATGATCATGTCGTGTGGATAAAGCATATAATCTCTTCAGAGTGTAAAATCTATTTGAATAGCCGTACTCGCAGTATTGAGCAATGCTCGAGAATTACAGTCAAGGATTATATTTTATTAAAATGAATTGGGGATGGAGGCTGTATGCCTATGGAAGTTTGAAATTTATTTAAGGTTACGAGTTGGTTTATTTGGAAAATAATTGAGAAATTTATTATTGTTATTATTTGTTTTACTGTCTTTACAATCTATCTAAGCTATTTCTTCATAAATGTTGTCTTATTGCAAAATAACTATGTTAGTCGTTCCTTTGAAATAAGCCATGCATATAGTATGATAGATTTGTATTCTGTGCACAACTTGTTGAATGGTTTAAGTACTCACCTTTGCCAACAATCAAATCATCAGTTAAGGAGAAGTCTACACCTTTGAAGGAGATAGAGTTTTGTGATGATGCGATTATCTAGGAGTTAAACCTTATCAGATGCTTGTAGCATGTTGATGAGATTCATTGACGTTCTTCGTTTCGCTGCTGTTTATTTGCTTTGATTCAGAGCCATCGAGGCTTAATAAGTGTAAGTTTGACCTTAAGGTCGTTCAATTATATCTTAGTTAATAAATGAAGTCTTTAATTATATTTCCGCTATGTATGATTGTGATATTCATCTATGTTGAGACTATGTGTACTAGCGTGATCCTGAACTAGTGCGATATATACAGAGAATCCGGATTTGCATATTCGGGTCCTGGCAGAGGTGATTCCAATTTCTAAAAATCGGATTTGTATATGTGAGTAACTATGGATAAGTAATCATCATCTGCCATTCATTTACTCTTTAATATTTATGCAACTGTAAAAAAAAAAGAGCATAGAGTCACACCTTTTAAAGTTTTTGGCCCTAGGGCAGTACCACACTGTCTGGCCAGGTGGTAAAAATGTGCTGCATCCAGCAAGAGATTTTTGGCGAAACAGGGCAGTGTACTACCTGAAAGCGCGGTGCATTCGAAGGGCATTGTAGCCGCGTGCAGCGTGGGGCACGCGATTGCGCCTCTGAATCCGCCACTCCGGTATATGCAATTATGCATTCATATACGCGAAGATTAGCTACAGTAGCGTGCACAGTATCAGATGAAGAGGCCAACCGTGTACGGTTTTCATATGTTGACCTAAGCTGACACCGTCGTTAGCTATTGGCTCTCCTAGCAGCAGTATGCCCATCCCATCAGACAGGTCGCAGGTCGCAGCTGCTCCTTACTTAAACTCAGGATTCAGGAACAGCATTAAAATCGCTCTCTTGACTCTTGCACTGCAAGCGCTGTCACTCGGCATGTGCTCGGCCCGGACTAGTGCCTTTTGCATTGAGAGCGTGTGGATTAGCAAGACAATTGGCAGGACTTGACCCACACAAATTAAGGCACATGGATAGTCGTAGTAACATCTAATGCTAGTTTTACCTTGTCCAAATCCCGCCCAAACAAAGTTGGTGACCCCTCTGATGGTCCCTCACTGAAATAGCTAGTTTTTTTTTGTGCATGGCACTGGCACTACAATTGGCAGCACTTTGCCATCCGGAAATTAAGTGCCCCTTAGTTACTGAATAGATATAGTTGTAGTTTCTTGCATTTTCATCAAGACACATCTATAAAAGACTGTATCACTTTTTTTTATTATATCTTTAAATGGTGTATTTTACTATAGTTTATGATAGTAAATGATATTAGAAATAGCTAAAAGAGAGGAGTATAGAAGGAAAATGGTGGATCTTACTATAGTTCATGTGGTGTTGAATTTGCTAGCTCTAGTATTTACACGTGATCGTAATTTTTTTATGGGTCACCACAAAATTTGACTCTTATCATTTCGTTGCACTAACTAAAACTTTTGTGCGTTTGGTTTGGTTCTTTTTTTAAAGAGACGGCAAGACCTCTACCAAATATATTAAGAAAGGATAGCAAAAATTACCGTAACAATTTCTCAAAGATGGGTGCGAGGTTTTGGGCAACTAAAGGACACCAGGAGAACCCAGGCGCAGGGGCCTACATCACAGAGGACAGTACAAACAACAGGAGGATAGTACAAGGTAGCCACAGCGGCAAGAAGCAAAGTAGCACAACGGCGCGTCTGTGGAGAATTTCCCCCAATTATGAGTCCCTTTGTTGCACAAAGAGCTGGTCGAGTGTTTGGACTTAGGTTCTGGAGCCTAACAAAGTAGCCAATGCCGGTCATTGTCCGCCAGGATTCCTGTATCCTCATGCAATTGCGAAAGCGTTTGTTCGTTCTGCACTTCTTGAGCAATGCTATTAACCACCAATTGCACCATTCGGTAAGAATTGCTAAAGATTATGTTCTTTCTTTCTTTTCAAAGATTCCACACGGCGTACATGACAATACCGTCCACTTTCTTACGACGTTGCTTGACGACAGAAGAGCAGACTGCGCGCCACCAAGCAGTGGCACCTGGCCCAACCGAGGTAGTTTTATGGGTCAATAGTTTGTTTGTACTCCCTCTATCCAAGTTTATAAGGTTTATTTTTTTTAATAGTATTGTTTATAAATATATGACGTATTTTATATTCTACTGTAAAATTAGTGTGATGTTCCCTCTATACTCCTAATAAATATCTATCTTTACTTTATATTCTCTACATGCATGCATTGAGTATAGTGTTTAATGATAATAATTAGAGATAACATAATCATTTTTAATATCTTCTTGATTTATGTGCTAAGAAAAAATACGCCTTGTAAATTTGGCCGGAGAAAGTACTTTCGAGGTCAGCATTTCATATATAATTCATTGATTGCATGTGCTAACACGTTAATCTCGCCGAGATTTTGGCTTTTGGTCGGGGGTGAGATTCCTAATCTAGACGGACCAAATTTTTTTGAAAATTTTCAAATTGTTACAGTGATTTCGGGATTTTTCGGCCAAATTTTGGTTTTTTGAACCGAGATGATCACAAATTTGACCGGTTTCATGTTTGTAGGACCGGATTTAGCACTAATTTTTTTGTGAAGAACTATAATGCTTTTTTTATGGAATATATGTGAAAATTTTGAAAAAAAATACATATATAAATTATGTATGCACATTTAGTTCAACAAGAAAGAACAAGCAAGTACGTAACTAAAATTCCAATTATAAAAAGAATTGCTTAGTTGGCATCTCAACTGGTTCTTAGTTCTTTGTGGTGTTACATACTGTTATAACTCAATATTATCAAATACCAGCAACTCTATCTAATGTTCTTCGAAAGCAGTAGGACAAAGAGACACATGTGTAGCCTTTGAAATACAGACCACATATCACAGACGGTTTTTATAGAAAATAGCCCGTGATACTTCATAGACAGTTCATGGGACGAACCATCTGTGATATAACTACATATCACAGATGATTTTCTGCGATACTTCACATACGGTTAGTTTCACGAACTATGATAGTTTTTTACCGTTCAGAAAACCGTTTGTGATGATATTTTTGAACCTCTGTGATAGCCTTTTCTGTAGCAGCTCTTGTGTCATTCGACTAGTCCTCTCCTAACCTAGGGTCAACTCAACTAGGCATGCATCATCAGAGCATTAAAGAAGTGTTAGAATCTGAAAACCAAACGAAATATTGCTAAAATTTCTAAATTTAGGGTATTTATATGTAAATACTTAGTATTTTGCATTCAAATAGATATAAAATATAGATAAATACTTGCATGATTGCTTTTCATATTTTCCCCAATTTTTTCGAGAGATCATTTCATAGGGGTTGAAAAGGATCGAAATTTCAGTTATTTCGGTCGAAATTTTAATTTTAACTACCTCCAAAATAGTATATTTAAATTTTATTTTTGAATTTTGGCCGGATTTCAGCCGAAATTTCGGATTTCGACGACTCCCCGAATATGGTCCGAAATTTGAAACCTTAGTCACAAAGTGACGAATACTCATACCAGGGGTACCCCAACGGCCCAGGGTGACGAGCAGGCTGCCTCAAGCATGGCTCAAGCCTAACAGGCCGCTCCAGGCCCGCTACCGACCAAAGTGCCTGCGGGGCCACACAGACGCCCATTCCGGCCGATCGGGTAGGCATCCCGACAGCGGGGCTCCCGACCTCGCGATGGGTGGGATCCCCGACCGACCAAACCAAGGCAACCTCCGCCAAGGACCGCGTGTCGAAGCCTTCGCCAGCTGGCAGCCACGTGCCCCACGGACGGGATCAGTCGAAGTGATTGTACGGGAGTAGGTGGCTCTTTCCCAAGATGGCATAAATGGCTGCTGAAGTCAAGCTTCCAGTCCCATCAACCAGCCACGTACAATACGAAGGCACGCCCTCCCGAGGCAGTACCAACGTTACGCGACCGCAACGTCAACCATCGTCGAGTTCACAAAGCGAGCGCGCGCCGGTTCGACGCAGCAGCTATTCGCGCCGCGCCCGCTGGGCTACCGAGGCCAGCGTGGGCAAACTAGGCGACGACCCATCACCGAAGCGATTGCCCTCTCCCAACTTCCCATGTAACCTGCCCCCTCCAGTTGTATAAAGGGAGGCAGGAGCCTCTGGGAGTGGGGCACCTGAGAGATCTCCTCTCGCTAGGTCTTTGCGAACACTCTTGTGCTCAAACTCTTCTCCGCTCTTGTAAACATTGTGTAGTCATCTGCACCAAAGAAATATATTATCACCACACGAACTGGAGTAGGGACATTCGGCCCGAACCAGTATACACCTTGGGCTCTCGAGTCTAATCATTCAGGAGTGGGAACGTGCGGCCCCTTAGACTTACAAATTTACTTGCCGGTGCTCGAAACGCCGACAGTTGGCGCGCCAGGTAGGGGCTTCGCGCGTCTTCATCGACATCTCCGGATTCCCATCTCATTTCCCTGATGGCTTTCTTCACCGGCGACGGCGTGTCTCACGTCGAAGCGAATCGCCGGCTCCTCGACTTCACCGCTAATCCGACAGCGAGCTCGCGCTCATTCCGTCGCCGCCGGAGACCGTGGCCCGCGGAAGCGTGGCTCCGTCTCCGATAACCTCGTCGGCCTCCGGCTTGAGGCCCCCCTTGCAGGCCCCCAGGCCGGAGCCCAACGAGCGCCCCGCCGTTTTTGGCGGTGGCACCCGAGGGTTCGGGAGGACGACCACGTCACCTCCCACGAGCTCACAGTTCGTGGCTATGGCCGGCTATATGCCGGCCTCTGTCCATGAGTTGCTGGAAGATTCTTTCAGCCACGACTCCAGCTCCGACACGGAGCACCCTACCCGCAGGCGGCACTCTCGCGAGTGCAACATGGCGGGCACGGTCGACTTGACCGCAACCCCCGTGGCTACGGGGGCCCCCATCCGACGCACTAAGGCGCAGGAGGAGGAATACCAACGCGAGCACGCTGAACGCGCTCAAGCTCACCGCGCTGAGCTTTAGCGACAGCGCGAAGAGCTAGAGGAAGCGGCGGTCGAAGCTCGACCGGCTCGAGCCAACACGGAGGGAGGAGCCCGAGCCCCGCGGATGCTTGGCTTGGCGCGCGCTGACACGCCAGTACACCACAAGCTGGTGGAAGAGTCTGACGACCCTCAGTTCTTCCCCCACGCGAGTCAGAACGTGGCTGCGGCTGCAATGCTGCTCCGAGTGGATAGAGGCCAAGCCGGTCGTGAGCGTCACGTCGGTGCAAGCGGCCACCTTCTTCCGCGACATCGTCTTTCGGTTTGGAGTCCCGAACTCTATCATCACCGACGACGGGACGCAGTTCATAGGGAAGGAGTTCCTCGAGTTCTGCGACGACTTCAACATCCGCGTCGATTGGGCAGCCGTGGCCCATCCGCGGACTAACGGTCGGTCGAGCGCGCCAAGCGGCATGATCCTCCAAGGACTCAAGCCACGGATCTTTAGTCGATGAAGCATTTCGCGAGGCGATGGGTGGCGAGCTACCTCCGTCCTCTGGAGCTGCGGACCACACCGACTCGCAACCGGGTTTACCGTTCTTCATGGTATTCGGGCCGGCCGTCTTGCCAACCGACACGGAATATGGCGCCCAAGATTACAAGCCTTCGACGAGGCTCGGGGCTCGCCCGCAACAAGACGCCATCGACCCGGCTTAGCGGCGCGCGATGTGGCCATCCTACGATCGGCCAAGTATCAATAAGCTCTGCGGCGTTACCACGGCCGCCAGTTCGAGGGCGATCCTTGGTATTGGCGACTGGTCTGCGTCGGGTCGGACCGGCAAATACAAGCACAAGCTCGCCACTGGAAGGCCCTTTACCGTCGTAGAGGTTCTTGACTGGCACCTTTCGACTCGAGGGACACGGATGGCGCGTCCTCCCAACGCATGGAACATAGAAAAGTTAAGGCGTTTCTATCCCTAAGTCTTTTCTTATTCCTTGCGTCGTCTTTACTTCTCCTTCCGAGCACACAGTCGCCGGCGACGCCTCAAAAGCTGCCGTCGGCGCCCCATTCATTTATTCGGTCGGCGCTATCGGGTCCATAACGGCGGTCACGAGGTCTTTCCCAATCGGTAACCTCTCGACCCGAGTGCTACGGCCACGCCCGATGGCTATGGTTCTTTGAGTAGCGCCAGCGGAAGAAGGAAGTACCCGAGCGGAGTGACCTTTGGTCGGTTGGGAACACTCCTCTCCCGTGCAAACACGGCTAACTCACGCGCTTATGCGGGTCGGTGACCCGACTGGTCACGAGGTCCTTCCCAAGCGGTAACCCTCTCGACCCGAGTGCTACGGCCTACGCCCCGGCGGCTACGGTTGCGAAGTAGCACTTAGTAAGAAGAAGGAAGTGCGGCGAAGCGATCTTTGGCGGTTGGGAATATTTCTATCCTCACAAGTGCGTAAGCTAGCTGCGTAGCCAAAGTTCCTATTCTCTTTGCCTCCCGGCGACCGACCTACGCATAAGTGACCCCGGTAGTCCTTAAAGCTATGGCCGGTCGAGCGCCCACCATAATATAAAAGAGGGCAAGAGGCGTATGGAACTTGCTAAGTTTTAAGTTTATTCACATATGATAAGTCTTTTACAGCAAAGTAAGACATGTTCTGACTTCTTCCTATTTCCTGTGGAGGACGTTTTGGGGGAAGATCCGGTCAGCAATCTCCCGGGCGTATGGCTCGACTTGGAGTTCGAACCGATCGGCCTCCTCCTCGGTTCGGTTCCCCGCGATCCCGCTCCCAACAGTGCCAAGGTCGATTCCATCATAATAAGAAATGGCGTTGACAAGGGTCGACGATGCTCCAAGCACGGTCCCCTCGCTCACCGAGCCGAGGACGTGCGCGGGCACTCCGGCCAGGACGGCGGCGAGCGAGCTTGGGCGACTCGGCGGATAGCTTGGACCAAGGTCAACTCGGCGGATAGCTCGGACCGCTCCTCCTCCGCCAACCTGCGGCGCGAGCTACGCCCCGGGCGCGATCGCCGCGTCGCGGCGCCCGCGCCGCCTTCTGCGCCTCAATAGCGGCGCTCGGATGCTTCAGCGATTCTGCGGATTACAACATCTCGGATGAGCACGCCTTATGAGTCGCTATTTGGCGAGAATCGGCGAGAGTTGAGACACTTACCGGCCGCAGAGCTCGCCAAGTTCTTTGGTTTCTTCCCCGACTACCTCGTATGAGGTCCTCAAGGAAGCCGGCTCCTTCGAGCGGTCTCCGCTCGAAACGTACTCGGTCGGCGTCTTTCGGGCTGGTCTCGCTCGTCTCGCAGGCGGGTCGCGCTGCTTCGCTGCCCCCTCTGTAGTGACGGAGGCATCCTTAGCGCCTGCGAGCCTCCGCCCAGAGGACTCGAGTTCCGCCACCTCGCCTCGGGGACTTGGCCCCAGCGCTCTTGAAGAGGCCTTCGTGGCTGATCGGCTCTTGGCGGGTCTCCATTGCTCGCCGCTGATGGTGAGCCTCTTGAGCCATGCGTAGCTCGAGTATGACCGATTGCATTCCTCCACAGTGACCACCCATTTGGTGTCCGTATCAGAGGAGCTCGGCCTTGCCCTCGAGCGGACCGCAGATCTTTGCAAAATGCAGACACTCCGTCAGTCTCGCCGCGAATTCATCAGAAGTTACGAGAAGTCGGGCTTTCGATCAACTTACCATGCTAACCGGCCGGACTCCCCCGACCATCGCGTCCAACGCCCTGCCAGAAGATTCGAGAGCGAGAGCCAGACCTTTTCGGATCTGGTCTATCTCAGCTTCGGCGTCCTGAGCGCCTTGCTGGAGAGCGGCCCATTCACTCTCCTCCGCTTCGTCTATGGTCCCCGACCTATGGGCCACACACGGCAACAGGTCCTCGATCGCCCGTTCGGATGGGACGCCGCCCGACCAGGCCACCACGGGCAAGGGTGGTGGAATTGGCCCCTCGGGAATCCCCTCGGCGACCTGCGCTTGCGGGGCCTCGACCGATACCTCCCTCGAGGCATGGGGTCGGACGTCTCAAAGCCGGCGCCGTCTCGCCCGGTGAGCTCGCGGGTAGCGTCGTCGATTCCCTCCGTAACGACGATCGCGCCACCGGTGGCGCCCCGGCGGAGTTCCTCGCGACCTCGGCCTCTAAGTGAGGCCGTTCCTCCGACGGCAAGCAGCCTCGACGCGCCCGGCTCGGCCGCTGCGCCACGACCATCGCCAACCCGGTTGGCGTCTCGGCACCAAGCGCGGCGCCCGCCGCCGGCGACTCCTCCGTGGCGAGGCAGCGTCGTCGTCCGCGTGGAGCCACCACGAGCGCGCGCATGGCCGCGCCACAGTCACACCGTATAGGCGCGCACATCGCAAGCACTTAGGAGCTGTTCGGGTGGTTTGTGGCAACAATGTTCAAGCGAGGAAAGGGTACTTATCGAGCCGAAGCGGCGCGGCAAGCGTGCCCTCTTTGCCGGTCCCCCTCCAAGGGGTAAATCCGCCGGCCGCTTCCCGAAACCGCCTCGGCTGGAGGCACGACGACGACGTCGACCGTATGGTCGCCCTCACTTTAGGGCCCCGGCCGCGGTGCTCTGTGATCACCCTCCGAGCGGGCCCCGCTCGCCACCACCGGTCGACGAGTCAGAGAAGAACCCACGGTATGGGTGACCGGGGCTTCCCCCGCTGCTGTCGGTGGAGGTCGCCCCCGCAGCGGTGGTCTCAGATTCGTCCTCACCATGCGCGGCCCTCGCCGCAAGCTCCTCCTTCTTCTTCTTCCTCTTCTCCTTCCGCTTCTTGCGGGAGGAGTCAAGCTAATGTGGCTCTCTTGCGACGGCAGCGCCCTCGGCGCCTTTTCCCCAGAGCAACGCGGGAGACCATTCCCAAGAGCCCCTAGAAGATCTGAAAACACTTTGGTCGGGCCGGGCACCAAAGGCAAAGGGAAGAGAAAGGCGAGAAGAAGTCGCTCAACCTACGGTTGGGGGTGGGCGTCGAGAATGGCTCGGGTGGCCGCCCGCAGCTTGATGGCGCTCCGCCGTGTGGCGGGCCACCGGGCCGACCTCGGTCGCGGCAAGCTCGGGCTCCGCCATCCTCATTTTATCGAACGCCTCATACTCATACGAGCAGGCGCGGTGCATCCATAAGGGGTTGCACGCGCATTCCCATGAAAGCGCGCCACGGCGGCGCCCCGGTGAGCCTATGCTCCTTAAGAGCCCGACACGCTCTACGATCGGGCCACCTTCTTCTCTCTCTCTTGTCAAGGCCCCCGGTCCATTCTTTCCCACCACAGAAGCTTCGCGGTGAAAGGCGGGGTATTTGTCTCCAACGTTCGAATGTAAAACCATTGACGCCATCCCTGTTGGACGACGGTAGCAGCGTCGAGATACTCGAAACTCGGCGGATCGAAGCCGGAGGGCGAGCCACCGATGGGCGCCGTGGCGTCCGCTGGCTTGTCTTTCCAGAGCGTTGCGTGGAAAAAGTACCTCCACAGCGCCCAGTGCGGCTCAATCCCCAAGAAGGCCTCACAAAGCGTGACGAAAATGGCGATGTAGAGGACCCGTTGTGGTTGAGATGATGTACCTCGCCTTGTAGTGGAAGAAGCGACCCTCGGACGAGCAGGTGCGTGGCGGCGGCGCGCGCCAAGAACGGCGGGCACTACGACCTCGTCGTCCCTCGGTGAAGGGGCGGCGGCCCCCGTCGGCACCCTCCAGTGAGAGAGATCCTGCGCAAGGAGAAAACCTTTCTTCACCAAGCCGAGCGCACGGTTGGCCTAGGCAGAGCACTCCGGCCACGACATCCTCGCGAAAAGACGGCGAAAAGGTGAGGAAGGGAGAAGGCTTTTTGTTGCTTTTTCTTGTCTTAGGCAAAGGGCTGGAAGATGAGGAAGGCAAGAGCGCGGATCGCCAAAGCGTCCGTGACGTATTTATAGAAGACGAGCGGGCGCCAACCGAACAGACACCCCCTCGAGCGAAGCGTCGCGTACACCCTCGTCTCCCACGTCGGGCGCCTGGTAACTCCTGATTTCCAATTTCTCCCTGCGTTTTAATCCTAACAAGGCTGCGGAAGCCATAAAGACACCGCCTCGAGCAGTGCGTCCTGTGACCTCTCGGTCTCCGCCTTTAGGCGGGGCGGTTGCCGGCGCGTCTGCGAGAGGCCGGCCCCGGGCCGTTGCGGCTCGAGCAGCGAGCTCGGCAGCTCACGCCAGGGGCCCAGCCGAGAGCTGTGGGTTCTAAAGGCCTATTCCACCAAATAGACATAAGGTCGCCCCAGCGAAAATTGAGCAAAGGACGGGTATGAGGCGAGCCCCCAGTGGTCCCCACGTTGGGTCGGCTGACGACCCAATCGCCTCTACTAGTGTCCGAGATCATACTTCACACTCTCCCGGGAGCTCATCAATGGGCGACAGCCAGCTGCGCCCTGGGTTGGCGGACGACCCAGGGTTCGATACGGGATCGAGTAAAGAAAGGTTTCTTATGGGTCGCCTCACGACAGGGCCAGGACACCCTACTCTGGGACCGTCCGCTCGGAAGGGTCCTCGGCGGGACCTCCGGGACCCGCTCGGACTACTGTTATTAGCTCCACGAGCGGCGTTCGAACCAGCGCGTAAGCGCGCGTCGCTCGCCTCTCAGGTCCCAGCACTGCGGACGGGGTACATGTGTGGGATAGACGGCGGCCACTCCTCTCGCAGTTACCCTCGCCGAACGAGGACTCAGGATGGATGCCCCACGTCCAGCTACGACGTAAAGCGAGCCACATCCGGCTACGACGTAAAGCGAGCCACGTCACCACGACGTTAAGCGAGCGCTCGGACACCGAACCTCACGAAGAGGCATCCGATCGTCCTGCCAGGCCAAGGCGCGGTCCGGCTCTGACGTTAAGCGAGCACTCGGACACGAACCTCACGAAGAGGCATCCGGTCGTCCTGCCGACCAAGGCGCGGTCCGGCTCTGACGTTAAGCGAGCACTCGGACACCCGAACCTCACAAAGAGGCATCCGGTCGTCCCTGCCGACCAAGGCACGGTCTAGCTACGACGTTAAAACGAGCACTTGGACACCCGAACCTCACGAAGAGGCATCCGGTCGTCCCTGCCGAGCAAGGCACGGTCCGGCTACGACGCTAAACGAGCACTCGGACACCCGAACCTCACGAAGAGTTCGCGCGTCCGACTGCTCGCACCCAGAAAGAAGCGATCACCTGTCGATTACCGATTTTCGAGGGCCAAGTTGGGAAATAATCGAAACAAGCTCATTGCAAAGACATTCATAAAGAAAAAGGAGATTTCATTATAGGCCAACAGGCTCGAGCTTTACAATGCTACATAAGATGCCCGGCAGGCTCAAAAAACTACGCAAAGCTACAAGATATGGCGAAGCTATTTTTAGCACCAAGTATCATATCTTGAGCATCAATGCGACGTCGGTGCCCTCACTACCGACGACGCACCTCCTGGAGCCCAGCGGTGCCGCCACCAGCTTGCGGCCGACAACGGTAGCGTCGGCCTCGCCGCGCCACCTGCTAGCTAGCCTCTGGCGCGCGCCATCGCCCCAAGAGGGCCCTCTTACCACCTTGAGCCTCAAAGCGGCCTCGGCGTAGCGTCGACGGCGAAGATTATCGCGAGCTGCGGTTTCTTCTTCCTCCCTGAGTTCAGCCATCGCCTGGTCGTACTCAGCCCAGAGCTCGGGCAGAGGATCTTCTTCTTCCACCACGACATCATCGCCAAAGCTGAAGATTAGCGGGTGCCTCGAAGCCATTTCAAGGATTGAAAAAGAGGACTCGCTTAGGGTCAATCAATCAAGCAATGAGCGCCCTTATATACCAGACGGAGGAGATCGAGCGTCTCAAAATAAATGCAAGCGTCACGAAAAGGAAACGCCTTCACCGAACCCGAAATAGTCAAGAAGATGGGCGGGCAAAGCGCGCCAAGCCATGCTTGGCCTTGCCTGTAAAACGATTAAAAGCCCGGCGGTTGAATGCCCCGACCAAGTTCAGGCGCCATCGAATGCGTTGGGGTACACTGGCGGAAACCGGTAGACCTAGTCGGTCGGACCGACTAATCGGGCCCGATCGTCATTCACTTTCAAGCTCAACCCCAACCAAATCTAGAACTCGTTCGGGGTTCGAGACTCTTGTGAATACTCATACGGGGTACCCTAGCGGCCCGTGGTGACGGCGGTGCCTCAAGCATGGCTCAAGCCTAACAGGCCGCTCCAGACCCGCTACCGACCAAAGTGCCTACGGGGCCACACAGGACGCCCATTCCCGACCGCTCGGGGTAGGCATCCCCGACCAAGCGGGGCTCCCGACCTCCGTAGCGGATCGGGATCCCCCGACTTCGACCAAACCAAGGCAACCTCCGCCAAGGACCGCGTGTCGAAGCCTTCGCCAGCTGGCAGCCACGTGCCCCACGGACAGGGTCAGTCGAAGTGATTGTACGGGTGTAGGTGGCTCTTTCCCAAGATGGCATAAATGGCTGCTGAAGTCAAGCTTCCAGTCCCATCGACCAGTCACGTACAATACGAAGACACGCTCCCTCCCGAGGCAGTACCAACGTTACGCACTGCAACGTCAACCATCGTCGAGTTCACGAGCGGTGCGCGCGGTTCGGCGTGGCGGCGCCTAGCGCCACGCCGCGGGCTACCGACCCAGCGTAGGCAAACTAGGCGACGACCCATCACCGAAGCGATTACCCTCTCCCAACTTCCCATGTAACCTGCCCCCTCCAGTTGTATAAAGGGAGGCAGGAGCCTCTGGGAGTGGGGCACCTGAGAGATCTCCTTCTCTCGCTAGGCCTTTGCGAACACTTTTGTGCTCAAACTCTTCTCCGCTCTTGTAAACATTGTGTAGTCATCTGCACCAAAGAAAATATATTATCACCACACGAACTGGAGTAGGGACATTCGGCCCGAACCAGTATACACCTTGGGCTCTCGAGTCTAACCATTCAGGGAGTGGGAACGCGCGGCCCCTTAGACTTACAAATTTACTTGCCGGTGCTCGAAACGCCGACACAAAAACAACTCTTAGACTACACGACCTGACCGCTTACTATTGTTCAACCACTCGTTTAGAAGGTAGAAGGCTAGAAGCTAGGTGACCTTGATATGTTCCATATATCTCAAAGATTGTATCGATTCCATGTCTCTTTATCGAGACTTGATCAACATCCGCTGCCGATTGAGTAGTAACTGGGCCCCAGCCCATTACTGCACGGTCAACTCGACTGGTGATGATGTCGTTATGTCAGCCGTTGGATGACGATCCAACGGCTGAGAAGAAAACTAGAAAAGTGGCCGTAGAACAGCTACAGGTAACGTGTACATGTGCGATTCAAGCAGCCAGTTTTAATGCAGTCATACGTTTCTTTCAATCAGCAAGGCCTGCGATTGAATAGTACGTGTTCGGGAGCTATCTAACTCGCTTGGAAAAAGATCAGGGTTCCCCGCACTGAGCCTATTAATTGAAGCTTGCAGGGTGTTCTAGACATGTACTCCTAGGTCCAAGCTAGCAGGACTAACATGACAACAGTAGATCGAGACTGTTTGGAGATGCTCGACCACTTCTGTATGTGCAGTATCTTCTTCTAGTTTCATGAAGGTCACCAACCGGTGGCCCCTGCATATGTTAGATATGCGTGTTCCGATGTATAGGTGAAAATTCAATGGCCCGGTTTTATCAATGAATGTTGCAACATTTTTGTGACAATATTTCACAGGAGCAGTCACTGCACTATTCTACTCCACAATCCATGTTACAAGAAGAGAAACGATCGAAGAGCGAATGGAGAGGCTGGTTTGGTGGTTTGCTTACCCAAGGGGACGTTCCAGCAGGAGAAGACGAGGACGACCCCGAGCGGCTCCGGCACGACCTGCGCGCTCGCCGGGAAAGCGATCAGCGGCACCCAGACCTGCGCTCCGCTCCATCGCACATAGCCGACAAACGCGCGCGCATGCATGTATGCAACACGGTGAGGGAGGCCTCAAAAGAGGGAGCAGAAAGCGTGTACGTTGCGGATGTAAATATGCAAACTAAAGCTTGCCTTCTCCGGCGCCATCCATCTCCCGACCTCTCGCAGCGCCGCGTTTGTGGATTTGATGAGCACGCCGATCTGAATGCCAAACAATTCACAGACAAGTTACCGGAAGCAGGATATCGATCGCGAGAGAGCTGTTAACCAAAGGACACATCTATATGGCAAGAAAAAAATGCCGTGCGACGGTGAGGATGCAGACTAAACCTCGTCTCTGTAGGCCTCGACGTGGTGCTTGCCGAGGTCCTCGTGCAGCGCCTGGAACGCCGCCTCCTCCTTGTCCGCGAGGAGCCTGAGGAGGCCCCTGAGCTGGGTCTGCCTCCACGCGAGGCTCCGAGTCCTGCCGCTCTCGTACGCCGCTCTCAGCTCGCCGACCGGTCCACCCAGGTCAAGCGCATGCTGCCCCCCATCGACCTCCTCAACACCAAGTGCCATTGTGTTTTGTGCCTAACCTATGCTCCTCTCTGCGCTCTGCTCGATACCAATCCCTCGCTCCAGTCCAGTGTAGCACTCATACTCCACTATCAGCTAGTGTCTCGTGGCACACTGGGAGGCCTATTTATTGCAACTGGCGTGCCCGGCCCTGCGACTCTGTCGGCACACGGGGCTTCAATGCTGTTACCAGGGCAGTTCATTGGAATTGTCGTTCATTGATGCGGTAAGGGTAAATACAATAGCAAAATCAACTACTGATTAATAGTAAGCCAAAAGATAATTTGTACAATGACTATCTTTAAATGTTGTCTCTAGATGTTGTGTAATAACTATCTTTTCTCTCAGACATAAATGATTTCACATATCTTCGTCTGAAAGTTTACTGCTAAATAAAAAATCTCTCTCTCTTTCTCTTTTCTCACTTCTTCACATAGACCAAAACTGACGTGGAGCTCGGTTCTTGATTGACGTGAACCGCTACGACGTGTACGCATTTTCGGAGGTGTGCGGCGGCAGATCGAGTGCAGTTTCTTCGGCCATCTCCGTTCCTTCTTTCTGTTCCGATGAACGTCTCTGACTTTTCTTTGCGACAAACAACAGTACGGACGTGCAATTGTGTCAAACGTGATTTTGGTGGTGGTCGAGGGGAGGGTCACCGTTTATTTATTTATTTATTTTGGTTTATTATGGTCCGGAGCATGGGTTTTGATTGACATGATCTGATAGGGATTTGGTGTGCATGAAATTGCGAGAGTTTGTGGCCATTTCTTGTGCTTCTTCTTCTTTTTGTTTCTACAGTTCTCTATAGACTTTCTTAATTTGTGAGGAACGATACAGTTGCACAACGTGATTTCTGTTGAGAGGTCGCCGTGGGTCAATTTTTAGAAGGACATGGGCATGTCCAACTGATTTTACAGCTTGAAGGTGATCGCTCGCTGCTGGTGTCATTTGTGTACTGTTAGATACACGACAGTGTCGACTACTGTCATTGCTCACCTAAAAGGTAGGTGAGGTGTTTAGTTGACGACATAGTTTACCAGAATTACCTAAACGTGGCTAATGTCTAGTAATTCATAGCCGCAAACGTGGTCTGTTATAATCTAAGCAACCGAGCTCGTCACGAATTTACTCACTTTCTAAACCGTGCCACAATTGTATGGCTCGGCCGGCCGTTGCCTATATGTTTGCATGTTTAGCAGCTTGCAGCCACCGACGGAGCCAGAAAAATATATAATGAAGGGGATCAATTAGTATCATCTTTCCATGGAGCAACCCCCTGTCTCCGTCTTGAAGCAGAACAGTGCAGACCGGCGGCGTCCCTGTTACGAACGAGCAACAGATCTTTTTTTATATATATATTGCAACAGATCCATTGGTGTACGACCTGCTTGTTCAGAATTCGCTTGTCATTGCAAGTCCACCGCCTCCTGTTTCCTATCTTGTGGTTTCATAAGTCACTATACATACGAGTGGCACCTGGCAGGTGCACCGAGCGCCGTGTAACGTGGCAGTATCGAACTGTTTATCGTCAAAGAGATGGCGGCGAAGTACCGCGGTGCGCTTGTGGATACGTCGCACGCATCATCGGGTTCATTTCAGTGTCCGGTCCATCTCAACTGACGGAGACTCGGTCGAACGGTCGGCGTTTGGAGGAAGCCACGCCCGAGCCGTTTTTGGAAAGAATACAGTGGGCTAGTTAATAAGAACGAGGAAATACATGGCTAATAACATCTTAGCAGTGTCATATTAATGCACAGATCGAACAGTTCGATGAACAGCCTAAGCTCTCCTTGCCCTATTCATGTTTCATGGCCCCCTCAGAGAGAGAGGGAGGGAGGGAGAGAGTCCAGACGTACGTCTGAGTGGGTGGTAGCTGGAGAGTCGATTTTTTTCTGGGCCCCCGTTTTCAGAGGAAACAAAGAGCTCTTGTCGCATGTATGTTGTCCCCGCAGGGCGTCCGGTACGTACGAAAACGCAGTCACAACGTACAGGGACCAGACGCTGTAATGCGTCGTTATGAAGTTATAAATCACGCCTTCGTGCCGTGCATTCATGCGGAGCCTGCCTCCCGTTAGGTGAGCATGTGGTGTGCATCCTTTCCTTTCTGCCCCATTTACGCAGCTTCAGCAGCCAGTCCAACCAACGCGTCCACAGGACCAAATGGGTCGTTGTACGCTGTGGATGCCTATCGAGCTTAACGAGCTAGCTTCTTTCCAAATATCCTGCTTGCGTGGTGTAATCGGTTCCTCAACTCCGGGCAAGACTGCCCAGACATTCAGAGAGGGTTCGAGCTACGGTGGCGGCGCGACTTCTGGAAAAAGAATGCGGAACCAGAACAACCACCCCGTTTGAGGATCACAGCAATCTGTGAGAATGCTTGATTAAGTTGATTCAATCTGGATCTGAAAGGTGGCTGATGTTATGATATAAAGGTTAATTTCGTTTGATATGTATCTGTGTTCTGTCTGTCTTGGGTTGAGTTCTGCGTTACTTTTGTTTGATTTTAGGCTTATACATAGAGATATGTTCCTCTTGTTCAACTAGCAATGTGGCCGCCCACTTGCACATATATCGTCTTTAAAACATGTTTAAATGATTTGGTAATATATATGTGATTTTGCTTTTTAGAAAATAGATCGTTGTATAATTCTATTTGCGATATTATATATTATAGAAGAAAATATACTTTGTTTCGTTCCCTTCGTTCACTTCGCAGGAGTCGCACACAACACATGGCTGGAAATCGCAGGCCCGTACTATGTCTAACCCTTCGCTCCGAGGGATTGGAACAGGGCTAGCTCACTGGCTCGCGGAAGAGTAAATAGATAGAGGTAAATTCTGTTTATCCTCCCATCAAGCTGTAGCCAAAGAGTTAGGCCCTATTTGGCAGAGCTCTAGATCCCAGCTCCACCTCAGAGCTGGAGTTTGTAGGCTAAAATAAAGTGAATTAAGTTTATATTTTTAGTCTAAAATGTAAACAAGATGATCCACATAAACACTCTTAATGTACCCACAGTTTCAGCTCCATAAATTCCTGGAGCTAGGAATACCCTGCTCCACCAACTTCACGGATTTTGGTGGAGCTGGAGTTGTCCCAAACACCCCTTTAGTTTCCTTCTAGCTAGATATAAAATAGATAGAGAGATGTATAGTAAACTATCTATTTATCTTTACCTATCGGCATTGCAAAGAATGACAGGTCAGTTCTTCTGAAGCTCTTTCCTAAACATCTGGTTGGTTTTTGTGTCAGAGGCTGTAGTGATTTCATAAATAACGCTGATAAGTTGCACTGACCGGGGCATTAAACAATTAGTTGGGTCAAAACGTTAGTACACCTTTAATATGTCAAGCTAACTAGCTAAGTGAATGAATATGCAGGAATGCAATGCGACTTCTCTGATGGAGCATAGAATTTTTGTGAACTAAAGGTACTTCCCTACCGATATCAGTTTGCAAGAATCTTTGCAATTTACTGAGGGCTTGTTTGTTTTAGTTTTTAATTTTAGATTCTGGCCTCAAAAGCAAAATAAAAAATAAACAGTCTGATTCTAGAATCCGATTTTCACAATCCACCCATATATACTAGAATCCACAATCCACTCCATATGTGATTTTGAATTTTAGCTTTTGGAGAATCAGTTTCTCTAAGACCACAATCCAAAATCAGTTTTTAGAGAATTCAAACTAAAAACAAATAAACCTCACTGTATGGAACTATGACGTTGACGACAGTCCACGGGCATCCTACTACATTTTATACGACCGAGGTTGCTATTTCTTGTTTCTTTGTTTTTTTTGAAGGGGCTATTTCTTGTTTCGATCCATGCGCATTGCGATCAATAAATCACGCAGAAGTGCGACGCAATGCAACGAATAGGTGCGTTGGCACGATAGGCCCCGATCCCGGTTTCTCTTCCCTTCGTGTAAGGTTTATCGGGGAAAATATTGTCTCCGTCGGGGATCGCGGAGCTTAGGATGCTCCATTGTTCCCTGTCCCTGATCCCGTCCCTATCCCCTCGTTATCACTAATAGGTGGGAGCAAATGATCATTCTCAAAAAAAAAATATGTGAGGTCATTATTAATAGAGAAATTTTTCAGTGAATTACATAGGTAGTAAGTAGTGGTAGTAGGAATCAAATCTAACCATTCATTCTCAAGGGTATTTTAGACTTTTTCTATCCATTCATCAGGGGTATTTTAGATTTTTCCTAATTCGTTTACAGTTTTGGATTCACCGAATACCTGGTGATTTTCAAAGACTTCTTATCCATTCATCCGTTATTCATCGGGATCACAGGACGTGTTTTACCGTAAAGAACAGATAATATGATGGAATTTTTTACCCTTTTACCCCTCTTTCAATTTTACTACCGATACTGCAGGTGATAGTATAACTAGATCTTAATTGATTTCAACTATTAGATTCAAAGGAACAGACGAATTATATTGATTTTAATCTACTGTAAAAGAGCTCTATTAATAAACATGCTAAATATGAATTACTCAAGTGATTCACTAACACATACACCATTACTCTAGTGATTCATTCATGTAGTATTTTTGGGATTAGTCCCCATCGAGGCCCCGCAAATCCGTTGAGGATCGGGAACAAGGAGAATTAAGCGTCGTGTGTAGGGATGAAAACGGGACGGATAGTTCCCGCCCGATCCGGAGCCGGATCCGGTCGGAACCGGATCCGAGAAGTAAATCGGATATCGGGTCGGATTCGGATCCGGATCCGGATAGTTGAAAACGGATATCGGATCGGATTCGGAGCGTATACTATCCGGAAAATATGGGTCGGAAATCGGATATCGGGTAAACGGGTAATTCGGATATCCGGTTATGGCTTCTTGGTCCCAACGCGCCTCAGTTCCCCCATGGCCCCAAGGCCCAAGCCATGTCCTCCCGTCCCGTGTGCTGATCTCCTCCCGACGCTCCTGTCCCTCAGCCCCGGCGGCCACAATTTCTCGGCGGAGCTCCCACGGCCGCGCTCCCCCCGGGTCCCGTTGGCATCTCCTTCCTCCCGATGGCATCTCCCTCCCACAACCAGCGCCTCCTTCCCATCTGGCTCGTACCCCAACAGCGACTCCGCTTACGCTCCCCCTGTCCACACATCTAATTCAAGGTTAGTGTTGTCACTCACTCACGGTCTCACTTTTTCCACCCTCTCTTGAAACCTCTCACTCACTATCCCAAGCAGGAAGCCTTGGTTACGGTGAAGATTTGGCTAAATCGGCCTTACTTCGGCTAAGTCCGGTGCAGGATAAGCCAATCGCTGCGAGATTCATCGAGATCTTGCCCATTTGCGTCGAAATTTCGCCGAGATTCGGCTCCTCCGAAGGTACCAGCTCTATCTGAAATTTCATTTTCTTGTCGAATTTCATCATTTTAGTCCGAGATTTTATGATCTTAGGCCCGGAGTAATGCTTATGCGTGGCGGATTTGTTTGCTTCATGACCGGATCTGACCGGATTTGGGGATAGTTTCAGCACTTGGGGATCTGGCCGGAGCTGCTTGTGTTAGTGGCATGTATGATTGTGTTAGTGTTAGGAGCTGCTTGAGCTACTTGGTTTTACTTTCGGATGGATGATTGAGCTGCTTGTGTTAGTATCCTTGTACTGCTATGGTTTTATTTTTGGCAGAAAGCATATACTTAGTGCTCATGTTAGTTGTGTTAGTTTTAGTGCTCATGTTTCTGCTCTTGTTTCGGCAGCAAGCATGTGTTAGTCTATATGTCAGTTTAAGTGCTCATGTTAGTCTACATGTTTCGGGAGCAAGAGAGCATTTGGTATATGCATGCAAATGCAATCATAACACAGATTGCTAGGCTATATCAAAATTGTTATGACATATGAGGTTATACCCAGTGCAAATTGGTTATGACATATGAGGTTGCTAGCCTGTTGATTTTCTTTTCATAAGCAGAAATTAACATCAAAATACCTTAGTACCATACTATTTTCTGTTGAGTGCCGGGACCATTTGTCTCGATCACATTTTGATTTGCAGGTGAAGACTATATATGTGAAGAACCTACCAGAGAATGCTTTTAAAGAGAAGATTAAGGAACTGTTTGAAAGACATGGAGAAGTCACAAAAATCGTTTTACCACCTGCTAAGGCTGGGCGTAAGAGGGATTTTGGGTTTGTTCACTTCACTGAAAGATCAAGTGCACTGAAGGCAGTTAAAGGAAGTGAAAAATATGAAATTAAGGGTAATTTTTTCCTTTTCACCATTATCTAATGAAATTTAATGTTGTATTGGTCATGTTTATTTAGGTAATTGTCATATGAAAATCATATGTGAATTACTAAAGTGATTAGGACATTTTAGTCAGTAGTACTATATTATAAGATAACTGTACATAAGAAAATAGTGACTTCCTTGTTTTGGGTCTTGAGGACCATATATTAGTAAAAGTAGGTTGTTAGTGTCTATGGTGAGACTGTAAAAATGCTATCCGAGTCCATGCTATTTGCTGCCTTTTGATGAGTAGAACTGTATGTCATATGTGTTTGTAGTGTCCGTTGGCTCTATTGAGTTGTATAACTTACCGTAAAAGCGTAAGCTTATCGAGTTCTATAATGTTTATTGGATTTGATTGATATATAACTTGCTCCTATGGTCTTGTTTGGTTTTAATTCATCGTAAATTATTCTATATATCGTGCATTATCCGTATATTTTATCCGTTTACGATCCGAGTCCGTCACATATCCGTCCCGTATCCATATCCCGAATAACCCGAATTCGTATCCGTATTCGGTTAGCCCGTATCCGGTTCCGAATCCGGAGAAAAAATACGGGTTAGGATACGGAAAAAGCAATATCCGTCCGTATCCGACCCGTTTTCACCCCTAGTCGTGTGCGAGCACAAGGACGATGAATTTTTGGTTATCGGAGATTGAGAATGGAAGAGCCCTCCCCGTCGTTTCGCGTTGTGTAGGCCTACGAGGCCCAACCTAGCTAAGCGGAAAAACGGTGTCCCTTTCAGCGCCAACGGTATGTGGGCTGGCCGACGCGCCAACACCCCATGAGACGCCCGGCCTGCTACTACATTGGACTGCCCGGCTTTGCCAGCCGTGGTTTTTGTGGCTGCTGCTTTTCGTCCGTGCGGGAGCGCGACAGCGAGGTGCGTTTCCGGGAAAGAAATCACGAGGCCACCCTGCCCTGGGACTAGACCTGGGTCCTGGCTATTGGACCGTGCCCGGTACGTCCTATGCATATGATGCCCTATTGGCAGTTTGGCACACCGAGCCGTCTCTATGCCAAGTAGCAAACTACAAAATTCAACATATTTTACTATATTCAAGCATGGATAGAGCGGAAATTTTGGAATAACTTCAAATTTGATTTATTAAATAGACTTATCGTGAAAACGAGAAATCAGATGGCTAAAATTTCCTCCTTTTATCCGATTAACGAGTGAACTTCTTTTCTTTTGTTTTCTCCTATTAATATGGTAATTTCTTACTTTTTTTTACATCCTAGTATTAAACGTAGGGGCTACTAGCGTCCAATGTATACTTATACTTATAGCGGAGAGAATTGTTGAGCTGCCAGTCACGCCACGTCATGTTCTTCGCAAAAAGGTCCTCCAGAAAATTTGAAATTACGTTTAGATCCTCCAGTCAGTTTTTAATAGAAAGGACCCGGAAAAAAACCGAAATTGCGTTTAAGTCCCTCTGTGGTTTACTTTCAGATCCTCCAAGTGGTTTTTACCAGAATGAACCCCAGAAAAAATAAAATTACGTTTAGGTCCCTTTGCAATTTATGTTCAGCTTATCTTGACGGTTTTTAGAGGAATGGGCCCGAAAAAAACAAAAATACGTCCGCGGTTTTCTCCAAAAAAAACACAGATTCATCGAAGGTTTATAGCAGTCTACAGATTCGTCCACAGGTCCTAGCGACCCATTTTTTAAAAAAACACACACGAAAATCGAATTTACATAAAAAAATGACGCCGTGGTTTCCTCCCAAAAAAACATAGATTCGCCGAAGGTTTATAACAGTCCACAGATTCGCCGACATGTCCTAGCAACCCATCTTTTTAAAAAACACGAAAATCGAAATTACATACAAAATGACGTTTAAATCCCTCTGCAGTTTCCTAAAAAAAATCGCATATTCGCCGACGGCTCGTAGCAGCTTATTTTTTTATATAAAAAAAGAAAATCGAAGTTACGTGTTTTTTCTCAGAAATATCCATCGGACCAAATTTCGCATGGCGCACGCCATGCGATCGAATTTCACAAATTTAGCACGTTGCAGCGTCACGCATCGAAATTTCGTACGACGCAGCGTAGCGCGTAACCCTCTCTAGTTAGTATAGATACAGGAGAAAAAGACTTGGTACAGAAAAAGCAATTAGTATAGATACATGGAAAAAGACTGTACAGAAAAAACACGACGTGAAGTAAACACATGCATGCTCTACATAGATAAGGAAATTAAGTGTTCAGATTTTCGGATTATATATATATATATTACAATTACGTGGGGGCAATATGATGCCCGGGCACCATAATTCAAAATGGATATTTTTTCTATGTATTTACATGCAATTTTTTTTTGAAATTTTTAGGATATTGAGTTTAATCAGTTTACTAACTAGTTCAAATAAATTTCAATTGAAATTCAAATTAGAATTTTCTTTTTTGATGACAGTTTGATTCTAGGTATGCGCTGATTAAGTTATTTAATATAACTATAATATTTATTTCTATATCAATTGGATGCTCCTTTAGGATCACATAATCCCCTCTACTAATCCCAGAAGATTTCCTGGATGGGGAGCACCCCCACGTGTTGGCTCGAGCCGTGAGCCGGGTCGAAAAAATATTTACGTTTAGGTCCTTTTTCAGAAAAAAAAATTACGATTAGGTCCTTTTTCCCGAACAAGAATATATATTACGTTTAGGTCCTTTATACGTTTTTAAAGCTTGCGCTCAGGTCCTTTTCCATAAAATCAAAATTATGTTTAGGTCCTTTTCGGGAAAAGAACTTTTTGATCATTTTCCCCAAAAAAAACATACATTTTTTCCCGTTTTTCTACCATTACGTTTAAGCACTTTTTCCGAAAAAACAAAATTCTCGATTTTCTCGTGTTGAGAGCGGCGCCCGCGGCGTGGCACGCCGCGTATAGATTTCTAGTTAATCGTAGGAGGTGAAAAGATGGCAATTCCCACATTAATCGAAGATAAAGAGAAATGTACAAATTACCGCTAATCGACTCATGCACTCAGCTTTGGGTTTGAGAATCAAATAATAATACAGATATTAAATCTTGAAGTCTTCCCGGTTGCTCGGCGCGTCTAGAGGTGGAAATCAAGCTAAATTCTATTTTTTCGAGCTTTTTTTTGAAATTGACAAATTTGACTCAATATCATTTTATTTATAGTTTGGAAGTATTTTTAGAATCGAGCCAACGAGCCAAGCTGAATCGAGCCAGAGCAAAATCCAATTTCATTCAAAATTGACTCATTTCAATGTGTAACTAATGAACAAGTGTAATTGGAACAATTTTAAACCGAGTCAACGAGCCCATCAATGAGCTTTTTTTTCAGCCCTACGCGTCCATGTCGCTTTCGCGGCGACGTGAACGCGCGCCCTCACTCTGGTCGCGCGGGCGGGCGTCGCCCGTGCGTACGACGGCCACCGCTTTGAGCCACGTCGAGCTTAATTATTTTGCCGTGGTCGGTTTTCGCGTCTGGGCACGCAGCACAGCGGTGAGGTCACTCGCACACGGCCCCGCGACCCGCGTTCGATTCTTCCCCACGTGCACCTGGCCATGGTTTTTTGTTGGTCGATGCATGGCGGCCTCGGTGGCCCACAAGGCTAGCTATGCCTCGGCGTTGTCGCCTTCTTTGCTGTGTTGCTCCTTCGTTGTTTTTGTGGGTTTCGATTCTCTGCGTCACCGGCTTCGCCACGAGGAGGTGCCAGGGTCCGTGGGGCTAGCTGTGCCTCTATGTTATCGCTTGCTTTATCGTGCGAATTCGAGCGTGTCCCCGTTGTTCTTCGCACTGCTCTTTGGTTGCGTCGTTCACCGACGCCACCACGCCGAATCCCACCGTGCCCTAGCCCAAATCCGTCACCAACCTTGGTGGCGTCGTCGAGGTCGGAACCCACCGCAGCTCTTCCTGAACCCCGAGGCACGATCGCCTCTCCCCCGCCTACTGATTCGGTGATCGTTCTTCGCAGGATCGAATAGGTAGGTAAAATCCCCCTTCCCCTTCCTCGCTTTTACGAGTTTTCTTGGTTTTTCGATGCCTTTGGGGGCTACTGTGCTGGTTTTTTTACTTTTGATGTGCTTTGCTAAACAACTGCGATTTGAGGACAGATTCTTGGTGGATTAGGAGGTCTGAGGGTTTCAAGTTGCGTTCATGGAGTAGTCTTTGATGGGGTTCACTGGAATGCCCTGCACTTAACTGTTTATTTTGTTTCTTGATTTTTGTTGGTTTGATGTTGGCGAGGGACGGGAGCGGTATCAGTAATGACGGTGGCGGTGGCGGATGGCTACGGACTATGGATGTTCCACAGCGGGGTCGTCATGCGGATGTTCCACGGCGACGTGTCCCTCCGCGGGTGGTTCCCGATGAAGCAAGGGGCGAGGTGAACTCGCCGTTCCCCAACAATGACATCCACATCAGTCGCCTCTCACCGTCGAACAGAAGGTGCCGCCCCTCTCCATCTTGTACACTGTTGCGCCCTTCTCCGTGCGATGCAAGTTCCAGGCCAAGCCGCTCCCTCCGCCTAATAGCCTCCACCACCTATACCTCGCTTGATTCAACGACTACGAGGTTCCCCCCACAAATTTTTAGTAGTTGCTGATGTTTTCGGTTTCACATAAGTGCAATTAGGATACCCATTCGAAATCGAAGCAAAATAGGTGGATTACTGCATCTACTTGACATATACTATTAGCTCTATTAGTAAATTGTGCAGTGTTTACTTCTCAACCAATATTTTTCTTTGAAGTTTCTGTTCCTTTAGAGTTCGTAATTGTGCCTACAAGTAGAGACAGTAATGGAACACAGGGAATTATTACTTCCGCATGATCTACGCCCACATGCATGTCATTACAGAAATCGAAATATGTACATATTGCTTCATATAACATGATCCATGCTTACTGATGAAGAGTTCTTGTTCCAACTTCAGTGTATACTGTTTTGTGCTCTTGACCTTTGCCAGACTGCTGGAAGCACCCAGTAAAACTAGCAACTGAGTAATGTTTTTCCTCTTGATTGCAATTATGATAGTTATGTCGCTGGTCTCAGCTGTTCACTCCTACGTAATAGCCATTATAGAGGTCAAAGAAAACTAAAATGTTTTAATTCTTTATCAAAATTCCTACTCTCAGAAGAACATAAATTACAAAGTTGTTTGATGCATAATCATGCATAAGAAAAGGCCATAAAGAATTTACGCATGCATGCTTGTGGAAGGAAATTGTTCAGCGATTTTATGCGACTATGTTACTGTTTTCCATTGTCTGCATGTAAATTATGTTAGGTCGAGGATGCCGACTAGAGGAGGGTGAATAGGCGGCTTTTAAAAAATTCCTCGTTAATTTCTACAAAGCAATTCACCCCTAATTATCCTAATACCAAAACCTTAACAAATATTAATGCGGAATCAATAAACTAAGGTTTTGACAATTAAAGCCTAAATCAACTAGGCTCACTATGTGCACTAACTAATTATATCTCTAACAATAATTGCAATTCTAAAGACAAGCAATCAATCAATTTAATTCTATGAATATAAATTGATTGAATATAAATAATGAAAACAATGCAAGCACAAGAGACACAATACTTTTTACCGTGGTGTTCGGAGACTTGCCGGTCTCCTCTAGTCCACGTTAAGGTTAGCCCAAACGAATTGGAACGGCTCCACGAATTGAGCACCCACCTCGAATCCACTAGTGGTAGCTCCTTTTTCCTCTCGGGTAGGCGAGCTCCAACCTTCACAAACTTTGCCGGGGCTTCTCACAACCTCCGTTGAGAGCTCCCGCGCAAGACGTCGTCGCACGCCGTCTAGGTGTCGGCAAACACCAAGAGTAACAAATCAAGCCCTTCCGCTTGAACTTCACCTAGTGCAACACATGCACTTCCGGTGACCTCCTAAGTGCAACACATGCACTATGATCCTCCTCAAGTGCAACACATGCACTAGGATCCTCCTCAAGTGCAACACATGCACAAGAGGCTCTCAATCCACTTCCTAATTGCAACACATGCAATTAGGGCTTGCAATTAGGGCTCACTCTTAGATCAAGAAGCAAATGGAAGAGGGCAACACATGCACTCAACTCTTACAAACACCCAAATGCTCTAGCAACAGCAACAACTACTGCCCTTGCTCCTCAAGGCCTCCTTTTATAGCCTCCAAGCCAAAACTAGCCGTTGGGGACGAATTGAGCAGAATTCCAGCAAACCCAGTGCTACCGCCCTACTAGCCCCGGTAGCATCGGCCTCCTCGCCAACGGCTACAAAACTAGCCGTTGCAGGAAATTCGGTAGCATCGGCCAACTGGGAGCGGTGCTACCGCTCAGGCGGTAGCACCGGCCTTCACCTCGGTAGCACCGGACCCAAGCTGAACACAAAAACACCTCCTCTGGATTTTTCACACCGGCCAGAGGAGCGGTAGCACCGGACCTCCGGTGCTACCGGCCTACCATAGGCGGTAGCACCGGACCGCCAATCCGCCCAAAAACATTCCTCTCTAGAATTTCCACACCGGCCACCTCCGGTGCTACCGGGCTACCATGGGCGGTAGCACTGGACCGACCTGCAGTACATGCTCCCATAAGCGGTACTACCGACCAGGCGGTGCTATCGGCCCTACATGGGCGGTACGACCGGCCATAAGGAGAAAATACGGTTTTTGACAAAAACTTTTCTCCAAACCATTAAAGATTTATTCTTTGAGCTATGCGAGGATTAACACATGATCACAACATTATGCAAAACACATTTGCACATGTTAATCACATACTCCAAAGAATCTCATTAAGCACAACTTATTTGCAAAACATATTTGCCAATAAACCAAGAACTTATGAGATCAATCCTCTTAGCCATGTGATGATCAACACATGATCAAGTCAATTTGCAAAACACATTTGCAAATCCTATTCACATGCTCTAGGATCGAAACCCATAATCTCAAGTTCATTTGCAAAACACATTTACAAATAACAACTCCAACTTATTTGCAAAATACATTCGCAAATAAACCACGAACCTATAAAATCAATCCTCTTAGCCATGTAAGGATCAACACATGATCTCGACACTTTGCAAAACACATTTGCAAATGCCAACACATGCTCTAGGATCGAACCTCATAACTTCCAGCTTATTTGCAAAACACATTTGCAAATAACAAGTCAACACTTTGCAAAAACACATTTTGCAACTAAACCAAGCTTAGCCTTGTGATGATCAACACATGACCCAATCACAAGCTAAAACACCAAAGCATGAGCTCTCTATTTGCAACACATGCAAATCTCTAGCACCATGCAAACAACCACAACAAATTCAAGTGCATGAGCTCTCTATTTGCAACACATGCAAAACTTAGCTCCAAGCAAAAACCAAATCAAATAAGATTCAATTAAGATGCAAGCATGAGCACCCTTATTTGCAACACATGCAAATACTTAGCTCATACAAAATCCAATGCACAAGCTTCACCCATTTGCAACACATGACAAATGGTTAGCTTCATGCAAACACCAAACAAGAGAGTGAGCTAGAGTGAACCGGATTGAGTTCATCAACACATGATGAAGCTCAAGCTAAAAGACTCAACCCCTCTTAATAGTACGACGATCTAAACTAGACTCTTTAGACTATCTAGTTATACCTTTGCCGCACGCGATCCACTTGGAGCTTTTATGATTTCCAATCATCTTTTCTCCGGGATCAAATCTTCTTCTTCTTGTTCACCAACACATGATGAACCTTCTCTAGCCCTTCTCTTTACTTTGGAATCACCTCTTGAAGCTCATGGACACATGATGACTTCTTCTTCTTCCCGATTCTTTATCATCTTGGACTCAACCTACTTCACAACTCATCGAAGATGTTAGTCCAACAAACACGGTTGTCTCAATCATCACCGCACTCCATTAACACATAATGGATGCCACCAAAATTGATTGAGCACAACCCAAATCGATTTGAAAGATTAATTGTGTCTTGAGTACTTTGATGCAACTAATGCTTCATTATACTCAAGAACTTTTCGCTTGTCTTTAATCAACAAGGAACACCATCAACACATGATGAAATGTCCTTTTATTGATTGAAAGACAATCGAACTCAATTTAAATTTCATTTAAATTGATATGAGTATATATATAACTACACAAGTTTCATATACTCAAATGATTGTTTCAAAGTCTTGATCCTTTATATGTTATTTAGCAATAAGACATGGATCAATACTATTGAAACAACAAGTTAAATTATAAACTCCCCCTAGATGTGTGCATTCATGTAGTATATGAATTAGGAACATAATGCACATATTTGGACTAAAGCAATAGAAGAGTTCATACTTTAACTTGAATCCTAAGTATGCATTAAGTCAATAGAGTGAATACAAGTGCATACCTTAAGTTTTTCATTTTCCATCCAAATATGAGACTAATAAGAATAAGGCTTAATTAAATATGTTAGTCTCATAATGATTAGATTTATCATTAAACAATGATTAAACATTAATATTAAACCAATCACCAAAACTAATGGAGCTTGAACTTACAAATTGCCTTCTGAAGAATGCCAGTTTTGTCCGATTTTTCTCTTCCACGCATAATTGATATATTGTTAGTTTCTCTTGAGTTCATAGCTTCGAAATTAACTCCTTTTGGTTTACTTCTGTTTCACCTTTTTTAGTATTATGTAGGGGACTTTTCTGATTTTCTTAGTTTGTGATTTCACTGGTTATGTGTTTACGGGTAGTGTTAATTAGAGGGAACCTTACAGAACTGTATGGGATCTGAAAAGCAATGATCGAGAGCAGCATAAATGCTTAGTCGGATTGACCTGGACTCAGGAATCGGGTAGAAACTGGATTTTGTATCCCCAAATGTGTGAATGTAATTTTCTCTGAGTCATGGGAATTCTAACCATTCTTTCAAAATCAAGATGCTTTACAACACGAACGAATTATCCAACTGCGTCCAGATTGCATGACTCTATTTGTAGATTAGCGTTCTTTGGCTGTTATTATCATCATTGCATAGTGTCGGCTGGACTAATGTAGATCTCCTTTTGTAGGATGCCGATGCAGTGACCGTTGAAGCTTTTTTTAACAGAGCTTTGTTTCTGGTCACAACCAGCAACCACGAAATTCTAGACTTACAGTACAAGGTTTGTTGGTGTTGAAACAATTGAACAGTTATTTTGGTTATTTTAAAAACAAACGGTTTACTTCATCTTTCTGTTTTGTATTGTTTCAAGGTCTGTTATACAACAATTTTGGATCTAAAACGAAGATTCCTGGAAGCTGTACTTCTATATTATGGTATCTCTCGGATTAAACAATGCCAAATTGGAGATGAGTAAGGCTTTATCCATTCAGTTTCATATTTTCCCCTTTTCCAATCTGTTTGTCGGCTATTCTTACCTCTTAAAAAATCTGTCTTGTATGGTCATATGTTGTCTTGCTAGTGAGATGATGCCTATTTTCTATCTCTATACCCTTCTTGCAATATTTCAAGATTTCATACACTGCATGCACTTTAGTTGCCCTACTTGCTAGCCATATTTTATATATTACATGTTGGTTATGTGCGATTCATTAAGCAGGTTGTACCTGCAGCTGATGCTACTTTCTTATTTTCTTCTAAAAAACCTTATGGAATATTCTTTGCACAAAATCTTAGAGAGATCAATGAAAATGCTCTAGAGTGCTGCTGTCACGTGCACAATATTGGCTGCTGCTGGTTCACAACGCACTCGTGTTCTTGCTACATTGTACAAGGTTGCTTACTGATTAAAAGTTCTTGTTCCAACTGCAACTTATACTGTTCTATGGTCTTGACCTTTACCAAACTTGCTGAAAGCATCCAGTAAAACTAGCAACTGAGTAATGTTGTTCCTCTTGATTGCAATTATGATAATTATGTTAGTGGTCTCAGCTGTTCACTCCTACGTAATTGCCATTATAAAGGTCAAAGAAAACTGAAATGTTTTAATTCTTTATACAAAATAGTTACTCTCAGAAGAACATAAATTACAGAGCTGTTTGATGCATAATAATGCAGAAGAAAATGCCATAAAGATTTATGCATTCATGCTTGTGGAAGGAAATTGTCCAGCGGATTTATGCGTCAATGTTATACTTCCCATCACCTGCATGTAAATTGCCTTCTAAAGAATGCCAGTTTACATGTTGTACGGTTATAGTTTGTGACACAGATTGGACAAGAGGCTATGCAATAATCTTTACCCTCATATACTAACACAGATTTTCAATGTTTATATTTCACCTTTCTTCTAAAAGAATTCATTATAATATATTCTGAATTAGACAACTGGATTTGATCTCTTAGCAAGTGTATGCTCTCCATATACGATATCTTATTTAATTAGGTCGTTTTTTTGAGGCCATAGGCTAAAAATTCCACTAAATTTAAGGTAAGGTTCAGTTGCTTTAACAAAGTATTAATAACATTGTCGTGACCATTCTACTTGAGAATCTATTCTAGGTTTCAAATTGCTACCATCCAATGGTCAGCTTGAATAGAAGTACCAGATCATTAAGCCCGGGATTTGTGTCGATGTGAAGCCTGCCACTTGTTTTCAAGTTAGTCTTCATACTATCCACATCTCATATTTTTATGCAGCTGCTCATATCTATTCGTAGTGATATTCTTCCATGTCTTCTGTTTTGGTGAGCAAAGTAGGCGCAGATTCAAACTTTTGGTTATTGACATTTTCTTGGTATAAAAATGTTTGCTATAAAAAGGAGACCTACTTGGTCTAACAGCTTAAAATGTTTGACAAATGAAATCTATATAGATTTGACTTAGCTTCAGAATCTTAAATTTTTTTAGTGCTTGTGTCTGCGCAAACACATAACGCTTTTAACTTTTTCTTTATATAGAAATCTTTTACGATTGCCACACAAGAAAAAAGAACAAAAGAGAAACCTGTTCACCATAACCTGCAAGTAATATTGCTGCTAGGATTTCTGACTGTGCTTAATTTCACTTGTTGTCGTGGCTGTGTAGCCTGCTGAATGTTGTTTCACCTGTGCGTATTGGAGTTGTAGTCAAAACAAAGTGAAGGATACTCTACACGACGATGTGGATGAACCCAACTATAGGTTAATCGTCAGAGTGCCTGGTATAGAATAAAAGGTCAGATCTCTGACACATTCTTACAAAAAAAACTTGTACTAAACATGCTACTTAGCAAATTCAGTCCATTTCTCTTGCTCTCAATTGCTATTAATCATAATCCTAACATAGGATTGCTCTTCTTATTCCATTTTCACGATTGTCCAAAACAAATTCTTCATGCCATAAGCAACGGGGCAAACGTGTGCCTCCGTTATCTGTGGGCAAGCAAATTTATTGGGTTTGAGTTTTTTTTTTCTGTTGTGCTAACTTTTTTATTATTTAGATGGTGAGATGATCCATGTTGCAGAAGCATTCATCGAGAAGAACTACCATCCCACTGTTATTTGCCGAGGTAAAGTTTTCTCAATGCTCAGGACCTAACAATATTGTATTCAGACTTGATTTTTTTTCCTTTATTGATTTTTATCTGTTCTGAAGCTTTTATTGTCTCTCATTTTTAGCATACAACAAAGCTCTTGATGATGCTATAGCTGTCCATGACAAGATAGCAATGGCTATTGATGTGAATGACCGTAAGTTTACGTCCAGCTTATTACAAACATTATATAGTTTGTTCTTCTAGAGAATTGGTTGTTTTTTACATAGATCATGCTCTGTTTTGGTAAACTGACACCACTGAGATTTACCATGATGTAGTTGGGACAATGCTAGGGCTGGTGAAGAATTCCATTGGTACAAAATTCACTGGTCAGTTCGGTGACCTTATTGCTGTAAGTACCTTTCTTCTATGTAAAAGTTGACTACCAGCTAAATTCACTTTTTATGAGTTTAATTTATAGATTATCTGATATTTTGTCTTGCTGCACTCAAGATCTTGCTATAGATGCTACTGCAACATCAGCTGTTAACCTAGGTCAAGATATGCGTGAAGTTGATATCAAGAAATACTTCGTATATTAAACGCCGAAGATTTCCCTGCTAAGTTTGTAGATTCTTCAAAATTTATGAGAATTGTCCTAAGAGCGTGCTTGAGCTACCAAAAAAAAAAAAAGATCGTAGTAGAGCTTTCACGATTTTTAGAAATTATGACAATTTGGTTCCTTTTTTTAGGTGTTTTCGAATAAGATTTTCTTTCTCTGTTAGAAATTTCCTTTCTCTCTTAGAATCTGAATTCTTTTTGCGCCGCGTCCACACATCTAGTCATCATGAACTTAGTAAGCACGTTAGCCTTTAAAGTTCTGGCAATTGCAACGTTATAGCTTTATTTCTGGATACTACTTCCCTATTCAGAGACATTCAGGTTGAACTCTATATTGATTACTTTCCTAACCATACTTCCCTATTTCGTTTTTTTAATAATGTATTGTGTTTTCATTCCGCATTGCGTGTATGCATGATCCGACCTGCATGCATGCAAGCCGTGTTTCTTTTCTAGCTCCATATTCCAACACTTTTTCATTGCAGGTTGCCAGTCTAAGCATAGATGAAATCATTAAGGGAAATCGGACAGTCAATATTTTCTCTTTTTCTTCAAGATTAACGTGTGTATTTCTAGTTTTTTTTTCCGATTAATACCGGAATTTATCGTTTTTTATGTGCTAGATTGACGTGAGGCTCCTATGGGAGTTTTCAATTAGTAAAGATAAAGATGGATATATTTTCACACAGGAGACAAATGGTCATGTAATACTACTTTTATTATACTCCATGGATTTTTCGGCCAGAGAGCACCCCTCATGTCCTCTCTCCATGAAAGCTCCTAAAAAAATGCGTAATTGCGTTAAGGTCCTTTCACCGGTTGAGGTAAATTTTTTTTATTTAATTGAGCTATCAAATAGCGTTATAAATTTTTGAAACTTTTGTATAAGGGTCCTCAGAGCATTCCTAAGCTACCATAGAAAATTGGAGTCATTATCAAACTTTTACAATGTTTCAAAATTCCGACAATGCTAATAATGCATTCATATCAACTCCACTGATTTAATTGAGATAATAAATCGTGTTGAAATTTTTTGAAACTTTTTTATAAGGGTCTTGAGAACATTCATAAGCTACCATAAAAAAATAGACCATGATTAAACTTGTGAAATGTTTAGAAATTCTGAATCCATTTAAATTTCGCTATTTTTGGTTTTCCAGAGCCATCAACCGAATTTGATTTTTCAAACTTTTTGAGAAGGGTTCTGCAAGCATGCCTAAGCTACCATAAAAATTTCAGATTATGATCAAACTTGTGCAATTTTAAAAAATCTGATAATGGTGCTAATGCATTGAAAACAACTTCACTGATTTAATTGAGCTGTTAAAGCATGTTGGAAAATTTTGAAACTTTCTGAGGAGGATCCTGAGAGCATGCCTAAGTTACCATAAAAATTTCAAAGCATGATCAAACTTGTGCAATTTTTAAGAATTCTAACAATACTACTAATGCGTTTAAATTTCACTGATCACCAAAAAAAATCACCCTCGCACCATGTCGCGGTGCAAGTAAGCGGCGTGCCGCCGCGCATATTCATCTAGTACAGTATATTATATACCAAATTGTTGGCGTCAAAAACTTGAAGTAGGGTTTCTGACAACAGCACACCAGACGAACCCCTGGTTCAGAGCGTGCCAGTCGATTTGACCTGTAATCGACAAGGTAAAAATATGAAATTCACTCAAAACCGATCGTGGCGATCAATCGGCTTAGACTCAATCAGCTTAAAGCCGATTAAATCGAGGTAACAAGGTAAGTATAATTAGCCGATTAAGGCTAATCAGAGGATAAAGGCAGAACGATTCTGAAGAAGGCGATGCGCAACAAAATCAGAATAAATCGAACCTGGGGTGTAATTTGAAGAAGATCAACAATCAGCGATGCGCAACTTTATTGATCGAAATCGAATTACAAAGACTAAATTATAAGAACTACTCCTAGTCGACAGGAAAAAGTAATGTAGATTGGTGTGTTTGATTGTGTTGTTTTTGCAGCTTGCTTCAGCCCTTCTTTTATACCCGTCGGCCGATCGTGTCATTTTACAATACGTTTCAAGGCTTGATCCGTATCGGCCTTATCACGGACAGTTTTTTCTTCAAAAATTTTGCTGTTATCAAATATCTTCAAATCTTTCTGGTTCATCTGTTGACTTTCGCATGTTTGATTTTCTTGCCGATTTTGACTAAACTTGCCAAATTCTGGTGTAAACACGAATGCACGCAAGGCTCGCGCATTGTCATCAGACTCACCACACGCAGATATGCTTTTCTCTACAGAGAAGAGTGAACAGCAATGCAAGCATGAAGATACTACTCTGCTACCATCCGTTGTTCATTGACGAAACCTTCAGAGCAATATCTATTTTGCACGTGACTAGACTGGAGGCCATGCATAAACTATAGGAGGTTTCAGTCGCGCCAGCCTGGATCGCCTAAGCAAGAAAACATCCTTTAACTAGCCGATTTCAGGACCAATCAGAACACGTACGTACTCCTAATACCGTTGTTAGGGTTCTTTAATTCTAATCCAATCCACAGCGATGAGGATTGCTAGGGGGATGGATTGTGCCAAAATTAGATCTGGCTTGCATATGGTTGTCCATGAGAAAATATCTGAACTCAAACCAATTTGCCGCTCTTAATTAATCGCACTGTCTTTTACTCATTACAGTCGCTGCGGGGTCTGCAGGCATAACAAGCCAACAGTTTTTATCAAGAGCGTAGAATCATTTATTTATCCTTCTCAGTAAGAACTAAGAAGAACGTTATCCATTTTTTTTGTCTCTAGGTGTCCTGCAGCTTAATTGCTGAATACCAATTCAATGATCCACATTGCAATCACAAATCACCAAGCTCAGCTGGTCAGACAACTACGGTCACCACAAATACTATGACATCAGAAGGATATATTGATCAGCTTCATCATAAAGTATCAGTATCAGTATCATGTGATCTGTTTCTCTCTCTGTTTTAAGCCTCTTTTATGTCACTGCAGCGACTTATCCACTGCTCATTGTAAAAACTTTTATTATTTCCTCTCTCTCTCTCTCTTAAATAAAAACAGAGCTCATGCTGATCTTAAAAAAAATTATCATCGATGAACGAAGAAGCTTAAGTACCGACAAGCAGCCACAACCGATCTGCTACCTACTGCACATTGTACTAGTTCAAGTCTGCAACAGCAATGCCTTTTATTTATGCGTCACAGCTAGCAAATTGAGTACGCAGCCAAATTTTTTTGTTTCTCTTCACCGCATTTGATTTTTCCCCCCTGCTCGTCTATAGGTTTGTTAGGGTGTCACACATAACACCTAATCTGCATCATTTACATGCGCTTCTTTCTTACGACTCGTTTCATTTTCGTGGCTCGCTGATCGCAAGACTTTTTTCTAAAGTGAAGATCATCACATAAAGCTCGCGTTCAACATGCACACGGCCAATGGTTGTTGTCCTGCCGTTTGCTCTCCTTTCTCGTGCTTGAAAACTGAAATATAGTATGCAAACAAGCAGGAAATTCTTCGCTTCAGGACAAAGAAATATGTAAAGTCTACAAAAAGGAAAAAGAGGCAGCATCTCCAGTAATATAACTAAGAAAAAATGTGATAAGAGTATTGTCTCTTCGTACGAGGAAAAATTTAGCTGATCACAGCTAGTATTGTCTATTTGTATAAGGAAAATTTTAGCTGATAACACCTTCACACAAAGCACAAAATGAGATTGAAGTAACTGATGGTGACGCGGCGAGGGGAGGAGCGCGGCAGTTGGGGGCTCTCGAAGGTGGTAGAGTCGCCTCTCGACTCCCGAGTCGCCCTGTGGGAGCGGCTCAGGAGGCCAGCCTCAGTTTTTGCTGTTGCCGCATCGAAATCCAGCTGAATAACAATTGATCTTTTTACCATAATTGAATTTGGTCGAACGTCTGTACCGATACCTATTTTATTGATGATTTTTGGAGGAGATTAAATTGACTACTAATCAACGAACTAAATTGTTTGCACTCTACAACCATCTGTGTGTGTGTAAAGTTAGATCTACAAGATTAGCCATTCCTTGTACCTAATACGAGCGAATCTACAACGCAACAATTTGATTACTGAACTACTACTGCTATATTACCGGTGCTAGAAGAAGCCATCACATCACAAAATTTTCTACCTGATCCAAAAGCTTAAACTAATTTGCTCACTCACACAGCCACACTACAGACATTCTTCTTCTACCTACCCTAAACATGCTACTACTATTTACAATCTACACAAGGCAACTTAGAACATCATCTTGCGGTCCAATCTCGATCCAACGGCGGAAACCAACGCGGAGGTCTTCTCCTGGAGCACGCGCACCACGTCCGCCATGGACGGCCTGAGCCCGGGGCAGTCGCTGACGCACTGCATGGCGAGCTCCGCCATGACGGCCGCTTCTGCGCCGTCGTGTTCGCCTCCCAGCCTCCAGTCCACCACGTCGGCTACCTTCCCCTCGCTGGCCGTGGGCCCCACCTCCGCGGTGAGACGGCGACCGGTCTCACGGCAGACGGCCTCCCTTCCGGTCACGAGCTCGAGTAGCAGCACGCCGAAGCTGTACACGTCGCTCTTCTTGGTGGCCACGCCGGAGCGGAGGAGGTGAGGGTCGACGTAGCCCGGGGAGCCCATGATGGCGCGCGCCGACGGTCTGCCCCCCACCGCGGCCGAGAAGCCGACGTGCGCGAAGCCGAAGTCGCAGAGCTTGGCGTCCAGGTTGGCATCGAGGAGGACGTTGGACGCCTTGATGTCCCCGTGGATGACTGCCGGGCGGCGGCTCTCGTGGAGATACTCCAGCGCCATCGCCACCTGGAAAGCAATCGCCACGCGCCGCGCCCATGGCACCGCGGCCACGTCGACGTCCTCGCCGCCGTGGAGCCTTTCGTGTAGGTCACCGTTCGGCACGTACTCGAACACCAGCACACCTTCATCTGTGCAAAGACGCAAGAAACGTTAATAATTGGTTGATTAATTATGGCTAGTCCCAGTCAGTCTAATTACTACAGATTTGAGTGAACAGTCTGGTTTGATTCGATGGGTACCTCGTTCGTCGCAGTAGCCAAGGAGGCGGACGATGTGCGGGTGGCGGAGGGAGAGGAGCACGTCGAGCTCCTGACGGAAGGCGCGTTGGAGGCGCTCGCTGCTGCAGTGGACCTTGACGGCGCCGAGGCGGGAGGAGGACAGCGAGGCGAGGTACACCGTGCTGAACCCGCCGTGCCCGATCACCCGGGATGAAAATCCCCCCGTGACGGACTCCACCTCCGCCCACGCGAGCTGCCTCGCCGCTGCGGCACCGTTCTTGCTGCCGCTGTCCTCCTGCACGGCGCCCGCCGGGTCCGCCGCCACCCGCCAACTGGCCGCGCCTGCCTCCCCCCGCTTCTTCCTGACGTCGCCGCCGCACTGGCGGACGAGCGCGAAGAGGCCGCACCCGTGGAACATTGTGCGCACACAACAGACACGAGCTGGAGATCTGCGAGCTCCCTCCGAAGGCTAGCTGCAGCAATGGCGAAAAGGAGAAGGGCCGTAGGGTACAAGTGAGTCGAGGAGTGCGAGTGGAGGGATCGATAATAAGTTCTCCCTTTCTCTCTGGCCTTGTTGCTGTCGTTGCTACGTTTTTGGCTCTGCCTCTGTATAAGCTGGGGACAGGTTGGACAGAGGATGCAGATCAAAGAATGGCAATGGCTGCTGGCTCACTGGCTCCTTTGCATGCTACAAGTCAAATGCATAGTCGTGTATATATATATGTCAAGGCGGTAGCTAGCTTGTGGCTGCTTTCTTTGCATCTTGTGTTCTTTCTTCTTGTTAGAGTGGACAACAACCAATCATCGCGCGAAAAGAACGGAAATTCTTTCAGAGGGTGATCAGTGAGGACGTCATCAGCATTTCTCTCTTTTGTTTTATATATCGTTTTTCTTTTTATTTTCTGAGCCGATCATGAAACGTGCTCTTGACCATGCTTGAGAATTTGAGATGATTATTAAATGACGACCGTTCTAAAGTATTGCGTGGTTAGAATGATGAGAAATGCAGCTTGGGTACTTTATTATGCGATGTTCTTTTCCCTTGGGAAGGAAGACTAAACATGTTTCCAGCCAATTGCACTGGACGGAACTCTGCTTTTGACTCATTTCTCTCGGAGTCTCGGTCGCTAAAGATTAGGATTCAAAAAATCAGTCAGGTTACCAAAAATATTAACAAAGCTTTGCTCAGGTTCTCTTGGCTAGTTGCCTCTTTCGAATCATGCTAGAGTAAAATGTCGGTAATTGAAAATCACAGTTGCTTTGCAAGCAACCCTGGCAAGAAATTCTGGATTAGGAGTGATTACGTACTATTTGATATTGTTAAAGCACACCTTGCAGATCACATCATAATTACGAGTACTGTATATGTTCAGATCGCATTCCCTTGGTTTTCGTCCATTGTTCTCAGTTCTTATGAGATGAGGTTGGGAGAATTCAGTCAGTCATGTAGAGGGTCACCAAGGATATCAACGTAGCACAAATGCTCCCCGTTTTTTTGTTTTTTTTTACAGTGCTAAAATGCTGATCTTGTAAAATCTAATGCACAGGTACAGTCCTGCGAATGTTGACAGTGCAAGCGCGGCATCAGTGTTTGACTTTTGGGCCGATCGAACTGATCCGGTAGAATGTCACTTCCCTGGTATACTTCCGGCTCCGATAGAAGCCACCATGATTTCGTAGTATCAACTATCAAGAGGCTTGCCCTTGGCGAGAACTACTACTGTACTAGCAACTAACACACACACCCCAATCCCAAGCTGAGATGGTTAAACCGATCGGGCCGGCGACAAGCGCCACCTACTACGTACAGACACGCACGCGCCTTTCCAACGCACGCGTGCTACATAAGCAACCGGCGTTGCTGTTCACGAGGGACGGTAAGATTCCTCCGGCCGGCCGGACCCCGGGGCCAAGCACAGAAGCAGAGGCTAGCGACTGTCTACCACAAGCCCAGTGCGACAGTGTCCTCCCGGCTTGTGTTACGCGCGTGCACATCTTCAGTGTGCATGCACGGTTCTGCCTCGCATCTGCAGCGTGCAACGGAGAACATGCATGCCCATAATAAGAAATCAAACCACACAGTCCACAAGGTCAGACAGAAGCCGTCGCATGGTGATACGCGCCTTCATCACGAACACGGCAAGCACCTGCGCGCGCATGCACGCGCTTGCGAATTGCGATCGATGTTGACTCACCTAACGGAGCGCTGCTCCCCTGCCAATACTACAACGCAACGCGCAGCTCGTGCGCCAAATCTGATCTAATCACTGCTGGTCGTTGCGCTCTATCCGTTCCATCCAAAACACGTTATCAAGCGCTCAAAAACATCGCGGGCGATCGGGTGGGTGAGGAGACAGAGCACAGGGCATCAGCATCATCGGCGCGTGAGGCGTCTGTAGACTGCACACTACACGCGCACCGGCACCTGTACCGCCGTTCCGGCGACACAGGCTCGGTTGGTCGGAAGCTCCGTGCTGTGAGTGAGTACAGAGGGGAGCTCCGGAGTCGAGGTCGACCTGAACATCGCAACGACTTTGGTTGGGACGCGACGTGCAATGCAGAGATCGATCGAGCCCTGCAAGAAAGCTTTTAAGTCAGATTCGAAATCATGTTCCAGGTTTAGATCGTTTGTGCCCGAACCAGCAAGCAGAGGCAGAGATGCGAGTCGTTCTCGCACCGATCGTCGCAGAATAACAAGTTCTTGTTTCAGTTCTGCCGGTTTTGATACGACCTACTACTGTATTCGGGGTTGGGATTCAGAGTTCCGGCTGTAGGCACAAGATTTGCTACAGTGCCGTGTTGATCACATCTTGCACACGAGCTTTCCGCATACTAGTACTACTGTGCGTGGTAGACTGGTAATGGTACTACTGCATGAAATAGCCTGGATGTCGAATTCATTGCAAGTTCGTGCGAACTTTACCGTGCATGCTGTTTAATTATCAAACGTACGCGGGAAATAATGATTCCACAGAAAGGAGCGGTAGCTAGTAGCAGGATTCGCATTATCTAGGCTGATTATCGCGATAATAGGTTGCATCCAGCCAGCTCGACATTTCATAACATTTCATATTGGCGGGTAAATCAGTCAAATTTAAATTTAAATTCAAAAAATACACAAAAAATTATCCAAAACCTCTCTAAAATTAGTACTAACAGGGTTTTAGAATCTGGGATAAAAATTAGTTGAAAAATTGATTTTGTGGGGAGTTTTGAGCCAAACCCGAATATATATAAAATAGAAAAGGAAATGAAAATGAAAATACAAAGTAATGGGTTGAAGCCTCTGCCCATCCGGTCCATGAACTAAGGCATATATTAAAGGTCTTGAAACCCTCATTCTAACAGCCCCAACTGCCGTTCCAACACCCCCACTCCACTCCCCGAGCTGCTCCACGCCGTCTCCGACAAGATTTGGTGCTTACCGATCAGTCCTTGATAATCGCTTGGTAAGCATCTATTTTTGCTCCGTGATCTTGATTTTCGCTAGAGTTTGGTTTCCTACTGTGCAGATTTGAAATCGGTCGTGATTTAGCGATTTTCATTTGATATTCTTCGATAATCGCTCGATATGCTTTGATAATCTCTACCAACAACCGGAGATGGAGAACACCTGCGGCTATGTCGATTTTCGACTTGAATTGGGCGATATTTTAGTGAAATCGATCGATAATCGGCTAAAGCCGAGTGGTAATCCACAGTTGTGTTGGGTTGTGAGGTTAGATTATGTGGAGGTTGACAAGTTTGGAACTAGCTAAGTATGTGTGTTCCTGTTATGATGTTAGATAAATATGTTTAGTTGGCTGGCAAAAAATTCTTGTTGTGATGTAGTATGTGGAGGTTGCTTGTTGTGATGTTAATATGTTTGGTTGCCTGGTAATAATTATTTTTTTGTTAAATGAAGTAAACCTAGGATGTTTAGGTAGATGGGTTTTGCTTGTGACATCGGATGCTTGTTCATTTTTTGTTAGATATAGTAAACCTAGGATGCTTGTGACAAAAAATTGCTTCTGACACGATGTGCACTTATTTTCTTTTTGTAATGTAAACTACACGCATGATGACTTCTTGTTGTTATGTATTAGCAAATGGCAAACCTGGGTGACATTGTGTGGGAGCATGGCGATAAGATAGGGACTGAATTTCGATACAAGTACTGTCACTAAGAGAGAGAAAAGAGGCAGTTCAACCCGATTGAAGCACTACTTGACAGGGCGCGGTACGAATGTCGTCTATTGCAGTTAAATTCCTAAGGATGTTCGCCAGTACTTTCAACACGACCTAGATAGGATTAAGGATAAGAGGAAGGGAATGAGAGACGAGAAGCTCAGAATACACATGAGATGTTGATGAGGAGGAGCAACTCGAGAATGCCATGGCTGCCTCGAGGATGAAGGAAGAATTTATCTGTCGGTCAGGTGGCAAGTATGAGCACGGTGGTGGTAGTGGCACCTCTAAGGGGGCTAGAGGAGGGGGCGACGATGTGTTCCCGAGGATATTTCGGAGTTCCTTGCAACGGGAAAGACCAGCCGTGGGAAATTACAACCTTGGTACAGCCCATGGCCCTGTGCAAATAAGGATTGACACTAGGAAGTGGACACAGAAGAAGAGGAATGCGAAGCAGGCGATTTGCTTGGCTTGGGCCAAATTTTTTCACACGGCTAGTGTCACGGGGACGAAAGCAGATAACCTCTACTTTGTTACCGCCATTAGGGAAACTCAAAAATAAGGTAACTGAACTTTTAAATTTTCGTCCAGTAATACACCGATTAATAGATCGTATTTTCATCCTATATTTTATTTGCAGGCGAGGGTGTCCCGTCTCCGACTGGAAGAGACATAGGCATCAAATATTTAGATGCCAACGAAGCGAACATACGGGAGAAGCTGGCAAGGTTCAAACTGGATTGCTCTACGTACGTCGTAACAATCATGTGTGGTTCTTGAACTGGATCGACACGCATGAGCGTCATCAACTTCATGATATACTGCAATGTCACCATGTTCTTCCACAAGTCCGTGGATGCCACGGGCCTAACTCAGGATGCCTCGTACTTGCACAAGGTACTTGCTTTCATTATTCATTTTACAAAATCTATTTGAGATATGCATCATGTAATGGGGGTTTTACATTTTGTTTGCTGAAGTAGGAAATTGCCTCAGTGGTCGACGAGGTAGGTCCGACGAATGTTGTGCAGATTATCACGGGCAATAGTGCCAACTACAAGAAGGGATGCAGGCTCATCGCATGGGAGCCCCGCAATATCGTGTGACAGCCTTGTGTGGTCTACACGATTAATTTGATGTTAAAGTAGATTGGAGAGTTCCCTAACCACACCTTTGTCATTGAGAGTGTAAGGAGAATCTCTCGATTGCTGTATAACCATTTAAAGCTTTATGCTATAATGAAGAAGCATATTAAGGGCGAGTTGGTCAAGTGGAATGCTACTCACTTCGGAACAAACTACATGTTTTTAGAAAATTTCCTTCATCGCAAGAACAAGTTCTTATAATGAATGACCTCGGAGGAATTTCTATCATCGTGATACCGCAGAGGGGAGGTTCATAAGTTCCTACCTCTCAAGCTTGGACTAGTAGGACAACATTCGATCGATTGTTAAATCTATAAAACCGTTGTACGCCTTCTTGCATTTCGCCGATCAAGACACCGCTACGTTGAGTGAGGTGCTACTACGGTACAACATAATGTAACAGGAATTTTATAGTTTGTTCCAGAACTCTCCAGATACATTTGACTTATACATAAACGTCGTAGACCCAAGAATGGGTGACCTAACGCGAGGCACTTACATGAACGCCGGTAATACATTCTTCTCTTGCACATAATATCTTGTTCTTGCACATACGTTATATACTTGTACTGACATGTTTTCTTGACTTCGTGTAGCTACCGCCTTGAACCCTCGGATACACTACGCGTACGGTACAACCAACACCTTTTTGTCAGATCTCTGAGATGCTTTTTAAGTGCTTACTGATGATGCTGATAGCGCCATGAACGCTCTTCACAAGGTCAGTCTGTACAAAAGGAAGGTTGGAACGTTCGTAAGTACTCTATCTGAGCGGATGTTACATGATCCCAAAATAACCCCCGGTATTTTTCATATGTCGTCTTAAATTTAATACCACTCTCGTATTTGAACCTCGTACTTACTGTTCTCTTCGTTAACTTGCAGCACGTCGGTGGAGTGTGTTCGGTTCGGACACACCCACATTCCAGAAGTTTGCTTAGCGACTCGTTTCGTGTTGCGCTTCTTCTAGCGGATGCAAGCGCATTTGGAGCATATTTGCCTTTATCCACACTAACATTCACAACCGCCTGTTCTACAAGAAGCTCCATAAGTTAGTGTATGTTAACTACAATCTGCGGCTCAGAATTGGAGCCGAAGAAAGTCAAAAGTCCGTAGTTGAAGATGATCTATTCCAGCGTCTTATGGATCTTACGTTATGTGACGCTGAAAATCCAATTCGACAGTGAATCGATAAAGGGAGGTTCAATGCTGACCTCTTACTTGATGAGGACGACACTGAGAGTGACACCCCCTCCCATCATACCTTGTGACAGACTCGATTGACCCTGCCACGTTGCAAAAGAATACTGGGGCTACAAGCATCCCCTAATTTGCAGACAAGACAGTGAGTGATAATCACGTGGGAAAGAGGAAGCACCAAGCAGTTGCGATGAGGGAGAGAGCAAAAAGGAGAGCTCAATTGAAAGGAAAGGGGAAGCTTCCCACAGACGAGGAACATTACGTAGGGAGTGTGACTCAACTGATAGCACTCTCGAGGATCGTCGGAGCCCGCCATACCAAGAGTCTAATGACATTAGCTCCAAGACGAACAGCGATGGTGGTGACTCCGGTGACGTTGCCTCCATCCCTCTCATTTCCCGCTCACAACGATAGCGCCCATAGAATTTACAGAGTAGTCCCAGTTCACTGACAAAAACCATGGTGCTACAGTCACAAAGGATGACTACTACGGGCAAAGAAACAGATCATCAACATAGCCATGACACCCCGCAGGATAGTTCTAGCTCTTTTAGCGTCGCCGAGACACAAGACAGTTATGGCTTATATGGCTAATACGACTACGTCATTCCGGATGCTCGTGCACAACCTCCCACATAATGGATCTATGAGTGGCAAGATCTCGAATTTTATACCATACTGTACCAACAATGAGAAACAACTAGTCTATGGACAGGGCAAAACTGACACGAATACAAGACGGAGTTGTTAGCTACACGAGGATTGTTGATGATGTCTACAGAGGAGTACAACATGGCCAACCAAGTGTACATCAAACAATACTACTTATAATCCCAAAAGTAATATTTCATTTGTATGGTTCATTTTATTGTAACTCGATTTTTTACTAATATAGCGTTCATGTAAGTTCAACATGGTATATATGTGACAATGGAAGGACGACGAAGCTATGCCAATTGCGAAAATTCATTTTTGGTGAGAAATATTGCTTGCAAATGTCATATGCCATGGTATTGAAATTAATGTTATTTAAATGTGGGCTTGTTGGATTGATTTGCGAATGATATTGAAATGAATTGTTATTTGTTGAGATATTATTGCTAAATACCTACTTCACAACTTTAGATTGTCTAAAATATAGCAGAGGTCATACATTTTTTTCTTCATATTTTTCCATAGTTGTGCTATTATTGCAAAATGTATACTTCACAATTTAATTGTCTTAAAATGTAGGAAAGGTTATGCCAGAATTTTATCGTATTTTTTTATATTCTTTTACGCATTTATAACATTTTCTGATTTTTTTGAGCCTTTATCGGATCTTTACTAATTTTCCACTATTTTATACAATTTTCTCATTTTTTCTTGATATTTTTCTATTTTCCATTCGTTGGCCGATACTTATAGGCCGATTATCAAATTTTTTTGTTATAATTTGACCGCAGTTTTCAAATCGGTTTGATTTTGTAAATCGTTCAATTTTTCTCGATAATCGATGAAAATCGATATCCATATGTCTCTAATTTTCAATCATAAATCGATTTTGCTAACCCTAGCTTACTACGACGAGCACTCAATTCGCAACACAGGTCAGCTCTTCGACAGGTAAACAAAAACACGACAGATCGAACATGGATGTTGGATTCCTCGCGGTTAATCCGTGCACGCGTGCGCGTTTCATACGCACTGCCGGAATCGGAATCGCGCTGCTGTCTGTGTCCGGAGTCGACGCAGTTTGGTTCGTGCGATTCGAAACTTCCAGTGGGGTGCTGCGTGCTTGGTGCCCGTACAGCAAGCTACTTGCTGCTCATCAACTAACCAGTGAGCAAATGCAGAAAAAAAAACTTTTTAATTGCAGGTTTGGTTACAAAATCGAAGGCTTGCTTGGTCGCACATCTGTGTCCCTGCAGTTCGTGCAGGAACATCCACGACAAAACATGAAGCGAGAACGAGATAAAATCGATGTGTTTTCCTTTTATGAAACATAAAAATCACGCGTAGGCTTTGACAAGCATACAAACATATGTTTCAGGCTAGATTATCTAAGATACAGAGGCACATAGAAAGATTAGTATCTCGAATCCTAGAAGGATCAATCAGTGATTGTAAATCTAACATGTCTATATCCCTAGAGTAGGTGTTTGGAATAACAAAGTGAACAGTCCAGCAGGTTAACAAAAAAAAAAGGAACATCAGATGCTCATGGTTATACACTTATACTCGCTACTTCACAAGAAACCAAAATGGCTTATTTTCTGAGATGAAGTCGGGAGCTTTCATTAACCAGAAGAAAATAAAGGACTACATACAATTCATTCCGAGGGAACAAGAAAGAAAAAACTTAAAACAAATTGATGATAGGCCAGACCGCTTCAAAGGTCCGTGAACACCCAAATTAGGCCTGTAAACACTCCAATCTCAAGTTGAAGTATCCGTTTTCTGATTTTTCTCCTTCTCCGGCCCATTAGAAGACAGGCTCAAGAGAAGGCAGGCGCTAACCTCTCCGCCCCGTGAATATTTACAAGGCGGGACAGAATGAATATTCTCGTTGCCATTCCTAGTGCTAGAGGTGCAATCGGTTTGGATAGGATATCTTTTCGTATATTAAATTATATTTTTATCAGACTCGAAGTTAGATACGGTTAGTACTGGATACAAATATGGCGCAAATAATATCAGTCATGAATTCAAAACAAATATAGAAAGGAATTAATACGATACTAAATATTTTTGTCGGATATCGTGCGAAAACAGATACTGTGTATAGCACATATATAGTAATGATTAACCAACTATATGAGTTTAATATGCAACAGGATTATCGTAATTTTATAAGTCATTTCATCAGGTAGTCTAACAAAGTTGCAAAAGTATCAAATATTCCTTTATGTTTTGCAAAAAAAAATGCCAAGTATTCACGTAGGCAAGTGGAAGTATATTATTACATGTCAAGCTTTGGTATCAGCCAGCACCGGTTGACGGGATGGCTGATGGGACAACGGCAAGAGGTGGAGCCGTGGAGGGAGAGCCTAGCTTACTCTATTTGGCTGAGCCCAATTGAAATGGCTAGAATATGGGCGGTAAATTTTCGGATATCCGAAAATTATTCGACTCAATTATCTAAAAGTATAATCGAAATGGGTAGTGATCTCCCAAATCTAATGCTGAATCCGATAATTATTCGACATGACCAGCCGAACAGATATGGTTGGTCGATCGGTATACTACCTATATTATAGTATGGAGACTTCCAGGCTAGAGAGCCCTTCCATGTGTCGGCCCTCCATTGGAGCCCCTCAAACAAATACATAATTACGTTTAGATCCTTTCACCGGTTGAGGCAATTTTATTGCTGATTTAATTGAGCTACCAAATAATGTTATAAATTTTTTAAATTTTTTGATAAAGGTCCTCAGAGCATGCCTAAGCTACAATAAAAAATTCGGGTCATGATCAAACTTATACAGTTTTTAAAAATTCTGACAATGCTACTAATGCGTTTAGAGAAACTCCACTGATTTAATTGAGGTAATAAACCATGTTGGAAATTTTTGAAACTTTTTTATAAGGGTTCTAAGAGCATGCATAGGCTACCATAAAAAAATTGGACCATCATTAAACTTATGCGATTTTTAGAAATTATGAATGCATTTAAATTTCACTTTTTTTTTGTTTTCGAGAGCCATCAAACAATTTGATTTTGAAATTTTTTTTAGAAGGGTCCTAAGAGCATGACTAAGCTACTATAAAAAATTTCAGATTATGATCAGACTTATGCAGTTTTAAAAAAATCTGACAATGGTGCTAACGCATTTAAAGCAACTTCACTGATTTAGTTGACCTGATAAAGCATATTGCAAATTTTTGAAATTTTTTGAGAAGGACCCTGAGAGCATACTAAGCTACCATAAAATTTTCAAAGTATGATCAAATTTATGCGATTTTTAAGAATTATGACAGTGCTACTTATACATTTAAATTTCATTGATTACCCGAAAACTTACCTTCGCACGGTGTTGCAACGCAAGTGCACGGCGTGTCGCCGCGCATACGCATCTAGTATATCTTACAGTTCGCAGTTTGCCCTAGAAGAAACTGGATTGATCCGAATCGTGGAATTTTCTCACCTAAATCAGTCATCTGGTTGCATTTACAGGCCAGACGGTTAAAAGTAACAATTCGGATAGTACTCCAGTACGAAAGAATCCGTGAAACACTCCAATATGACAGTATACAGGGAAGGTAATCTCTATGGTGCTCGAAAAAAAAAAAAGAAAGAAAAGAAGGGTAACCTTCCTGGACCAGTGATCACGGGTGGGCATTCGGTTTTTTCGGTTTTTGAAAACTGATAACTGAATCAAACCCAAAAACCGAACCGAATTAACCGAAAAAATTCGGTTCGGTTAATTTGGTTAACCGAATTTCATGTAAGCAACATGCCAGCATCAAAGCACAATTTGTAAGGTATGTCAAGTTGACAGCTAAGAAAAAAATTATTTACCGAATTGCTAACTTGAGCTTGGTGGCAGTCGGTGAGGCTCTTGTAGATGCTGATGACATCCCCCTTTGAGGACGACATAGAAGGGGTCGCCGGCGACACTGGGTAGAGTCCATCGGTGGTGGCTAGCTCTCTTTGTTTGCGGCGGATCTCTGGGAGGCCTGAGAGGCAAGTATCGTAGGTGGTGGTGGTGGTGGTTCAGAGCCCCAGCTACCACTCGTCTGCTCTAGAAATCGCAGAGACAAGAAGAGGAGGAAGAAGAGCAAATCCTCATCGCAAAGACAAGAAGAAAAAGCATAGATCTCGGTGGTGTTCGCACTCACCGCGCTACTGGAGATCTCCATCATCTACAACAGTGCCCACATCGCCTACACCCTGTGCAGGAGGTGGCGGCGGCGACGGAGGACGAAGCGCAGCGTCGCCCACGCAGGGGTTGAATCAGCAGGGGAGTCCATGGATCAAAGCGACCCACCCCCGTAGCAGCCGGTAACGCATGTGGTGGATTGGGGAATTTGGCATCTCCGAGTGAGCGTCGCCGCGTATCGTGTATGGGCGATTCGATCGGTGGTCGAATCGGAATCCGAGGAACATGCGACTTGGCTAACGTGGTTGGGGGATGAGATGGGCAGACGGCATGTGGCAGCGGCGACTAAGGGGATCACCGGATCGATTAGGGTTAGGAGCTTGGCTGCTTGGGGATGGGCGAAGTGAATGTCATAGGGGTGACCGATGGGATCGGGAATTTAGGGAACGATTGAACGAGACCCGTTCAGCTATTCGGTATATTCGGTCAATTCGGTTTTCGAGAGAACGCAACCAAACAAAAAATCGAAAACCGAACCATCTCAAAATAAAAACCGAACAGTAAACCGAAAACCGCAAAAACTGAAATTTTCAGTTAATTCAGTTCGGTTCGGTTATTCGATTTCGGTTAAAAAATACCCACCCCTACCAGTGACACAGCGGAGCAATCTCATTTCCTTTGTCCTCAGAATAGCACAATAAAGTCACTGCATCAAATTATCGAACATGGTAAAAAGGGGTAGCATGTTCTGAATTTTTTGGAAAGCTGGTACAGAGACAGACACACAGAAAATTGCAGAAGGGGAAGGAAACCTGTCCACTTCAAAAGAACCCAGGGATCAATCTCTTGACATCATCTAGCTATTCGAGTGACCCCAAACTCCCGATCACCAGCCTAGATAAAACGCAGTAGCGGATGCACTGACTAACACTGAAAGTGAAAACAATTAAATGTTCCTCAATCGCCCCCAAATTGAGCTCCCAGTTGCATGTTGCCGGGGGCTCCTGCTAGGCATCATCAACGTCACAAACCGCTCATGCTCTACTAAATAAAGAATAAAGCAGGGGAGCGGAAAGGAAAGGGAAAAAAGAAACCACACCGCTGGCTTTTTCTGTAGTGTCCGTCTAATCTGAAACTTGCCTGCTGCTTATGCTGTCATGGTGATAGCAACTCACATCAGAGGAGAGGATCGAACCACTTCGTTTCCAAAGGCACGCGTGTGATGGTGACTTTGGATCAAAGCATCACTCTCCCTCAGATGTAAAAAGAGACGGAGCTAAGCTCGGAATATGAGGCATTAGTTTATTAGCCCAATGCCAAAGCAGCCTACCTGCATCTGACGAGATGTAGAATTATAAAACCACCAGATTTTGAGAAGTGATTTAATACTTTTCCTCTCTATATAAATTGTACAAATCTTAAAGTAAACAAATGGATAAGTAATCATTATCTACTCTTTATTCATATTTTAATATTTGTGTAACTATTAAAAAGAAAAGCACAGAAGCACATCTCATTTTAAGAGCTTGTGATGTCACAACTCACAAAAGTTTGTGCATATAGGTGTGAGTGTGTTTGTGTAAAAGCCATCTCATTTAAATTAAACTGTTGTAAAATGACGTCATCCATCCTCGATCAACCATAATACATCAAAGAGCAGTAAGCACAAACAAGGAGCACACACAATGTAGGGAGACGAAATTCTGTTATTTCTCTTTATAAGATTAGTTCTCTTGTACAAGGGGGTATCAAATATATAGTTGAAGGCAGCAAGAGATAGATTCATATTCGCCCACATAGAGATATATTCCAATCATATTAGGACTTCAAATCCATCCAAATTTCAACACTCTCATTGGCTGAATACCACGTAATGCACATGTCTCATCAAAAACTCTATTAAAAAACCCAATGGAAAAAAAGAGACGGAGAAAAGAGTACATTGCATTTGAACATTGTGTTACACTAGTTGCCGCATTAAAAACTTTCATGCGAGAAAACTTTAGGAAAACTCACTAAAAAAAAAAGAGTACAATTTATCATCTTTTGGATTTAAAGTAGGATCTTTAGGATCATAGTAAAGGTCATGGTTTAGGGATTTACTCCTTATGAACTCTACATATCTCTAAGTTGTCTCATTCCAATGCCGTTAACACATCTTTGGAATATAGATTTTGGCAAGGACTTAGTTAATAAATCTGCAAGATTTTCACATGACTTAGTTTGCAAAATCTTTACCTCACCATTCTTATGGAGTTCGTGAGGATAGAAAAGTTTAGGAGCAATATACTTCGTGATATTGCTTTTTACATAACCCATTTGTATTTTTACAACACAAGCAGCATTGTTTTCATAAATAATTGTGGGGGTATCGACGCTATTAAGACCATATGACTTCTGGATATGGTTAATCACATGTCTCAGCTAAACACATTTGCGTGAGACTTCATATAAAGCTATAATCTCTGAGTGGTTGGTAGAAGTAGCTACCAATGTCTGCATAAAAGACTGCCAAGAAACGGCTATACCACTGCAGAAAAACACAAAACCAGTCTGAGATTTGGCACTTTAGGGATCAGACAGATAGCTAGCATCCATATATCCAACCATGGTTAAGTCTTGGTTCTTCTGATAAATAAGCCAAGATCTTGAGTACTTTGAAGTTATCTAAGTAAAGTCTTAACACCAGCATAATATCTTCTGGTTGGGGCTGCATTGTGTCTTGCTAGCAAGTTTATTGCAAATGCAATATCAGGCCTTATGCAATTCGCAAGATATATAAGTGCTCCAATAGCGCTTAAATATGGGACTTTAGGTCCTAAGACTTTCTTATTTTCCATCCTTAGTTTGAAAGGGTCTTTATCCACTTCAAGGGATCTTACTACCATGGGTTTTTTTAAAGGATGAGATTTATCTATATTAAATCTTTCCAATACCTTCTTGGTATAGGTAGATTGGTGTGCAAAAATTCCTTGTGGGAGATTCTCTAGCTGTAGGCCTAAGCAATATTTGGTTTTACCCAAATCTTTCATCTCAAACTCCGTCGTAAGGTAAGAATTTGCTTCCTTTATCTTCTTTGTGGTTCCGATAATATTCAGATCACCGACATATACTGAGATGATACCAAATCCATTCTGGGATTTCTTTATGAACACACAGGGATAATCATCATTATTGGAGTATATCTTCTTCAAGAGGAACTCACTAAGTCGATTGTATTACATTCTCCCCTACTATTTTAATCCGTATAGCGATCTTTGCAGCTTGACGCTATACATTTTGTGATTTTCTTTATTTGGATCCAAAATTTTGACTCTTTCAGGGACTCTCATATAAATAACCGTATCTAGTGACCCATATAAATATGTGGTCACTACATCCATCAAATGCATTGTTAAATTTAAGCTAGCTGCCATTAATATTAAATATCGAAACGTCATTCCACTCATTACAGGAGAATAGGTTTCATCGTAATCGATGCCAGTTCTCTTCGTGAACCCTTGTGCTACAAGTCTCGCTTTATATCCTCCCACCTGATTATTTTTATTTCTCTTCCAAATGAAAATCCATTTTGATCCTACAGGGAACACATTAAGAGGTGTTCGGTCAACAGGACCAAATACTTTTCTCTTATTAAACGAGCGCAATTCTATCTCAATTACTTCTTTCCATTTGACCCAATCCAGCTCAAGAGTTTTAGCAATTTTAGAGGCGAAATATATGTCGATAAGTGTAGTATTTCTTTTATACAATTCTCATGAATCAACATAATTAGTGGATATCTCTTCATTTATTTCTTTCAGATCCTCGTGATTTTCCACAATGATGGAGTCTGGGTGTTTCGACTTTCCAGTGTTAGATTGTGCACTCGAATACTCGCTGGGGTTATAATCTTTAGGATGGCTCACTTCAGGGAGGTTATCATCTCCAGGATTGCTCATGTTAGGGATTTCCTCAACATTAGGTTTAGCTTCTTCAACTGTCTCAGGTATTGTTCTCACTTGTTTGGTTCTCTGTTTCTGCGGATGTCTCCGCGGAATTGAGTCTCATGCACCTAGAGGTTTCCCCCTCTTTTTATCATGAGGGGCAAGAGTGGGTTCAATAACCTTCTGGGGTATTTTCACTCTTTTAGGTGTATTTACTGCAGGTATTGAGATTTTGTCACTCCCTTATGATCAGTGAAGACATCTGGCAAATTATTAGCTATTTGTTGCAGACTTATTATCCTCTGAACTTCAAGTTCAGTTTCTTTAGTGCGTGGGTCTAAGGATTGAATGCCGGTGGCATTTCAATTTATTTCCTGTCATTCTTTAATGTGGTACTTGTCTCCTCCTAACACCGAAAAATTATCCTCATAAAAAATACAATCAGCGTACCAAGCCGTGTATAGATCTCCTGTCATAGGCTCTAGGCATTTAATAATAGATGAAGATTCATAACCTACATAGATCCCCAACTTCCGGTGAGGTCTCATAGTTGTACGTTGTGGTGGAGAGATTGGCATGTATACAACACAATTAAATTTTCGTAGATAGAAAATACTTGGTTCTTTCCCACGCACTATCTGCAAAGGAAAACTTTTGTGGCATGTAGTTGGTTTGAGTTGAATTTATGTCGCAGCGTGCAGCACTGTGTGGCCCCAACAACTGGTGGTAAGCCTACAATTCTGCAAGAGTGGCCGAGCATTACGTTTTTACTCTTTTAATTAATGACACTGCAAGGCCATTTTGAGTAAGGACATGAGGTATTGAATGCTCTACATTAATACCCAAAGCCATACAATAATCATTAAATACTTTTGAGGTAAACTCGCCAACATTGTCCATTCGAATAGACTTTATCCTATCTTCTGGAAAGGAGGCTCTCAATTTAATGATTTTGGAAATTAATTTAGCAAAAGTATGGTTCCTAGTAGATAAGAGACATACGTGGGATCATATAGTAGAAGCATCTGTCAATATCATAAAGTATCTGAAGAGGCCCGACAAGGGTTGAATAAGTCCATAGATATCACCTTGAATTCTCTTCAAGAAATTCAGTGATTATTCCCTAAACTTTAGATGAGAGGATCAACTATCAGCTTTCTTTTAGCACAAGCAGGACACAAGAAATCTACAAGTCCAGAAAAGTCTATAGTTTTTATGCTATGGCCAGCATTATTATTTATTATTCTTCCCATCATATTCAACCCAGGATGACCCAGACGATCATGCCAGATATTAAATATTTCTAGATTTTTAAGTATAGTTTTCATCGCAACATAAACTTCAGCTTATATATATGTATAATATAACCTAAGGAGAACGAATGAAGTTTTTCAACCACACGTTTATTACACTTGTTAAACTTAGTCATGAGCAGGTATTCTGCACCATCCTCATTTTCTGTTTCTATATGAAAACCATTCAGACGGATGTCTTTAAAACTTAAAAGAGTATGACTAGACTCAGGGTATAATAGGGCATTCTCTATTATTATATGAGTGTCTATAGAGAGAACTATGATGACTCTTCCAGTGCCAATTATGAGAACATCGCTTCCAGCGATGGTCACAATATTCCCAATTTTCTTTGTTAAAGTCTAAAAATATTTAGTTTCCCTAATAATTGTATTTGTGATGTAGCTGTTTACAAGGCAGATTTTCTCCTCCACCATTGGATTAAACAGATGTTCTATATTAAAGATATAAATTCAATCAAATAATTGTCTCATCAGGAACAAATTGAAAATATAGAACAATCATAGCATAATTAAACAAATTTCTTAGGAAATGACACTTTATTGAAATTTAACTGATAATTGCTCAACAAGAGCGTAGACCAATGTTCATTTAGGAACACAAAAACTAAACTAATAAATGAGACTCTTAAGGAGACTCAAAAGGATAATATGACATCGACTTCCTAAATTAAAAGGAATAATAGGGAGACTACTGTAAGTCTCCGTATAAATCATTTATATCATCCTAGGAATCGTTGGTATTCTTCTGAAATTCATTAAGCTCGGTTCCAAGGAGATCATCTTCATCTATGGGAGAGTCCCCATATCCAAGAAGGCTCTCTTTGAATTCTGCCGTAGGGTCGAGGACTTTGTCATCATTCTTTTCCATTTCCTCCTCAACAACAAGTTGGGCGATGAAATGTGCCTCAGCCTTATTTCCCTTATTCTTCTAGAATCTCCTAGTGGATTTCATGTAAAGTTCCACCAAATACTTTGGGGTGCGGTATGTACGTGACTAATGGCAGTACATCCGCTCCTAAAGTATGGCTGTGGAGGATCAGCAGCCTTATTGGCTGGACCTTACTTCTGGAAGTTACTTGATCCTTTTCCTTTCACTTTTCAATGGGGTATACCTCTACCTTTCTGATTTTTGTCATTCTTCCATTTATCCCCTCTATGTCTTTGGCCTTTTCCGCGGCCTTGGCTATTACTAGCCCACTGAGTGTTTGCATGTGCTTTAGGCTTTGTATGCCTCTCACTAGGAAGGACTTGATGATTCTTTATCACGAGTTCATCGTGCTTTCTTCTTCTAGCAGAATGCATGTAAACTCAGAATACTTCTGGTACTTTGCATGACAGTACTGTTGCTGCAGTATCCTCGTATTGGGGTGGAATGTGCACAATGTCTTGTCGATTATTTTAGCATCAATAACTTTTTGGTTACATAATGTTAGTTTGGAGATAAGCTTGTGCATGGCAGAGTTGTATACTACCACAGACGAAATCTTGGAAGCGCAGAAGGGTCCATTCACGTTGTGCTTTTGGCAACAGAACGGATCTTTGCTGGTTGTATCGTTCTTTCAAAGAATTCTATAAAGCTAGCGTGTCCTTCTCCATCAAATATTTGACCTTTAGGTACGCATGGAGATGGTGCCTCAGAAAGTGCAGGGCCGCACACTTGGTGGCTTCAGGAAGAGCAAAGATACTAGCTTCAGGCCAAAAAATAGTAGCTCCAAGAGATTAGGTTGTCAGGTTGATCTTGGCATCCATTGCCGAGGTGAGGTAGTTGCTGCCATTCAAGGCAAGCTCAGCAAATTCTCTCTTGGCGATGTCCGACATATCCTATATGTAAGCAAAATAGGGATTTACTGCTGGTAAAATATTATTTTTCATGCTTATAATTGAATCAGTAAAGTTTGGTCTATATCTATTCATTAGATAATTATCTTAAAGTTTTCAGGATTTTCCTAGCATTTTTTTCATAATTTTCTGCTAATTATCAAGCAATTTTTAGAATTAATAATTAACAAAAAAATAAATTCCAACACATATAAACATGGAACAATGTTATTAAAAATAAATTCAGAGGCATGGAACTTCCAACATGCTATTTATAAATTTTATAGCATTTTAAAGATTTTTTTGCTAATTATCAAGCAATTTTCAGAATTACCAATTAACAGAAAAATAAATTTCAGCAAATGTAAACATGGAACAATGCTAAGAAAAATAAATTTAGAGGGATGGAACTTCTAACATGCTATTTATAATTTTCCTAGCATTTTTCATGGTTTTTGCTAATTACCAAGCAATTTTCAGAATTACCAATTAACAGAAAATAAATTTCAGTAAATATAAACATGGAATAATGCTAGGAAAAATAAACTTAAAGATATGGAGCTTCCAATGTGTGCTAACTCTAAGGCTCAACAAATTATAAAAGTCCATATACCTAGACAAATCAATTTTTAGGATTTATTATATTTTTTCTGAATTTATTAACTATATTTTAGAATTGCAAAGAACTCCAGGGGTTTAAATAAAAAATTCCCTTTTTCAATTTTTTATAGGGAATATATATGGACCTATGGCCCCTTGGGTCGCACGGCCCACCCAGGGCCCACATCGGCCCACTATTGGCCCGTAAGGATAAGGGGCGGCTAGGGTAAAGAACCCTAGTTTCTACTCGGTAATTTTCACAGGTGGCGGCGCAACCGAGGCAATCGGGATGGTGGCGCAACCGAGGCAATCGGGTTGGTGGCGCGTCCGAGGCGTGGGCGTGGCTCCTCGGCGCGGCGTGGTCTGCGGTGGCGCATGGTGGTAAAGACTAAGAGCACAAACATGTGCACAGGAGCGGGAGGTTCGACCGCGCACGATGGCGAGTTGGGTGTGGTGAGGTCGGGCAGGCACATATATGGCGACGGGCATGCGACCGACGGGCAATTGGAGGAGACGGTCAGTCGCTGCGCGCTATGGGCGCGAGGGTTAAAGCCGAGCCGAGCGGTGGGTGCGATAATCGAGGCCAAGTGGCGCGAACGGGCCTGACGACCGCCGTCGACACTTCGGGCTTGGGCGCGGACTCGGTGCGGCTTGGCTGGGCGGCTGCGCCATGGGCAACCTCGGGCACGGCTATTGGCCGGTTCGAGTGTGGCGGTGTCAGGCTAGTCCGCTGGCGCTGCGCATCGTCGTCTGGCGGTGGCGGCACCGGGCTGTGTGCATGATCGAGTGCTCCTGGCGAGGTCATGTTTCCCAAAAAAATTTTGTTGAACAGAGCTAGATTTATGATGAACAAGTAATCGTGGCAATTAGGGAAATTAATCTGTAGGATTAAAAATAACTGTTCAAATGCGATTAACTTATGTAGGGCTTGTCGTAGATTTAATCGCGTGATGTCGGTCGAATTCGATGTAGTGTAGATTGATGCAGGCAGACGATCACGATCAGCTTTGACAGAGCTTCGTGCTGATAACGTGTTGTAAAACAATGTTGTTCGTCCTTGATCAATCACAATGCACTAAAGAACAACAAACATAAACAGAGAGCACACACAACATAGGGAGGCGAAATTATGTTTTCTCTCTTTATTAGATTGGTTCTCTTGTACAAGGGGTGCCAAATATATAGTAGAAGACAACAAGAGATAGATTCGGATTTATCCACATAGAGATAGAGTCCAACTATATTAGAACTTCAAATTTATCCTTATGGTATGCACGTACCTGGAGCCCACAGCTTGTTTTTGGGGTGTGTAAAAACGGATGAGAGATCATAGTGTCACAAGCAATTGAAGCAGCGATGAAGCAACCGAATAGTTAGCTTATGCAGGCTCATGCTGGCCCACTCCATTAAACCTAGACTTGCAAGTTACATCTTCTCAGAATCTCAATCTCATCAGCTGGAGAGAAAAGCTGTAACGTGGCCTTATTTTTTCCTACGAAAGGAAGATACTTGCTAGGGAGGTGATTCCCTCTGTCTCCCCGAAAGATGGAAAACAGCACATATAGATTGTAACGCGTGATCGTTAATTATCTGCATCGAATTGCCACCGTAATTAGAAACCACAACTGTCTAGAGTACTACGCGAAGCTTAAAATCTCTCAGGACACGAATTCTTTGTATGCTCTAGTCTGATGTACGCCATGCCAATACATCCTTTGCTCCTCGTTAGCCAGGAATAAACCTCAACAGAAGTACAGAACAGTCTGGCTTTTTTCACTTAAAAAGGACAGAGTAAACAGATAGACAAAGGAGAAAGTCACGACCGCCCCGGCATATAAAATTGCAGAGAGGAAGCGAGCGAAACCGGCGACGCGCATGAGACGGGTGAAGAGGACGCAACCGCAGCAACACACTAGCTAGCCAGCCAGCGCGCGTACGCACGATGCCCCGTCAGTCTTAACCTATTGCGTACAGTAACGTGCAACCGCTGGCCATCCTGGCCTGCAGGTGGCTGGCTAGCTGGTTCACCTCCCACGCAACTCACCGTAGCAACAACAAAAGCTCGCGTTGCCACTGCACGATGATATATATGCTGCTGCTACGTACTTAATTATGCCCGCGTACTGGCCGACCGATTTAACCGGCGGTTTAGTTGCGACCGAACGAGCCACTGGTAGCTTGATTATGCCCCGGAATTATGGTTGAGACGACTGGCAGCTGGCAGCTAGCAGCTAGCTTGGAGAGGAAACAAACAACGGTGACGTACGTACTTAAATTACGCATGCGATTGGTGCGCGGGCGGGCGATGGATTGGTGTGTGCGGACGTGATGGATGCGTGTTATTTTGGTGGGGCTTGGGCTGGGTGCAATGCTGCAACGGCCGGCCGGCAGCAACGCCTACAGCTAGTGAAGCATGGGTTGTAAGGCACTGTGTTGTGTGTGAGTGTGTGACCGTGTTCGTGTGCGTGTGCGTGCTACTAGTGACCAGCGACAACGGATCATGGGGTCATGCGATTTGTATTCTGCTGCACTCTGCAACTGCGAGTTAGCTAGCAGCTACCTTTCGTCCCCTTCTCGTACGTACGCCTCTTGGTCTGTTGCTTTGCAGGCTTAGTTGCAAAATTCCGTGATCGATTTCATCGATCCCTTAGACAGAGATGGTGATAGCTTGACCACGAAGTCCCAACATCTAACCAACCAGGCAATCAATGGGCCGGGGTGTGATTAAACAAACGGAGGGGTACGTAGAATCCAAGTTATTAGCGTATATGGGGCTTAATTACTTCTTCGATCTTCCACTACTACGACTACAGCACCATGGCAATTTGCAAAGGGGTTGGATCTGTGGATGCATGGATGGATGGATTGGACATGGGGTGGGGTGGCAGTGTGGCATGCATCGATCCTCATGTATAGCTATCTTAGCGTAGCTTAGCTGAGATGAGCTAGCTCATGCATGTGACAACTAAGGCCGGGCATCTAGCGATTGTTGGCTGGGTTGTATGTGTGCCACAGATACCTAAGATTCTAGTTAGGTAAACGTACATTGTCCCATCTCATCAGTGATATATGCAGGGAGTCACAGACACTAGTAGCCCTAGCTATTCCCTATCTTGTAGATGCACAGTAACGGGCTAAGTAACCCAGCTAGATTAGGAATGACACGAGAGAATAGAGGAGGTCCAGGCACCGCTGTAGCTAGCTAGCTAGCATAATGCATGGACCGCGCGCCCGGGATCGAGCAAGGATATATTCATGACTTCATGGCCCTTAGCTCGTCAGGTAATGCTGGCAATGACTTCCATACACCATCTATCAATATTTATATATAGTTAAAGGGAGAAAAAAATCTAGTTATTACCAATTTACCAACAAACATATAGAATACTACCGTCCTGCATGCTAACGAACCAAAAAAAATTACATCATACATGCATGCTTGTACTCTTTAAGTTAGTTATGATGGGATGCTCGGACAATACGTACGTGAAATATGGCCGGTATTTACCACCTCTATATACAGTGGCGGTACCAGGGGTGCCGGGTATGCCCGGCACTCTCAAATTTTTTAAAAGTTATATTAAATCATCTCTTTAATATATTAAATTTGTTTATTGAATTAGTTCCGATTTTAATGGTTTAGGATTTTTAAGACCTTAGAACTATTTATGTTATGCTTTTAGCAAATTTCAAATATATGTGTTGGATTTACGATGTTATGAAATAATTGTAAAAGACTACAGAGTTATACGTGTGAAGTGTGTACACTCAACAAAAAATTTCTAGTTCCGCCGCTGTCTATATACTAGCTTGTCCATTTACAACTGGTAACAAAGTTAAATGATACTGGTACTATCTACCTAGCATGTGCAGTTCCAGATCAATATGCATGCAAGAACTAGATGCAAAATTTGAAGGTAAAAAATGTAAATATCTTTTTGTCCAACGGTAAAATATAAATTTCTTCAAAAGTTGAAAACTGATATGACTCGCACTTTTCTGGTTGAAGGCCTTCAATAGCGAATTATTTTTATGGAACCTATATACCTACAAACAACCTGTAATATACCTTTTTTACTTTGAAGGTCTAGAAAATCCCACAATAATCTTTAAATCGGAAAAAATTCCTAGAAATTCTCTTATTAATGAGAGAAAATGAGAGGATCTACACCACTTATTTTAGTGAGATCGGATTATAACAATGCTAATTAATCATGTATATATATATTACAACTACTACGATTGTACATAGATACAACTATATTTTTTAAAAAAATAGAGTTATATAACAAATACAATATGTTGTACTTCCTCTGTCCTGCAATATGTCTAAGCCTACCATGCGCAAAGACCAAAGCAAATACTAAATATCCCAATTAAATGCCATACTGTGAATTCTCAACCACCTTTTTCTATATTAAAGCAGGGGTATATAGTAAAAATATTACAATAACTACACACTAATTCTTTCAATGGACTTATATTATGGAACACTACTTCCTAATACTCTCTCTAGTCACAAATACATGTTTTGCATATCGACATGGTCTTCAAAATACAACTTTGATCACTAATTTCTATTGTAATATATTGTATAAGACCGAATAAAATTGTAATATTATGAACTATTTTTCGAGATAATTCTACACATTATTTTCATATATCCAAAACGATATATATTTATGACTAGAGGAAGTAATAGGGCTTACATTGCGGGATAGAGGAGGTAATATATATCTAGCCGTACAACGGGGAATTTCTACTAATTTTTAGGAATATGATCCTTCACCTGTTGGTCCTAGGTCTTATGAATTTAAGATAGCTCTGTTAACCATGCATTTAGTTTGAGATTGCTGTGCTCACCTCTTCAGGGAGAGAGAAAACAGAGAGAACACTTAAGGAAAGGGAGCAATATTGCATTTTCCTCTATCTATCGGGGAGGAAGAGCCTAGTGAAAAACGCGAATTTTACATGAGTATCAGACATTGGGGCCCATGAGCGAGATGTTGAGTTATTTGTGGGGCGCATGGTCCCAATAAGACATGGAGCCGACGTGTACCGGTGCGGAACATATAATGACGAAAACGGGAACGAGCTAATAAAAAAGCACCAACACCAACCAGTAAAATTTTTTTTTTGCTCTTTTCTGGTTGTTTTGGAACATTATCACCCAGGGGAAAAAAGAAACTGGACAATAATAATCGGAGAGGAACCGAAGGAATTTCATCGGCCGGCACTTCCGGTGTCGGTGTTGTCCATATACACCTTTGTACTAACCACAATTTAGCCAAAAAAAATTCTTTTCGCCGCTCGCTTTCAATTTCCACGGTAGAGCTCGCAACTTTGCTCCGTTTGGTTGGGTGTTTCAGATTTGCACACAACTCCTAGCTGTGAAAAGTAAAAGAAAAGTAAAAGTAAAAGTAAAAGCAGTAAGGAAGTAACAGAGACGCTTCAATGTGAACGGGTGATGTCGTCTTGTTAGGTCGCATGGGGGTCATTATCGGCCACTTACCACCAAATTTACCGTCACTTTCCGCCGCCTAATGATTCCGGGCTTCTGATCCAACGGGAGCGCACGGCCAAGCCCTCTTTTCCTGTTCCTTGATTGATTTGTATATGGTGCTACTGCATCTGCACGCCCCGCACCCTTTTTAATTGTCTGTATCTATCCACGCAACTCCGCTGTGTAGCGTAGTTTTCTACGTACGCATTCTGTCTCGAACCATAAAAAAAAGAGAGAAAGGCTGTGATAGGTTTAGCGAGCTAGCATTAAAAAAAATAAAACTTCATTTTTTTTAATAAAACTTAAGAGATATCGAAATTTTATAGATATTTTAAGTTTGATTGATTCTATTGAACTTGTTTAGAAAAATGATTTGGAGTTTGTTTAGACTCCTTGGCCTTTTGGTTTATAGTTTAAAGTCAGTTTTTCGTTTAAATAGTTTAAAATCATATTGCTTTTTACGTGATAGAGGTAGGTAATTTTACCTTAATTCCAGTGATATTGGTCTAAAACTAACCCTTAATAAATAAAACATCTCTTAAACGACTTTAGACTTTTAATTATATAACGGCTTATGTTTTTTTTAAAAAAATATAAGTTAAAAAACTATCCATTTGTTTATTGTAGACAAAAAGCGTCGCTATATCTATCCAACCGGCAGCTCGCGCGAGAGACTCGCCTCCCATAGTTTGCAGCTAATCCGGTAGAATTGCATGATTGATTTGTTTAGTTATTACTGGCCTACAGCTTGGCTATAGAGTACACACTGAGGAATCTTTCTTTCGTTTTCCCCTTTTGATTGGAGAGGTGAGTGATGGTATCATTACGCATTTACGCTTCACTACTTAGCCCCTCCTTTCCTCCCTCTGGAGTACGGAGGTAATTCTAGTGATCTTGGAGGGGGTGAACGAAAATACTCTAGAACCTATGTACCTGGTTCTAATTTCTAACAATATAATAAAAGAGTGTACTCCATTGTTTTTTCCCCAAATAAATTCCATGCGTATCAGCAGTAGGGCTTATAAAATAGTAGCACTTGGAATATGATACTTTGTGGCTAGCTTGTTGGTTTGACGTGAGTTTTGATTTGATTTCTGTTGGTTCCACGTAAGACCTCTCTGCTAACAAAGTTGAGCTTTACTTTACAGGAAGGTCCCATCCGGATGGGTCCTTTCGGAATAAACACGGCAGATCCGGGCCAAAGTGTAAACCGCCACAACGAGACGTGGGACAGCGTGACACGTGCCCACATGCACATCACATCGTGCCTCGGTGTCGTGGGTCGAGAAATTATTCGATGTAGCCGACTGCATGGGCAAATACACGCAGTTGTAGTCGTGTACTGGAACAGTTCCTTTCCGTAGTTTGTTTAGTAGCACTAGATAGTAAAAACTCTTGCTCGTTCTACAACAACTGCGGTTTTTATTTGCATTCAGTGAGGTCCTTCCAAAATGTTGCTCTCGTGTAGGAGCAGTAGTATGAACGACGGCTTGTACGTGAATGGAAAAATTTTACATTGATCATACTAATATATAGTTTATGGTGACTATTAGAAATCATATTAAGTCATTGATTTTCTGATAGTATTCTTCCTACTATATTATCGGTGAAAGTATAAATAAATAACTAGCTAATATGATCCTCGGATCGAAACGTGATTGGTCTATATTAAATTTACTATACTAATAAAAACGCAATGTTTTTCTGTTAACGTACATCCGATGTGGTAATTATCTGATACTTTTGTACTGTTGTCGTAGTGTCCGCTTATCTCAGCGCAACAGTGTGTTTGCTTTAATCTTGCTATTAGATCAATTACAGTGTCACCGTAAAATTCCGCCTAATTGGGTTGACTTATAAAGACCGCGTCAGTATGAAGTGATGAAAAAAAGTATGAAGCGATGACGGTTAAAAATTAAAGGGATATAATACTGTTACGGTATACTCCTTCCGGTCACAAATAGCCATCATTTTGAATATATGTATAGTTAAATTTTTAAAACTTTGGCTTACAATATATTTTTAATGCTTAAATTGGATACATAAAAACATATTTATATATTTATCTAAAAAATACTTTTATAATATTATAGGTTTATTAAATTTTATAACTATTATAATAAAAATTAATAATTAAAGATTGTTGTAAGGACTATATTAATGTTAAAAAGATAACATTGTTGCACACTGACCGGAGAGAGGAGTAATTAATGCATGCCATTTTCTAGTTCCAGCAGTAGTACTACTACTATATTCTACTGGTACTGACACTGTCGCATACATTTTGCGATGCATCTGCATCTTAAAAAACTTCACAACAGCCAGGTGTTGAAGTATAAGTGTACTTCAACACTCTCCCTCCCTCAGGTATTCCATCTCTTAAGCTTATACGTGAGGGAGTTTTGAAATATAAGTGAATTGTCTATTTTTTCTTATCAGTTTAAGTCTTTTGGTGAATTGGCCGGTGCATGCAACTCAATATGGTATCAGAGCCAAACGGTCTCGAGTTCAAGACCCGGTTGACGTAATTAAAAAAAATAGTTGCAGTCCACTTCTATTTCACGTGAGGGGAGTGTTGAAGTATAAGTAAATTATCTACCTTAAGCTTTTGGGTGAGCTGGCTGGTGCATACAACTCTATACAAGGTAACCAAGGTGGGGTATATAGAATCTCTACATTGAAAAAGAGAGAGAGAGTACGTAAAATACTCGAATAACCATAAATATACACGGTAACAACATTTATACCCACTGTCAAAAATAAAAGAGGAAAAAAGAGAGAGTAAACCTCCACGGCGAAAACAGCTTCTGACCTCTGCCTCCAAGTTTCTTGAAATGTATGTAGTAATTCTTGTGTACCCGAATACAAACTTGTATACCGCCGTCGCCGGAAGGGGAAGGAGGAGAAGACAAAAAAACAGAGACATCAGGGACTGTTACATCGATGTACAATTCTTGATCTTAACACGATCAACGATGATGAGCACCTATAAATAAGTTACTCTGGGACTCGTTTGATTGATCTACCTGGCCGTCCCCTCTGCGTCCTCGGCAGGTTAAGGGGTCGACAGAAGGGGGCTTTATTACACGAAACAAATCAATAAATAATGGAATGGCACGATGAGAGAATTACAAGATGAACAAGAACGGCCGTCGTTGGCGATGGTGTGGTATGGTGACGGTGACGATGGATTACTCAAGGAGGGTGATGGTGATGCTTCGAGGTTTTGTTTGTTTGAACGCAATACGTATTGGGTGCTTGCTGCATTGTGCGCGCGCGAGCGCCTATTGAACCATGGCGACGAAGGTGCTGGACGGAGTCGAGGTGGGCACCGCGGTCGTCGGAGCAGTTGCTAGTGGAGGTGCGTTGTTGGTGCCGCCCGGGTTTGGCCTCTGGAACTGTATCCTGTACTGCATTTTGCCGTCGTCCTCACCTTCCTCGCCGTCGTCGGTGTAGTCGTCGCACATTTCGTCGCTGTCAGTCTCGTCCGTCGTGAACTCCCGAGGCGGCTGCTCGGCCAGCTCCCTCACAATGTCTTCTGGCTTCACGGCAAGCTCATGTCCGGTTAGCTTCCACCCCGATCGAGCACATGCATCGGGCTCGAAGAGCACTATGGGAAATTAATTAGTGGACTGTACGGCGTGATTACCTTCTTCATGCCGCTGTCGACGTCGAACGCGGCCGTCGTTTGCGCGGTCTCGCCGTTGCTGGTCGGCACATGCGCGGCCGCGCCTCCTCCGTTGTTCCGCTTATCGTTGTCGTTGATGTTCTTCCCCTCTATCTCGTGCCGATTCGGGTTCTGCTGCTCGTGGACGGCCGCGGCAGCGGCGATGGCACTGGCCGCGGGGGCGGGGGCGGGGGCGGCGCTGCCGGGGTGCTTCTTGCGGTAGATGGCGTCGAGCTGGTGGAAGTAGGGGCAAGTCTTGGAATCCTCGGTCCGCTTCTTGTTGCTCTCCTTCACCTTCTTGAAGTACTTGTTGATATTCTCCCACTTCTCCTTGCACCGCTTGGAGCTCCGGTTGTACCCCAGCCGTCGCATCCCGGCCGAGATCTCCTCCCAGAGCGGGCCCTTGGGACCCGTCTCGATGTAACGCATGTCCAGGTCCATGCGCAGCTGGATAAGCGCGTCCACTTCCGCCTTGGGCCACCGTGATGAGGACGCCGACCCGCCCTCCCCTCCTCCGAGCCCGGTGTCGACGTGCTGCTCCGGGGCGGGCACCAGCTCGAGTGATGAACCGGACGTCGGGGCCGCGCTGCGCGGCGTCCCCGCCTCGTGGTGCGTCGTTTCCTTGTGTGCCTGCGGTGGTTGCTGTTGGAGCGGCGCAGCCGGGATGGGCTGCGGCGGCGGCTGCTGCTGTTGTCGAGGTTGCTTTGCCGGCGGAGGGGTCTGGACCTGCATCGTTGTGGGCATTGGGACGACGCCGGGAGGGGCTTGTACGGACTGCCCGCCGATGCGCTGGAGGAAGGCGATGATGGCGGCGTCGCGGGAAGCCGCCGCGGCGCGCTCCTGCGCGAGCTGCTCCTGCTCGCGGTTGAGGCGGGCCACCTCCTGCCTGCGCCACGCCTCCTCCCGCGCCGTGCGCTCCGCCTCCCGCTTCTCCATAGTCTCTAGGAACCGCAGCTGCATCTCCTCCTGCCTCTGGACGACCTGCTTCATGAGCCCCTCAAAGAAAGACATCATCTTTTTGCCGCCGCCGCCGCCGCGCTTGCGCTTGCCGAGGCGGTCCTGGCTGCCGCCGGTCTCCGCCGTCATGTCGTCGTCCTCGGACTCGTCGTCCGACTCCGAATCCGACATGGACGAGAAGCTGAAGCCTTGCAGGTTGACGAACGGCGGCTGAGGCAGCTCCACGGACACCGCCGGAGCCGCCGAAGATATGGGCGCCGGCTGGATCGGCCCCGGCGGCGGCATTGTACTCATCGGCGGCGGAGCGGATACCGGCGCTGCGAAGGCGTGCAACAGCGGTGGGGCGCTGCTGACCGGCGGCAACTGCTGCTGCTGCTGAGGCTGCGGGGCGGCGGCATGCAGCGCCTCGAGCTGCGAGAAGAAGCGGTAGCTCTTGCCGTCCTGCCTCCCGGCGCGTCCTTCCTTGGTGCGCTTGTAGTACTTGTGCACGTTCTCAAACTTCTCCTTGCACTTCTTGGCGCTCCTCTTGTAGCCCAGCTCCGCAAGCTTCCTGAAAGACACAGCAGCGACAAGGACGCGAGCCTTTTGTCAGCCGCTACTTGCGTGCAACCAAAGATTGAGATAACACAGCGAGGATTAAATGATGGCAGCGTTTACAGGCAGAAGCATCTACTCACACAGTGGCATAAACATCAATGTGTGTGTGCCCTCCCTGGAGGAAAGAGACAAGGAGATGGAAGGAATTGGAAGGGAGGGAGGTAATGAAGGGAGAGGGGGCATATGCAGAAGGGAATTTAGTTAATCACAGGCCATCGCGTCTTTTTAGGGATCAGAGGAGATGTGAAGTTGATAGCAGCAGTGGTGAAATGAAGTGAAGGGAAAGAGAAGGATGGAAATAAATTAAAGGGAGGCCGCATTGGGATGGGAGAGAAAGGCTGCCTTCTTCTTTCCCCAAAAACTGGAACCCATGAAAGCAAAAAACAGTGCCAGACTGCAGACTGCAGCGGCAGCGGCAGCCAGTCGCTGCCTGCCTGACCTTGCACTCGCACCGTTCTACGATTTCCAGGCGCCCAGATTCTTATCATCCTACAGCTACTTGCCCTCCTACCAGCCCCGTCTCGCAGAAATCGAGAAGCATTTGATTAGACCAGGGGAAGGGGGAAATGGAATTTCGAGGGAATTGGATTTGGGGTCAGTAACGGATGATAATTAGCCATCATTTCATGTGGGACGAGTGCTAAATCCCACGGAACCGTTAGCGCGCTTTCTGCAAGGAAAATTCATGCAGGAGACATAGCTTGTTGAAGTGAACTGCAAATGTGTTTGAATTTTCCTCTCTTTTCTTTATTTTTGCTCTTGCGAGCCTCTTTCTTACCTGGAGACCTCCTCCCAGAGGGGACCCTTCAGGGTGGCGTCGCGGAAGGTGGCGTCCATCTCCGACCGGATCCTGATGAGTGCCAACGTCTCCTCCCGCGGCCACCGGTTGCCGACCGCTCCAGACCCACCGCCGCCGCCGCTGCCGCCGGCGTCACCCAGCATCTCGTCGTCCGGAAAGCCACCGGCGCCGGCGCCGGACATGGCGGCCAATTCCTCGTAGCTCGGCCTCGTCTGCTGCTGCTGCTGCTGCTGCGCCTGCGGCTGAGACGTCGGCGGGGGTCGGCTGCTGAGCGGCACGGGGCCGGTAGCCGGCGGCGGCGAGAACGGCCCCATGTCCGGCGGCGGGGCCCCGAACTGGGACCCGCCACCCTGATGCTGCTGCATGGATGCCCCCACGGCACCACCACCACCTGGCCTCCTCCTCTTCTTCTCCGCCTTGCACGCTCACTTCGTGGGAAGACAAGATGACTGACCTGGAGGTAGCTTGCTAGCAGCCACAGGAGCAAGGTAAGTACTGGTCTGGCCGGCTACCTTCAGCTGCGTACTTGCAGAACTGTATATGCAACTAGTAGAGCAACTGGAGGAAGTAGTAGCACTGAATTGTAGGGAATTCTAGCTAGCCAGCCTCCTAGCTCGTCCCCTCTCTCTCCCACACACCGAGTGAGTGTGCTGTGGGCGGAGGAGGGAGAGAGAGAGGGGGGGGGGGGGGGGAGTAGAATTGGAGGGAGAGGATGGAATTGGAAAAGAGGGGCTGGTACAAGTAGGGAACGGCCGGAGGGAGGCCAAGGGAGGAGGAAGGGATGGGAGAGATGGTGAAAAAGATGGGAGCGTGGACAACTGGAAAGGGTCCAAAGGGAGAAGAAAGAAGGAGAGAGGGTTGGAGCCTTGGAGGGAGGAGGCCAGCCAGACTCCCCAAGGGAAAGATAGAGGGAGCGCCTACAAAAGGAAGGGCTGGTGGTGCATGTACCGGTGTCTGGTGTATGTATATCGATCTTTAATTATCCTATGACTCTTCCTTCCTCCATCTATGACCTATCACCCACCAAGAAACGAAATACCACAGCAATTCAGCCCAGCAGTATAGATGTATATCATGTATGTATGTATGCAGGAGAGAATGGTAGTCACTGATTGTTACAGGAGCAGTGCCGTTTTATAGACCTGGGGGGCCATGATGAGATGTGAGCAAATTTTTGAGACGTGCATGAGGACAAAAGAGGGAGGGTGTGGACTGCGCAGGCAGTGAGGCGGAGTGAAACGGGGAAGGCCTGCGCGGCTCGGTTAACCGGACACGTATCTGGCGCCAGCCGACGTGGCGCGGCCGCGCTGACATCGCCCTCGTCCCCGTCCGAACACGGCGCGCACAGCCACACGCACCCTCGATCTCACGCCGCGCGCATGCGTTGCAAGCAAGGCCGCCCGCCCGCCGTGTATCTCCCTTACAGCACGGCGGAGATAGTGTAGATAGATTGCTGTTCGCGTGCGTCACTGGAGATATTGTAAAGGAGATTTGCTTCTGCATGCGTGCCGCGCGCGGCCGGCCGCGTGCGTGCGTGGATCGATCCCCACATTGATGGTGCTGTACTGCTGTGTACATGCACGGTGTGTGTGTGTGTGCAGTCTGTGCAGTATGCAGGGATTTCCGCTCCGAACCGAATGGGAGGGCGGCGCGCGCCTCTTGTATTTACTTGCCGCACACTGACCGTACATGGTATATATATAAATGGTTTTATACTCTTTGGAGTACGTACTCCCACCTCTAGTATACCGTTTAAATAATATTGTTATACCTCTTTATCTTTTTAAGTATACTTTAATACTAATTATAAAATACTATAAAGTGAGTTCCACGAAAAATTTCGTTAAAATCCACCCTTTATAGCATAATTTGTTTATATATTCCTTTTACATATAGAAAGAGTTATATAGTAACAAAAATGAAGGGCTCTGATTATTATTTTTTCAACCGTGTCGCATTGGAGTACCTTAGAATTATTATTGGAATATACCGAAAGTGATAAAAGAGTATAACACATTCGTTTAAGTGATATAATAAAGGTGGAAGCATATACTCCCAAGAGTACGAAAAATCTTTATATATCCAGGTTAGCCCTAGATGATCCTCATCCTGCATGTGTCGGCAGTTGCAATGCTCGCGTGGTGAATAACTGCAGCAAAAGCTGTTCAGTTAATCCGTCTGCTTGAGAAAGATTTAGAGCTACCTGTGCGTTTTGGCATTAATCTGCTGGCGAGATACGCGTATCTTTTCTTTTGCAAACTAGTACATCTGGCTAGATCCACGAACGTATGTGCATGAGCGTCGCGTCGTAGCATGGTTAGTCAGAACAGCTTCTCTATTAATAGAGACGACTGATGTCTATATATTTCTTTATATTATTTAAAAATAAAATTAAAGATAACTTCTATACGATTTTAAGATTGTCTCTATGAGATTCTACGGTCTTTTAATTATGGTATAAAAAATGCTTATTATAGATAATAACTCGCCTAATAGTGTTTTATACTGTCTATATAGTTCTCTTCCCAAAGAGAACTATACTCTTTCATCTTTATTCTTTCTCCGTATCGATAAAAATCTTACGTTATAAAGTATATGAACATCTGAAATAGTGTAAATACCATCAGGCTGCACGAACCTTTGCATGGATACGTAGCTCTCGTGCAGCTGTAAAACCAGTGCATGACGGGAGGGAGCGTATCTTGTTCGAGAGGAGATTAAAAAAGATCCGGTATGAATGTGTGATATGTAGTGGGACTGTGGGAGGCTGGGAGCAGGGAGGCTAACGGCTTAAAACGGGAGACCTCTCTAATGCATGGGTCCCAGGCGAAGTGGACGGTTGTGATGAGGTGGACGCCGCAGTACAACGTGGTTGGTAGTGAGCCGGTACCGTGTGTAGGCCCACGGCGGGAGTAAAAAAATTGGCCTTTTTTTTTACTTTACTTGTATACGCATCTCTCTGTACGTATTTGGACAAATTAATTAAATCTGCAAATTAACCTACAGAGATCTACCTTTAAACATGCATTTGATCTGTAAGTATTCGCATTAGGGGTGTACAGACGCACCTGCTTCGGGTATACAGATAATATACGGTACAAAATACCACTTGCGTTTTTCCAGATTCCACTGGAAACGTCCAGTCGCAGGGTTCACATGTCAACACTTAATCATGTTTACAAATCTGGCACGTATCAAATTAGTTGCATTTTGTAATTATCTATAGAATTGAATCGATGGATGCATATTTACGAGATTATATAAGATCAATAATTATAAGGAGTCTGGATAAAGCAGCAAAATATGTACTAGTAGTACATGCATACTCCAGATGCTAGCTAGCTTGGTAACGTCCAATCACACCCAACATCCCGGTCGCCGCTACTAATCATTGGTAACTACCGCAATAAAATAGAGGCGACCACCTTGATTAATCCATCAGTTATTACGTGTCTAAACAAGATAATGAAATTAATACTCCTATCCGATTGGTAATTCAATTGATTTGACTGAATGAACAGATGGAGTTCAAATTCTTGCGTGTTATTCTTTGATAACACTATCAGGATCGATCAAGTAATCTCTTTTTAATTGATTGAGCAATGCACCTTTCAAGCATATGCTCTCATAAATTTTATCTAATTTTAAAGAAAAACTAAAACCGGGGCGGGCATATATAGCGAAGAAATTAAAGAAGGGCCCAATAAGACAGAATAGCTTGTCGGCTTGGAAGAGAGCAATAATATAACCCCTTCAAGCTAAATAAAGAGATGATGTTTGGTGCTGTGATGACCGGACCTTGCTGTATCATTCTCTAGCAGTCATATGCATGTTGCTATCCCTTCATTAGTGTTATTGTCTGCCGAATTATCGTGTGCACAGAAAAAAGAGCCTGCCAAATCATCACCTTTTTATGTGAGATCAAGCCAGCTTGCCAAATTACCTGGCGAACCGAATAGCAAAACCTAGGAAGCCAACAATATACAAGCGTAATTAGGGTTAACAAAATCGATCGAAAATTACGAAAATCGATTGTATCGAGCCAGTTCGAAACCCTAAACCGATTGGTAAACCGGTTAAATTAAAAAAAAATCTGAAAAATTTATGTCACGTAGACCGGTAAAAAATCGGAGAAAATCAGGCACTAAACATGAACAGGGCTAAGCGATCTGCCGAAGCTGTGGGATGTCAAAATGCATCGGTAGGAGAATGTTCCGCCTTAGAGGGAAGCAAACGTGAAAGCGAGGGTCGACGAAACGGAAGCGAGAATGTCGGCTTGTGTAACGAAAACATTGGTGAGAATCCAATGCCCCGAAAACCCAAGGTTTCCTCCGCAAGGTTCGTCCACGGAGGGTGAGTCAGGGCCTAAGATCAGGCCGAAAGGCGTAGTCGATGGACAACAGTCAATATTCTGTACTACCCTTATTGGTACGGAGGGACGGAGGAGGTTAGGTTAGATGAAAGATGGTTATAGGTTTAAGGACACAAGGTGACCCTGCTTTTTCAGGGTAAGAAGGGGTAGAGAAAATGCCTCGAGCCGATGTTCGAGTACCAAGCGCTGCAGTGCTGAAGTATGCGCCCCGTGGATTAGTTATTGCTTCTCCACGAGGCTCATACCAGGCGCTACGGTGCTAAAGTATGTAACCCATGCCATACTCCCAGGAAAAGCTCGAATGATGGAAAATCGCTCAAAAAATCAGCCATAAGAAAATTTCAATTCGCCAGTTAATTTTCGAGAAAACCGATCGATTTCGAAACCCTTCGATTTTTTACGATTTTTGTTCGATTTTCACGATAAATCGGTGTCGCCGGATCTTCAATTTTCTTCCTTGATTCGGTTTTGTAAACGTAATATATCTAACCAACTGTGATGAGGATATAATATCCTATTTAATCATTTATTTATTTGATGTACATCACAACTGGTTGGGACCGTACATTTTAATCAGTTTGATAGATAAGACCACTTATCTTGAGGCATGCCTCTAGAATACGCTGAACAAGTGGTATATAAATATGGTGTAAATTAATTTATCGTATAATCTATTGTAAATTTCTGTGGAATAGAGAAATACATACCATTCAAAAATAATAAGTAAGCTAATGAATAAAGTCAATTTGATCATTTTTATATATGTTTTAGTTGAAGTGTAAAATTTTAAAACGTTATCTATTTATAAACAATGGGGGTATAAATGAAGCGCAAAAGATCGAAGGAGAAGAGGAGACTCAGTCGGACAATACAGAGCTGTAGAAGCAAGATATTGTAATATGTGCACACTCTCCATTTGTCCAGACCGGAGAGTAGCAATACAAAACATAGGAGTATGGTTATTATACAACATTAAGGAGGCCTGAATCTGTATAAACACGTAGTCTCCATAGTGTTGTCTCGGCCATAGTCACCTTCTCATTTTCTTCCCAAGATCGACTCTCAAATCGTTGACAAATACACTACTATAGGAATGTACATCACAATCGATTCTTTTCGTCATCACAGTCGGTTTTGGTGACGATACAAAATCATTAAATAGTTATGAGAAAGCGCTATCATAGTCAGTTTTCGCCCGATAGTATTAAATAGTCATCGCAATCGGTTCTTTCTCAGAACCGATTGTGATGTGGGCTTAGGGCTTTGTACATCCTCCTGAAAACAGTATAGATTACACATAGTATATCACATTCACAATATGTAGCAAATATTATACACAATATGCATATCACATTCACAATATATATGGAACACAAATATTTTACATATATATATATATATATATATATATATATATATATATATATCACATTCATTCACAATATAGAACACAAACATATATACTTAACAGTCAGTACACAAATCACACTCACATGATATAATATTGTTCACATATGGACTAGTAGGAGCTTGTCGGGTCTCTAAACCTACCTTCCTCCACTATAACTTTTGTTCAGTACCATTGGGATAAGTAGTCTCATAATTTGTTGAGATCTTTGTTTTGTAATCTCTTGAGCGGGATATCGATCTTATACAAAATAGAAATGAGTGCACTAATTTAAGTTTTAAAATTTGTATGTAAAATACTGCGTGTATTATGCATGTACATATACCTTAGGGAAAAGGTGTGAGCCGCCGCCCACGACCAGCATGTGATGCATCATGTAGAAACCGCACAGGTCGTCACTGCCCTGTTGATGGCACTGTGAACAAATAAAATCAAATTAAGAGACGAAAAATAGATGTCCGAGAAAATTTATCATATGCTAGGCACTTGTACCTTCAAGTGCTTCCACTCTAGCTAATCGTCTCGTTTGTCATTGTGTCGCCCTCCTTCAGCGACATAAGATAAGAAAACCTTACATACATTGTAGAGATGCCATTGAGGCAAAAAAATAAACGTAGTTAAATACATAAAGTGTTAAGTTAGAGGAATGTACTTACTTCTACAAAACAGGTTTGATTATGTAGGCCATCGGTCTCTTCTCGAGTGAGTTAAAAGTGTAGACTTTATTTTTACTCGGAGCAAGTACGAGTAGAACCCAATGATTGCTTATTAAATAGTATGTAGTGCAAGAAAATAAGTTCTTATACGGTTTAAGTGCGTACAAGTAATTGAAGGATAAAGTATTATTTAATCCTCGTGGTACGGGAATATAATGAAGTCCTTTTTTGATTCAGCCTGCAATGCCCGCTTGATATAGTTGTCAAGGAACTCCGATTGAAGCCAAGCCATGGTCGTAGACACAATCTCGGGGTTGACGAACCCAACTCGGTGTTGACCCGTCACGACTCGCTACTTCATTATCCTGCAACTCATGTTGAATATTAACAACATAATATAAAATTCTATAAAAGTTATAGGCTCATGTTGTATGGTGCGATACTCACAGCGTCCAGGATCGTACATGTACTACTTCGTTGCATACCACACAGGTACTACTTGTGTCTCCGTGATTGATCCAACATGTGTAATTCCTCACGAAACCACGTCGAATCAAGTGATCTTCAATTTGAGCTGAGTCATTAAATATCCTGAGATTGTGATGCAATCAAAGCAAGGATAATATATGAAGTTTACACCCCTCTTCACTATGTCTTCTTCTGTAATTTTTTTTGAACTCCTTAACACCCCTCTGAAATTCAGCGCTTACATGGCTTTTTTAATACATCCATTCTTCACAGTCCATCTGCATTTAAACCATGCAAAATAAATTAAGAAAAAACTTGAGCGAGAGATAGTTATTTCAAATATTGAGAAATTATTTCATTTCCTTTGCAAAATAGAGAACTGGTTCCAAGATATATAATTTTACTTTCGATACCTTCTTCCCTAGTTAAGAGATTTTAATTCCCTACTTAGGAGACATACATTTAAAACATGAACAATAGTATCAAATTACCTAATGCAGTAAGCTTGCAATTCTTTTGACTTCAATGAAAGAAAATAAGGGTACAAGCATTGACAAACTTGACGAATTGAATGATCTTAAAGGAACGTCTATCTGTTGACCAATTAAGTACGTACCAACGATAACTCCTAATCTCTAATTAGGTTAGGTGCTAATCCCATTTGATGATATATGGTTCGGACAAGTTCCTAAGCTATTGTACAACTCTAAAGAAAATTTCGGCAGCATCTCCCCGCTGTTCTCCAAATACATGTCTCGACAATAAGTCAAGAGGGGTGTGTATCCGGAGAACACCAGGGAGATGCTACCGAAACTTTCTCTAAAGTTTACAACAGCTTAGGAACTTGCCTGAACCACATATCCTCGAACTGTAAAAAAATGTGGACAATTCGAAGTATATTTATAAACAAGCACCCTCGAACGGGAGACGTAGGTTACACAACCTAAACTCCAACATTCATCATATTACAGCAACAATAATTCTAGATTAACACGAGAGTACTGCAAAGATAAATGGATATGTGTTTGTCAAATAAATGGTGTGAAATATGATAGGATACACACAATTCCAGTGCAACCTAAACTCTCTTTGCGACATATCGAATTAACTAGTTTAAAATTAAAGGGGTTTGAAGGAATGCTCGTCTTTTGAAGAAAACCACAAATAAGAGAAAATTAAGGGGAAATATCCTCAAGCTAGTGCTTCAACTTTACCCTCTTAACACTCAACCTCAAGGATTTCATAATTTCTCACCCAAGTATTGCTTTCAACCAGAGTATATGGTATTTTTTGGGGCGGTGGCGATTTTTTGTCTCTAGAACAACAACAGAGGAGAGTTCAGTCCGAAGGTATAAATAACCTAACGAGGCACATCACAATCGATTATGAGAAAAAGAACCGATTGTGTTGTACGATGCACATCACAATCGGTTCTTAGGTGGAAACCGATTGTGATGTACACGTGCACATCACAATCGGTTCAAACATAAGAACTGACTGTGATTGTTATTAACACCCTCTCCAAAATCATCTATCACAATCGATTTTTCCTCAAAAGTTAGGAACCGACCCAGATGAAGCAATAGTATTGTACCATTCTGTAGTAGTGATAATTTATGCATAGAAAAGTGATATTTCCTCTGGTCATAAATACATGTTTTGGATATCGATACGATATCCAAAACACAACTTTGACCACTAATTTCTATTGTAATATATTTATAAAACCAATAAAATTATAATATTATGAAAGTACTTTTCGAGATAAATTTACACATATTAATAGTAAAAAATTCGAAAGTTTACCGTAACTATATTCAAAATAATATGTATATTTGTGACAGGAGGAGCATGATACAAGGTGAGTCTGTCTCTCGTAGTCGTGTAGGCACCAGTGGTAGAGACGTTGGATAAACCAGTGGTAAGATTCATTGCGTGGGTAAAAGGTTAATCATGGCATGGATTAAGATGGAAACTTGAAAAACAAAAGAGTGGTGCTACAGGACGGTATACCTTCAGTGTGTTTTATCAAAGTTATGCGCAGTTCATTAGTTTCAACCAAGTTTCGTCTATGTTTTGCAAGTTTCATCCATGTTTCAGAAAAGTTTCAAGCAAAAGTTTAGGAAAGTTTCAACAAAAGTTTATTCGTGCATCAGCTAGTTTAATGTTTCATGCATGTTTTAGGATTTTGGAACTCAAGTTTCATCAAGCTTCAAATGAAAACTTTCATCAAGTTTCAGTCAAAGAGTTTCAACAAGTTTCAACCAAAAGTTTCAAGAATTTTCAATAGGTTTCAAGATGTTTTAGGGAGTTTCATAAAGTTTCATGTAGTTCCATTGTATGATATATGCTAAACAAGTAGGTTTTATATTTTAAGTTTTGTAGGTTTCGGCGAGTTCAAACAAGTTTCAGGATCCATATTTCAGAAGGTTTCAATAAGTCAAGTTCAGGAACTAAGTTTCGATAAAGTTTTAATAAAATTCAAGTTTTTTTAGCAAAGTTTCAAGTTTGAACCATTATATTTCATAAATTTTTTTAAGAAACTAACACATTGAAACTTCAGGTTTGAAGAGTTTCAGAACTGAAATTTGAGGTTTCAAGTTTCACAAATTAATTTCAAGGTTTTAACCAAGTTTCAACCATGCTTCATGATCGAGCTTAAAAGTTTAGAGAGTTGCAAAGCATGTCTCAGAGGATTTCAAAATTAGAACATAAGTTTGGACGTTGAAACTTCAAGTTTTAGAAGAGTATAGTTTCAACAAATTTTCAACATAAACTTTAATTTTTGAGAGTTTTGTACAAAAAGTTTCAACAATTAAACCGGGTTTCAAGAGTTTCAGTAAAGGCAAACAAATTTCAATCAAATTTATAAAAAAAATTGAAACATTTGGGGAATCTCCAGGAGCTTGCCAAAACCGAAAACATCAACTGGCCTCACGCTGGTCCGCTCACCTGCGACCCCATGGCCACTCTCTGCAGTGCTCGCCTATAGCCTCGCACTCCCTATAGTGCTCGCCTTGGGCTTCATGCTCGTCGGGCCGTCACAGATTCTCACCATGCTCCTTGTGGCCATGCAAATGTAGGCCTCATAGATGGGAGGAGCACAGCCGCCATCGGTCTCCTTTTGGTGGCTGGGGTAATGAAGAGGTTCAGTAAAGCCAGTCATTTCCAAATTGCATGATATTTTGAATTTTCTCAATGATATTTGCTAATGAGGATCATACTTATAGATGGAAAAAGGATAGTCCTCAAACACTGCAGTATGGGATGAATTTACAAATGATATGTTCATTGAAATTTGTCTAGAAGAGGTTGCAGCACATAATAGACCCCAACAATATTTGAATACGAAAGGCTATCGGAACCTTATGATCAAGTTCAAAGAACGAACAAAGAGGGAGTATACCCGTAAGCAATTGAAGAATCATTGGGACAGCTTGAAAAGGGATTATGTCAATTGGAAGACATTGAAGCTACATGCATCCGGGCTAGGGATCGATACTAAGACTGGATCCATTGAGGCAAGCGATTCGTGGTGGGCTGATCAGATTAAGGTATGCAATCTTTAATGTTGTTGCATGTGTATGCAAATTAAAAAGTTATAACTTACTCATGGAATCGTTCTACTTTGTTCGCAGGCCATGCCATATTGCGGCAAGTTCAAGAAGGAACCCTTGCAGCATGAAGACAAGCTTGACACCATTTTTGATAGTGCGAGCTGTACCAATGAATACGCTTTTGTCCCTGGTGCTACAGGTGCAACCCATGTGAATCTTGAAGATAATGAGATTGAGGTTGAGTGTCATGGTGAGGGTGATGAAGGAAGCCCTACACCAAAGAAAACAAGGAAAAGAGCTACCCATGACTCACCAAATGGGAAGAAATCAAAGAAGTCTAATACAAATGCTCAATTGAAGCGGTTGGTGGATATTGTTAATAAGTCTTTTGGTAGCAGAAATTATGTGAGCAATGCGCCTAGTCCAATGATTGATCCTGTTAGGCAAGAGATCTCTGAGATGATTGACCTGGTCATTGAGGCTGGGGCTGAAGAAGGGAGTGATGAGCATTTTTATGCCACACAACTCCTCATTAAAAAGGAGTACCGAGGTGTCTTCCACACACTTAAGACAGCTCAAGGGAGGCTTGGATGGCTTAAGAGGACATGGGAGGAGAAGAAGAGGCGTTAGATATTTGATTTATTTCTTGGGAGTTGAATCTATGTATCCTTCATGTGATGTCATAAACATATTTATCTTCTGTTATGTTGTTCAATGAACCTATTTTTTTGTGTTATGTACTTGGGTTAAACAATATTTGTTAATGTAATGTGATTACGATATTGTTTTATTATGAATTATTTATTATGTTGTTCACTTACTATGCTATTTTCTTATATGTTGTTACTTATGCTATATCTTTTCAATATCCACATGAGCTCTTCAAGTTCTTTTGATTCAAGTGATGATGATTCAATTGATGAAGTTGTTGTGGATGTTGATGATAGAGGACCAGATTTGTTCTTGCCACTTGTTGCAATAGCTGCATTTGCATGTTTCGATAACTATAGTGACTCTAATACCAAGAATCCGAGGAAAATACCAACAGTGATGGGTCTCCAATGGGTAGAGGATATACTTAGAAACTCACAAGATTGTTACGACATGTTCGGAATGCGAAGGTCAGTTTTTCTCAGACTCCATGAGTCTCTTGTCAATAATTATGAATTAAAATCAACTAGAGAGGTGAGCTCGAAGGAAGCATTAGCTATATTTTTATGGACTTGTGGAGCTCCTCAATCCACTATCCAGGTAAAAAATCGATTTGGTCATTCCAAAGAAACAGTTAATAGGAAGTTTGGAGAGGTATTGGAGTGTGTGTATAAATTAGGTGTTGACAATATAAAGCCTAAAAATCATCACTTCTCTTCAGTGCATCCTAGACTTCGAGATGATAGATTTTTCCCTCATTTTGATAATGCCATTGGTGCAATAGATGGGACGCACATACCTGTGACGGTGCCACGCGATAAACAACCTGTGCAATTCAACCGACATGGATACACAAGTCAAAATGTCATGGCTGTCTGTGATTTTTCCCTCATTTTGATAATGCCATTGGTGCAATAGATGGGACGCACATACCTGTGACGGTGCCACGCGATAAACAACCTGTGCAATTCAACCGACATGGATACACAAGTCAAAATGTCATGGCTGTCTGTGATTTAGACACGAGGTTTAATTTTGTTTGCATTGGATGGCCTGGGTCTGCTCATGACACATGCATATTCCTTGATACAATGCTGACGTACAAGGATCACTTTCCACATCCTCCACAAGGTACTTCATATGTTATTTTTTTACAAGTATATACATTTCTACCTTACAGCTTAATGTGGAATGTTAATAATTTTTTCATTTATATTGTAGGAAAGTACTATCTTGTGGATTCCGGTACCCAAATCGAAAAGTTATCTAGCTCCACACAAGAATCAAAGGTACCATGTACCAGAGTTCCAAAATAGTGGTAGACTGGTTGGGAAAAAAGAGATGTTCAATTATTTTCACTCTTCTCTTCGGAATGTTATCGAGCGTGCATTTGGTATTTGGAAGATTAAGTGGCGTATTCCTTTGAATGTGCCAAGTTACCATGAAGTCAACCAAAAGAAAATTATCATTGCAACAATGGTTTTACATAATTTCATTCGAGACAGTGCTTTGCTTAATATAGATTTTGTTAGTATAGAGGGGAATGAAGATTATCATGGTGATACATCAAACAACACCAGTGCACATGATGTTGCAACTGCCAACGATGATGTTGACATGGCCGGTGTGCGTGACTCTATTGCAGATGCTTTGGTACCATGATGATAGTTTAATCTATTTTTTGGATTATTTCATATGAATAGATATATGTAATATTTTGTATCTAGAACATGTGTTAATCCGAGACCAATGAAAAATTGATGCTAAAAAATTAAACAACAGTGCATTAGCATGACATCCCATTAATTGTTCGTGCATGTTCATGCGCAAATATTCTTTTCTGGCACATTCGTCATGCATGTGACACATCCACTACTTAACCTAACATAAGCATGATGGCATATGCAGGTACGCATGCAGATTGATCCAAGCTTAGCTTATACTTGACAAATATTGGGATTGTATCGGGTATAGAGATATATTGCAAGTCACCTTCATGTTGCCTTTGCAGTGCTCGTCTCCCAAACATGTGCACCCTGCCTGCAAACCACACATCACACTTCGGCCTGCCGGTCGGCCTTACTGTAGAAACTACTTAATGGCAAAACCTAGCTAGCTAGCTAGGTAAAGTTTGACTCATGGGCATTTCAGACATTTCCTAACTCAGAATAGTCAGTCAGCCAATCTAAATGTCAGGTTGCCAAACATCAAATATCTTCACTTAGCTGCTCAAATTGCAAATTGTTCAACCATACAAATTGACCAAAAAGCGCTTCTAAAATCTGCAATTGTTCCAAACAGTAGTAGAGTGAGGGAGACTCGGGAAGCTTCTCGAGATGATATCTAGTGCGTTTACGGAGCTCTCATCAAACGGTCACAAGTACATCGTTCTTTATATATTCTCAAAACAAAAACGGGGTAGTTTCAGAGGGGAGGGGAGGAGTAGGAGACAAGAATACACCACAACAGCTGTAGGGGTGGCCCCAGCCGAGAGATGAGCATAACAAGGAGGCTACTACAGATTACAAAACGTGGCGGGCGTTTATCGCGGATCCTACCGAAACCCAACCACCATCCGAAACTCGTCTGTTGCCAGCCAGGTAATACCACCACGGCGCACACACACCACCTATGCATCACGCGTTCATGCTTGCTCCAAAGGAAAAAAAAAACACGCCGCCCTCCAAGCAATCTCTGGCTTGGTTTTTACTCTTGTATTATAACTTGGAGGCCATCATGCGTGTCCACCTTAATTTGTTTCCTCCTCGTATTCTATACATGCATGTTCATTTTTTTAAAAAAAATCATGGAACTCAACACATGCATAGTAGCTAGATCTCCATGTTCACAAGATTAGCCTTCAAATAAGTCCTACCTCATCCAAACATACCCTTAATTAACATGTCGAGCAAACTATCACGCATCAGTGTAGGGATATATCGCAATTTCTTGAGCTCGAGTAAATTGTACTTCCAATTATGACCATGCCTTCAATGCATGGGGCTAACAATGCCTCTCTACATATGTGGATGCCCTCTGTTTCAAGGCAATGTGTTCACCATTTTTTTAACTAATTTTTCTCAATAAGATTTTGTCTTATTATCTACATATATTTGAAAAAAGTAGTGCAAAATACTATTTTAGGTCCATTACTCAAAACAACATGGCTCAAAAAAGAGATGTAGTTCTAAGTAAAAAAAACAAGCAAGAGGTTTTCAGGTAACTTGCTGAGCAGGGCAGGGGTTGTGGTCTATGCCAGTTTTCCTTGTCCTTGTTTCAATCAGTCATGCCTGCGTTAAGATTCGTACTTCAAGAAGATGGTACATAAGTGCTCGGAAGCACACCCACATTGGCTGTAGGCCACATGTATCTTATAATATACGCAAGGCTGACTTAAATTAAGTCGTGAGAGAGTACGGTACAACTCAAGAAATTGATCTAGCTATACTGGACTGATTAAAGTAGCGTTGTTGCCTTTGATGCTTGGAGGCTTTAGAGCACCACATTCTGGTTGCCAGCCAATCCATCATTAATCCCGGACACTTCTACTACCACTGGAGATACTAGTCTTCTGTGTAGTTTCTATACCCTAATCATAAGTTATTGATCATTGCAAAGCAAAGTTAAAAAGGGGATATGTGTAATGTGCGTGTGGTTGGTGTGGAATCTAATCTCGCGCGACCTCCTGCACTTGGTATTTCCGTGATTGCGCAGCGTGATCCATGTTAACTGGAGGTGATAACGATTGATGATGCCCTTGAGGGCATTATAAAAGTGGACCTCCATGTAGATAAATGATAGGCATGGATAGTTAAAGTGGCCCTAAATTAAAAAAAAAACTAAAGAACGGTAGTGATACCATTTCACTAAAAAATGATGGTATAGCTTTCTGCCGTCCCATCCTTCCACAAAATCTACACTCTTATCCAAACAAAAATGTTTTCATTCACTCATTCATCTATGCTATCCTTATACAACAGCACCTCATCTTCTCCATCTCTGTGTCACACAGTCGTGAGTACCTAGTTAGCTCCTCATCCCCTCCATCTCTCTCTCTCATCAGTGAGCAGCGTGTTGGACGGAGGCCACCATGCTGCATGATGAGCGGCCGGAGATGGGTGTGTAGTTGCAGCGTGTCATGAGTAACAGCTGTCAGGCACAGCGACAAGTGGCTGCTAGTAAGCGCATATAGTGGCATTCGGCATGTTAGAGATGGCGTAGCAGGTGGTGACTGGCACGGCGGAGGTTGCACGACAAGTAGAGGAAGGCATAGGCGACGGATCCACCGGCTCCGGTCGTCTTCTTCCTCCTTCAACTTCGGCCCTACCCCTCTTCCTTCAATTCCAGCACCGCCGGCCCCTTGTCCTTCACCTCCAACTCTGGATTTGGCATGGTGCTTCACAGCTCCGGATCTAGCGATGGCCTACGACGGCGTGACTCAGGACGCACGGAATCATTGACGACACGATTTCGGATGCCGAATGCAGCAATGAGATTGCACGAAGCTCAAACTGAAGCTGTGGAAGAGAGAGAGATGGAGGCTTGGTGTGGAGCACAAGCATATATGGATCTAGTGACGGGCAGCATCGGTCAGCTTCGTGGCAAGGTAAGCTCGCCAAAGCTTTTTGAAACTTAAAAAATATTGAAATTTGTTGAAACTTGTAGAAACTCTTCTGCTGAAGCTTGATGAAACTTGAGTTCTAAAATATGAAACTAGGTGACACTTTAACTTGGGATCTTCTAGAAACATGCAAAACTCACTGAAACATAAAACTTTTCAAACATATTCGTGAAACTTGTTGAAACTACATAAACTTTTATTATATCGTTGCAACGGTAAACGTTGTTTAGTCACTTCCTTAAATTAAACAGGCTACTATTACTTTAACTACCAACTGATCGAGCTTGATAATGTTTACCAAGGTTAATTCTAAAAACCAGATGTGTCCTGTTTTCCCCCTAAGTATCAATGCTAGCTTGTTGCAGTAGTTCATTTTTAATGTTGTAGTGATACAATTTAAATGTTGCCGTACGTAGTTGATTGAAAAAGTTTGCGATAAGAAATGGTAGCAACTGAAAAAAAAAAGGACTTTAATGATTTTCCTCTTAATACAAGTTGCACAAATCTTGAAGCAAGCGAAGGGGTTAGTAATCACTATCTACCTTTCATTCATGTTTTAATATTTGTGTAACTGTTAAAAAGAAATGTATAGAAGCATCTCTCTGATATTTAACTATACTAGAACATCTTATATAAATTGCCACAGCAAGGTCATCCGATCCATTGGACGTCAGAAGTTGCATCATTTTGTAATGGTAAATGATGAACTGGATTGAAACTATATCTTCAGAAAACGATCACAAAAATCTCGTATGGCACAAACGCACAATGCTGAACTAAACCTAGAAACTGTAAGTGAATTGAGTTATGCCCATTTTCCGATCCTTGCGTTTGAAGTGCCTCGATCTATAAAACAGAGGAGGAAGCACGCTATAATTTACACGCATCATGGTGTTATGGCCTCGGTGTGCAAGAGCATGCCGTTCGCATGATCCGTGCCGTTGGCTAGACGCGCAAGACACATCCATGTTTGCCGAAGCAAGCAGAATGTGATGATATTCTCATCTGAAGCGTGAAAGCCTTGAAGACAAACGCTTCCTTAGTTAGTCCAGAAATTTCCACACACCAGCAGAATGCTAACGTGATCCGATCGAGTTTTGACATTTCAACGGAGTAGGGATGTTGGAAGGGAAAGGAATAGAAAATCTTTGAAGAAAAATCTGCCAATAAATAAAAACAGTTAGTGCTGTGGGATGCACTTAATCTGGTCAATAAACAGTAGGGGTAGCTACTTGGTAGCCCATCTGTTCCCATGATCCCATCCTATTTACTGAACAAATCCACCCCCATCGTACAAACAAATAAGAACAAAATTACATCAATGCCGCCAGATTACAATAGACAACGAATTAAACAATCAGAAGTAGCCTCTGAAGTCTGATCTCCGTAATTTTGAATTTTCTGAAACTGGCAATCTGTCAGTTGCCCTTTTGCTCTAGTAAAATCAGTGAGCAAGTACTTGTATAAAATTTCTTGTCATCCAATTTAAAAGACTCTGTTCCACTTCCAATAGATGCCGTATTATACATCTATTATACCAGGAGTAAACAGTTAGAACGTACCTATCTTGATTATTGCTGGAAGTGCGCTAGCTGAAAACAGCTACAGCTTGGATGCCCCAACAGTTCGTGAAGCATAATAATTTACCAGCTGTAACAACAACCCAGACAATCAAGTATAATACGCCATCTAGAATAATTTTTTCAGTTTAGTTGTTGGCTAGGTTAATTACTCATTTACGAGATACTGGATAAAATAAACTACAGAACCATGCCTAGCATGGAGCTGATTATTCTCCAAATAATTATTATGATCTGATGGTACATGCACAAATATTAAAAATTGTATTTCTAGAATCAAAGTCAAGCATCTTGTCCACGTAGATATGGGCCCACTTTCAGTTCAGTTATAGAAATATGATGAGCATTGACGCTTTTTCCGTTATCGCACGGCTCTTTTCAACCATCAAGATTTTTGAAATTCTAGTATCGCTTTTCTCTGCATTTTTTAAGCTTAGCCTGTTAGCCATTATATGGTCTGCTAGTCATTTCACATTTTCATGGGTTGGGGGAAGTCAATGCCGCGAGTCAAATCAATCCTTTCCTTTTTTTTTTGCCACATCCTCAGGGGCACAGGCTATATCCTTTTTTGCCACATCCGCTCGGGTCACAGGCTATCTTTCGAGTTCCAGAAGGTCTCCAGTAACATTTGGTCGTGAATCCGCTTGATAGTATACATGTTGAATGAATGCTAAGCATCTATAATTTAGCCTGGAAATAAAAAGGGATAAATCCTTCTGCCATCAGTTGATTAGTTCGACCGGCCGGTTTGTGACGACTAAGCACCGTGTAGCTAAAGGTTAGGCAACATGCCCCACAGACCGCATGCCGATCGAGCGAATTATTCACGGCTTCATGTAGTACTGATTTTCCCATTGAGCAAGACGGTTTTGACCGTGCATGAGTGTATCAGTCACATGCCCTTGCAACAAGCTAGGTACTCCAATGCATCTACGCAAAGTTTGGCGTGGAAGTGATGGGCTCCATTACGTGCCAACGAGCGTGAGGTTGGGCCACCCCTCCGGTCTGCGGTGGTGCGACGTCCCTCGGCACCCCTCCTCCACCTTGGATCGATGCGTCGCGCCATCTCGATCGATCGGGACCACTACACTGTGCTGTGTTGGTCTTTTTCTTTTCTCCCTCCCCTGCCTCTGCCCACTCACTTCGATCAATTCTCTCTTTATCCACAAGCGGATCGCATCTTAATTTTCTATTTTTTGAAAGAACGGCAGGAGTACTGCCTTGCATTGAAGAATAGCAAAAGAGATTTTAGTTACAGCCAAAACTGTACAGCAAGAGGGAAAAAACAAAGGACTCAAGAAGGACAGTGTCCTGCTCAACAAGTTTTTGAAGGATTTACTCTCTCACTGCGAAGGCGCTACGTTGCATGAGGACCTCTTGTTGGATCAACCCGAAAACCTGATGGGCGGTGAAGGACTCGTTTCGGATTGTTCGCCTATTCCTTTCTCTCCAAACGTTTCAACAGAAGTAGATGAAGACAGGGTTTAACTCGGGCCGGTTTTGTTTCGGCACCCTTGCGGAAAACGTTGGCCACCAGTCCGTAATGCTCGACATATCGGTGACAATGGATACGTAGAAACGGACCACACTGATCATCGATCACTACCATATAAATGGTAACTTTTTATGTCTTATCTTAGACAATTTTGATGTTCGCGTAAAAATCTGTCTGCGAAGGGTTAGGAATTTTTTGTTGAAGCCATTACAGACGATTAGTTTTAAGCAACCGTCTATCATAATAGCGGATTGTCCACACTATATGATGTGTCAACTTATCACAGACGACTTATTTAAAGAATCCGTCTGTCGTATTTCACAGACGGTTGTGAAAAACTTATCACAAACGGTTTTACGTTCAATTCGCCTATAATAACTTGAGCAGTTGCAGGTTGGAAATCGCGTCAATTACTACAAGAACTTTATATACTCTTCCTCTCCCATTGCCTCTTCATCTTCTTCTCAAACTTTGCATCCACTGCCATTTAGGAATCGTTTGGAAGGATTCTAGAAGAGGCCGTAGGCGATCCAAGCTTCTTCGTTGTTTCCTCGTCGATCATCTCGTTAACCCGGTTCATTCATTTTGTCATTCGTAGTTTTTTTACGCTCCATTGATATACTTTGCCCTTCGTGTAATGGCGGGATTCGTAGTTCTTTTGCACCTGATGTATCCTAGTGGAAGTTTTGCTTATTTAGTCATAACATCTATATACATTTTATTATAATATATATATACATTCTAAGCTCTATTATTTTTTATTTTTGTTGTAACTAGGTTATCATATTCTAGTCATATTTTGTGACTATCTTGTTATGTTGGAGTGCACGTCACCTAAAATAGCTTACTTTTATGACTTTCTTAATAATCTATATAATAGGTTCAATTATGTAGTTTTTTTAGTTCATTTGTGTAGCCATGAATCAAATACTGTTAGTACTGACTATTTTTTAAAATATATTTAATAGATATCAGGATCGTCGTCTATTGAATATGTAGTTACGATATCGAGTTGCGCCATCAAAATACTGGATATCCAATATGGACATATGGATAATATGCTTTTACTAACTGTGGGTGGTGGGGACTTTGATAGTGTGTTCTTGGCCTCACGTGTTATGCATGCAAAGAACCATAATGACTTATTCAACCTCTCTGTGCATAATAATGACCAGATTTTTATCTCCCTGAAGAACCTTTCTCCTAGGAAAGATCTAGATGGTTGTCGTGAGAGGTTTGCATGTGGAGATATGACATTCAAACGTGTCCATCAAGTTATATCTTTTGAAGAGCCCAGTCTAGTGCTATTCAACCACAATAAGCTATTGCTATGTTTTTCGGAAGGGGAGGTGGGGTGTGTGAGTACTTGTTAGTGGGTGGAAGTTGAAGTACTTTTGTTAAATATGAAATGTTGTACGTTCTATTGTTAACTCAGATCAATTATTTGTCGGTTGTTATAACTCAGATCAATTATTATTTTTTTAACTGTTTCTTATTGATTCATATGTGTTTGGTTAATTGTTTGTTGTTAAATATATAATGTTGTTGTATATATTTTGCAATAGTGAAATGTTGTTGTCTTGTGTTATATTTGTAAAGAGAGTATAGCTAGTATGATTTCTGAGGCTGGTGGTAAAATAGAAAAAAAATATTGCATATCATAGACAGTTATTGTCTTAATAACTATATGTGATATGCACTGTCCCAGACGGTTCCTTTATTATAAATGTTTGTAATGATCAAGTACCATAGAGGGTTGACGTCTTCAAATCGTATGTAATGACAAGCAGACGACTATGTCTATTTAACTTCTTACTTGGTCGATTTAGATACTCACACTTAATGTCTCTCTATCCAAATCTAAGGTTTCCTCTATGCACCGTCGCAGTCCTCTCTGCGTCGCAGTCGTCCCCATCACTTGTGCCATCGCCCTCATCACTGCACCGTTGCCGTCCACGTCCTCTTCTCACCGCGTTGTTGCTCTTGGCACCACGCTGTCCCTGTCCCTATCCTCTCTACACCATACCGTCGCCCTCTTCCACCACCTCTCAGGTATTGCCATCAGCTAGAACTCCATCCAATCCTAAATGCTTTGATAGCGTGCCAACCGAGCGACTAGCTTTTAGGATTATTTCAGTTAAGAGTGAAAATATGGTACGTAGTAGTACAATACTAGCAGTAGAAATTGTGTGGTTGTCAGACCAATAACTAGGAGTAGTCTAGTGGCCCAAGCATCTTACATGCATTTAGTATCGATCAAGTAGAGAAATTCTCTACTTTTTTCACTTAAAGAGCATGCGAAGGTTTGAGGAGTGCTCGACGCCTTCTTCCTAGCTAATTTTTTAAAGTGAGTGTACATGTATTTAAATTGTGAATTTTAAGTAATTTATTCTTTTTGAATGTGTGCAATGTGTATAGATATCAAATGTGAATTGTGTATGTGTTTTATGTCTGCTTCAATATGTGTTGTGTGTATTTATCTTAACTGTGAATTTTGTATCTTATATCTCTTTCAATGTGTGTTGTGTATCTGTACAAAGGGCATGACTAGCGTGATTCTTGAGGCTAGCCATAAAATTAAAATCTATTATATATTAAAAACTCATGAGAGTCGCTAAGAAAAAAGAGAAATAGACTAGAAGTTCTCACAAAAAAAACAAAATATCTAGCCCTTAATCTGATGGGCCTTATTTATAACTGCCATTAGATCTTTTGAGAAATAGATTAGAAATAAAGCTCATGAGAGTCGCTAAGAAAAAAGAGAAATAGATTAGCAATTCCCACAAAAAGCAAAATATCTAGCCCTTAATCTGGTGGGCCTTATTTACAACTACCATCGGATCTTTGAGAAATAGACTAGAAATTCTCACAAAAAAGCAAAATATCTAGCCTTTAATCTGGTGAACCCTAATTAAAAATGCATCATATTGACCATTAGATGCTATTGAGTAGATATATATATTACTTTGTAGTATAAAATCAAAATAAAAGACAAAACTTACATGGTAGGGGCGGATCGATACATCTGGATCTCATACACGATTAAGCCTAATTATAATTTTGATTGGTAAATCATAACCAACAAATCAACACATGAACTCTGACATTACATTGGACGCACCTTGGTCTTATACAGATAATACACATCGATGTGACTCAATGCATGCAATTAAAGAAAATACAAATGACCTCATGTTGGTTCAGCCATAACATAAAAGTCACGCAGCCCCAAAACTAATTTTTTTTTGATTTGGTTTTTATAAGAACTCCCTAAAAGTAGATCGGTTTTGTCGAGAAACAAATAAATCAAGACATTTACTAAATATAGACTTATCCCCTGGACGCCATGGTGTGTGTTGGTGCTCCCCATCCAAGTGCTCCCGAGGAAAGAAAAGAACGGGAAAATAATAACATTGCACGAGCTCGATCTCCCTTCGAATCCTTTTACTTGCGTAGCCAGAAAAAAAAACAGAAATCGCTGCTTCTTTCTTGATGTGGAAGAGTGCGCCTCCTGATCTCCCAATCTAACTCCCACAAAATCAGGATTCCTTAGATTTCTTCTTTTTTATCTCTTGGTTCGTCTATGATAGATTCAACACCAAGTGTGGCACCGACCTGATCAAAGAAAACAATTGATGTGGTAATAATGTTCTAGGCTTCATCAGAAGGTATTACGCCCATCCTATACTAGGTCACGGGGTCAAGACCGGTCGTACGACGCTTCAATAGCATATCATGTAGAGTTGTTAAGAAAATAAAATGCTAAAAATTCTCATAAAAAAAGCAAAACATATAGCCCTTAATTTAGTGAACCTTGACTAAGTTGAACTATAATAGCCATTAGATTGGATGTTACAATTTCAAAAAACGTTTAACCGTCTATTTAGCGGATCCAAATTATAATGGCTTAGATTAAAAGAAAGAGTCTATATGAAGTACAACAAAAAATTAACAAAAATTCGGAATAAAAAATAAAAAGAAATTAGACATTTGATTTTCATATGAACTCTAAATTAAAACACGTACATTACTGAAATTCAGAATAAAAATTAGGTAAAAATTAGCAATTGGATTTGTATTATCAATTCTAATCCAAAACTAAATATTTAAAACTAAATAAAAATAAAATCAATGGCTTATATTAAAAGAAAGAGCCCATACTATGAACAATAAAAATAACAAAAATTCAGAATAATAAATAAATAAAAATCAACCATTTAACTTTCATATGAAGTCCAAATTAAACATGTACATTGCTAAAATACAGAATATAAATTATATAAAAAATAGTAGTTGGATTTATATACGATTTCTACAGTACAACCGATATGCAAAATTAAATAAAACATAACAAATGAAAATTAACATAAATTTGGAATAAAAAATAAAATGAAATTAGTCATTTGATTTTCATATAAATTCTAAATCAAAACTTGAAATTCAAAATTAAATATAAATAACATAAGAATAAAAATAAAAGGAAATTAGGGATTATTTTTTAATTCCATACTAAGTGAAAAATATAATTTTTCATTTTATTCAGAATTAAAATTTTAGAAATATGCTAATTTAAGGGGGTAAATAAAATAAGGTAAGTAATTTGATTTATATATATATATAATTACCTATTATGTGATAAAAGTTGATTACACGTTTTTTATAGTCTCTAAGAAAATATAGAATATACTAAAAATTCTCAAAAAAATATTCTAACTCTTTTATTTGGTAGATCTCCACGGAACGAAGAGATTAAGAGGGTGATATATCGACAGTTGTTTACTCAGTTATACCGGTATGAATAATATGATGTGCAATAAAATAAGTACCGAAAGAAAGAGACAAACAATGTAATAATGAAATTAAGAGATGATGATATAAATAGAAAATATTATGTTATGCTATGTTTACTATTTTTCTATGCAAGTATTCGTAGAAGAAAGTTTTGGTCATATATGATAAGTACTGAGAAACGGAGTAAATATATTCTCTCCTATAATATACAATATCAAAATATCACAAATTGTGTTTTGTATTGATCTATTTTTGAAAAAGAAAATCGCATATATATTATCAAGTCATTTAAACATACTTTAAGAATGATGCACGTGCAAATGCGCAGGCCATCTTGCTAGTTATATATAAAAAATACATATCACGGACAGAACCGTCTTTTATTTATCATTATCGCAGAAGGTTCATAATTGGAACCGTCTGTTGTTTATCATTATTACATACGATTTATTATGTACTAACTGTTCGTGATATGTAATTATTATAGATGTTCATAAACCGTCCACGATGATAACTGATCATTGCTGGCTTTTTTCAAAGACGGTTCTAATAGTTTTTAACCGTCCGTTATTTTCTTATCTGTGGATACACATTATTCCACTTATGTTAATTAATTAACTGATCGCTTGCTTCCACTTCGAAGTTTAAAACCTATTGCGCCAAACATATATAGTGTACACTTCTGTACAGTTCCAGAACAGTACATCCTGGGCCCTCGTGTGATAGCCAGCTTGTGAAGTGCCCGTAGCTTAACAAAACGCAACTTGCGCGACGCGCCCTGCTCGTTCTATCTACAGATGGGGTTATCATGTTGGCTTTTACTCGGCTCGCCCTCATGCGAGCACATGACCCTGTTCTACAATTCTTCACCAGCCCAGCGCGCGCTAGCTAGCTAGCTTGTTGCATGTGTGGCTGTGTGCATGGCAAAATAAAGCGCTAGCTTTCAGCGAAAGGACGCCCTCCGGTGTGCGTTAAATGGACGGACGCACAATTTGCAAAACCACCGCACCGGCATGCATGTTACCCTGTTCCCCGCGCGCGCGGCTGGCTGGCTGGCTAGCTAGGCTAGCTCTCCCTTTTATTGTTCTTTCTAGGAGTGTTCTGCATGAACGACGACGATGCGGTTTCGGCTGTGAATGATGCAAAGCGTCGCGCGTGCTGCACCGATGGCGGTCGAGGATGATCTGCTTGCTTGGCGTAAGGAGGCTTCTCCGGCGGCGCGGAGCGCGAAAGGAGTGAACGCCGCGGTCGCGTAGGGTTCATGTGTGTCGGCCCTCGTCGCGCGCGCGCGCGAGCGATCCGCTGCGGTGAGGGTACAGTGCAAATGGCCAGACAGTAGTACCGCGGAATAAAAGCCGCCGAGGCCTTTTCTCCTCATGTGCGCAAGCCTCGGTCACCGCCTCGTGCGGCTCCTAGCTACACTCATATTAATCGGCTTAAACACATGAAAACGTCGGATTCAAGTTGGTTTGAGACGTGTCAGCCAATTTGATCCTACAATCGGCAAGATAGGTTAAAAAATACGTTTAAAGTCGATCTAATGTGATAATCGGCAAAAATCTAAACAACCATGCAAAACCGATTAAATCAAAGGTAATGATGTCTAGACAGCTTATTACAGCTGACTATATAATTGATAAAGGTATATTTTCCCAAAAAGACGCTGCGCAACAAGATCAAAGAAAAACCAAATCTGATTGGCGTAATCGAGGATGACCAACAATCGGCGATGCGCAATTTTATTGATCAAAATCGCATTACAAGAGAGATTCTAAATTACAAAGCTACTCTTAGTCGACAGGAAAATATATAAAAGTAGATACGAGTTGTTTGATTGATTGGTTTGATTTTTTCTGCTCGTTCTTGATCCTCTTTTTATAGTGCATCGGCCGATCATATCCCTCTCTAATGTATCATTAGGTACAGATAAAATTCCATCTCTCAATCAATATCGGCCATAATTCTATCTTTAACTTAAACTTCTCCTTTTTAACCGGTATCGTCCAGAAATATTCTCTTTTATCTTTAGCCTAACAAATTGATCGACGCTAACACTGAGCTTTTCTTTCTCCTCCCAAACACGACGTGCCAAACCGCGCGGGCGGGACGCCTAATTCGACCGTTGGCACGCAACATTTGCGTGTGAAGTTACAAGCAGTGCGGGTGCCAGCGCGCGCCAGTGATTGTGTATAATTCGTTTCCGGCCGGCAAGCACCAACCGATGTGAATGAACGCAAACTTTGCGGAGTTGTTTGTTTGATTGGTAGTCGATCAGAGGTGGTGTTTCAGGGTAAGTACTAACTGCCACGCCTGGCATACCTGTGGAGTCAGATCGGGTTCCGTGCTATTTTACAACTGAATTTTACTAGCCACAGTACGTACGGAGTAGATGACAAAAAAGGAGCGTACGTACGATTACAGTGAGGCACGGTTTAGCTGCCCCCGCCGGACATGCATGCTTCAATTCGATGGGTGAACTGAACCTGGGAGAAGAATTAACAGCCATAATTGTGGACGGACGTACGCAGCTAGCTAGCTCACGGAGTTGTGATCGGAACAAGTTGTCCTACTCCTACAGCGCGGCGCGACATCCCGCGACACTGTCGCCATCGGCGTTCGATGCTATGCTCTGCTTACTGGCGAATCGAAGATGACAGGCACTGATCGATCGGATCATGCACACCCCACTGCTCCAAGCCAAGCGATCGATCGATCGATCTCCACTGATCCGGTCGTTCATTCGTTCGATCATTCACTCGTCCATTTCTCTCGGCGCGCTCAGCGCGCAGCAGCCCCAGCCAAAATAGCCAATTACGTGACGTAAAGCCGCGCACACGTTCGGCGTGGCCCGGCGAGGCCACGACGCCGCAGCCGTAAAACGGGAGCCTACCGACTCAGTTACACATGTACGTACGATCAATGATCCAGCATCCATGCCATGTAACCCCACAGCTCCAGGGCAGATGAGCTGGGGTTACTGTTCGCACAAGTAGCCTCACATGCCGCGGTGTGGTCCCTTGACGCAACGCGGACACACAGGAGCACTGCACATACGGGGGGAATCACACGGGTAATTAATAGCACCTTAACAATCGGCCGCCGCGCCCTAATCAAGCGCAGATGGGCAACCGCAACCCATCATGGGCAGTAATCGTAATCCTCTCGATTGTTGATAGTCCATCGCGTAACTAACCGTGCGCATTATTGCTGTTACGGCCGCGCCGACAAGTTAGAACTGGGAGATTAGAGCCCGGCCGGGCCCCGGGCGCGACTTTCCCATGCCCCGTCCGTCCGTTCGTGCGTGCGCACGTACCCGAGAGCCGGGGGGGCCGAGCGGCGAGGGCACGCTTGTGTCTGGGTCTACGGCGCGCCGTGCCGGTCTACCGCGGCACGTGAAATCTCGGCGGAATTCAGCAAACGCAGCGCCCGTTCTTTTTATTGCCGTTGCGGCTATTTACGTGCCATTTATGGCCCCGCGCCGGCGGGCCGCGCGCGCCTCACCTTATCGCCGAGATCGATCGAATCCAGCGGTCCATCGATCTCATTCTCACGTTGATTGTTCTCGCGTTGCTGCACGCTCACGCACCGGCACCGCTCCCATAACCCCCCGTAGCAGGCTCGGCCAGGAAACACCGCAACACCAGGCAAAGCCTAGGTTAGCTTGGGCGCGTGCATGGGCAGGTCGCAGTAGTGGGTACTACCGCAGCAACTGGCTACTGCGAGATTAGATCCAATCACGGGCTCGGCTGCATCCAGATCTGACAGCCAGGTTTCGCGAGTGAATTAATCCAACTGCCTGCCTGATTTGACACCTCGTCCACGTTCGCTTGCATCTGCGTGGGACGGAGGTTTTTCTCCTGGCGCCTGTGATTAATATGTGACGGATAGGTCGATTGCGTCCTCTTTCTGATCGATCTCTAGATCGATGGTAGCAGCTGGGCCCATCCGCCCAGATGAATCACGGCAGCAACTTGGAGAGTAAAATATAAAGGCACGACATGACGCAGGCAGAGGCAGCCGTGCTGCAGCTAACTGCAGATCGATGGCGGTGGTGGATCACTGGATCAGACAGACATAAAAAAAGGGTCCATGACTCTCCCCCATGACCTCAAGCAGCAGCTGCAACAGCCTGCCTGAAATACCTGAAACCATGTACTTTGCTGGCTCTTGCAATATTGTACCAGTACCATGATTGATTGGCCTAATCTAATATCACTCAGAAATCTGAAGGAGGCCTGGAGTGTATCTTTTAAATGGCCGGCCGATATATATCTGTTGTGTGAGCTACGGCAGGCAGCCACCGCGCCGAGTGCATCGCATGTTCGTCGTGCACCGCGTCATTTCGGGAATGTTTTTGCCAAAAAGGCGTACCTCGTGCCATTTTTATTTGTTGTTGTTGCATGCGAACTGCAGAGCACCGGGGAAGGATTCTTTTGGAGATCCAACTCAAAGGATGCCAATAAAAGCGTGCCTGATATCTCCAAGAATCTTTGCTTTTCTGGTTTCATTCAATAGGTGGAACCAAAGTAAGCATTGCGACTCGTACTGCCAAATACTTTAGCCGAAAGAAAACGACTCGTGATTCATACACAACACCTACTGGAAGGGTAATGGTAGGTAAAAGTAGTAAAATGGTACTTATGCAATCAGGAATACGAGCAGTAGTATACATGCACATTCTTGTCAAAATGTTACAGAGGCAAGTGAGTGTTTGTATCGTTGCCGTACTGGAGCTTCTGAGGATGGTTCTGACATAAAAGGAATCAGTTCTACTACGAAGCAAATGTTGTGCCATGGTAATTGAAGAGATTGTCCTGTAGTACAACTTTCGAAGCGTATGCCGTTATAGTTATATAGTACCAACTACCTCTGAAAGAAGGTAGCTGCTGCTTTTGTGAATTCTCAGAGAAAGATTGTAAGCTTTGTACTGTAAAGTTAACGAAGTTGGAGAAAAAGAAGGGGACAGCAAGCAGATCAGTGTGCGACGCATATTGTTATCCTTCAATGCAGATGCTTTAGGCAGGCTTCTGACACAAGAAGAATCCGTTTTGGGCGTCACGACTCCACAGCTCATGAGCCCTGACCTAGTGCGATAAAAGATTTGATTAAGGCTCTGTTTGGTAGAGCTCTAGATTCTAGCTCCACCTCAGATCTGAATCTTGTAGGCTAAAATAAATAGAATTAAGTTTATATTTTTAGTCTAAAATTATATAAAATGATATACCTAAACACTTTTAATATACCCACAGATCCAGCTTCGCGGATCTGTGGAGCTACAAATACCCAGCTCCACCAGATCCATGAATCTGGTGGAGCTGAAGCCGTACCAAACACGCCCTAAGTTGTTTGCTTTTAGCATTAGCAATGATAAGGAAATAATCATAGTACCAACACTACATTTAAAATTGATTAGCCTTTGAAGTCTATAGTACGGCCCAAATATGATGGGCCAACGGCCTGTCCTACTGTGCCTTTGGGATGTTAAGTTGGGCCTGTGATATTCGTGAAGAGTAGCTTTGTAAGAAGAAAAGTCCAGTAAACATGAGTTGGTCCAACGTTTGTCCCACTCGAAAGTAGGCCCAACGGTGAGTCTGTGACGGGCCATAGCTTGTAATTAAGTTTTAAGCCCGTCTGGGGGAACTGGAACTTTCTACCTGTATGGCTGTATCATTAGATAGCAAACCTGAAATATTTCGTGGTAACCAACGCCACGACAAAAGCATCAGGGTAGACCTGGGCATTGGGCAGAGTTTTTTATAAGCCAGTCCGTGGCACGACAGGGTTAAAGTACGGTACAGCACGTATACGTACAAGTTAGGTCAACAGGGAGGTCTCGCGATCAGGCACGATGGGCGATACGTCTATATGAGCCGTGTTTGGACCGGCACGGCACGGCACAAAATAGGTCCGATAGGCCCAAAGTAGGTATGACACGCGACAGGGCACTCTGTCGCGACATCGCTTGGCTCGCCCTACGGTCGGCGCTTTTTGCGGTCCTCGTTTGCGGAGAAAGGGAGACGACAGAGATGCTAAAATGTGGAGAATGAAGATCGGAGAGTACATGCTCACTGACACCGAGCACGCGCACCAAGCCGCTCCTCACTGGGGTACCCCACATTGGGTGTAAAGTTTTTAACAAGCCAGTAACTCCGTACCTGTTCAACAATGAATAAATTTTTATTCTTTTTCCCCAATATTTGTGTCCACTGCCTTAACTCCGTACGTCTCCAGCTTCTTTCCTCTCGTTGCAATAGTGCAAATGGGTAGGTCTGAGCCAGCACGGCACGAATCACAAATGGGTTGTGACTAGGCTCACCAAAGGCAAATCGAGCCGATACGGTAGGCCGGCCAAGCCGTGGCGGCACGGTACGGTTTAGGCACGTGGCTCGACTGACCCATGCCATGCCGTCCCATCATGGCACGACGCCCACCCCTACATCAATGTGACCTAGCTAAGTACTAGCTAAGGCTCTGTCATCCGCGGCTCGTCAGCGGTGGCGTAGCCATCCTTGCACGCGAGCATCCACCACGTCGAGTCATCATGGACAACCCGAGAGGGCTTGGCTTCACCGGTGCACCGATCGTATGTCGTGCTCACTGTAGCGTGCAAAAATGTCCCTGAGCTTGCAGGGATGGCGACGGCGTCCACTCGCTGGACGCCGTACTCCTCCTCGACCTCGGCCATTGGCGGTGCAAAGTGCGGGCTGCTGAGGTTCAACACGGCAGATCAAATTCGTGCATGTGAGTGCTACTGCGCTCCGATGCTCGGGAAATTTTTAATTTTCTAGCCTTCGTGATTTCATTTTTTTTTGCAAATCTAGCACCCTTCTGAATACAATTACAAATCTAGCCTCCTTCCTCACCGTGTAAGGCGCGACAGGCAACACCTGTCGGCTATCGCCTGCCTTGTCTGGGGAGCGCAGCTGGTCAGGGCGAGTGCGAGAGCTGGGCGCAGGGGGGCAGCGATGTGTTGTGGCCGGGCGGCATGGGACGCACCCTGCCGCTGCCGGTGAACGCGGGAGACACCTACGGTAACAAGAAGAGATCTAGTTTTACAATTATGCGATTTGTAAAAAAATTGGTATCACATGGGTCAAAAGAGTGAGATCACTTCGATGCTCTGCATGCTGTGTCAGTACGTGCTTTAGTACGATGGTACTACGTAGCGATCATTACTCATTAGTGCTGGTAAGGATAATGAAAGCCTCCGCGGGATAACGATAAGGTTCAACTAACAGAAAGAATCCCCACTTAGAAAAAATCAAAGAAAGAATTCCCTGTCCAATCAGTGCAAGTCCAACTAGTTGAAAGTTGATGACTGATGTAGCTCCCTCAGTTACAACCTTGGAGAACTGGATCGGGTCATCGGAGTCCTCTAATTCCGATCCTTTCTTTACAAGAAGAAACTTATTGAACTATTATCATTTATTTATAACCACGAAAGCAAATCAATATCCTAATATTCGCCACCACTACACCAAACTGTATACACTTAACAGGACTGGTCCACTGGAACGGACTTGTCGGTGATATCCCCGGCAGGAAATTGTTGGCATGATCTCACCAGGTGAGCTAAAAATCGAATGATGTTCACTAACTCTGAATGTATTTCAAAGGGAACGAACCTGAAATCTTCTTGGTTTCTTTTCTCTAAGGTCTTCACCATACAAGGGTCTGCGCCAACCTCCCAAGACGTGATGACCGCATTTTTGGACTAGAAATGAACCAGCCAGGTTGGACTGAATCCACTAAGATAGAAAGGTTCCTCGCAAAAAAAAGAACTACGATAGAAAGGTCGAATTCCTGCAACCATGAAATGTTCGGTTGATTCGAGTAATTTTACCACGCATGGCTTGCTGGCTAACAAAAATTCCAAACGGAGGCCGTGAATAGCATGAGCGCACAACCACACGCAGCTAGGCTCTGTTTATTTAGACTTAGGCTTTTTACTTTATAGTTTAAAGCTATTTTTTAGACTTAAACAGTTTAAAAACAGTCGGTTTTTATATACGGCAGAGATAGTTAATTTTATCCCAACTTCAATAGTATTAATCTAAAACCAACTCTTAATAAGCTAAAAAAATCACTCACGGCTGATTTTTGGCTTTTAGTTATATAGAGACTTATATTTTTGAAAAAATCTAAGTAAAATGTCATCTATTTATAATTTTATCTAGTGAAAAAATTCGAACAAACGTGACCGGGAGAGGTGGGCCGAGTTGCTGGGCTGGGAGAGGTAGCTGCTTTGGTTGGAGACTCGGAGGGCAGAGACAGGAGGAGCCATTAGATCGCAGCGGACGGTGGATTGTGCGAACGACTGCACGCTGTGAGTTTGCTTCATGAAGCCAGCCAGAGGGGAGGATCCGTGTCCAGGTTCCCGGCCTCCGCCTCCCACTCCATTGCTCTTCTTCCCCCACTCCCTCACCCTCTCCTGTTCTCTCCCCAATCCGGCGTTCTCCGGCGGCGAAGCCCCACCAGCCACCGTCGTCCTGCACCCGGATTGAGCCGGTCCTGTTTCCGATCAGCGTTTTCCCTCTCCCGATGTCCGGCTAGCGTGTAGTGGAGATCCATCCGGGCTTGGATTGCCTTGTTCTTTTGTTGGTAAGGAACCCCAGCTTTCTTTGCTGGATTTGATTGTTCTAAGGGTTAGTTTTGTTCTGTGGGGATCTTTTCGTTGCCGTGGCTGTGAGCAATCAAATCCAAATGTTTCTATCTCTCCATTCAGTTAGCCGCGGATTTGTTTGCTGCGTGGTGTTCTGCTAATCGAATCCACCCATCCTTGGTTCGATTAGGTTCTTCTTCTTCAGCGCGCAAGATCGTTCTCGATCGATCTCAATTGAACCCCATAGGACTTGGTACCCAAGGTGCGGGTGGTGTGGTTTATTTTCCAAAGCTTTTTGCGGTTCAACCGAACCCCCATGCCCCACGTTAAGTCTGCCCCTGTCGAGATCTATTAATGGTATCACCTACGCTTGTGTTTGCAGTGTGTTATACGCTATATTTGCGGTTCTATGTGCATAGTTAAACATGAGGTACATAGACAATTTAGTGGTGATAGGAAATCAACATTATAGATATTCTAGTAGTTGTCAAAAATTTAAATCTAGTAGTCTGTGCAGGTGAACTTCGTATATGCTCATTTGCCCTGAACAGTTGCTTACTTTGGTCAACGGCAGGCAATGCGTAGGTACCAGCCATATGCATCTTAAAGCTCTTCTGTTTCTTTCTGTTGCAGATTATTTGATTATACCAGATGGCATTGGTGCCATGATTCCTCGTACACCTCTGAAGTTGTGTCAAATTCCCTGCCTGTACCGATGATCTTAAAGTCCAGTTTAAAAGAAAGAGATGGAAGGAACTGAGCTAGAAAATCAGAACTCCAGAAATTCATCCCAGAAATCCAGCCTCTGTTCTGGTAGTCGGCGTTCTCAAAAGTCAGCTGGACAACAATCTTCCCCCACTGTATTTCCAGAGAAAAGAGGCAAATTGAAATATTCGAGGCAGAAGCACGCTGTTGTTGACAACAAAGATGCCAAAAAAGCAAAAAAACATGAGCGAAAAAATGATCTGGTGGATGAGAGGTCCAATTTTCTTGGTTATGATGTTTATGCTGGAAAACTGGTTTTTGACAAGAAAAATAAAGGTATAGGAGTGAATGATCAATTGTCAGCAAACGGGAAAGCTGATGCAAGACTCACAAGTAGAGCCGTAATATGGGGTTCGTCTGTACTCAGCCTTGATGACGTCATCTCTGTAAGTTTTAGAGACCGAGATGCACTTCAATTGCTATTTGGCCCATATTGGACGGTTCAATGATTTTTTGTGCTTTTTTTTTATATTTTGGCAGGTATCTTATAATTCCGGCGTCCAACATTTTACTGTGCATGCATATCATGCTAAGAAGTCCTTATTTGGAAAGACAAATAGAGTTCAGAAGGACTTCCGGTTTATAGCTCCTAACCAAGATGAGGCCATTTTGTGGGTAACATGCTTTGCCGAACAGCACATATATATTAATGTACCACCTCATCCTGCAGCATCCAGTATCAAGCAAGACCCAGATGCCCCTCTCAGTGGGGCTTTATTCAACCACCCACCAATCAAATCTAAAACTCCACCGAGAATACTTGTTATACTGAACCCTCGATCTGGACATGGTAGATCAAGTAAAGTTTTCCATGACAAAGCAGAACCTATATTTAAGGTACTTTTTGACGTTTTCATCATGCAATCTACTTTCTGCACTGCACTAAACAACAATTAGTTTAAATAAATGTACGTATCTATTTAGTGATGCTTCTTGAAGCTTCTTTTGACCATTTTGTTTTCAGTCTCATGAATAACTCTCAAAGAGGATAATAGTACTCCCTTTGTTCCTTTTTAAGTGATGTTATTGACTTTTCATGGTGTCTGTGATGTAACTGTGACCATTACTTTTTATAACTTTATATCAGTATAAATTAATAAAACTACTTTTAATGACAAATCTAGCGACATCTTTTCCGTAGCACTCTAGATAGTTTTAAACATATTGATGCTTAAATTTTAGAAAGTTTGGCGACATGTATTCTGAACTGCCATCTAAAAACAATGGGGGGAGTATTTCAGTTTTTTGTTAATGAATTTTTAGTTCCAACTTGAAAAATGAAGACCTCACGAAGAAGATGGTGGTATTTCAGTTTCTAGTTAGTGAATTTTCAATTCCAACCTGAAAATAGTGAGCTCAGAAAATAGTGATTCATGGTTAGAGTGGCAATTCTTTGGATTCTTTTTTTTTTTGCCCAATATCCATTTAGACATGTGGGAAATCATACCTTCCTTCTATTCTGGCGTTACCATGTTAGTGGATATATATGAGATTGACAATTCTACAAAATTGTTAATCTCTTGAGCCTCCGTATGATGCTGTGGTAGTAAAGGATGGAAATAGTGAATGCAGCAATGGAACTGGACTAAAAAGCCAGGTTAAATTCGTTAAAAAAGGTTAAGCAAGATTTTTTAACCACTATCCCAGGCAGCACACTGGCAAATTTCTGTTCTATTTTTTTTTAATAAAAAAACTAAAGTAGCAGCTAACTGTAATCGCCAATGTAGCATCGTTTTGAAAAAAATAATTCAGGTATTGGCCATCTAGTTCTCTTGAAGATGATTTATAAGATAATTGCATAAGCTGAGTTGCTAAGCTCCTCTTGTCTTGGAGATTGACAAATGAATTAGACAATGTTGACTTTATCCATGCATGTTTCATATTTGCGCTCTGTTTTTTTATTTACTATCCTGTTTTAATTTTGTATATATTTTATCACTTAACTGCATAAAATTTGTATATGTTTGCTTCCTGCTGCTAATTTGCTATTATCTGGTGTAGCTTGCAGGTTTTCACATGGAAGTAGTTAAAACTACTCATGCTGGTCACGCAAAATCTCTTGCATCTACGTTTGATTTTAGCACATTCCCTGATGGTAAAAACTGTACACATGTAGCTAAGTAGTTTATCTAGGCCAAAGACTTTCAACTGGTCTTATTGATACCTTGAAAATGTTTTTAGGAATCGTGTGTGTTGGTGGTGACGGAATTGTAAATGAGGTTTGTCCCTGATGTTCATATAATAGCTTAATTGGAATAAGTAATTTACATGCTAGCTCAACATTTATAGTTCTGCAGGTATTCAACGGTCTTCTCAGTAGAAGCGATAGAACGGAAGCTGTATCAATTCCTGTTGGAATAATCCCTGCAGGATCTGACAACTCACTTGTTTGGACTGTTTTGGGAGTTAAAGATCCCATCTCTGCTTCATTATTAATTGTTAAGGTATGGCTATCACTATCATTTACAAAATGATTTTATCATGACTTACCCTTACAGGATGAGAAGAATTTGAACATTTTTCTTATATTCTCACTTTCACTTTGTTCGAAATTAGGTTATCACTTAAAACTTTTCTTACGAGGACTATCCCTTCGTAACAGGGTGGCTTTACATCTCTAGACATCTTGGCTGTTGAGTGGATCCATTCTGGGCTGATACACTTTGGCACAACTGTTTCATACTATGGTTTTGTTAGTGATGGTAATTTCATATACAAGTTATTGTATTTACTTTATTCCATTGTTTTTAATTATGCTTATTCAGATGTGAACTGTATGACATCTATATTGTAAGAATATGGATCAAATTCTACAAAATCTTATGTCTTACATAAGTATTTCTGGTAGGTCATTTTTGTCATACTTATTAGAATTTGGGGGACTTTATCAGTTGTATTGGAGTAATGGTATTAGCCTATCAACAATATTGTCAAGATATAATGATTGTTAAAATATTTTATACTTTGCCCAAATAGGCCACCTTGGTTATTGATCATTATTTGTAATAAACACTTAATCTGATTACGTTTCCACCTACACCAGAGCTAATGGTCTGGTGGTATATTTGCATGGGGATTGGCAAAATACAAATTATACTTGCTAAGCCTGCTTTTATTTTGCTTTCTTTACTTTGTATGCAATAGAAGTTCTCTGAACAAATGGTGCGGCTTTGTTCCTTTTCATTGTATTATTATTGCTTTTCAAGATCTTCATGTATTCTTAATGACTGTAAATTTGCCGTGTTTCTTTATCTGGGGTGTGCACAGGTGGAAGTTTACTTTATTTGTCTACTTTCCAGTATTTTCAGATGTGCAATGTTGTGTAGCATTGAAAAAAATTACTAAGCTGAAAAACTTTTGGTACTTTGCTGCAGTCCTGGAGCTTTCTGAGAAATATCAGAAGAAATTCGGTCCTCTCCGATACTTTGTGGCTGGAATACTGAAATTTTTGTGCTTACCTAGCTATTTCTATGAGTTAGAGTATCTTCCTTTATCAAAGGAGATGGCTGGGCATGGAAATGGTACAGAACAAGACAAGCCTGAATTGTCTGATGTCTATGCAGATGTGATGCGCAGCAGATCAAAAAGAGAAGGAATTCCACGAGCTTCCAGTTTATCAAGTATTGACTCTATTATGACTCCAAGTCGGATGTCACTAGGGGACATCAATACATCGGGTAGTACAGTGGCAAGCACTGAACCATCGGAGTATGTTCGTGGTCTTGATCCAAAAGCAAAACGCCTGTCTCTGGGCAGAAGCAACATTGTTTCAGAACCAGAAGAAGTCCTACACCCTCAACCACATCATGTATCATACTGGCCGAGAACTAGATCCAAAACAAAAACAGAGAGAAATTCAGTTGGTGTCGCTGCTACTAATGATACACGGTTATCTTGGGCTGCCCCATCAATGCATGACAAAGAGGACATTTCCTCGACGATATCAGATCCAGGACCTATTTGGGACTCTGAACCAAAATGGGACACTGGGCCAAAATGGGACACAGAGCCAACTTGGGAACCTGACCACCCCATTGAACTTCCTGGACCACCAGAAGACATAGAAATTGGAGCATCAAAGGAACTTGTGCCAAATTTGGATGAGAAATGGGTAGTAAGGAAAGGGCACTTTCTTGGTGTCCTAGTATGCAATCACTCATGCAAAACGGTGCAAAGTTTGAGTTCACAGGTTGTTGCACCAAAAGCCAATCATGATGACAACAGTTTAGACTTGCTTTTAGTCGGCGGAAGGGGGAGATGGAAACTGTTAAGATTTTTCATATTTCTGCAATTTGGTCGGCATCTTTCATTACCCTATGTGGAATATGTCAAGGTCGTATGCTACTTCTTTCTCTGCTCAAGTGTTTTCTTTTTCGTCCTCTTCTATTGTGCTCTTTGAAGCGCTTTCTTCTGACTACTGGCAACAAATCTAATTTCTAAAGAGCTATTCCTTTGTGATCATCTACTTCCTAGGAGTTCTGAAAAACTTTAAACCGCATTAATGGCAGATATATTGTGAATCAGCTTGTTCATGTTCTAATGCATTCTGAAAATGCACGCCTTCCACTATTTATGTGTTAACCTTTTTTGTTTTGTGTGTTGGGGGGGGGGGGGGGTAGAAAAGGTCAATATTTTTTTTGAAACAAAAATGGTCATGTGTGCACTTGGATCAACATTTCTTAATTGAAACTATCCTGATTTGGTGGTGCACTAGTCAATTTTTAGAATCAACAGCATGGTTGGGGGTTGGTACTGGTAAGTAGGTTCTGATCATCCCCTGCTTCCTGCTGTTGAGTCTTTGTCATCAGCTCGATCATGAACCACTGAAAGTCCACTTAAAGTAAAGAGAGTTTTGAGTTAGGCACTTGTCCGTTTTTTTGCATAACATTAGTTCCTTCGTAATAATAACAGTGAGTCTGGTCTTAACTGTTGATCTGACATTGACACAGGTGAAGTCAGTTAAGCTTAAACCTGGTGCAAACACCCACAAAGGCTGTGGAATAGATGGCGAGCTTTGCCGCGTTAAGGGACAGGTACTCTGCTCCCTGCTACCAGACCAATGCAGGCTTATTGGCCGGCAATGCAGACAATCTATTTAACCGCTGTAAATCTGTTGAACTTCACGAGTTTTTGAGGCGCTGTATGCTCTGTTTCCACTTCTAAGTTCTAACAACTGATTTTGAGTTGTCTATATATCATTACTTGCTAATAGGGGATGTGAGTTGGTCCAGAACGTGCAGGCCTCGAGAGTTTTGACTGGACAAACGATGTTGTGAGGTTTCTGTATATTTGAGTGATTATACAGGAGGGCACCTTAATTCTTTTTATTTATCTTCTTCAAATATCTGCTAAAGAGTATTGCCCTTCAACAGTTTTCCCTTTCCAAGCTGGGAGCTTTGGTTGCTTACTGCCCATGGTGACTAGAATTGGTCACCCTTGTGCCTGCTCGTAAGCTATAGGTAGGAGCAACCCATTTCTTCCCTTTTATTTCCCTAATTCTCTCAGAAACATTTGCGAACATGTTCAGATGCAGAGTTTCTTAACCATATTAGGTTTTGGTTGTAGGCCTGGCACACCACCTGTAACGCCTACTAAAAGCATGTTACTTGTGTATCTGTCACTCTCTAATTAGTCTTGCGAGTGAATTGAGCAGCTAGTAGTGACTTAGGTTGTACAAATGCACGAATGAGAAACCAAGAAAGATGCAGGAATGAGAAAGCAGAGAAATAGCATCGAACTTACGTGGAAAACTGTGATGGTTTTTAGTCTCTTCCTGTCTATTCATCTCCCCAGAGGCTGATCCTAAGTCATTCCGTTCTTTAATACGCAACGCCTTCTTGATTAGAAAAAGTTGCACCATAGTTGGAAGACGTGGAGGTAAAGTAAAACTCAAAAGGTGGAATAAGAGGAGGCACTTGAAGTCTGCAAGCAATCTGGTAGGGCCAACTAATCAACTACGATAATTTTATAAAATTCTGACGATTGGTGCGATTTAGTGCAAACTGCAGAGAGCCATGCTGCCTTGCAGAATAACTGGCCTAACTACTTAGCAAAGGTGCGTTCTTCAGTTGGCCTTACTAACTTGCCTTTGAAGTAACGAAAAAAAGGTGGTGCAACTATAGTCATGCTGTTATGCAAATTGAATGCGTGATTTTGCCATGTGAATGTTCAGATTCTCGTGTTAGACTACTAACACGAGTTTCCTCTAGAAAACCCAACATGTATTGGTGGAAACTAAACTAGTGACATCTAAAATGAAAATACATAACCACAAGTGCAAGTGCCTCGAATGCGTGCTTCGTTTTTTTAACAAACATCATGGATCATGCAAATTAACAACGACACCATAAGGGCATCTACAAGGGCTTTCATCCATAAACTGCATATGGATCGGATCGTTTAAATGTGCCCTGTGAAAGAAGGCGATAAGCTGAGGTGCACAGTATCATACTAAAGAAAAAACAAGAAAAGAAAATAAATCCCGAATTCCTTCCCATCTGTCTCTATCCCCAACAACAGTTGATTTCTGTCAGGACCAATGAATTAAAATCGTAGACCACATGGCATCTCCTGTGTTACAAATAATTTATAGAAAAATAAGAATGGGACACATAAATTTTATATAGAACATCTTTTTGAGAAAAAAAAAACGAATACACGAAAGCAAATATCACAGTAAGAGAAGTCGTTTCCGAAGAAACTCTCTTTTCTCTCATATTTTGTCTTGTTGTGTACTACGAACCGTAGATGCATATTTAAAAGAGTATATAAAGAACTCCGAAGAATTAGAACTCTAAAAGGTTGAAAATGAGTTAAGGACTCGTGAGCTCGCACAGGAGTTCGGACTTCGGAGCAGCGGAAGCAGTAGCGCGCAGGTTAAGGGCGTGCCGGCGGGACGCAAAAGAAGCTGTGGGCCTGTGGCCACGCGGCCGATCGATCTCCCCGCGTCCCCACATGCGACGCCGACGGGCGCACCAGCCACGAGTACCGCACGACGCCGACCCGGCTCGGCCCCGCGCCACTCGCGCGTCGCCATGTGGCTGCCGCTGCGCGGCCGGCAGCGTCGACGTCCCCGTGGGCGCGCCGCCTCCTCCTCTTCATGGTCCCGGCCATTAACTATTCCCTCTGCCTTGCAGACCTCTCCCCCTTGCCGGGATTAATCGCGGTGTGAGTACTGTGACCCCGGACAGCTACTGACGTGCCCGTGCCGAGCGGCTTGGCACCGCGTGCGCGATACCACTCGCGCGCGGCAGGATGGGCTTGCTCGATCGATCTCCTCCCCCGGCACCGAAACTTGTGGCCGCGCGCACGCGCGGTAGCTAGCTGTAGCAACGTTTCTTGACGGGACGAACTACTGTTGCTTCATAGCTATAGCTGAATCATTCGTTAGTGATTAATGAAACTTTGGTGTGCGCAGTCTCGTCTAAGGTCGACTTTTTAGCAAGGTTTGCAAAGCCGACGAAAATCGGCTGAATTTTGCGAAAACCGAGCTTGGCGAGCTGGTTCGGCATTAAAAATCGAGCGGAAAACCGATCCGATTCAAGTTCAAATTTGAATTCAATTTTTTTAAAAAAAAATATATGCGACATAGACTGATCGAAAATCGATGAAATCGAGCAAAAATCGCTCAAAAGTCGGCTGTAAGGAACATTCACTTGGTATGTCAGTTTTCGACTGGAATTTCAAGAATTTCGACCTATTTTTGATTTTTTTTTAATTTTTTCCAAAAAATTTATTTCTTAACTTTTCGGTTTCTAACGATTTTTGACTCGATTTTTCCGATTTTTGAAATTCAGTTTCAAACCGATTTTTTCAAAAATGGCTTTGTGAACCCTGCTTCCTAGACCTCTGCGCATGCATGCACGCATGCTCTAGTAATTTGATTGTGGATTTTGGATCTTTGTCTAGTCTAGACCGGGCCCGCAGGTGTTGATGTCAGGGTATTTTGGGTGCGCATCGCTAGCCGCTGCTGGTTGAGCTTTGCGCGCGGCAAGGAGGTGGAGGATAAGAGTAGTGCCGCCCATGGTGACGTGCCAAGCACTCAGTCCGGACTTTGGACTGGAGAGTGATAACTTCTAAATTTCGGGTCTCAGTATCGAATGGGACTTAGAGAGTTTCCCAACAAGTAAGCACAAGTTGTAGTATATGCCATATTTTCATATCACGTGAGGTCGAGATTAGAGCACGAGTTTTACTAGCTTATTATCAAGATTTTATTCTGGTTTCATATCTTAGTTTCATTTAATTTTATAAATAAATTTCAATAGGTTACATGACTAAATTTCATTAGTTTTCATTCTAAAGTTTTCCTTTTTCTAGGTTGTTTCACGAAGTTCTAATAAGATATTATGAATATGTTTTATCAAGTTACAAGAGTTTCTATATCTATGTTTCAAAAGGTTTCAATAAGTTTCCTTTGCTTAGTTTCATCAGGTTCGCAAAAGTTTCATGAGGTTCGTGACTAAGTTTCATTAGGTTTTATAGTGTTTCATGATGTTTCATAGGTAAGTTTCATTAGGTTTCATAATGTCCTATCAACATAATTTAGTTTCCTTAGCTCTTGATAGCTTTCACGACTAAAGTTTCATTAGATTTCATTCAATTTTTACTAGGTTTCATGATAAAGTTTCGTATGATTTCGTGAGTTTTAAGAGGTTATGGCTAAGTTATATGATGTTCTCAGATAGATTTCATGATTAAGTTTCATCAGATTTCTTGAGATTCAGGAGGTTCACAGATATGTTTTATGACATTTCACGGATAAATGTCATGATATTTCGTAGATAAGTTTAATTAGGTTTCATAATGTTCCATCAATATAATTTAGTTTTCTTAGCTCTTAATAGCTTTCACGACTAAGTTTCAATATATTTCATTCAGTTTTTACTAGATTTCATGATAAAGTTTCATATGGTTTCATGAGTGTTAGGAGGTTATGGCTATGTTATATGATGTTCTCATATTAGTTTCATAATTAAGTTTCATCAAGTTTCTTGAGGTTCAAGAGTTTCACATATATGTTTTCATGACGTTTTATGGATAAGTTTTATGATATTTTACAGGTAAGTTTCATTAGGTTTCATATTAGTCCATCAACATAATTTAATTTCCTCAGCTCTTAATAGTGCTCACGACTAAGTTTCAATAGATTTTATTCAGTTTTTAAACCTGTTGGATCTCTCTAAAACTTTTGAAGTTGGTTTTTTTGAAACTCAGTTGAGATTCTTCTTAAACTCGTCTTTAAGATTTGAAATTTGACATAACTTATATTTTTAGATTGAAACCCATTGAATTTTTTTGAAAATGTGTTGGAACCACATAAAACCTATGAAATATGATCTGAAACTTTAGAGTCTGCCTTTTTGAAACTTAGTTGAAATTATTTTGAAACTTGTTTTTTTAATCAAGCTTCAAATCATTTGAAACCCATCGAAATTTGTTTAAATATGTTGAAACCTTGTGAAACTACTTTGCAACTTTTTTGAAACCTGTAGAATGCGTTCTGAAACTTTGAAGTTAGCCTCTTAAAACTTAATTAAAATTCTTTTGATTCCCGTTTTAAATCAAGTTTCAGATTTGAATCTAGATGAAACTTATAGTTTTATAGTAGAAAGTACTAATTGAAATTTATTGAGACATGTGAAATATTTTTGAAACCTGTTTAAAATCCTTATGTTAAATCCTTATGAAACCTAATGAAATTTACGAGAAACGCGATAAAACACTGCTTATACCGCTGGAAGTTATTCTAACAGTATAGGGTTGGAAAGGCAGTTTAATCACATGGGTCACAGCCTTGAACTTACCTGATCCGCTCGAACACGTACGGATCGTGCAAAGTTGTGAGCAGCGAATCGCTTTTTCTCCGGGAGGAGAAAATTTCCTCGGGCCGGGCAGATCGATCGATATCCGTCCAGATAAACCTCTGCTCCCCGCACCTGAGTAGATCGAAGTGCTTATCATGGGACAGATGCTGTCTATTCGTAAGTTGTCTTTTTTTTTTTTTTCAATCTCAGTCACTTTTTTCGAGACACAGAAGTTGTATCCGATAGCTATTATATTTTATCTACCTCTTATCTCTGCAAAATACAAAAACAAATACAAAAATACCTATACAAAATTTCTAACCCAAACAAAAATAAAGTAAACCCTACAAAATCAAAAAACAAATAGAACCAAATTACAGTAGAGTGATACTAAAATTACATATTACTTAATACTACAATTTTAAATTTAGTTTTGTGCAATTTAATATAACTGAGAGAGAAAATTAAGCAACTGAAAATTAGCAAACCCAATCTTTAATTAGCCTGTCGTTTATAAACAAGTAAACACATAAGGCGAGACGGGCGAAAAGACTTGCCACCGCGACGCATGGCGCGCGCCTAGCTAGCCTTAGACGCACGCACGCGGCACGCTAACTAGACTCTGCTGGTGCCGCATCGATCGGTAAAGCGGTAGCCGTTGGTTTCAGCACTCGACTATGAACACAAGCATAAGAACACGACGAAAAACGCAGTAGCACATAGAAAGTCTTTTTTTTTCAACTTCACTGTAGCGTGACGTTTTTTATTTATTTTTCCCTGTTGTTTTCTGTTTTATGTTATTCTCGAATTCATGGATATGTATCTTTTATAATAGACATACCACCTAATTAACTTGCTAATAAAGCCAACAAATAAATATAGAAAGTCTAACTAAGAAAACAAACTAAGTGATGTTGATCCGATTGTCGATTGCATCATAATCTTTAATTGCCTTGCATAACACAGCAAGTCAATAATTTTAGCGGGTCTTAGTTACTTTCTAACAATTCCTCCTAACGAAGACTTGTCGACTCAACACTATGTCGCTCGGCAATGATAGCCTATCCCGAGGCGCAGCAATCTCCTCAGGGCATGCGTGACATTAAGATTAGAACATCGCTCTGATACTGGTCGTTGATGTCAATCCTATGTCATAAACACACATACAAGAACACAATAGCACGTTGATAGTTTTTTTTTGTCACCGTAACTCCATGTATTTTTTTTCTTTTCTATATTTTTTTCTATTCTATGTTATTCTCAAACACACGGAATATATACCCTTTTATAACGAACTGTATACCTAGTCAACTCGCTAATCAGATCAACAACTAAACATAAAAAAGCCTAACTACGAAATTAAACTATCTGATTTTGATCAATTACTGATTACACCATAATCTTATATCCAACTTGCATGACGTGACAAATCAATAATTTTAGAAAGCTTCTGATTACTTTCCAACGGCCGCGCCGCGCAACGGGACAAACGCGGCACGCCACCTCGACGACCCTTCCGGGGGAAGCCCCCGCACACTTGGCGCCGTGACGGCGACGCCCGCAGCCCGATCGAGCTAGCTCTGCGCTCCACTGGTCTACCAGTTCCAATTGCGCCCGTCTCCGTCTGGCCCGGCACACCGAGGCGCACACCTTGCCGCCGCCCATTGGTCGCTGGCCCCCAGCTGGTATATGCACGCATTATACAGTACTACACCTTAATTCTTCTCTCCTCCCTTGACCCAGCCGGACTCATGCGGGAGATGGAGAGAGAGGGGGAAAAGAAACGAGATCACTCAATGAACAGGACTTGGAGAGTATCTTGCACTCGTACGTGCTCGTCAGTGGCGCCACGTGTCGGGTGGCGATCGAGACGGCCGGATAACCATTGGGCGCCGGGTGCACAGCTTTGGCGCGGCCGGATTCCGGACACTTGGCGGGAAGCAAAAGCGTCTTTGCTGGCTGTCACGGTGCGTGGGTCCGCGGTTTCTTTATCCGCAATCGCAAAGACCACATGTTCGCATCTCCGGACGTGGACACGTAACGCCGCGCCGCTGGTATAAAATGGGACGCCCGGGCCGGCAGCTGGGAGAGGAACGAATTGAATTGCTAGCTAGCTGCAGAATCGATCGAGCTGTGGTCCGGATCGACATGGACCGAGGCGATCACCACCAGCACCAGTTCTTGATGCATCCGCCGCCGGTGCAGCAGCAGCAGCTGTGCGTGCCGATGATGGACGAGCGGTTCTTGGTGGGGAGGAGCGGTGGCGGAGGCGCGGCGCCGGGGAGGGGAGCGGCCGGTGAGAGGAAGCGGCGGTTCACGGAGGAACAGATACGGTCGCTGGAGTCCAGGTTCCACGAGCACCACGCCAAGCTGGAGCCGCCGGAGAAGGCGGAGCTGGCGCGCGAGCTGGGCCTGCAGCCGCGGCAGGTGGCCATCTGGTTCCAGAACAAGCGCGCGCGGTGGCGCTCCAAGCAGCTCGAGCACGACTACACCGCCCTCCGCGCCAAGTACGACGCCCTCCAGGCCCGCGTCGAGTCCCTCAAGCAAGAAAAGGTCGCCCTCACCGCACAGGTAATCAAACAAACCAGATCTCACGTAGCTAGCTGCGTACAATTAATTCTTAGCTTCTACTGCTATAGGCAGCGTTTTCCCCCATAATTATTCCAGAACGTTGCTAACTTTTTCTTTGGTACGTGCGGTGGTTTATATATGAAGTTGCACGACCTAAGCGAGAGGCTGAGGGAGCGGGAGGAGCGGGGCGGCAACGGTAGCACGACGACGGCGACGGCTAGCAGCAGCAGCTGCAACGGCGGCGGTGAGGAGTTCGACGACGACAAGAGGAACATCATCGGTTTCGTCGACATCGAGCCGCCGGAGAGCTGCGTGCTCGGCGGGACGGCGTGCGCCACGCCGGCGGACGTCTCGGTGGAGGCCGAGTGCGATGGCCACCTCGACTACGACGGGGGCTTCCCGGAGTCCTTCTGCGCCACGCCGGAGCTGTGGGAGCCGTGGCCGCTCGTCGGGTGGAATGCGGTGGCTTGAAACAGAGTAGCGTACGTAGGTTTGCGCGTGTACCTTGACGTACGTGCCTGTTGTGCTCGATCAGATGATCAGATCTCGTCCTGTTGGGATGGAGGCGAAAGGGGTTGTGCCAATGACGGGTGGGGCCGGGTAGTCGATGGGGGATGCAAACTGTAAATTAAGGGTTTGAGGTGATGAAACCTTGGAAGCAACTAGCTAGCCAATGCGCTTTTGTCTTTCGGATGCTGCTAAAAATGGAGTTAATCCATTGGTAGGATTGCATCAGCAGCTCTGTGTTTGCTGCCACTGTGAAATCAAACTTGGATAATCCATTGGAAGCATGTTCGATTGATAATAAAGCATCGAGTCTATGTATATGCTAATTGCAAGGAGTCAGCCTTGGGATTTTGTAGGATTCTCCAAGCGTTCATCATGGTTATAGTTTAACGAGAGTTTCAAGTGTTCGATTGTGATTGGTATACTAATCTATATAAATAAAAATAAATGATGAAATTTAAGTTATCTCCTACGTTTTAAGGTCAAGAAAATCTCATTAATCATAAAAGAAAAAAAACTAGAAATTCTCACATTAATCGAAAGAAAAAGAGAAGAGCCTCAACAACTTATTTTGGTAGGGCAGATTATAATGATGTAGATTAATCATATATAGATATTAGAGTTATATAACAAATAAAATTGTATTTTAATTATATTAAGTAGAGTTGTATATCAAAGATAAATATATCATAATATCTACCCACACAATTATGCTAGTAAATGTACTTAGTTATTATTACAAAGGAATCAACTCTTGTATCTCTACTACTTCTAATTACAACTTGGTGGCAGCGGTCCGTTCTCCATACCCTCTTTTTTCTTCTATTTGCTCAACCCGCCCCCACCCCCTTTCCTTCTGTTCGCTCAGCATTTCCTTCTCGCTTAGCCTTTCCTTCTATTCGCTCAGCCTTTCCTTCTGTTTGTTCAACCCGCCCCCACCCGATCTAGATTCCCTCTATTTTATGGAATATTACTGATCACATCTCCTTAAAATGGAAGGATTTTATTCATATCTCTTATAAATGAAAGAGTTTCCTCATCATATCCCGCTTGGATGAAATGACATACTCACCATATCCCATAACATAAAAAACCTATTTTATTGTATCTTATTTGGATGGAAATGCAGAGACTAAAAAGCAAGAATTGCATAATCAAATCACGTGCCAATCCCGAAGATCACAAGGCATTGTATCATAGAGGCTGAGCACTCACACCCCTGGCTGCCCTCTCTCCCACCTATAAAATGTCACCTTCATCTCCATCATAGAGGATATACGAAGAGACGTAGGAAGAGATAGAGGAGAGGAAGGCTCATACACATACATGAAAAAGAGAGAAAGAAGCAATACAAAAGATTCAAGAGGGGCGCAAGAAACGATATAGAAGGAGGCCATGACCATGACTCCTTCTTTCTTTTTTTAAGATAGCTAAAGCTGTGATTAAATTATGAAGATAGAAAACAAAGTTTAAAGTTACAAGGTGCAGAAGACTGCATTCGAGACAAAAGGGGAGGAGAAAAAAAGATCTAATTATTTAAAGTTGTCATTGTACTATCATGTTGAGGCTTTTTAAAATTATACTAGCATGAATGATTAACTGATAATTTGAAGCACTCTTAAGTAGCTAAAAAGTTCATTTCATACATGTCTTTCTCATTAACCAACTTGGTTGTTGCTTTGAAATTTTTTTCTTAATAAGGTTATGTTTGAGAATTTTCGTAACAACGCACGAGCACTTATTTATAGTTCTCTCTTCTCCCTTTCTCGCCTCTCTCTCTCTAGCCTTCCCTCAACCTTACCATGTACTCCTTTCAAGAGCAGCTAGGTCTAGAGAGAACTTGTGAGCAAGATTGCACAAACAAAACCCTCTCAAGTCGCCTTACACATTTTTCGCCATCATGGAGAGATTGAGATCGGCCTGTGTCTTAGAAATGGGTAGCACAAACGTATCTTTCTTTATGTCTAGGTAGTTCGACTAGAAATCGGACAGCGAAGACATGTGCAGCCAAGACGTTTTGAGTCTCTCTCCATAAGTCACAAGAAATCAATTTCTGAAGTTTTCACTGTTGTAGCCTGCTAATATTTTTTTAAAAATTAGCCATCGTCGTATTTCTTTTCATAGGTTTCGCCATCGGGTCCGCAAAAATCGCACCCGGGAGGCGCTGCACAGGCAGAGCAGCGGACTGGAGACGCTGAAATGCCCTTCGTCTAACACGTGGCAGCAAAAACGAAAAAAAAGAGTGAGGAATGCATTAGACTAGAGCGCTGCATACTACAGCGTTTTTTGTTTTTTTTCTTGTGAGAGGAGGCTAATTATGAAAAAAAATACATTTTTATTTTATAAGGTTTTATAAGTGCATTACAATCGAGAAAAATTGTACGACGGTTAGTTCTGAAAAAATAATTCTGCGAGTAACATTTCATTACTTTTATTGTTGCAAAAAAAAATTATTGACGGCCCGAAAAATTATTGACGGTAACATTTTAATTTTCAAAACTTGCCGGTAATATATTTTCTCTTTTCGTAAAATATCTGAGGACTCGTATTCTGCGGGCCCAATTACCGTCAATAATATTTTTTTTGCAATAATAATAGTAATAAAAAATGTTGCCCGTAAAAAAATATTATTGACAGTAATTTAATATGCATAATTATTAACGGTGATTGGGTTCGTAAAATATGGTTCCTCAAATATATATTATTATATTGTGCCCCTCCTAGAATATGGGTCCTCAAAATATTTGTGGTAGGACCTGTGATTTTCAGAACTAGCCGACGTACAAATTTTTCAGAATTACTCGCATAATTATTTTTTCAAAACTAACCGTCGTACAAATTTTTTTCTATTATAATGCATTTATAAAACCTAATAAAATAAAATTGTATTTTTTTCATAGTTAGCCTCCTCTCACAGCAAAAAAACCCGAAAACACTGTAGCATGTAACGCTTCCAGTCCGTTGCATGCCTCACTATTTTTTCGCTTTTTTTTGTTTTTGTCGCCACATGTCGGACTGGGGGCGTTGCAGCGCCCCTAGTCCGCTGCTCTGTTTGTGCAACGCCTCCCGGGCGCAGTTTTCGCAAGCCTGAGGGCCAAATCTGTAAAAAAAATGTGACGATGGCTAATTTTAAAAAAATTAGCAGGCTACAAGAGTAAAAACTTCTTAATTTCTCACTTGATCACTCTTTCGAACATTGGTTAATTCCCAATTCAATACAACCTATTATATCATTCGCCTTTTATGCTGTTGATAAACCGGCTAACAAATTTAAGAATGTTTTTTTTAAAAAAGGAAGGGCAAGAGCTCTATCAATGCATTAAAGAAGAAAAGCAGGAATAGAGCCGTGGCAGAAGCATTTATATAAACTAACAGACAATCTAAACTTGTAAAGTTTTGGAGTAGAAAAAGCATTACACCAAACTGGAGTGAGGCACTGACCAATCCAGCCTACTCGGAGAGCTAACGGCCTATTTTCATTTACATTTTGGCGATACTTTAAGCGTCATGAGATGTGCCGGCACGACGCCTCATCCTGGACCTCGATCGAGGCTACAGTCGTCTTCTGCACGTAAGGACCGGCTCCTCTTCCAGCTGACGGTTCTGTTTGAAGAACAAACTCGAAAACTGTCTGATGCCCTGGCGTCCATGGGCAATTGGATACATGAGGCAATAACAAATTAAGAATGTAATAAAGCCTTAATTAACCCGCTTGACATGTCAATATATGTGCCGGCATGCTAGCTGCTTTTATATATGTGTACTAAGTCCCATTTAGAATATGTGTGAATTTTACAGGATTTTTGTGCAAATTACTTTGTTTTTTTAATTCCTGTAAAATTCCTTCGCTCTAAGGAAACCCTAAGGAGGTGTCCGAGAAATTTAAGCGATAGAACGCACCGTCCTTGTAATCTTTTGTAACTTCATTTTTTTACATAATTTCATCAAGAATACCGGTTCATTCAACAAATGAACCCCTTTCTGGACAGTCCGCGTACAGTAGATGAACTGCAGTACAAATTTCCTTCGGTTTATCACTCATGGTCGGGTGCATGATCTGGCCGGAACGCTTGCGATGGAATACACGTCAAAGAGGAGAGAGAAGGTTGTCATTGTTTCTACACACAGTAGCCGTCAGGTCACTGTCGTCTCGTCGCAATAGTACTCAATTGGAGCTGAATACGTGCCAAAGCTTTCGCTTTGGAGGGTAGCAAACATTCGAATCGGTACGTCGACTTCGTTTTTGTTCTGTTTGCTGCTTTGCGAATTGCCGTTACTGTGCAGGGGACAGGGTAAGAAAAAGAGTGAAAAAAACCAAAATGGATAGATCGATCGGTAGTACTGTCCCGTCACGAATAGCTATGTTTTGACATCGACACATCTGCAAAACATAGCTTTAACTATTAATTTCTATTTAATATATTTATAAAACCAAATAAAATTATAATATTATGAAAATATTTCTCGATATAAATCTACATATATGATTTTCATGTCCCCAATTTAAATATTTAAAAAATATTAACAATCAAAATTTTGAAAGTTTGACGGTACATATATCCAAAATAACAACTATTTGTGTGGAGTGAGCAGTAGAATAATTATCAATACCATACCGGTACTGGCCGATATATACCATTTCGGCACCTAAAACGGTACAAAGTAGCCCTATAAACCGTACTAGCCTTGATACTGGTCAATACCGACTTCGATGCCAGTGGAATTGATAGTTTGGTCTATTGAACTATATGTTATATTTGATAGTACTACTATGTATTTGAAGTAATATTTTAAGTGAACTTTAGTATATATACACATAATTAAACATGTGCATATTTATAAATATATATTATTATATTAAATCTAGAATGATACGTAGGTATGATTGGTACCAAATGTACTATTTCAAAAATTAAATCCATATAGCCTTAAGTACGAGTAGTAGCGCTGGACCTGCCTGTCACAAAGAGGAGGCAGCAACGAGAAAGTTCTGTACTCATGGGCATGGCCCGGCCGAATGGGTGGCGGAAACGGGTCCTCTTGGACTGTATCATGACAGAAACATAAAATGATTTTGCCAAAGAGATATTCTTGAGAATTCTGTGCAGATTAATGCGTGGACGTGTATGATAGATAGCACATGTTTTTTGTGAGTACGGACCAGTGCATATCATATAGATTCATAGTCGTTTATGCGTCTCCTTTTTCCCTTTGTTTATTTATGGTGAAACCTGACTAGCTTGGACTGGGACGAGCCATGCTGATTTATGCTAGAAATAAATTTGGGATTGGGACTAGTCAGGGCATATATGTTGGTGATTATAATTGGTTTCTCTAATTTTTTTCCCTTGCTGGATTGGTGTTCTCCTTCCAATCGACATGAACATTGATTGGTCATGAACATTAATTGTTTGGCGGATTAATTAGTTAATCTATTAGTAGCATCGAAAGAATTATTAAATCAAGGCAACAAGGTTGGCCTTTATTATACTCTAGCTAGTTTCAAGGCAACAAGCTAGCTAGGAGAAAGAATTTCAATACATGTGATGTCTACACCTGTTTCTGAGAGGAAAATCAGGTCCAAACAAAAGCTCTATTAGCAGGGGACTTTCAAACTGTGATGAATTGATCGTTGTTCTTCATAGTGTTAATTGGAAGAATTTCAAGCTTTTTAGAGGACTAAGAATTTCAGGTTTGTCTTGTGTTGGTTGTATTTCTGTATATTGTACAGTGTTTGGAATGGCAATTTTTTAAAAAGGAAAGAATGACAATGTTTGTACACTATTTCTTTACACCCTCACAAGAGATATTGCACTTCTAGGTAATGACAATGGTTGATATAAGTCGTTGTAACTGCTTTAGAATTTGTACAGGTAGCAGAATCCTAGCTAGTTTGAACACCCTCTGCAACCAATTCGAACATGACAAATCATGTACACTGATTTGATGCTATTGGGGCAACTTTATGCTCTGATCTCCAATTCACCAAAAAACACTTTTACACATGATGGCGACTTGCTCAAAGAATACAAAGGAACCAGTCTCAGACGACAAAAGTCGCACCTTGAAAGCTGAAACCTCAATTGAAAAATCGATGTTTTGGAACGCTTCAGCCGGTGAAATCTTCTAGAAACACCGAAAAAGGCTCAACGAAAAGCTGGGGCTCCTTCTGTGGTTAACCGCCCAAACGCTAGGTGATATCGCTCATGGTTTGATTATTGCACACTGCTTTAAAGTTCATGGCCATACCTGATCACAGCACTTGGATTGTAGTTTGTTTTCTTAAGCACGCAGTATGAAGTTATACCGATCTAGTTACCGGATTCGCTCTAAACTCCTGTAAATCGTGAACCTGATTCATCGAATCCGAACTTATTTAGAGTATAGGATTCGTGAACTAAGTGAAAATTAAAAGAGAATATGATAAACCATAAAACAAGAATTCTGTACCGTCATTCGGATAATAATAACTATGGTACTGATAGCTCCTACTTTGGCATGCGCCAACTGCCGCGTGGTCAACCATTGTTTGCTCTCGAAATCGTGCGCACTAACTTTATAAGGCCTTAGCGAGCTAAGCTTAGTGTCACTGAAGAAACTAACGGTCCCCTGGCTTTGTTCATTTTCAGCTGCTTCTAACAATCTAACTGTTTACACTAAAATTTAGTAAGATATAGCTAAATTATCAGACTAAGGATAAATAAATATTTTGACCGATATCAGATAAAAAAGTAAAAATTAAAGATAGAATTACGACCGATGTTAATCGAACTTGAAAATTATGTCCGTGTAAAGGTCGATGCGGATCATACTTGATAACACATCAGAGAAGAACATGATCGGCCGATGCACTATTGAGTCGATGAGTTGAGAAAACTGAAGAAGGTTGCAGAGCAGAGACTTGAAGTGTGAAGTTGAAGCCGATGGCAGAGGTTTTGAGAGCTGGAGCGCGTGAAAATGATGGGTAAATGTACCTAATATTTATAGGGGGTGAAATGAACAGTAAGAGACGGGAGAATTTCCCGAAACGATGCGAGCGGTTCATGAAGAAGATACGTGGAAGATTTAACAGTGCCATAAATGGAGTGGTTATCAATGGTAATATTGTGCTAAGCCGATGATGATAGAAGCTGACGAATAAAATTTTTGGAAGATAACATATTATCTCCCAAAAATAAGGATATATGTTTGCACCAGAATTTGGCAAGGCATGGTCAAATTGTCAGGCTAAGGATAAAGGGATATTTTAGCCGATATCGGATAAGAAAGGAAAAGTTAAAGATAGAATTATGACCGATATTGATCCAAACTTAGAAATTATGTCGGTGTAAAGGCCGATATGAATCTTGGTTGATAATGCATCGAGAAGAACACGATCGGCCGATGCACTATAAAAGATGGTCGAGGGCGAACAAAAACATATACACAATTAGAGGTGAAAACGGATCAGATACGGACGGATAATAGCTATACCATATTTGTTTCCATATTTTTTTCTCGGATTTAAATACGGATACGGATAGTCTGGATACGAATACGAATCGAATTGAATACGGTCACAGATATTTATTGGAACATGATAACCCCTTAGATTATACATAAGAAATCAACGAAAATACAAAACTAGCTGATTTGATCAAAACATTATAGAAAATTGAACAAATATAAGTATTTACATTCACTTAAACAAGACATATATCCAGCCATCTATTTTTTAGGGGAAGCATGTTCCAACTGCATGCAAAAATAACAATGCATTGTATCGTAGTGCATGTCCAAACTTCACCAGAATACAAAGCATACATAATCGATCTCATTCTTGGTGAGAAAATCATGAGCTGGTCAGAAAATAGTACTATATAGAATGCCCATACAAAACGAACATTTCATAATTCAAATAACAATGCTGATAAGTCAAATTGCATATCCATCTTCCCATTACAACCATAAAGTAATGTTCACAAGAGAAACTATTGAAGGACCCTAGACATCCATCAAAACGCAGTTTGCAGACTTCAGCTACATAGTTTGCAGACTTCAACTTTAGATTGGGTACAGAAGTTTAGCAAGCTTTAGGATTTGGTACAGAAGTTTAGCAAGCTGAAATGGTTAAATCATCTTCTGTCATTCCTCCATGTCCTCCAGCACATCCTCCTCAAAATCTTCCATATCCTCATGCTCCTGCAATTGCAAGTTAAATTTCAATGATTATGCATGGTGAAATGAAATTAAGGTAAACATCTATATAGTTACATAAAAAACAACAAACCCTTGTCATCATGTTTGCAAAACATTGCTGAAAATGTATTACTTACACTTGTACCGCTACTTGCACTTGTAGATTCCATCACAAACTAAGGAAAGAAATATTGAGCTGCCAAAAATGTTAATGGGTATCAGTTGCAATGGAAAGAAATAAGGAAACATTGGCTGCTAATCTTGCTACCAAGTTCAGACTTCACCTAAAGTAAAGTTGAATCAAGTAGCTGTGAGAGATAAACATTAGTATATACAAAGAAAATACAATGTCACACAGTCACACTCTTCAATTATTAGTCATGGTGTCCATTTCTTGATCAGAGCCATCAGGCATTTACATGTGCAAACAAAGTGAGTATGAATCAACTAGTGATGAACATACAACAAAGTATCTAACTTACAAAACAGAAAAGCAATTCTTGTGAAAATCAATCCTCCAATGTACCTTCAACCTTCTGAATTCCACCATACATGACTTCATCATGGAGCACAGGAGCTAGAGAATATGAATTCACTCTCGTTAGAGGCTGAGAATCCTCACTTAGAGTCACAGAGGAGGTGTGCTGCAACCCCTTATGTTTCTCCAACTGATTTTGGGGCCACTACCATTTTAAAACTCTGAAGATGCTTATCAAGGAGGTGTGCTGTACTGCAGTATTATATAAACTTTGTGCATTGTCAAATTATCCGTATACAAGAGCTAAAGTAGCATAAATATGTTCTCTATGCATCAATAATGATTCTTGATTGGTTCACAGATGAAGACACAACATGCAGAGGATAGGGTAGTTTCTTATAGGGAACAAGTAATGAAGTAAGTGGTTATGTTCAGCCAGCCATGGAAAGTGAGAAGTGTGTGTTCTTTGTTACTGGATCATGTACTCGAGGGGGCACATGCCGTTTTTCTCATTCATCTCGGGCCCTAAAACCAGTATGCAAGAACTATTAGAGATCAATCAGAGGATGCTTGAATATACCAAATCGGATTGCTCGAAGAACTCCAAAGTCACTTCTTCCAGTTAAATCTTCCACTGAGTTGGGCAGCGCCAGGGGAGACGAGGACGACACCGGGGGAAGACGATCTGCGGGCGGCACTGGGGGAGACGATGGCCACGACGGGGGCTGACGAGCCGATGGAGGCGCCTAGGGAAGACGGACCGACAGGCGATGGCAACGCGTGGGGGAGACGGGGCGCCTCGTGGAGAAGGGCCGATGGGCGACAGGGCGCCTGGGGGAGACCGGCTGAGCTCAGGCCTGAGGAGCGAGGACGGCGGCGTCGAGGGGAGACGGGACAAGGGAGGCGTGGCGGTGCCGGCCCTTCCACCTGTGGCCGTGGCGGCGAACTGGCGGTGGTGGGGGACTAGATGAGATCTGATATGAGGGAGCGAGGGGCTTAGGTTAGGATATTTTGATTTTTGAGGAGTCTCTACTCACTGTGATGTGAATACCACTTGACCGGATATCCCATTCCCAGTTGATCGGATAATCTGGATCCGTATCTGTATCCACCGGATAGTGCGCTATCGAATTCGTATCCGTATCCGACAAAAAATATCTATATCCGTATCCGATCCGAAACTATCCGATCCGATTCTATTTGTATCCGAAATTATCCGGATCGATCGGAAACTATCGATCCGTTTTCATCCCTATACACAATCAACCAAACAACTCGCATATATTTTTTATTTACTTTTCTGTTGATTAGGAGTACCCCTATAATTTAGGATCTTTTTAGTAATCCGATTTTGATAAATAAAGTTGTGCATCGCCGATTGTTGATCTTCATTGATTGCGTTAGGTCTAATTTTCTCCGATCTTGTTGCGCATCGCCTTTTTCAGAAGAATCTACCTTTTACCATCTAATCAGCCTTAATCGGTTGTTTAGACTTATCATTATCTTAGATTTAATAGGATTTTTCCTTAGCCGTTTAGATCTTTGCTGGTTGTCACGCTAGATCTACTTTGAGCATATTTTCCATCTATCTTGCCGATTGCAGGATCAAATCGGTTGGCACACCCTGAACCCTCTAAACCCGGCGTTCTCGTGTGATTGAGCCGATCAATACTTCGTCACATTTTCTTTTATGTCAACACTAACCTTGCCATCTTGCCGTTAGCAAGAAGAAAAGAATCTCATTTCATGCCTACACAGAGAGATTCGTCGTGCACGCGTACCAAAGAGGCACAGCGCCGCGCCGTCGCCACCATGATCCAGTACTTACTCTGACTAAAGCTTCATCAATCACCAATCAGCCGCTGAGTCGGCAGTGCCCCTTTAACAGATGCAGAGTGGGCGGTCGGAAGCATGCATGCACACTGCACCGATCGGCACCAGACAGGGACCAAACAAAAAGCTCGGCACGGTGATGAGGCGATGAGTTGTGGGTATGCGTCGTTGTTTTGATGGCGAAGGAGCGCAGCCGTGGCGACACCTGCGCCGGCCATCTTGCGGCCGGGCCGCGAGCTCACCTCGGACGCGTCGTCCATTTGCATGCCTGTCCGAAAAGATGGTTCCTTCCTTTATGTCTTGTTCCTCTCTTCATGTCATCTCATCTTGTCGCACCGGCCGCAAACAAAGATGTCCCGATCGCCGGCAGACGCGGTGGCCACCTAGCTAGGCTACCTCTCGGATGATCCTGCTGCTGTTCCGTTCGGTTGGTAAGTGTCAATTTTACGTGACCGGGAATGCAGATGTACCGGCCAAAGCCTTGCTTTTCTGTGGTGTCATGTTCAACACGGTGGCATGCAGGCCGCAGGGACTCAGGGGAGGTTAGCTAGTCCGGTAGACTGACCAAAGCGCCATGGAAGGAACTTGAGCACGACAAGTATAGATCGCGTACGCCCGGCCCCTTTGCTGGGCTCTCAAGTAACAATAAATAAAATCATGCTTCTCAGAAAATAAATGATGCTTTATCAAAACCCATAAGAAAAGCAGAGTTTTCTTTTCAGAGGGAATTTACAACGAATGAATTTTTTTTCACGAATCACCTATCTGCATGTTTCGCTAACTAGGAGTGCACCAAACGAAGAAGGGAATGTTCATCGGCACCGTCTCGAATCTCTCCATGCTGGACTGGAGCCTGGAGGAAGCCTTTTTCTCCAGAATTGCATCCAAAGTACGGCGAAGCTCGAACGTTGAAGTTGGGCTTTGCTACTTTAGCGTGGTCTGGGCATTCGCCACCCCGGCCTTCGCTCAACAGAGTTTCTGCATCCGCCAGCCCACCTGGTTGTTTTCTGCTGTGCCAAACGCGTTGACAAGAGTGCGGTCGAGATCACTCCCGCCGCACCGGTTCCCGTCGTTGTTGACTCGCGTCCCCCGCCGTCTTCCCTCGGCCCGGCCAGCGCTCAACCCTCGTGTCTTGGGCTATAGGCCGCTCGATGGTTCTCCGGCCACGTGAGGACCGCGCTGCGCACGTATCCCCTCGTTGTGTTCACCCTCGCGAAGGAACGGAAGGATACAGGAACCGTGCATTTGGCCCCTTTTCTATCATACCTTACACACGATTCTAGTCTTGTAAAAAAAAAAAAAATTTGATCCCGGTGACCAGTCAGACTTGCAGCGTGGAGATCTAAACTGCAAAACCGGCGACCTAAAATGGTAGCCATGTGCGCCCTACCTCCGGCGAGCTGGAGTAGGACTGTATTTTGTTCCGAGCCTCCCGTGAACGATAGATACTATCATACTATACTACAAAAAATATAGAAAAGAAAGGAAAGTACTGTAGGAAGATACGATAGCTTTGACCGCGAGTGCGCCGTACAATTGAATGGGTCACCCTACGCCCCGACGCCTGCATGCATGGGAGCATATCGCTTGGAAAATGATCACTATTCTTACCCCTCCCCTATCTTTTTTTAATACCTTATTTTTCGTAAAATTACAAATCTAGTCTTCTTTTCTACCATAAAGACGTAAACAGGTTTACCATGCTCACAGAATACGGAAAGCCAGGGTGCCACGAACACATAGCTCGGGTGTGCGGGTCCTATGGAGTGGGAGCATGATAGGCCTTTTCGTGGTAGAAAAGTATAAATGTGCTTTCCGTAGTAGGCAGAGAGTTAGATTTATAATTTTATTCGGAGATAAGCTATTTTTAGAAGAAAAAGAGAGGGAGGGAATTTGAATAGTGATCACTTCTGGGAATCTGGGTACGCACGCTGTCTGTCCTGGGACAAGTGGGGATTCAAACTTGAAAGCGTCGAAAAGATTAGGCTTCTGACTGTGAGATCCGCCCAAAATGCAGCTTAAAGCTACGTTAGTTTCTTTGGTTTTTTTCACCGGCTAAAAAGTTAAAATCTAAATAAATATATGATTTTTTACCTATATTTTTTTTGCTTTTTAAAAGCCATAAAATTTTATATAACAAAAAATCTAAAGTCATTAGAGATGTGTGTTTTTGTTTTATTGAAGGTTAGTCTTTGATCAATGTCACTGAAATTAGGATAAAATTACCCACTTTTATCATATATAAAAGCCGATTACTTTTAAACTGTTAAACCCAAAAGCTAACTTTAAGTTATAAGCAAAAAGGTTAAGACTAAACAAATTAGGCCCTGATTTGGGGAGCTGTAGCTTTTATAAAAAAAATTGTTTTTTGGTTTTCTGTGCTGAAAAGCAGCTATAGTTTTTTATGAGAGACCGTTTGACAAACAGCTAATTCCTCTCCGCAATAAACTGTAAAAACGTGTCCCATCTTGCTTTTAGCTTTTGCTAGTTATATGTAGCTTCTGACAAACCTAAAACCGTTTAAAAGATAAGCTATTTAGGGATTACAGATTTTATGAAAACTGAAGTTGGCTTAAGCCCAAACAGACTTTAATTCTTCTATTTACCTCCTACAGAAAGTAAGCAGTACAAGGATCTGTAAACACAAGATAGCAAGCACATGGTTCCTGGCCCCACGCGTCAGTGCCAAATGTGCTTGTACGAAGCCAAAACTGCTGTAGTGTCAGCAAGGTTCCAAATTTCGGTGAAATTCGGCGAAATTTCGGATTTCGGACCACCCTGAAATCTCAAGCACCGTCCGGAAAAAAAAATTAAAAAAATTTAAAATTGCTACAGTAAAAATCCGAAATTTCGTTTTTTCGACGAAATCTCGCCAAATTTGGCCGAAATTTCGTGTTTTTGGCCGGTTTTGAGAGTTTTAGGGCCGGATTTGGTCCCATAACCCTTAGGAAAGTCATCTCCTATGAAAATTTGTTGAAAAACCTAATTTTTTAAATATTTTAAAATTTTAGGAGAAACACTGTCCGATTTTTATAAAATTGTACAAGCTTGATAAACATCTGAAAATTTTATGGTACTATCCTTAGTAGTTTAGGATAATACATAAAAAATTTCAAAATAATTTAACTTCATTTGTTATCTTTAAAAAATCAAAAACAGAATGAACATAATTGGGACAGTTATATTGTCAGAATTTTATAAATTTTCTTGCGTGCGATTATGATCTAATTTTTTTTTGAGAGATTAATAATTGATTTAGTACCATTATATAAATTTTTCAAAAAATTTAAACTTTTTTTGTTTGGTCAATCAAATCTATGCAAGCATTGAACTTCGTTTGTTATATTATATTTCAAAAATCAAAAAGAAAAGAACATAAATGGTACTGTGCCTTGTAAGAATTTTATAAATTCACTGGAGTGTGATCATGAATCAAAATTTTTATGGGATATTAAGAACTTCCTTATCACCGTTCTGTAAAATTTTCAAAAAAATTTATGGTTTACATAATTTTTAATTTTGTTCAAGTTTGCCGGTAAGCCTTTTAACAGGGCAGTAGTACTGTTCGAATTTTTAAAAATTTATACAGTTTGATCATCATCTGGAAATTTTATGAGAGCATTATAGATACATCATAACCATGAACAAAAAATTTCAACAGTTTATAACTTCATTTGTACCATTTTCCATTCGGATCAAACTTGTCGATCAGTGTTCTGTCTGGACAGCGCCACTCTCTGAATTTTTAAAAATTTCTCACATATGATAATAAGCTGAAATTTTTATGATAATATTATTTATGGATCATAACCATGCAAAAAAATTTCAACAGTTTATAACTTGATTTGTACCATTTTCCATTCCGATCAAACTTGTCGGTCAGTGTTTTATCAGGACAGTACCACTCTCCGAATTTTTAAAAATTCCTCAGATGTGATAATCAGCTGAAATTTTTGTGAGAACATCAGCATTTTGTCAGGAACCTCCAAAAAAAATTTCAAAATTTTTCGATAACATTTAGACCACTTTTCAGCCTGTGCAAAAAACCCAAGATTTTGAAAATTTCGCCCGAAATTTCGGGTTTTTTCGCCGAATTTCGGTTTTTATTTTCCGGATTGAACCGGATTTGAATTTTCAAATTCAAATTTCATCCGAAATAATTCCAAAATTTCAAATTTCGCCGAAATTTTGTTATCCGGCCTGAGACGAAATTCATTCTGAAACCGAAATTTAAAACCTTGAGTGTCAGTCACTCAGTCCACCGAGGAGAGAGGCGGCACCTCATCAGGTGAGAATTCATTTATCTTAGGCTGCGATCTCAATTTTTACAAATCTAGCTTTGTCACGCACGTTTTATAAATTTAGCCCCTTCTCCCTCTTCTGTCGTGTTTAGGGAGCACAGAACGTGGGCCACTGTGGCAAAAGAGCTTTCGTGCTCCCGGATCGCGGCAACGACACTCGCTTGCATGCGCGCATGCTCGCGCCCGCCTAAGCACACCCATGCACCCTTGCGGTTTGCTGGTTGCTCTCGCGCTTGAGCGCGCTATCGCGGCAGCCAGCACACTCCTGCGCTCCCTGTGTGCGGTAGGGAGATTTCGCACTCCTTGGACGCGGCAAGAGACACATGTCATCTGTCGCGTCTTCTGTGGCAAGGGAGAGAGAAAGGTAATTTTGCGAATTCGTACACGAGAAAACTAGATTTTGTCTTCTGCCCTATCTTCCATGATAGAAAAGAGAGCTAATTTTATAAATCTGTATACAAGAAAGCTAAATTAAAAAAAAAATGAGGACAAGACTAGTGATGAACTCACCATGGGGCACGCAATGGATGATCCCCTGGTCCCCATGCTTCACCCACACAGCAGCGCACCACCACATAGGGGTGCAAACGGAGCGGATACGGACGGATTTAATTAATCTCGTATCTTATTCCAAATTTTTTGTCGGATACAGAGTCAGATACGGGACAGTACCAGATTCGAATACGAATGCGGATTACCTCGATCATGAATACGGAGCGAATACAGATCGTTCCGAATATGGTTAGTCTCGGTCACGAATATTTAGTCGGATAATGCGTGAACACAAAAACCATATATGTCGCACATATTAAGATCAATCAACCATACTATATGTCCAAAATACAACTACATTAGTACGTTAACAAGTAGAGTTAAGCACATCACTCGATAACAAGGACTAGTTAATCAAGCATACGACTGTGGCTAGTTAAGCCAGTAGCATTGTAGCAAATCACAACCTTTACACCTTAAACTGTCCAAAACTAACTTATAGTCAAAGAAAGGAGTAAGCGGATGCCATGCAGTAATTTTTAAGAGCAGTTGGATGAGTATATGCATCATTACAATCTCCAAAATAATCATATTATGAGGCTAAGAGCAGTTCATTGCTCCTACATGCTGCAAAAAATTTCTATATTTTTTAAGCAAACATCTATACAGTGAAGCTGCTATATTCTAGTACATTTCTAGCTAACTTGCACAAGTAACCCAAAACTACATTGAAATAATTGTCTGCTATATAAAGATTGACACAAAAAATAGTGTAAAGGAGCTCAAAATGTTCATAGACATGACACCCTCCACAAATTCATTTGATAGATTAGCTCTTGAAAAACAATCATATGTGCTGAGGCACAATTCTTCAAAAGTGTCAAGCACAAATATTGCTTGATAGTGCCTAGAAATCTGCACAGGTTGAACCAAAATAGTTAGATCAATTAGTAGTTTTGAGATAAAATAAAAACATGAAGAAGATGGGTAAAACAATCTACTGCAGGCGGAGGAGCTTGATGTGCTCGTCGTCAAGGTGGAGCACGTTGCAGGAGGCCTCAAGAATGCGCCGAGGGGTCGGCGGACGGGTCGGCCTCGCCATGGATGTAGGAGTGAGCAATCAGCCTGTGGAGGAGCTCGAGCACAGTCTCGACGAGCTTGGTGCTGCCGGAGTTGAACGCGGAAGAGACCGGCGCGAGGAGCAGCTCCGAGTTCGCGAGCGAGAGACTACGGAGCGGGCCTGGCTGCGAGGAGGAGGTTAGCGTGGAGGCGGAGGTGGGTGTGGACGGGGCCTGCGCCGCGGCTGGGGGTACTGGAGGCGGTCGAGGATGGACTTGGCGGTGTGGGAGAGCTTGGAGTGCGCCTTATTGTGCCACGAGGCGTTCTTGATGAGCTTCTCGAGGAAGGGTAAGAAGGCCTCCACGAGGCGTGGGTCGGTCTCCAGCAGGGACAACGGCGGCGACGAGGCCGCGAAGGCCATTATTCCTCAACAGATTGGATATTAGATGGCCGCAGATTGGAACTTTGGGTCGACGGGTGGGGATTGTGGAGAAGAGAGAGATGGTCAGGTCGCGTCGCGTGCGTAGCCCGATAGGGACCAGAGAGGGTTTCAAATCGGATAGTTTACCGGATAATATCCGGATATATCCGAATAAAATCACGGATATATCTGAATCCGGGATAGTTTTGTTCTGAATCCTTTTCCATATCCGAAAAAACTATCCGAATTTGTATCTGATATCCGAAAAAAACCGGATATCCAAAATTATGCTCCGAATAGTATCCAAATTTATTCGAATGGACGAACGGTCGAGAATTATCCGCTCCGTATGCACCCCTACCACCACGGCCGCTGACATCACGGAACTGAAAGCACGGCCCACATGTCATCATCGTAGTACGATACAGAACCGTGCACGTGCCCTTTGCTCCAAAGGCGAGGAGATAATACCTCGCCTGTACGACCACTCCACAGGAAATCTCCACTTTATCAATGGCAATGGTAGGTGGGTCCTACGAGCAGATGTCCCCATATGTCATTGTGAGGTAAAGAGCCGATCGCTCCTCCATGCTGGTTTCCTTAAACCACACGCTAGAACCAAACCCACCACAACTCCACGAGGAAAAGAGGACAAAAAGGAAAGGGAAAAAGACCGAGACGCCCACCTCGCAACGTCCGAGCCGAGTTGATATGCTTCCGGGAGGCGAAGACGGCAAGCGCCGCGGCCCCACCGCCGCCGACGACGCCGCCGCGACCGCGGCCTCCCTGAACGACCTCTGCGCCACCGCCGCAGGGGAGGCGGGGGCCCGCGCACGCGCCGCTCCCGAGGGCCGCGGCGTGGGCGCTCGCGGCGTTGCTCGCGGTGGGGCTCGGGCTCGGCGCCCTCGTCCTCGCCGTCGTGCACAGCGCCGCGCTGCTCGTGGTGGACGTAGTACTCTCCGCTGCCGTGGCCGCGTTCGTCCTGTGGAATGCCGCGGCCGCGGCGTCGGGGCGCGCGCTCCGGCGGTTCGTGGACGGGCTCCCGGCATCCAGCCTCCGCGTCGCCGCCGACGGCCAGCTCGTCAAGATCACCGGCGTACGTTTGCTCTTTGCACATGCATTACATTTCATCTATCACAAATGTGCTGCAATTGATTGGATAATTGCGGTTTGTTCTGCGATTCTGCTAAATTCTAGTGCTTGGTAAATTGATGAGCTGCCTTTTAGTGGAGCCAGTACTTCAGCTAAAATTGATGATGGATAGATGCATTCATTTCCAGACAAGATGGGAGGAGGGTAATGCATGTGGTGTAGTAATTCCTCATCTTCTTGTGCTTTCATGTATGGTGGACTGCAATATCCAGATTTCTGTTAAGTGGGTTCACTATAGCTTATCTGTTCAGAGCAGAGCAGTTTCTCTAGTTTCTTTGTCAAATCTGTAGTAGTAAATTGACTGTACCTTCGATGTAAAAGGAAATAATTGCTACTTTTGACCTATCGGCTTGCCGTTTTACTATTGTAGTACCTTGATTGACCTCCATGTGTTTTATCCATGTGAGTTGTTTGCATCACTTGTGTTCAGTTTTCCTGGTGTTTTTTTATTACAACTAGTTTTTCTGGCGTGACAATCTGAGAAATGTAGTTGCTCATTCTTTTATGCAGTTTGTTTCATGTGGTGACATTTCGCTGATCTCTTCATATGAGAAGGTTGAGAATTGTGTATACACATCTACGCTGTTGAGAAAATGTGGTAGATGGGGTTCTGAGGAAGCAAATCCTATGAATCAATGTTCCAAGTGGAAGTTGACACATGCGGAGGTAAGAATGCTCAGTTGATATCCGCATATAAGGCTTCTAGTGTCCATTTGAAAAATATTGTCCCTTTTCTTTAACGGCTAACTGTTATTTTTTATCATGCCTTGCACTAGTTTAATTCAATCCAATTTCATGAGAAATATACTATTGGTTCATGAACAATACTATTAGTACTGGCAATAAAATACACGAAGGGTATTCTGTGTTGTTTTAGTTCCAGTTCCTGAATATTTATATTTCAGCACCTACACCCTTCCATTTCTTTTGAGATAATAAACAAAGGGCTTCAGTGAGTGAGTATACCCAAAAAAAAGTGCTTTCTTCTCCTGACAGTATTTCAATAATAATCATAATGCCCTTTGTCAATTGTGTACACATCTGAAGAAACTCTGGCTGCATAGTTTCATAGCACTACAAAATCTTGTACTTTCGTGTGTAGATCTAGTGAGTAGCTCTTATCTATTTTGGAGAATTTGGAGAAGTCTAGTTCCTTTGCATTATGTCCTACTTAATTCACTAGTCTTCCAATTTTTGTAATGTTTAGAATATCTACCTAGTAAGATGCCACAGATATGTATCATGTTTTGCTTATCCAAACATTTTGTGGAGTTGGGCAGAGGTTTGCTGCTGATTTCTACATAACGGATGCAAAATCACGTAAAAGAGCCTTGGTGAAAGCTGGCCACCATTCAAAAGTAGTTCCGTTAATTTCTGAAAACCTTCTAGTTACAACAAGTAGAAACACAGAGCTATCTTCAACCTTAAAGTGTTGGCTGGAAGAAAGAAATCTTTCTTCTGAAGAAGCTCAACTTATTCGTCTTGAAGAAGGGTAATCAAATTACTCAATATACTTGCCTTTTGTCAGTTCTTAGTAGATTGAAACTTTGAAAGCTTATATTATGGTTGCACGACCTTGTAGATATATCAGTGAAGGAATGCGGTTGAGCGTGATCGGAATTTTGAGCAAGAAGAATGGAGATCTCAAGATACTTCCTCCACCTGAACCTATATCCACAGGTTGCGTGTTGCAGTCATTGCTCCTTCCAACTTATTTTGATGGAATAGTTCTGAGATTGACTGACAGAAGTTATTTTATGCCAAATTCTGGCATTTCGTGAAACTCTCTGAAAACTCATGAGATGTAACAGCTAACGATTGTAGTGCAATGCCCTTTCCCCTTGGGATCTTCTTTTGTACGGGACTACAAATTTTGCTTCAGGATTCATGCCGCTCTTTTTAGGTAACTGTATACATTAGAATGTACAGCCTTAATCGATAGTGGTGGTATCTCGTCCTATCAGGAGATGGCTTGTGTATACTCATTTGATTCGGCTGTTTTAGTAGTTGTTAATATGGTCATCATTTTGCTTTGTGTGTACTTTGGTAGTTTGGCCAATACAATACAGTTATTTTCAGTGTACTGTATGAGTTATGAGATGCCTCAGTGGAACCTCCACAGTTTGGTTCCTTCCTTGCAAGTGCTAGTGTGGTGACCACTGAGTTATGTGTGGACCAGTGTGGAAAATACTGTAGGCTGTATTCGTCCGTCTGAACTAATAGTACTACTACTTTAAAGGGAGAGTTGGTGCTTATTACAAACTCACTTTACATGTTTTTTTTGGTACAGAAGAATTAGATTTACACATTTTTTATTGTACATTTGGTGTACTGAACCTGTGCGAAGATCGTGCAGTTCGTATTCAGGGAGCAGGTGTACTTTCCGGCTTACTGAAACACCAGACAACAAATTTTACTGGGTGTTTGAAGCCTCTTCCTTGCTTTGTCTGTTGACAATTTGGGTAGTCTTTCAAGCGTCCTAACGTGTTAAACGACATTATTAAATATATAAAAATACTCCTTTAGGAGTTGTTGCAACAAGTTACAAAAGTAGAAGGTTTGGGTAACAGGTGCAGACGATTTACAAGTGAAGGCACTACATGAGAGAAACTAAGGACTTCATTAAGCTAGCTGTTTGCAGACTGCATCAATGCGCCGTCTTCCAGCTTCAAGTACAATGCTTGATAAAACACATTCTTTAACTTTCAAAACCTTTTAGAAACCGTCTTTCCCGTTAGCAAAATACGGTTTTGACCAAGGTAGCATACCACCTCGGTAGGGATAGCAATCGGATGTGGCCGGCATGGGTAGTGTTCGCCTATATCCATGCCTGTTAACTAAAATCTTTCTCACGGGTATACTCGTGAAAGATGGTAGGCAAAAAATCTCGTTCATATCTATTACCCGCGGGTATACCCGTTTACCTGCTACCATCAACAATTCTTCCAACCAAATGGCACTAGCAGCTAATGAACTAAGGTACTGATACAATCCTTTTGATGAAATTGTAGGAATCAACTATATTCTGTGGATTAAAGAATAATTATCAATGATTCAAAATTTTAGATGCACATGGGAATAATAATTAAAATAACACATGCAGACAAATGATGTACAGGTGCTCAAGTTCAACAATTAAAATAGAAATAGTTTATCGGTCATCACACATGCTCAAGTTCAACAATTAAAATGAAACAATTCATCAGTCAGCACACATCACAAATCGCCCCATCACGAGATTACCAATCACAAATTGCTAATAAGAGGTACTACAAATTGGGGATCAGGAGGTCAGCAACTTTTGTGGCCTATATGTTAGTAGAAGGTGGTGGGTAATCGGACGGAATAGGTATGGGTGAAGCCCTCAATACCCATACTAGTTTGTCCGTCGGGTAAAGTTTAGCCCCCATAAACATACCGCGGGCAACAAAAGAGGGACATATTCACCTCTATTAGGGTTTTTACCCGTGAGTACACGGATAATCGGGTAAGATTGACATCCTTATACCTCGGTATCCAACATCATCACTTGATGCCATATGTTAGCCACATAGCATCCATATTATCAATTTCTTTGTCTCTTTACTCCTCTCTACATCCCTTCTCTCTTTTCTTTCATCCCCTCCCATCTAGGGACCATCGTCGTGACTAACCTCCTTAGTGCCCTTGTCGCTATCAACCATGAACAATGGGATTCTAGTGCTTGGGAATGCACCATGCGCGTGCTACCGCAACCTCTGGCCGCCGTAACCCCCGCCACCATGCCCACCTCCTTCATGCCCTACCGTCCTTGCTACGCTGTCCCGATCACCCTCATCCATCATCATGTCAACCACTCCCTCCCCTGAGTTCGCCAACCTCAAGGACACACCCTATGATTGCTATCATCGTCGTTTTGCCACGACCTCACCACCTTAGCATTGCCATCTCTCTCCCTCTGCCTTTGTCTTGAGGAGGAAGAGGCACAGTGCCAGGCTATGCATTGGAGAGAAAAAGTAGCGAGTAAGGGGAGAAGGATGTGGTGTACCACGTAGGTAAATATTGGTCAAAACCGTTGTTTTCTTCTTGAAAATTAAAATTAATTGATATTAAAAAATAAGAGACTTGTTTTAAATGGTATTACAACTAAGAGACAAAAATTAAACCACAGCAAAAGTTAAAAATGGGTTCTATCTATGTTTCCTGTGCACCTGTATGTGTTGTGGTTCTGCGCGCAGGGCCGAGTTCTCTTGATTGATGCGAGTGATCGATCGGGAACTTTACTACTATATCTAGCTAGGATTCCGGATGGCACGCAAGATCAGTGAAACGAGACGGAGAAACGTCGATTTTTTCAGTCAGTCAGCGCGGACATCTTCTGCAAGGGTTCCCATAGGACCCATACACGCCGCCGGTGCAAGGATCAAAATTTCAGATTTCGGGACATCATAAAATCCAAATTACTGACTAAACTATTTTTTTGAAATTACTACAGTAATTTCTTTTTTTCGGCAAAATTTCGGGATATGAAACCAGATTTGGTCCAATAACCCTTAATAAAGTCATCTTCTATGAAAATTTGTTAAAAAACTGAAATTTTAAGATATTTTAAATTTCGGCAAAAACACTGTCAGATTTTTATAAATTGGTACATGCTTGATAATGATCTAAAAAATTTATGGTACTATCTTTAGTAGTGTATGATCATACATAAATTTTTTCAAAATAATTGAATTTCATTTGTTATCTTTGAAAAAAATCAAAAACAGAATGAATATAATTGGGACAGTAAACTTTTCAGAATTTTATAAATTTTCTCGAGTGTGATCATGATTCAAAATTTTTATGAGAACTTAAGAATTACCTCAGTACCATTCTATAAAATTTTCAAAAATTGTCAATTTTTTTTGTTCGATCAAATCTATGTAAGCATTGAACTTCATTTGTTATATTTCAAAAATCAAAAAGAGAAAGAATATAAATAGCACAGTGCTTTGTAAGAATTTTATAACTTCATTAGAGTGTGATCATGATTCAAAAATTTTATGAGATATTAAGAATTTTCTTAGCACCCTTCTATAAAAATTTTAAAAATTCTAAACCTTTTTTTATTGCTAAAGCAAATCTATGTATTGATCATCAGGCTTTTATCAGGACGTAGCACTGTCAGAATTTTTGAACATTCTTGAAACTTGATCATTATCTAAAAAATTTATTGAAACACTAATGATAAATCAGAACCATCTAATTTTTTTTAAAATTTTCTAACGTGGTTTGAATCATTTATCATTTTGTTTAAGTTTGCCGTTAAGGTTTTTAATAGGACAGTAGTACTGTCCGAAGTTTTAAAAATTCACAAAGTTTGATCATCATCTGAAAATTTTATGAGAATATTATGAATATGTCAGGACCATCCACAAATAATTTCAAAATTTTCTAACCTTGTTTGTTCTAATTTTCATTCGATTTAAACTTGTCGGTCAGCGTTTTATCAGGATAGTAGCAATGTTTGAATTTTTAAAAATTTCTCAGATTTTATAATTATCTGAAATTTTTATGAGAGTATCACTGATGTGTCAGGACTCTTCAGAAAAAAATTATGATTTTTTCATTATCGTTTGAACCACTTTTTGTCTGGTGCAAAACCGCCGAAATTTCGGCTCAACCGGCCAAAATTCGTGTTTTTTCAATTGTAAATGGACTGTATTTGAATTTTAGTTTTTGAATTTCGGTCAAGATTTATCTAGAATACCGAGATTTCGACGAAATTTTGAATTTTGATACCAGGCAAAAATTTATCCAAAATGAAATTTAAATCCTTGCACAGTGCGTCCATAGCTACACGGCCGCCCATCCTTTTTTACCCTGTCGAGGATTCAATGTTGATGGCAAAAGCATCTTATCGAAATTTGGCAGCAGACAAGACATGGCAGCATAGTGCACAGATGTGCGATGGGACAGATATTTAAATGCTGATCTTACCGTGAGGTCCGTGAGAACTTGCTTCGGTTAATCCAATTGGGAGCTGTCTGTCTTCTCGGAAAAAAAAACTGCTTGGTTCATCCAATTGGAAGCTGTCTCTCTCTCTCTCTCTCGCTCCTCCGTCCTCCCCCACCCCCAGGTTTGGTGTTTAGGAAGACGCTAGAAGCCGAATAGAAAACTTGAATACACAGCGTTTTGCTCAGCTTCCCTTAACCAGGGAGGACAGCACAAACCGGAGGTGTGACCTGTCTCGAGTGGTCGGGTGCCATCTGTAATTGTGATTCAAGTAAGTAAATAACTCAAGATTCCAGTCGGTAAAAGTAACAAAAAAAATCCATAAACTCTAAGGGTCTGCTACGAAACCCTAAATTTATTTCCACCTCTGAGCACTTTACATTGGTATTTTGCTGGCCATAATAAAATACAAATGTAATTGTTTTCCCTTGTAAACATGTATAATGATTTGTTTGAGTATGAATGGTATTTCGAATAGATTGCTCGTGTGAAAGTAAAATTGAACTAGAAGACATCTCTAAATGACAGCTTAGCCTACTCCCAACCTTGAGCTACGGTATGTGCTGCTGAATCCCAGCCAGCTAGGGCCGCGACAAGAGGAACAACACCTTCCACAGCTACCAATGCTCCTGCTTGATCCCACCCATCAGCAGCAGCAACTGGAGCTGCCACAAAAATCATAGCAACAAAGAAAATATGATCAATCCAAGTTACCAAAACAAAACGGTACGTGATTGATTAACTACTGTAAAGCAAATGGACTCGTAAACTTTCAAGCTAATATCAAAAACCTTGGAAACGATGCAAAACAGTGTTAGCAACAATCTGTGTTGTAGTTTTTATTTGAATGGGATTTTCATATATACAAGTATTGCTATCACAATACAAAAACAAAAGGTATGCACTACTTGTATACAAGATAGTAAACTTTTTATCAAAAGGGGATAACAAGACAAACCTTGAGCAGTGCCCCACTCAGTGCCGGTAGCAGCCAGTGGCGCAATCACCTCATTGTTCCACTGGTCGCCAGTCCATTGATCAGCTGTTGGGTAATCAATAATGGCAGCACCCTCTGGGACCGCAGCAGCTTCCTCCTCCTGCTCCTTGGCTTCCTCAGGGTCTCTATAGAAAAACAGATTAATCTGCAAACAGCGTACCCACTGTATAAGCACACAAATGATAGAAAACTATCTCCACATAATGCACTAGAAATATGATTTTGGATAGATCTAATAAGCTCATATGCCATGACTTCCCACTTGTGCCCAGGGAGGATAGTGCCCCTCATCTACAGAACCATACTGGCCAAGAGCCAGAACAGGCAGTCAATGTTGTTCCTCCCCTTGTTGTTAGCCGGGATACCGATATTGACATACCGCATGGGGGAGTCAGTGTCGCAGAAGGCAATGGTCGGGATGTTCCCCAGGGCAGACTCCTTGATTGGTTGTGCACAATTCACAAGAACAGTCAGCAACATTGCAACACATAAGGCAAAGTGTATTACTCAGGCAAGGCAATTCATTCACCTGTTGGTCACGGGTTAGTCCTTGTGTCAATTATCTATGCATTATGCAATAATCAAATTAAGAGATAATAAGTGAAGAAAATAAATTGGTAGCCTATTCATGACTTTTCAGTTAACATATCTTACCCATGATGCTTGGCTGACGGCTCAGTCCAATCCATTTGTGTGTTTTGCCATCAAAGTAAGGGACTGTATGCATTCCAGCCTAATCTGTAAATTTGAACACATAGCTACAGCCTTTGCCATGAGCATCATGTTTAATTAGTTATAATGCAAAGGTAATCATAAAACAACATGATAGTGACGCAAACGTAATCATAAAACAACATGATAGTGACAAGATGCTAAAAAATTAGAACTAACTATAGGCATAGCCAATCTGGAAAAGAAGAAAAGTGTGATCAGTGCATCAAGCAATCTATTTCATATTCTGAAAACAACTCTCCCTGCATACTTCAATGATTCAGGGTATTTGAATATGTGTCCAGCTAAAATGTAAAAATGAAAAAACAGTGCCAAGTTAATATGATTTACGAGTTTCACATACTCTTTCTCCGCAAGCTTCACTTCCGTTCCTCCAGACTCAGGTAGTAGAATAGTGTCACCTTCCTTAAGAGATACAAGATCAGCTTGCCATCCCAATCACGCTCACTAGGAGCAATAGCTACAACTTTTGTAGAGTTCAACTAGATTCGAATAAAGGGATACATTAGCTCTCAATAAATATACGAAAACTCCAAACCTACTAGGCTATTGTGAACCATAATTCAATTAATCCAAACACCTAGTACACTTTCAAACACAAGCTAACCAGGTAGTGTCTTGATTCAATATAATGGCCCTCGGACTTAGCCCTACCTATTATCTGATGATGATGGTATACGAGTGTCCATAGATATAAGGTAAAAAAATCAGCCTAGATCACACATAAGCAATATCATTCTAGACTCTATGCAGTTTACAAAATCACCATACTTAGTGTTTTGAAGAATGACAGAACCAAGGTAGGCACCATAATGGCCCAACAGATTGACACAATCATGAATCACAAACCAGCAAAATAGCATAACAGATTATACAACCATGTTTCTAACAAATTACAAACTCACAAGAAAGTAACTAGATTATCAAGACTCTACCTAGATTCACAAACCATGGAACAGCAAAATAGCATAACAAATTATACAACCCTGTTTTTATGAATCCCACATGCACAAGGAAGTAACTAGATTATTAAGAAACAGAGAATTCCCCCAAATGCAAAGTATTGCATTTACACGCTTCAATTCCACCATACTACTGCAACCTTGGAACAATCCGAAAAATCCCAACCTAACAAGAAACCAATCAATAGCTCCTATTCCATCAGTAGAGATCAATCAAAGAGTTGTAATCTATAGGTACAAGCAAGTTCTCCCAAGCCCAACTCCTCATGCAGTCGTGCTCCCCACCCGGATCCTAACCACTAGCCACGGATCTAAATGTAATGACCCCCATTTTCACATAAATGCAAAAATAGAAATCTCATGTGCAAACAGTACTAGTCCCATGATCAGTAGCTAGTACGCACATTTACAACAATTGGAATCACAACCATACATTATATTATTAAAGCGGAAGCTAATTTACACAATAATCTTACAATTCAGAGTTTATAGCAGCAAAGAAGCAAAATCTTGTAGTGTGCCCATCCAATCCCTCAGGCAACTGACAAGGCATAATCCCTAGAAATTCATCGTCAATATCCCGAATCCTACGACAAATATGTTTCATCGAGCTAATCTGATTCTTCACCTAAAAACAACAATTAAGCAAGGGTGAGTACTTTCGTACTCCGCAAGACTTTTACAAAGCCTATAATATATGCAAGCCATTTCAAAGGAAAGGCTGGTATGGTTAGTTTGCATAAAGCCGATTTGAAATATAAATACAGAATAGTAGATTGCAAAACGAAATTTAAGTAAAAGCAATTTAATACTGAAAGAAACAGAATGTAAACATAAAGAAATCTCATGTACCTGGGTATCCTGACCATATCCACAAAACCAGTTCTACTGACACCCAGTAGAATTCACCAACACACGATAGAAACCACATTTTATGAAAATAACAAAACTGCTAACTATGTGATGACTTTACCAAGTTCCCATAACCGCGGGTACGGCTAATCGATTAGTTTTACACTCTGCAGAGGTGTACATCTTTACCCACAAGTCATGACCTTTTCCTTTTGCCGCATAGTTCACGCACCTTTGGCGTAGTGGCCAGAATGTTCATGACGAAAACCTTTACATTACCTAGATTAACTTTGCACCACTCCGGACGAAACCCATACTATGGCGTAAGAACTCGAGCATAGAAATGATGGAACTTCCCAGTACGGCGACACCGTGTATCCAGAACGTTTGATTCATGATCACCTCGGTGTGGACGCCCTTCGAGCAATTCATTAAGAAACACTCGATCGCTCCGACCTTCCAATGTGCAAAGTTAAACTAGATAACTTAATTGGTTTAAGGTGTCCCATACCAAAGACTGTGGTTGTACGGTAATTCTTGGCCTGAAAACAACCCATAGTTCGGTCCTTAATCCGACACGGGCAATAATCTCCACCCTACACTACGTGAAAAGACATGCACTCCCGGCTATTGCCAATAATTGCCCGCATCTAAACCATAGTTTTATTTTCATTTTTGATCAAAATACCAACCAGGAAAGGTCATACCCATTAAGTTGTCATATCCAACATTTTTAATCATGTCAAGATTTTATTTTGCTTTTAGCATGGCTAAGCATGTCACTAAGTGTGATTAACCCAAATTGACATTAAATAATGTCCATGCTATTCTATGGTTATCAAGGTTCATAATTTCATACTTATCAAGGAAGTTCCATAAGTCTACAGGTAAAACTACCAATACCCATAATATAGCAGACTTTAGTAAAATAAAGTATGCAGTAAAACATTTAATGAAAACATTTATAAAACTGGGATCAATATGGTCAAAGGGGTGCTTGCCTTGCTTATTTATTGCTTACGACGAAGACGAAGCCACGGCTGATGGAGGCAACGACGGAGGAAAGGAGTCGGATTCTACACGTCGTTCAATTGGAAATATGGCAAATATCCAACTTTAATAAGGGCAAAAAGAAAACAGATAGAAAACCAAATAAAGATTCATTAAAGAAAACAGAATGTTTTAGGGTTCGATTGAATGATTTCAAGATATTGTGATTTAGATAATTATACAAACATATTGTTAATGTCTTATGATAAAGAAAGCATGGTTTCTTTGATAGATTATCTATTCTTGATTTACTTAATTCAAGAGGCTAAAATTATAAATTCTTGCATTTATAACTTGAATTATAGATGCTAAAATTATTTGGATTAATAGAATTAACATATTAGACAATTGAGTCGAAACTATAAATGAATAACACTTAATCCTTTTCAATTGATTTTGCATAAGAAGTGACTTTGAATTTATTAGATCCATTGAACAAAGTTATTGGATTTATTCTGGTTCTTAAGAAGGTTCGGTGATACAAATTACATATTTGTTTATTATTTCAAAGTTCGCCTATTCATATGATTGAGTTCATAAAACATAATACTTAGGGTTACTTGGCGATTAGGACTTATTTAATTTATTTGCAAAACATGATGAAATAAGATTATTTCTTGAGAATATTATAGTCTAATACTTTAAAGAACATTTCCAAGTTAATTTCATACTTTTTAGGTTACGGGACTTGGTTTTATCAAATTTGAATTTAGTTTATGAAAGATACACTATTTGGTTAAGTATTGATTATGACTTTATTGCAATGATTCTTGCTAAATAAAATAGTTTGATTATATTAGATGTTTGGAAATTTAGTTCTTTATTATGATCATACCTTTCATTATCTCTCCATGTATACATTTTCCCATATACACAAGGCCTATGCTCTTAATGTAATTCAAACTTATGCATATATGATATTTTATTTCAAACATTTAAATGGTGATAAATTACTCATTCTTGTCTTTGTGAATTCATTAGATACTTTGCATATACCTCTATGTATCGCTACGGATTATTGTATGCACTTATTCATATATATACCCCTTTTCCATTTGAATAGCTTACTATTTATAAAACAAGTCTAAATCAAGTTCATACCTTAATTATTTTAGCATCATAAGGTAGCCTACTGATATTTAATGATTTATAAATCAATTTGACTTACTTTAAATTCCTTTTGCACCAACTATGTGTTTTTGAATATTTATAGTATTGAAATCAATCTTTAATGGAAAATGATTCAAACAAAGTTAGAATCTAAATATTTTTATACATTTGAGTTGCTGGTAACATATGGAATCCATTAAAATTGGTTTCATTCAATTCTAAGTTCTTTTGCAACATTTTTATATTTGGCACATCTCTAGGCCTTCTATTCAAATTTGAATTTCAAATTTACCTAGAGATTATTTTCAAAATATTATTGCATATTCTGAAGGTACTGAATTTATCATGAATTTATAAATTTATTTCATTTCATTTGGATTGATATTTCAAAAGATATGAACAAAAGAATGTATTCGGTTTAAGAAAATTTAGAAAATAGAAAAATTACCAAAACTGGAAAGTACGTCTTCGATCTCGAATACGCTTTCCGATTTGGCTTGGCTGGGTTGAATCATTGGCGGATGGGCCCATCTTGGCAGCGATGGGTGGCAAGACAGCGATCGACGACGCGGGACCAGCGGCTCGATGACTCACAAGCGCTCGAGTGGTCGACAAGCGGACCGCTTCAGCAGAGCACAGCAAGACTCGAGAGAATGACAGCGTGGCCGCTTGGCGGTGACCCAAGCAGGAGGCGGTGCGAGACTCGCCGCGGCGGAGAGCACCGAGCGGCGGAATCGGTGGCACGATGAGAATCGGCATGCCTTTGCGCATACTGAGTGCTACTGGTTTGGCGGAGGAGACCGAGTCGGTGCGCCACCGAGAGCTTGCGGCGGAGAAGAGCGTGGCTCACGGAGAAGAAGATGAGCTCGGCTTAGCTCGAATGGGTAACGATTCGAGCATCGGTGGCCCAAGAGATCCATTTTGTGGTTGAATCATTTGGAGAAGCACTGAGAAGGGCTACCACCGTGCGAGCACAGAGGTGGCGGAGGAAGCACGGTGCGGCGGTGCTCCGGGGAATAACAGCTCAAATTGCAGGTGGTGGTGGACTTTAGGTGGTGAGTAGAAGCTCTGGGTTGAGTTTCTTGCGGTCTTTGTTGATCGGGTTGGCCAATCGAGGTTTTTCCCCAATTCTCCGATTTCGCCGGACTTGGAGAAGACAAAGGAAATCCGATCGATTTTGGCTGAGAGGTAGGCTAGGAGGAGAACGGAAGTGTTTGGCCGAGACTTGCGTTGCTTAAATAGATGACCAAGGCGGTGAGGTATAGGATTTGAACGCGGCAGGGAAACGGTGGCGGAGCACGCGCAAGGCTTTGCTGCCGTGGCAGCAATTCTTTTGAAAGAATGGCTGTCGTGACAGACTTTTGACAAGATGGGCAGGTCGGCGATCACTTGCCTGCCCAGAACGTGCCGCGTCAAGGAAAACAATGGTAGGATCTCATTGCCGCGGAGGATTGGCGAGACGGCAGAGAGGTGAGGATTGAGATTGCGGGCAGGTGGAATGAGCAAGTCGGCAGAAGGAGGTGATAGAGGGACAGCCGGGATAGTGCTCTGGCGCAGGTCAAGTTGGCAGCTCGGGCGACGAGTTGTGGTGCGAACAAGACAAAAGACGGAGGCGGTCTTGGTGTGCTCGCGCGAGAGCAATGAGCGAAGAGAAGAAAGGGGGAGAAGGCTCGGGAGAGGGAGAAGAAGGCTGACGAGTGGGGCAAGGGTCCACATGGCAGTCAGGGGTGGTGAGGGAAGTCGGCAAGGGTCAGCTCAAGCCGACGGGCCCACATGGCAGTGACCGAAGGGAGAAAAGTTCGGCTAGGTTCGACAAAGACGGAGAACAATAAAAGATTGGGTCAGAATACAGGCTTAAGATTTTCTGGAACTTTTTGCGTAGGTCGGCAAGGAATAGATAAGGGTCCAGTAAAAATTTTAGATAAAAATTATTGATAAAAATATTTATAACAAATCTGACAATGCACTGTTGTAGATTTTGGCTGATTCTTATTTTTATTTAATTTAAGATAAAAACCAGTTTATTATTTTATGAAACTTTTTATGAAGATCTGAAATGTCATTATTTACATGATAGAAAATTTTCATATTTTTAAATTGTACATTTTATTTTTAATAATTCTGACATTGAATTTTTCAGCTTTCCTCATTGTCTGTTTATGAATTTCTAAAATTATTAAACGATGGGATAAATTCTTGATATTTTTACCAGACATATATAAGATAATCATGTCGGCAAGGTTAAAATTTTAACTCAGGTTAGGTTAAGGTAACTTCTAAAGAAATCTTGCAACTTCAGATTGTTGATTATCTTTTCAAGATTACAATATCTTTTCTTTTATTTAATGTGTTCAGATCACTTTTGACAGCATGTCAATGTCTATGACAGTTCATAATATTTTAATATTATTTTTGCAGATTTTTATTGATACGGTATTTTTATCTTTTTACTTTTACCATTTTACCATTTCAATAGATATTACTTTTCTTTTTAGAGCAAAAATTCAAGAAGAACCAATAATTCAGAAAACTCAGAAAATTCAAATTCAAATTAAATATTACATCTCAAATTTATTTTTATATTTTGTTTGTTTTGAAAGAAATAGTTTTAATAAATGAAGTATTCTTTTCTTTTAGAATTAGAATAGAAGAAAAAGAGGAAAAGATATTTATTTTAAACTAAAATCTTGATTCCAATTGAAATTTTTATTCAATTCCATTTTTAAATTTTAAACTTTTTATTTTTCATATTTTTGAATTTTATGGGATGTTACACTAAAGCACCATATAGAACGCCTCGAAGGCCACTAGCGCACAGGTACAAGCCTAGATCTGCGAAGGAAACTGCATGGGGAGAAGAAAAGAGATACCTGCTTGGTGGTATTAGGGAGGAGGATGCCGATGTAGCTCTTATTGGGCTGTCGTCGAAGAGAGGGCTGTCACCGTTGTTGATATCACCCTTGTCGTCTAGGATTCCTCGTGGAGTCGAGGACGCGACTCGAGTCGCAACTCGCGAGCAGCCTCCCCGATATTTGTCATAAAAAATTATTGTCTTCTTACCCAATTTTTGTTTTCTAATTGTAATGGGATGAACTGGGTGTAATTTCATTAGTTTACTAGCCCATCCAAGCAGGCTTTCGTAGCCTAGCCTAAGTTAGCAGGCTTTCGTAGCCCAGCCTAAGTTTAGAGGCATGTATTTTACTTGGTTTTGGGCCAAAAACTGGGCTTCCAAGCAAGCCCTAAGTCACATGGTTTTTCATTTTCACCCAATCTCATTATTATTTACTTTGCTTTCCATAAGTTAAATTACTATACAAATATCCCCTGTTAACATTATTTATCATAGTTTTACTATCTTTTATACTTGTTTCAATGGTCTAGGCAGAGTACTTGTTTAAGTGATTTCAATGCTACTAATATTTCATCGGCTCACTCGGTCTAACGGTCAGCCATCATCCATCCACGGTCCACCGAATTAAGTCGCTCAGCCTCGTCACTCTCCTCTCGGTGACTTCATCCTCAGTCACTCTCTGACTTTCTATCTCTCTCTTTCTTCAAGTTCGAGCTTCCTCACCGGTTCGTCCTTCACTCCTTACTCTAGTCAGTCTAGTGGCTCAGTTCTCTTTTGCAATGGTCGATGGAGGCGTTCAGCGGCTTCTTCATGGAAGAGAAGTCGGCGTGGGTGGTGGAGTCTCCTCCTCAATCCTCATGAGACTCCATCGGATCTGACCTCGATTGAGCTGGCCGAGATCTGCCTCGGCCCTCGGCGGATCCACCGGATCAGGCCTCGCCGCCTCGGTTGCTGGTGGCTGGGAAGCCTCCGCCCTCTAGCAATCCTCGGCGTCGGTCTGCTGGCTCGTCCTCGCGCTCACGCAAGCCGCCCGGCCATCCTGGGCTCCCAGCCTTGTGCCTCCGCCGCCGTGTGCAACTTCTCCTTGTGCGCCGCTGCACGCAAGGTACACTCTTTTGTCTAGATCTAATTGATTTGGGGATTTCGGGAAGGGGATGTGCCGAGGTGGATTGGATCTGTGCATGTGGTTTGGATGTCACTAGTTGTTAGGCTTATGGGCTTCGGCAGCAAGATAGCAAAGGCCCACTTCACTTCTTTCTCTGTGTTGCTACAGTTGAGGGCTCGAGTCTATGGCAAGGGGAGACCGGCGGCGGCTTCCCTACACTCGGGGGAAGGGGTTTCCGCCGGCGTGGACGGTAGGCTCTAGCCTGATGGAGCCTCCCCGTTGATCCACCACTGCTCGAAGTGATGCCATGACTATGAGTAAATGTTTTGAGAGGCTTAAATCCCAGCCCATCCACTAGTATCCCGATCGAGAATGAGCCTCTCAAACAAGACCTTAAGATCTAATTAATTCCCCCTTTTCAATTTTAGTGTGCCTTAGTTGTTCGGCCTGCAGGAAGCAGCCATGAAAAGGAACAAAAACAAAGTCTTTTTTAAGAAAGTTGTTTCAAGCTCCCAGTCTTGTGCATAAAATTCTTATTGAACCGACGTGCAAGCTCATGTTTACAAGGTGGTCGAAAAACAAAATGAGAAAATGATCTCCTATGGAAGACTAAGGCTTAAGACTACAATTGATTGCATCAGGTAATCAAGAAATTATTTTCATCTTTTATTTTAGCAAATAGATTATTAGATATCGTCAAACATATATTGTTATGCTTTGTTATCTATGCTACGTTGGAGTCTACATGTATTGTTATAATTGAAGGACAGGAAATGGCGATCAAATTGGGGTGAATGATCACACAATAATTTTCTCCCCAAATAATCCAACCAAAACCTCTCAGAACCTCAGAAGAGAGGAAGAAGAAAAAACTTTTGAAAATCAGCTCAGGAACGGTACTACCGCGCTACGGAGGCCGGTAGTGCCGAGATGAACAGTGCCCTCGGTACTACTGAATACTGTAGCAGTAGTGCCGGATAAACAGTAACATGGCATGAACAGTGAATAACACGAGTTCAAGATCAAAAATTCGTGTAGCTTTTGATCGGCTGATCCAAATCCTGTGAAACTTTTAGAGACCTTCGTATGGATGTCAAGAACCTATTCCAACCTTCAATCGCAAGGAATGATGTCAAAGTTCCGACTTTTTCCAAATCAAGGGAGAGTGCACAAAAGCTGGGCCAAAACCCAAAACTTCACCCTGTACTTACTCGTGGGGATTTAACTGTCACCTTAGATGATCTCCCACAAGTCACAGCAAGTAAAAACACTCAAGAAAGATACCTCAAACCAATAGGATCAAGATCTACCTCAAGAATTTCATTCTCAACTCAAAAACCGGTTTCTTGAAGAAACTTGGTTAATCAAGAAGAAACTTGCCTAGATGTTTGAAGAGATGATTTACAGAGAATACATCTATCAATCATACATCCTTAGCAGCATGAGATCAGGCAAGAAAGAAATCACAAGAAAAGATCAAGAGCAAAGTAAAAAGATCAAAACTTGAGACAAACACTTGAACAAAAAGATGATTTCCATTCAGATCATAAAGAGAGTTTTACAAAGCCTCTCACTTAAGGGCAAAGCTCCCAAGGAGCACATACACTACACAAGAATACAAAATCTTGTGAAAAACCTAAAACTCCTAATGACTAAGTCTAAAGTCTAAGTCCTCACCTCTCACTACATCTCCTTATATAGTGTAGGTAACCCTAACCCTAAACCTAGACACTACAAGTGGATACCATCCATATTTACATAGGTTAACCCGAAACCCAACACTCTTAACAGATTTTCCGCTCACATAAGCACGCTCTCAAAGTGGCCATCACAAAGACGCCAAATCCGCTTTGCGAGCTCAAATTTGTGTCCAACTTCACTTTAGCGTGACCTAAACCACTTAGACCACTGTCGCGGTTTTTCAAACCACCTCGACCGCCGGTATTGGATAAATTACCAATTTGCCCCAATGACTGGTCTTCCTTCTCCTCAAAGCATCGCTATGCTTCGCACTTTCCACGTGGCTCCAATGACTTGTCGTCAAGCCTCTCACGCGTTTGGACTCCCTCCAACCGTCCTCGCTTGTAAGCGGACTCAAGTCACTTGACCGTCACGTGTCCTTTTCTGTTTCACCATGACGACATTGGTTTCCTTGACCGTTCTAAACCTCAACTCCTTCCTGAGCCTAGTCCCGGTCTATACTGCTGCCTGCCATGTCCATCACCAATACACCATGCTCTAGTCCCTTGTCTTCCCACCTTGCAATCACTATCTAGTCTTAGTCATCTTCTGGCGTCGCTTGACCGTTCTGGACCTCAGCTCTCCTAGCCTAGCCTAGGTCTCGCCTTTGCCTCACCATGACCTAGCCCCAAAGTCCTGCAACCAACACAAATGAGAAACACATCACATAGCACTGTTCACAATAATATACATTAATCAACAATTAATGCAAACTTTAAGCTCAAGTCGTAGTAAAATCGGCACCACCGCCACCTAGGATTGGTAGTACCACACCTCGGCACTGCCGCTAATGGTTGGTCGACAGTGTCGCTCGCACTGATCAGCTCCGAGAGAACCTCTCTAGAAAATAACTACCGCGCCTTTGGACCGGTAATGCCGCTCATCCGGCACTACCTCTCCCAGATGGTCGATAGTACCGCTTGCCCTTGAAACACCCGAGAGACCCCTCTTTAGAAAAAGACCACCGCGTCTATGGTTGGTAGTTCCAATAGGTCGGCATACCACCCATCCCAGGCCGGTAGCGCCGCCTAGCCGGCACAGGCACTACCACTCCAAAGCCAGTAATGCCGTCCTGACCTGACATTACCTCAAATTGCTTTAAGTTCGAAATGAAATTCAAAACAAACTCAAACTTGAGCACCACATGTTCAAACACAGTTAATAACTCATCACCAATAAGGATAAACATCCACATAACCTTTCGATAATATTTCTTCTATGAGCGTTGTCTACATGGCCCCCATTTCAATATAGTTCAACTTGAAGATGAGTTCATGCTTGGGTGCAAAAGTAGATGCCTAGCTTCATATGAAGTTGTTGAAGTAGTTGAAGTTGCAGTGTTGAACCGATGACATTGTTGTGTGATGGATCATCTTGCACCCGATAATCTTACTATGGCATTGCATTTACATTGTAATATGTTGGTAACTTTCCAATATTAACTGCATCGTTACTCACTCTATCCCATCTCAACTATCAAATATATACTGCATCATTACCTGGCTGTACCTCTTCAAATTCTGCATGGAGCTGCCTTCTGTTGTTGAGCATGTTACCCCTCTAGAGTGTACTGTGTAGACCTAAATGCCATGCACAATGGTGGACTGATCTTGGCCAATGCAAGCAAGGACGCAGGGAAGATCCAAAGGCCATCCCCACATATCAAACCAGATGCAACTGCTGGCACCATTAGTGCTGCTTTACTTCTGTCAATCATGTGCCAGGTGAAGACTATCAAGCTCCCGACACACATGTCGATGGCAAAGCTTGCACCAACAAGGAAGGGAACCCCCATTGCCATTGGTAGGGGAATCCACCGGCCATACTTCGGCGGAAAGAGGTCCCTCATAAGGTTGGCCACCACTGCAAAGCCAAAGAATCCATAGCACAGCTGCAAGCAATGCAGGGGCAGAGCAGAGAAGCCCTCGACACCAAGAATTGCCATGTTTCGGTAGATTAGAGCATATGGTGCCTTCCAGGACCCTTCTGGATTGCCTATGTCAAAGGCCTTGTAGAACAGAAAGAATGTCAGTGGTGCGATGACACAGCCCATGGCGCTGCCAATAGCCTGAGCAATAATCATTGATCTAGGTGATGTTAATGTAAGATGCCCAGTCTTGAAATCATGCATCAGATCAGCAGATATTGACACCAATGATTTCACCAGACCACAGCCTACTAGGCCAGCAACTACACCAGAGTCCTTTCCAGCCCAGGTTGCAAGAATGTAGAGGGCAACCTTTCCATAGTTGTAGGCCATGTTGATGTCAGTAAGGCCGGCGCCATAGGCATTGCAGAAACCCAAGGCAGGGGCCAATAAGTATGCTATAACAACATAGTACCACTTCATCTCACGGAACATCAAGGGAATGGCTATTACTGCAACGACTGATAATACAAGGTAACCAGAATAGGCCAGCCAGGTAGGGATACTGTCTCTTGTAAAAACTTCATTACGATGAAGGTCATCAAGCTCCGGAATGTCTTCCTCTGAAAGTAGGATGAACCCCATATGAGATCATCTATACATCAGAAAGACTGTACATGCATGAGTTCGTCAGACAGTTTACCTTTCTTTGCGTTCTTCAGTTTTGATCTAAGCAGACTCTTAACAGTGAACGTAATAATCTTGACAAAATTGTATAGGCCGTCTCCTAGGATGAGAGCTATGCAGATGAAGGCCTGCAGAATGAGAGAAGGTAATGAAAAAAAAGGATTGTACTACAATTGTACATTAACAAAATCAAACTGTGAAACAAACCTTGTAACCTTGCAGGCTTCTCATGCTGCTTTCTGGTATATTTGCTGGATACCAGTCTCCTTTCAAATCACTAATCAGTGGCCACATTACACCCCAGGACAGAATGGCACCGAGGAGGAGGGACAGATTGACAAGGTGGGAGCAAATCATCCCTGCCCCAACATATGTGAGGCTGAAATCGAAGAAGAATCTGACACCCCAAGAATCAGAAAATCTGAATCAGGTGAAACCGTCACTAGTTAAGAACAATTTTAATGTAATAATTAGGAAAGTGATTTGTGTTACGTTTGTTTCCAAGCTTTTAGTCCAAAAGTGGGAAACTGTGCGAACCCACAATTGTCTCCACCTGAGTAAAACCACTGGAAGAAGCTCCAGAAGAAGCTGATTGCAAAGTATTTTGTAAATCCATTCACTTGCTGCCTGACGTGGACAAACAAATCATTCAATTGATTGAAAAAATTATAATGTTTGTTTCTGCAGGTAATGAGATATGTGAGAGAACCTCATACTTTGCCATTGCATCTCCATGAGGGGTGTGGAATCCATTTATAAGCACAGCCGTTGCAGTCCCGCTTGGGTAAGTTAATTTGTAGTCAATTATCATAATCTGAAATTTTTCAAAGTTTGATAGCAAACTGAATCATCCATTTATATGTGAATGTCAAATTTTTTTAAGAAGTCCCTGTAACAAAAAAGTAAAGGCTACGAAGCCACCAAGCTTATTTTCAAAGGGTTCAAAAGACGAATATGTTTATGACAAATGCTAAGGCACATAGCGAGAAATTTAAATTGTGTATATACATTTTTAAAATTACGCTTTCAATTCAATTCGGTTGAATTGCAACTTAAGATTTGAATAATGTTAACAAGTATGTCCTCATCTATTATATATTAAAAGTCTAGCTGCTAAGAAAAAAGAGGAATAGACTAGACATTCTTACAAAAAAAAGGAAAATATCTAGCCCTTAATCTGATTGACCGTAACTAAGTTGAATTATAACGGTCATTGGATGTTATTATTTTTAAAAATCTAACCTTCCATCTAGCGGACCCGAGCTATAACAGCTTAGATTAAAAGAAAGAACCCATGCATACGAACTAATTAAAACCCGCACATAGCTAAAATTCAGAAGAAAAAAAATAGCAAATGAATTTATATACGAACTCTAACCAAAAACTGAGATTCGAAATTAAATAAAAATTACCAGTAATTCGTACCAAAAATAAAATGAATTATCAGTGTGATTTTCATACAAACTCCAAATTAAAATCCCTATGCTGTTGAAATTCGGAATAAAAATCAACAGTTGGATTTGTATATGAATTCTAACCGAACATTGAAATTCGAAAGTAAATAAAAATAACAATGAAAAATACAATAGATTCGGAATGAAAAATAGAAGGAAACTAGCAATTTGATTTTCATACGAACTCCAAATTAAAACCCCTACATAGCTGAAATTCGAAATAAAAATTAGATGAAAGATAGAAATTGGATTTGTACGCAAATTATAATCTAAAACTGAAATTCTAACTTAAATAAAAACAATAATTTTATTAAAAGAAAGTCCATGTCAAGTATAAAAAAACATAAATTCAGAGTAAAAATTAGCATATGGATCAAATTCCAACCTAAATCTGAAAAATAATGTCTATAAGAAGTAAAATCCAAAAATATGCAAATTCAGTATAAAAATCAAAGGAAATTAGCGATTGTTTTGTAATTCCAAACTAAGTGAAAAATAGAAAATTTGGTTTTATTCAAAATTTAAATTCTAGAAATATGCTAATTAAAGAAAAGAAAAAAGGTAATGAATTTGATTTGTATATATAAAGATTAGGAATCGAAATCTATTATATAATAAAAGTTGTTGATATGTGGTTTACATCGATAAGAAAAAAGATAATATGCTAAGTTTACAGTCGCTAAAAAAAGAGAGAATATGTTACAAATTCTCACAAGAATAAAATATTATGACCCTTTATTTGGTGGACCTCCGCAGGATGGATGGATTGAGAGGGTGATACATCGACGGGTGTTCAACCAGCTATATCGATATAAGCTATGTGATGCATATTATGACCATATAGTATAGACAAGCATTACAATAATGAAATAAAGAGATGATGATTATATAAATGAAAAATGTTACGTTATACTATGCTGTGTTTGTTGTTTTGCTATGTAGAAGTTTCGGTCACATTTGACAAATATTCGGAAATAGAGTATTTTCTCTCTTACAATATATAATACTAAAAAATTACAAATAGAGTTATGAGATAATCCATTTTCCAAAAAGCAAAATCGCATATGTATTGCCAAGTTATTTAAACAAGCTTTACAGATGATGCCCGCACACACCTTGCTAGTTTTTTTAAAAAAAATACATATTTCATTTTATTTTTTTTAAAGTATACTGCAAACCATAGGCAAAGTAGGTATTTTGTTTAGAGAAGCTCCACAAGACAGCTGTGTTGGCATAATTTGTTTTATCTTCTGTCATCGTCAAAGCATATGTCTTTGACTTGTCTTAACCATTGATCGCCTAGCTGGTTTAACAACTGAAGCAGCAAACAAGCATTGCGAAATCTGTGATAGACCGAGAGGGACAATTATTTAATCTACCAGAACAATTCAATCAACAGGCCCGATTCAGTACGGACAATAAGGCCATTATCAATCAATCGTATAGCATGGAAATCCTAGCGCTCACGTCAAACTACATGACCTAACTAAATCAAGCAGATTTGTCCTTTGTTTCAGTTTACCTCCTAATCCGGGGACGCGCTTGACAAAAACCGAAATAAGATTGCATCCCTCCAAACAAATAAGGTAAACAAGACATCCAAGAACCTTTATGCGTGACGCGGCGGAGAAAGGAAACAGCCAAGCTATAATTTCTGTTGTGTAAGCAAGAGAAACTGTAAGGGTGAAGAGGAGATGATGAGCTGTTGACCACTATGCAAGCAACGAAGGCAGAGGAGCAAAATTGGGGGAGAAAGGTAAAATTGCAGTTCTTAGGTGTAACAGCGAACCATGATAGAATCACAAAACTTTCTGAAGATGCAATGTAAGACCGTGGGGAGCTCACCGACCTTCCTGATAGGGACGAGCGCGAGGAGCCCCACGAAGCTGACGGCGAGGAGGAAACCGGTCATCCACGCAATGCCGGGCTCCTTGTAGCTCCCCGGCACGTTGCCTTCCGTCTCCTCCCCCGCCATCTCGTAAGTCCTCTTATTGAGACCAAGCAGGTACGAACCGAACCCACCTGGGAAGAAAATCCAAGAACACGTCAATCCAAAGACTCCATTAGAGACAGAGGGAGGATGCTGCAAGGGGTTTCGTGCGTGTGGTCCTGACCTCCGACGGCGATGCTGTAGCAGGCGACCGCGCAGGTCTGGACGACGGTGTTCTCCTGCCGCGTGAACGGGGGGGCGGCGACGCCGAGGCGCGCGAGCGCCTGCGTCCAGCCGCGGAGGACGACGAAGGCGATGAGCGCGGCGGAGACGTTGAGCGTGGGGACGAGGCCCGTGGTGAGGTTCAGCTTCATCACGATGACGCTGTACATGGCGCCGACGGCCAGGCTCGCCACCATCCCTCGGGCCGTCAGCTGCTCCCGCCACGGCGGCACGCGGCCGCGTGCGTGCGCGGCCCCCTCGGCGTCGCCGCCGTCGGGCCCCGGGATCTGCTCGCGCCCTCGGCCGCCGTCCCGCGGGTGGAGCGCCATCGCGAGCTCGAGGCGTGGCGGTGGCCTGGGGTGCTTCCTCCGCCTCTCCTGCTTCATGGCGGAAAGATTTTCGCGGCGTCGGTCAGATTCGCATATATGAATTGACACTATGATAGTGAGCTAGGAAGAGAGAGTACTACGGTGTCAGCGAGTTCTTCCCTTGTTCTACAAGTAGCACTGAAGCTATAAACAAGTGAGCCCTTGCGAGTTGTGAAATGTGAAGGATCAGCGCAAGAAATGAGAGATCCATGGGGCAAAAAAAGATGAGATTTTGATCAGCAACTTATGGACTCATAAAAGATTTTTCTTCTTCTTCTTTACAGTGGAATTGGGAAATCCCAGAGAGAGAGAAATCACCTCACCTGGGCACACTTGATCCAACCAAAAAGACAACAATAGAGGACCGAAGGAAAGAACAGGTGAGCAAGAGACTGAGGAGTGAGGAGCACTGCACGTCACAAAGAGGGAAAGGGATACACAGCATCTCTATTTCGATAGGCCGATAACTCACTAGAACCAAAGCAAAACTCCCACCTGGGTTATGCTCATCAACACTCAGTACAATAACTGCAACACAAGCATACAAGCAAGAGTAAGCACGGGAGTTCCTCCTCGGCACACAATAAAAAGGCCCTTGACCAACATTTCGTGCAAGAAACACAAAGGTACCCCGTCCAATCAAAACTAAAGACCTTCGAAGCATATGAGCTGAAAAGATCAATATTTTGGGTAAAAATAAAACCAGGTCAACAAAGAAGCAACAAATCTCCAAGTAAGATCGACCTTTGATTAATTCCGAAAATTTATATGCATGAAGCGAAGTTGATGAAAGCCACAGTCGCGTGTGGTACTACACTGCCACTCTACCTGGTGTATAAGCTCGTGCAAGCACCTGTGCGGAAATAAAAAACTTTCAATAACGCTCACACTTCAAATTCGCAACTCTATTGTCTTGTTATAGCAATGGACAAACCGGCAAGGCGCAAGCGGCCAGCGGGCCGTGTCGTAACGGCTCACGTGTCAAAATCATAGCCCAAACATTGTCCAAATGGCTCCCATGCCGTGCCGTGCTAGCACGGGCACTAGCGAGCATATAGGACATGCTTGGCCAAGACTAGTCTGTTTGACGTTAAAAATTCAATAAATTCTGAAAAATTGAGAAAAAAATAGAAAAATTGTAAAAGTTTGAAAAATGCATACAAATTTTGGAAAAAAAAACTAAAAGGAAGGTAGGAAAATTTTTAAAAAATCTATGTAAATTGGGAAAAGCTAAAAATATGAAATAAAATTTTAAAAGGAGTCAAATAATTGTAATTAAATAATGGGTTTTATTAATGTTGGGCTATCTCGTTAAAGACTTTATCAAGTAAAAATTCAACATGAGAAAAACCTTGGTAGAGAAAAAAGAGTATAGCCTATAGCTCAGTGATATAGGAAAAAAAAGTAAAGATTACAATTATTCTTCCTAATTATCTAGATAAAGATTTTCAAACGTCGCCGCCAACTCAACATTTTCTGTAATGTGTTGAGCTCGTTGATCAACTTGTTTCCAATCTTCATGGAAACAGGAATTGTTAACACATCCAGTGTTAATATGGAAAGCACCGGATATGTTATCATGTGCTCATGCTACCACTGCAAAATGTTGAAGTACTCTTGCTGCTCTTGATAGTTGAAAGTGTTGATGTTGAGATAAACAGCTAGCTTCTCACCACTTGTTGTTATATTCGCACTTGACGTTGTTGTACTCGAATTTCTTGAGGTAGAGCCACCTGTACCCATATTTTTTCCCATGCAATTTTCTTCTTACCTGTTGTGGGTGTTGGTGGAGGCCGCTGGAGGTAAACTCCACCAAATTTTTTATCGTACTTAGTAAAAACTTAAGATAAGCTAGCACGAATATTTAAAAAATAACTATAATAATCTATGCCCATCGTATCACTTAAAAGTGAGAAAACATTACCAAACATTCGAACTTTAGCTCTAGGATCTAAAATAAATACAAATGCATATAACATAGGAATTTCTTTCCAATATTTCAAATATTTAGTTTTCATAGCATAAACAGATTCACACAAAACCTATCATATTCATGGTTCCTTAAGTGCGTAACAATTTCTAGAATATGATACACAATTAAAGGAAAAGTCGAGTAATAAATTCCAAATAAAGCAACAGTGGAATCATAAAAGAGTTTCAAAAATGACAGCAAACATTCAGCAACATATCAATGTTGCTCTGTGAGTAGATGTTGATCATCCTGGCTATGATAGTGCGTATTAATAAAAATAAAAAATATCCTCTTATAGGGTTGGAGTGAATGAAGCATCAAATAAGTAGAGTTCCATCTAACTGTCATATCCAAACCAAACTTACGTGGACGTACATCCATTGCAATACAATAGTTCTTATATGCTGCTATTCGTTGATTAAAATTATTTAAGTAATATATTGCAGTGCAAAATCTTTTTAAGTACGGATCTATGGCAAGCACAACGCTGATGTAGCAAGAAAGATTCGGCGTACGTATTGAAAAGCGGAGTAAGAATGTCTATTGCAGAAATGTTTGTTGCAGTATTATCTAATGTTATTGCAAATTTTTTATCTGTGAGGCCAAAATCTTCCACAACTTTAATAATACAATCAGCAATATTCTCACTAGCATGTGCTAAATCAATTAATTTGAATCTTATAATTCTTTTCTCTAGTTGCCAGTCATTATTCACGTAATGAGTAAATACACTAAGATAATCCTCTTTAGCCCTACCATTCCGTATGTCTGATGTCCAAGGCACTAAAAATGTACAGGTATTAAAGAGCTCTTTTAGCTTACCATGATAATTATTACAGTGATTAGTATTAAATCAGATCTCTAGCTATTGTCTGTTTAGAAACTATAGAAAACCTAGGATTATGAGCAGTCCTAATATAGCTTTCAAATGCTGGTGACTAGCCAAAATTTAAAGGTAGATTTTGAGAAGCAATTAAACGATAAAGGATTCACGAGCTACCTCGGGGTTATAGTCCTAGTGACATACCGTACCGTCAGGGTTGTACTGTAAGTGTGTCTGTCTCATTACCACTCCCGTTTTTTCTACAGCTCTCTGTATATCTCTTCAAGTGCTCTGTTTCATCTGAAGACATCACAATTAATTTTATGTTTACAATATTTACAAATAGCATATCTGCTCTGAACGCTATTTGATGTCTCGTAAATCTTTCTAGACATCCGATGTACTGTGTCTTGATCTTTTTGCTCTGATACTTGCCGACACAGTAGCACTTGTGGAGCTTAAGGATAGTACATGTACTGCAGTTTCTTCAGTTTGATAGGATACAAGAAGCTACTCGGGTAAAATCCCAAAATTCTAAATATTTCTCAAAAAAAAGTTTTAAAAAAATACTGTAATACAGAAAGTATTGTAGCTCTGTTAAACTACAGTGCGCAAGAGACGCGTGGCGGAACACCGGATGAGCTTCCGTACCTGTCCAACAATCTTAAGGTTATATAGATACGAATGCTCATTAATGTAGCGCGTGAGATGCAATTGTCCTTGCCATGTCTATACCTAAGACCTCAGTCTTACTCCACTATGCAACTCGATGAGTTGTTTTTTCCTAACACGGAAAACTTTCATCAGCTACCAGCTCCTGCCAAATCGCCTGGAGACCAAGATCATGAGTTAATGTAGGGTGGACAAAAAAATGTTCTGGTCGCCTCGTAAAGAAGAAAGGACAGTAATCAATCGCCTTAAAATCTTACCCAGCTGTATGATGGACTGGAGTACCTCACTGTGCTACGTGTGGCGACTGGCGCACAAGATACGTACAGTACACAGTAAATCACACGGAGCATCGTACTCGTCAAAAATGGCTAATCACTGATCTCAACACAAGATACACAGACGAAGTGGGGAGAGGGCTCTCTCTCTCTCTCTCTCTCTCTCTGCCTCCTCTATACCATTGACTTCCGTCTAAATCCTTCACGTGTCCCTGTCCGGGTGATCTTTGCGAGGAGCTTAACAAATGGCACATCAACTATTTGTCACATACTCACATCAGCGTATATATGCAGCAACCTAGCTAAAGTAGCTAGCTTGCTTCTCATCTTTGCACTCTTCTACTGTGCTCCTCCGTTTGATTTCTTTCTGGTGTTAGAATTTATTTCCCCTTTCTCTCAACATTTTGAGCCCAATTCTTTTCTAGCCCATCGTACCTGTTTTTTTTTATATAAATCTAAGCTTCATACAAACACAATTATAAAAATAGCTTCTTCCTCAATCACGAAAGCGCTAGCAAGTAACATGTGTCACCTGCTACGTTCGTATACTGTGATAGCTCTTGTTGAGTTATGATAGCACGGCAACGGTGGGCTCACTAGCCTACGAGCTCTGAAAACTCGGTGGTACATCCACAGCCTGCCGAGCTACCCATGCTCGACAGCGCACACACATGCAAACTTAAATAAATTACTCAAGTCCTTAATCAACCACTTAATCAACCAATCATTTAACTAATTAATCACTCACCTATTTGTCTTGCCGAGGTACGGTAGCTCGGCAAGCCATGCATGGTGTTGCAGAGCTACAGGAGTTCGGTAGGCTAGTGGGCCCACCGCTTCTATATTACCGTAGCTAGTTAAGAATTACTGCGGCACACAGGACGTGATAGGTGACACGTGTCACTTGTCAGGAAGAGATATTTTTACAATTGCGTTCACATGGGTAAGATTTGTCAAAAAAAAAAATGCGAGGAGGCTAGAAACGGATTGGGTTCCAGCATTTTCTGCTGGCATTAGGTGCTTAGGAGGCTAACTTTTGGTCGAGCGCACCATGCAGTTCTCTGAAGTTTTAAGATGGTAGCAGTACAAATGTACTACACAGAGTGATGAGAGAGGTCTTATGGTGCCATGTACTTCGATTTGGATCACAGAGGTCTAATGGCTAATGGCCTTGATGTGATTGCTCGTTGTAGTGCCTGGCTGAAGTCAAACAAAAAAGATGATTTTTTTCTGTGGATCTAGCGCTAGGTTGCCAGTTTACGGGAGAAATTGGTGCTGGAAAGTAATTTGTAGTGCCTGGGGTGGTTAGGTAGTGATAAAGTTAGTAGCCTTCCTCTAAAAAAACTCTTATCATAAAGTTAGCATCGATCTGGTGACATGAACTGCACCGGCAGTTCAAAATAAGAGGAAAACTGAGCGAAATATTATAAAAAGAAAGGAGCAATGCGTCTATACTTTTTCTTCTAATGTAAGTTGTTTAAATTTTAAAACAAACGAAAGGGTAAGTAATCACCATCTACACTTCATTCATACTTTAATATTTATGTAACTTTTAAAAAGAAAAATATAGAAGCACATCTCGAAAATAAAAAAAGAAAACCAAAAGAAAAGGATTTGACAAGTAGCTGCAAGTACACATGGACCTAGCATACAAGTTTCACTCGATCCAGGTTCATAATAGTTCACTGATTCGAACGCGAGTGCTTAGGGTGTGTTTGGTTAGTGTAATGAGGTTGAATAGGTGTGATAGTTCTGTACCATTTTGTTCTATTGTTTTTGGTGAATGAATGGTTCAGCATGTATAGGAAATATTCCTCAAATTTGTATTCCACTGTTCTGAATGGGATGATTCTATTCAAGCAACTAAACACATGAATGACTTTTTTTCTTGAATCATCTCATACATGTACCACTTGGTACAAGTAATCAAACACACCCTTAGAACTTTGCATTTCTGCAAATTGCAGACAAAAATAAATCTTACATAAGTAGCCAAAGTGCCCCTTCTTCTCTTCTCTCGAAGCCATGCATGAACCCACTAACCTAAGGACGCCAGACTGCCACCTGTCGGCGTTTCGAGCACCGGCAAGTAAATTTGTAAGTCTAAGGGGCCGCGCGTTCCACTCCCTGAATGGTTAGACTCAGAAGTCCAAGATGTATACTGGTTCGGGCCGAAGGTCCCTACTCCAGTTCTTGTGGTGGCGTTGTATTCCCTTTAGTACAGATGACTGCACAAAGTTTACAAGCGAGAGTGCTAATGGCTTAGCGAGATGAGTTCGATTGCCCCTTCTATGGGGATTCCTGCCTCCTTTTATACGAAAGAAAAGGGCAGGTTACATCGAGAATTGGGAGAGGACGAGACGACCTACACTAGGGGTCTCGGTCCTTCGTTCTGCTGACTGATCACCACCCGTCTTGCCCATGCTGGGTCGGTAGCCTAGTTGGCAGGCGGTTAGGTATTTCCGGAAGCGGCGTACACGCCTCTGCGAACCTTACGAGTGTTGGCGTTGTCGCGCATGGCGTGGGTGTTGCCTCGGGAGAGCGTGTCTTAATCTTGTATGTGACCGGTGATGGATCGGAGCGTGACTTCGGCCAGTCATTAAACCTTCTTGGGAAGGAGCCACCTGCCCTTGTATAGTTACTTCGATTGACCCCGTTCGTGGGGTACGTGGCTGTTGGCTGGTAGAGGCTTTGACACGCGGCCCTTGGCAGGGGTTGTCTTGGTACGATCGGAGTCGGGGGATCCCGACCCGCTGCGGGGGTCGGGAGCTCAGCTTGGTCGGAGCCAGGGGACCCCGTCCCGCTGCGGAGGTTGGGAGCCCTGCTTGGTCGGAGACACTTCCCTCGATCGGTCGGGAAGGGATGTCTCGTGTGGCCTTGCAGTGCTTTGATGAGTGAAAGTGGGGGAGCGGCCTGTTGGGCTTGAGCGGTGCTTGAGGCCGCCGGCTCGTCACTTCGGGCCGTTGGGGTACCCCTGTTATAAGTATTCGTCAGTAGCCCCCGAACCCCCGAGCGATTTCGGCAGATTCGGTTGGAGTTGAGCTTGGATGAGAATGGTGACTGGGCCCGAGTGGTCGGTCCGACTGATTAGGTCAAACGATTTCTGCCAGGTGTACCCCAACGCATCCGACGGCTGCCCTGGAATTTTGCCTGGGGCATTCGAACCGCCGGAGGCTTTGAATCACCTCGTGGTGCACGCCGCGCATGGCTGGGCGCGCCTCGCCCGCTCGTCTTCTGGATTGCTTCGGGTCCTGATGAAGGGCGCTTCGTTTTCTGACGCTTGCATTTATTCTGGAGACGCTTAATCTCCCTCCGTCCGGGTATATAAGGACGCTACGGCTTGCTTGAGCGATAGACCTTTAGACGAGAATCCTTTCTTTTGCTCCTTGAAATGGCTTCGGGGCACCTTCTAGTCTTCGGCTTTGGTGATGATGTCGCGGCAGAAGAAGAAGATCCTTTGGCCGAAGCTTTGAAACGACCAGCGATGGCCGAGCTCCGGAGGAAGAAGTCAGAGCCCGTGATCTTTGCCGTCGACGCTACCGCCGAGGTCGTCCCGAGGCTCGAGGTAGCAAGGCGGCCCTTCTAGAGGCGATGGCGCGAGGGCGCCGACTGTAGTTGGTGCGGCTGCGTCGATGTCGCTGAACGGCAGGAGGCGCGTCGGCGTACGATTCCGTAGCTGCGGCGGCTGTCCCGTCGACTAGGCAAGGGCCTACCAGCATGCCGTCGGTGCCACCGATGCCGCACGGATGTTTAAGAGGTCTTGGCGCGGATAAAGTCCTGCCGTAGTGTAGCGTAGCTATTCTTGTGTCTGTTGAGTACTATATTATAAAGTTGTGTAAAGTTTGAGCCTGTTGGCCTATAATGAAATCTCCTTTTTCTTTATGAATGTCTTCGTGATGAGTTTGCTTCGTTTGAGTTGTCCGAGTTGCTCGTTTAATCGTCGTAGCTAGACCGTGCCTTGGTCGGCAGGGACGACCGCGATGCCCCTGCGCGGGGTTCGGGTGTCCGAGTGTCGTGCCTTAGTCGGCAGGGACGACCGCGATGCCCTTGCGCGGGGTTCGGGTGTCCGAGTGCTCGTTTAACGTCGTAGCTGGACCGTGCCTTGGTCGGCAGGGATGACCGCGATGCCTCTGCGAGGTTCGGGTGTCCGAGTGCCGTGCCTCGGTCGGCAGGGACGACCGCGATGCCCCTGCGCGGGGTTCGGGTGTCCGAGTGCCGTGCCTCGGTCAGCAGGGACGACCGCGATGCCCCTGCGCGGGGTTCGGGTGTCCGAGTGCCGTGCCTCGGTCGGCAGGGACGACCACGATGCCTCTGCGCGAGGTTCGGGTGTCCGAGTGCTCGTTTAACGTTGTAGCTGGACCGTGCCTTGGTCGGCAGGGACGACCGCGATGCCCCTGCGCGGGGTTCGGGTGTCCGAGTGCCGTGCCTCGGTCGGCAGGGACGGCCGCGATGCCCCTGCGTGTCCGAGTGCCGTGCCTCGGTCGGCAGGACGACCGCGATGCCCTCGCGCGGGTTTGGTGTCCGAGTGCCGTGCCTCGGTCGGCAGGACGACGCGATGCCCTCGCGCGGGGTTTGGTGTCCGAGTGCCGTGCCTTGGTCGGCAGGGACGACCGCGATGCCCCTGCGCGGGGTTCGGGTGTCCGAGTTGCTCGTTTAATCGTCGTAGCTGGACGTGGGCTCGTTTTACGTCGTAGCTGGACGTGGGCTCGTTTTACGTCGTAGCTGGACGTGGGGCATCCATCCCGAGTCCTCGTCTGGCGAGGGTAGCTGCGAGAGGAGTGGCCGCCGTCTATCCCACACGTATACCCCATCCGCAGGTGTGGGACCTGGAGGGGGTGAGCGACGCGCGTTTACCCGCGTTGGTTTGAACGTCGTGCTCGTGGAGCTTATAACAGGTAGTCCGAGTGGGTCCTGGGAGGTCCCGCCTAACGGGGACCCTTCCGAGCGGACGGTCCCAGAGTAGGGTGTCCTGCCTGCGCGGGGCGACCCATAAGAAACCTTTCTTTACTCAATCCGTATGGGCCTCGGGTCGTCCGACCTGTGGCACACCGGGCCGTCGCTCATCGATGAGCTCCCGGAGAGTGTGAAGTATGGTCTCGGGACGTGAGTAGAGGTGATTGGGTCATCAGCCGACCTAACCGAGGGCCCACCGTGGGGCTCACCTCATACTTGCCCCTCGCTCAAGTTTTGCTGGGGCGGCCTTATGCCCATCTGGTGGGGTAGGCCTTTTGAACCCATAGCTATTAGCTGGGTCTCCGGCGCAAGCCACAGAGCTTTTGCCGTTTCGGGGCCGCAGCGGCCCAGTGGGCCTCTCGCACGCGCCCCAGAGCAACCGTCCTGGCCTCAAGGCGGAGACCGAGAGGTTACAGGACGCACTGCCCGGGGGCGGTGTCTTTATGGCTCTGCCGTTTCGTCAGGATTAAATGCTGAGTGGAATTGGAAACCGGGAGTTACCAGGCTGGCGTGAGTGGACACGACGCTTCGCTCGAGGGGGTGCCTGTTCGGTCGGCGCCTGCTCATCTTCTATATATACGTTGCTGGGGCGTTTTGAGTAGTTACGCTTGCTTGCCTTCCTCGCCTCGCGTCCCTAAGACAAAAAGGAATAACAAAGAGCCAAAGAAAAAGAAAACTCAGCCTTCTCTTCTCCTCGCCTTTCTGTCGCCTCTTTTGCAAGGATGTCGTGGCCGGAGTGCTCTGCCCAGCCGGCAAGCGCTTCGGCTTGGTGAAGAAGGGCTTCCTCCCTGCGCAAGATCTCTCCGGTTGGAGGGTGCCGACGGGGGCTGCTGCCCCCTCGCCGGGGGACGACGAGGTCGTGGTGCTAGCCTCTTTCTTCGAGCGCGGCTTCGGCTTGCCGCTGCACCCGTTCGTCCAGGGGCTGCTCTTCCACTACAAGGCGGAGGCGCACCATCTTAACCCCAACGTGGTCCTCCGCATCGCCATATTCATCACGCTCTGCGAGGCTTTCCTGGGAATCGAGCCGCACTGGGCGTTGTGGAGGCATTTCTTCCAAGCGAGGCTCTGGAAGGACAAGCCGACGGATGCCGCGGCGCCCATTGGTGGCTCGCCTCCGGCTTGTCCGCCGAGCACGGAGTATCTCGAGGTCACCGCCATCGTCCAAAGGGATGGCGCTCGAGTGGTTCTATGCTCGAACGTCGGAGACAGCGCCCGCCTTCACCGCAAACTTCCCGTGGCGGGAGGAGTGGAACCGGGGCGCCGAGAAGCGAGAGAAAAAAAAGGTGGCCCCGATCGTAGAGCAGGTCAGGGCCCTAAGGAGGCAAGGGCTCACCGGGGACGTGGTCGTGCGTGCCTTCATGAGGATGCGCGTGCAACCTCTTGCGCCTGAGACCCGCCTGTTCCGATCTGAGGCGTCCGACCGGATGAGGATGGCGGAGCCCGAGCGCCACGACGGAGGTCGGCTTGGGTGGCGCCGTCATGGGAGGAAGCGCTACGGAGGCGGCGGGCGGCCACCCGGAGCCATTCTCGGCGGCCCACCCTCCAAATCTGGTAGGTCGGCCGGACTTCTTCCCGCCCCTCTTTTCTTTGAGTCTGACCAGTGTTTTTTATCTTCTAGGGGCTCTTGGGCATGTCCTCCCGGGCGCCGCTCCCGGGAGATAAGGAGGCGAGGGCGGCAGCCCGAGCGAAGGCCGCAGAGCTCGACTCCTCCCGCAAGAAGCGGAAGGAGGAGAGGAGGAAGAAGAAGGAGAAGGAGCGCGCGGCGAGGGCCGCGCGTGGTGAGGACGTGTTGGAGGCCACTGCTGTGGGTGCAACCTCCACCGACAGCAGCGGAAGCACCCCCGGTCACGCATACTGTGGGTTCCCTTCTGACCCGCCGACCGGCGGTGGTCCGGGCGTGGACCTGCCGGAGGGCGACACCACAGGCTCCGCGGCCGAGGGGCCTCGGGCGGAGGGTGACCACGCGGTCACCGTCATCATCGCGCCTTCAGTGGAGGCAGCTTCAGGGAAGCGGCCGGCAGATCTGCCCCTCGGAGGGGGACCGGCGAAGAGGGCGCGCCTGCCGTGCACCCGCTCGGCCCAGTAAGTACTCTTTTTCTTTTGTTCAAACATTTTTGCAGCAAAGCCGCCCGAACCGCTTTTGAGTGTTTGCGACGTGCAGCGCCTATACGGGTGTGACCGTGGCGCGTCTTGTGGCGGTTCCGCAAGGGACAGCACCGGAGGAGTCGCGTAGCGGCAGGACGCCGCAAGAGGTTCCAGGGGCGCTGATCGTGGTGCTGGCGGCCGAGGGCGCGCCTGCCCACGAGGCCAAGGCTGGCGAGGAGCTTCCGACGCCTCGATTGGGGACACCGCCGTCTGACGTGGTCATCCTCACAGAGGAAGAGACGGCGGCGATGCCGGCGATCGTCTTGCGGTGAGGCGGCCAGTGCGTGAGGTCCCGACCCTCGCCCCGGGAGGTGCCGACCGAGGTCCCGCAGCGCAGTCGCCGAGGGGACCCCGGGACAGTTCCACCATCGTTGCCGATGGTGCTTTGATCGGTAGCGCCGCCCGAAGCGAGCGACCGGGGCCCGCCGCCGGAGTGGCCCCGAGTCGGGTCGGTGGCGGAATGAAGAGAGCGAGTGGGTCGCTCTTGACAAAGCGTTACGACGCCAAGCGAGATGGAGCAGTCCGAAGGGTCGACTCTTTGTCTAGAATCTTCGGTAGAGCATTGGGACGCGATGGTCGGGAGTCCGGCCGATCGGCTTGGTAAGTTGACGAAAGAACCCAACTTGTAAAATTCTGACGCACACGCTGTGAGACTAACGGATAGTCCGCATCTTGCAAAGATCTGCGGGCTTGCTCGGAGGGCAAAGGCGAGCCTGCGGCTTCGGACACCAATGGCGGCTACCGTGGAAGAGTGCGACCGGCTGCGCCTTGAGTTGCGCTTAGCTCAAGAGGCGCTGAGCGTGAGGCGGTCGGAGGCGGCGAAGGTCCACCAGGAGTTTGAGGGGGCCACTAAGGCTCTCTTCGATGGCGCTGGGGCCCAGTCCCCCGAGGACGAAGGTGGCGAGCTCGAGTCCTCCTCGGCAGAGGCCACGGCGCTAGGACGCCGCCGCCACCGCAGAGGGGCAGCGCAAGCGCAGCAACCCGTCTGCGGACCGAGCGAGACCAGCTCGGAAGGACGCCGATCGAGTTCGCTCCGAGCGGAGGCCGCTCGGAAGGACTCGACCTCTTGAGGACCTCCTACGAGGCGGTCGGGCAAGAAGTCGGCAACTGGCGAACTCGCGGCCGGTAAGGGTCTCAACTTCTTATTTGATTCGTGGCGGGCGCCAGAAGTCGCGATCATCCGCGCCGTTGCCATCTACTGAGGTGCGAAGAACTTGGGCCTCGCCGTTGAGGAGCGGAAGGACGCCGGCGGACCGTGACGGACAAGGCGGCCACGGCGGGACGCGCTCTGGCGGCGAAGGTTGCCGAAGATGGTCGGGCCGAAGCCGCTACGTAATCGAGGCCCTTCGCAAGGCCGGCCAGACATCGCGCCGGTCCTTGGAGCGTGGCGGGCCCAGCGCTCTGGCGCGCTCGCTAGCTCGAGTGCCGAGAGCGTCGAGAGGGTGGTGATTCTTTGGCGCGGTGCTTGAGCTTCCTGTTGGTCAACACCATCTCGCACTACGATGGAATTGACCTCGTGGTGGTGAGCAGCGGCGTCGCCGGGAACCGGACCGACGGAGAGATCGACAGGTTCGAGCTCTTGGTCGAGCCGCACGCTCGGGAGATTGCCAGCCACGTCTCGCCGCAGGTCGCCCTCGAGGAAGAACAAAGCAGTTAGATTTATCCTCCTTTTTAATTGTAAAGACTATTATGCTCGTAAACAATCTTTAAGGTTAACAAGTTCCAGTACGCCTCTTGCCCCTTTTGTGTTTTTGGTGAACGTTTGACCGGTCGTAGCCTTAAGGACCGCAAGGGTCACTTGTGCGTAGGTCGGGTTGCTTCGAGAGGGGCTAAGAGGATAGGAATCTTGGTTACTCAGCAGTTATGCGCACTTGTGAGGGATAGGAGTGTTCCCGACCGACAAAAGATCGCTCCACTTGGGCATTTCCTTCTTCCGCAAAGTGCCAGAACCATAGCCGCTGGGGCGTAGGCCATAGCACTCGGGTCGAGAGGATTACCGCTCGGGGAGGACCTCGTGACCAGTCGGGTCACCGACCCGCACGAGCGCGTGAGCTAGCCGAGTTTGCGCGAGGGAGGAGTGTTCCCAACTGACCAAAAGGTCACTCCACTCGGGTACTTCCTTCTTCCGCGAAGCGCTACTTAGCAACCATAGCCGCTGGGGCGTAGGCCGTAACGCTTGGATCGAGAGGGTTACCACTCGGGAAGGACCTCGTGACCAGTCGGGTCACCGACCCGCACGAGCGCGTGAGCTAGCCGAGTTTGCGCGGGGGAGGAGTGTTCCCAACTGACCAAAAGGTCATTCCACTCGGGTACTTCCTTCTTCCGCAAAGTGCTACTTAGCAACCATAGCCGCTGGGGCGTAGGCCGTAATGCTTGGGTCGAGAGGGTTACCACTCGGGATGGACCTTGTGATCGGTCGGGTCACCGACCCGCATAAACGCCGACCAGAAGCAGCCTGAACGGGGGTGCCAAGGGGCTGCCCCCGAGCGTCGCATGGCGACCAGGTGCTCGAAAGGGTAAAGGTAAAGACCATGCCAGGGAAAAAGAAAAGAGTTTAGGGATAGAATCGCCTTTACTTTTCTATGTTCCAAGCGTTCGGAAGGATGCGACCGTCGGCGTCCTTGAGTCGAAAGGTGCCAGGTCGGAGAACCTCTACGACGGTGAAGGGGCCTTCCCAGGGCGGCGATAGCTTGTGCTATTCTTTGCTTGTTTGGACCCGGCGCAGGACTAGGTCGCCAGCGCTGAAGGATCGCCCTCGAACCTGGCGGCTGTGGTAGCGCCGCAGAGCTTGTTGATATTTGGCCGATCGTAGGATGGCCACGTCATGCGCCTCGTCGAGCTGGTCGATGGCGTCTTGTTGCGAGGCGAGCCCCCGAGCCTCATCGAAGGCTTGTAGTCTTGGGGCGCCATACTCAAGGTGCATTGTCAAGACGGCTTGGCGCACGAACACCATGAAGAACGGTGTAAACCCGGCCGCTCGGGTGGGCGTGGTCCATGAGCTCCGGAGGACGAGGCGCTCGGCCACCACCGCCCGCGAAGTGCTTGAGCCGATCAAGATCGTGGCTTGAGTCCTTGAAGGATCATGCCGTTCGCACGTTCGACACGGCCGTTAGTCCGCGGATGGGCCACGGCGCCCAATCGACACGGATGTTGAAGTCGTCGCAGTAACTCGAGGAACTCCTTTCTCGTGAACTGCGTTTCGTTGTCGGTGATGATAGAGTTGGGGACTCGAACCAAAACGATGTCGCGGAAGAAGATGGCGCTTGTGCCGACGTGGCGCCACGACGGCTTGGCCTCTATCCACTTGGTGAATTTATCCACCGCGACTAGGAGATGAGTAAAGCCCTGGCGCTTTCTTGAAGGGCCCGACCGGATCGAGTCCCCAAACCGCAAACGCCATGTGATGGAGATCGTCGCAAGGCTGGTCGAGCCGCGATGTGTCTGCCGGGCAAAGAATTGGCACCCTTCGCAGGTGCGCACGATCTGCTCGGCGTCGGACACGGCGGTCGGCCAATAAAAACCTTGTCGAAAGGCCTTTCCTACGAGGGATCGGGGTGCAGCAAGGTGGCCGCAGACCCCGCCATAAATATCGAGCAGCAGCTGCTTCCCTTGGTCGGCCAGAACGCACCTCTGGAGGACCCCGGAGGGACTCCTCTTGTAAAGGTCTGGACCGACCAGGACGAAGATTTTGCCCGCCGAGCGAGACGTCGGGCCTCGGTCGGGTCAGGGGGGAGCGACCCGTCCGTCAAACGGTTGATGAAGAGCTTCCTCCAGTCAGATTCAGCTACTAGCACGCTGCGGTTCGACCCGGCCAAGTCTACGCCCGACCGCGCGGCGGTCGGGGTGACCGTGCTAGGTGAATCGGGAGACCGCTCGGCCACCGAGTCCAGCTGGATGGAAGGTTGCAGGAGGTCGCAGATGAAGAACTCGGGTGGGACTGGCCCTCTGCTGGAGGCAAGATTGGCTAGGCAATCGGACTCACCGTTGTCGCGTCTGTAGCTGTGGTGGAGCTCGAAACCCTTGAACCGCTCCTCGAGCTTGCGCACTTCCGGACAAGATGCGCGACCATCACGGGCGTCTCGCGCTCGAAGCCTTCATGACTGGTCGACGACAAGCTTGAGTCCTCGCGACGCAGAGTCGGCGAGCCGAGGTCGGCGGCGATCCGAGACCGTTGACGAGCCTCGTGCTCGGCGATGTTGTTGGTCGCGTCGAAGAGCAACTCGATGGCGTATTGAAGTTTGTTCCCGGCCGGGAAACGATGATTTACTCCGCGCCGCGCCGTTCTTGGTGTAGGATCCATCAAGTACATTGTCGATGCTCGGGGTCTTCGACACGGTGGCGCTGGGCTTGGTCCACTCGGCGACGAAGTCGGCCAGGCATGCGACTTGATCGTTGTCCGAGGACGATGTTATGCCGTGGCGGGCCGAGCTCGAGCGCCCACTTGGCTATCCTTCCGAGGCGTCGCGATTGTGGACGATCTCGCCGAGCGGGACGCGGTCACCACGGTGATGGCGTGCTGGTCGAAGTAATGGACGAGCTTTCTCTTGGCGATGAGCACCGCGTAGAGCAGCTTCTGCACCTGCGGGTACCGAGCTTTGAACTCGGAAAGAACCTCGCTGATGAAGTAGACTGGCCGTTGTAACTTGAGTTCACGGCCTTCCTCCGCTCGTTCCACCACAAGGGCCGATCGACGACTTGAGCAGTGGCGACGATGTAGAGGAGCGGCGGTTCGCTGGTGCCGGGCGACCGAGATTGGAGGTGAGGATAGGAAGGCCTTCAGCGGGTGAGGGCTTCTGAGCCTCCCGGTCCAATCAAGCGATCGGATTTCTTGAGTACCAGAGCGGCATTCGCTCGCCAAGGCGAGACACGAAACGGCTCAAGGCGGCAAGGCACCCTGTTAGCCTCTGGACCCCTTTGAGATTAGGAACCGGGCCCATCCTTGCGATCGCCAAGATCTTCTCCTGATTGGCCTCGATACCTCGCTCGGAGACTATGAAGCCGAGCAGCTTCCCCTTGGGGACCCCGAAGACGCATTTCTCGGGGTTGAGCTTTATACGGAACCATCGAAGATTCGCGAAAGTTTCCTCCAGGTCGGCAATAAGGTCGTGGGCATTCTTGGTCTTCACGACGATGTCGTCAACGTACGCCTCAACGTTGCGCCGATCCGTTGTTGAAGCACGCTTGCATACATCGCTGGTATGTAGCGCCCGCGTTCTTTAGGCCGAACGGCATTGTAACGTAGCAGAACGAGCCGAACGGCGTGATGAAGGAAGTCGCGAGCTGATCGGACTCCTTCAGCGCTATCTGGTGGTAGCCTGAGTAGGCATCCAGAAAGGAAAGAGACTCGCACCCCGCGGTGGGGTCGATGACTTGGTCGATGCGGGGCAAGGGGAACGGGTCTTTGGGACACGCTTTGTTGAGACTTGTATAGTCAACACACATTCTCCATTGCCCATTTTTCTTTTTTACAAGTACAGGGTTGGCCAGCCACTCGGGGTGGCGGACCACTTTTATAAACCCTGCAGCCAAAAGCTTGGCGATCTCCTCCCCTATGATCCTGCGCCTCTCCTCGTCGAAGCGGTGCAGACGTTGGGCGACCGGCTTTGAGCCTGGTCGGACGCTCAAGGAGTGCTCGGCGACTTCCCTTGGGATTCCTGGCATGTCGGAGGACCTCCATGCGAAGACGTCTTTGTTGGCGCGGAGGAAGCCGACGAGCGCGCTTTCCTATTTGGCGGGGAGCGTGGCTCCGACCCGCACGGTCTTGGTTGGATCGCAGGGATCGACCGCGACCTTCTTCGTGTCCTCGGCGGACTTGAAGGATCCCGCCCCCGACTTGCTGGACTCAGGGGCGGACTCGGAGGCTTCCCTCTTGAGGTTGTTGAGCTCGGCAGACGCGATGATCGCCGAGGCAAGCTCCAAGCGCTCGCTCGCGATTGTAGGCAAGTTGGAAAGACGATGCCACGGTGATGACTCCTCGTGGCCCGGGCATCTTCAGCTTGAGGTAGGCGTAGCTGGGGACTGCCATGAACTTGGTGTAGCATGGCTTCCCCAGGATAGCGTGATAGGAGCCGGGGAAATCCACAACCTCGAAAGTGAGGGTCTCGGTGCGGAAATTCCCCAGTTCCCCAAAGGTGACGGGCAGGTCGACCTGCCCGAGCGGATGGGCTGGCCGGCGTGGATGACGCCGTGGAAAGGAGCCTTGATCGGTCGGAGACTCGGCGAGAATCCCCATGGCGCCGAGCGCCTCTACGTAGAGGATGTTGAGGCCGCTGCCGCCATCCATGAGCACCTTGGTGAGGCGCTTCTTCCCCACGATAGGGTCGACCACCAGCGCGTATCTTCCCGGCTGGGGGATGTGGTTGGGGTGATCAGCCCGATCGAAGGTGACCGGGAATTCTGACCACCGGAGGTATTGAGGGACGGCTAGTGAGGCGGTGTGGACCTCACGGTAGGCGAGTTTGAGCCGACGCTTGTCGGCGTAGCACGCCGGTCCGCCAAAAATCATGAGGCAGCCGTCGGGTTCAGGGAACTCGTCGTCCGCCTTTTTCTCCACGGCCCGTGGGGCCGTGGCCGGTTTCTTTCCTTTGCCCCGCGGCGTCGTGGGGGCGCAGGAAAGGAAATGCCTCAGGACTTCGCAGTCCCGGTACTTATGTTTGACGGGGAACCCGTGGTTCGGGCACTGGCTGTCCATCAATTTCTCGAAGTGATCAGGCGCGACGGTCGGTCGCACCCGCTGCTTGGCAGGGCGGTCGACAGTGGCGACCACTTGGGACTCGCGGATCTGTTTTCAATGCCGCTTCCGCTTGTCGGAGCGGTCGGAAGGGGATCCGATTCGGACGCCGAGCTCTTGCTGGACCTTTCCTCCTTCGAAGATAGCCCCCACAGCCTCCTCGCCGGAGGCGTGGTTGGTGGCGATGTCGAGGAGCTCCTTGGTGGTCCTGGGCTTGAGACAGCCCAGCTTGTGCACCAGAGCCTTGCAGGAGGTGCCGTAGATGAATGCTCCCACGATATCGGCGTCGGAGATGTCGGGGAGCTCGTTGCACTGGCGGGAAAACCGCCGGATGTAATCCCGGAGGGTTTCCGGCTGCCGCCATGACCCTTCAGTCCCGTGAGTTGCTAGGCGCTTGTAAGTACTCGAAGTTGCCGACGAAGAGGGTCTTCAAGTCGGCCCGATTCTCGATGGTTTTGGCGGGCAAGTACTCGAGCCAAGCTCGGGCCGAGTCCGCAAGGTAGATGGGGAGGTACTGAATGATGAAGAGATCATCCGTCGCTCCCCCCCCGCATGCGAGCGGTAGTCTTCAAGCCGCACACACAGGTTCATGGCCCCATGTACTTGGCGATGTTGGTGGCGCCGAACCGGTAGGAAATCTACCGACGGATCCTCGCGTAAAGCCCGTGGTCGGGACCATCGGGGCTTGGGCGCGGCGGTGGCGCCCGCCGTCCGCATCACGTGAGTGGACGCCTCCTCGCCGCCTTTCTCCGCGCCGAGGGTGGCGCGAACATCGTAGGCGCCGCCGAGACGCCTGGCGCACCGGTGCGCGAGGCCTAAGGTGGTTCGTGGCGTGGCGCCGCCACGGACCGGCCGGACCTCGAGCGGCGGTACGGGCCCGGTGGCCAGAGGTGACACCGGATCGGTAGGAGCCGGAGGCCTGCATGTGTTGCACGGCCGCACGCTCCACCAACCCCCGGAGGTTCTGGTACGTGGCCTTGGCCTCCGGGTCGGCCGGCTCCGGAAGGCCTCGAAGCAGCATCGCAGCCGCGGCCACGTTCTGGCTTGCATGGGGGAAGAACTGAGGGCCGTCGGATTCTTCCGCCAGCTTGTGGTGTACTGCCGCTCGTCGCGCGTCGCCGCCGGCACTGGCTGGTCGCGGGCTCATCCGCTCGAGTTAGCTCGGGTCCGGTCGAGCTCTTCTTCGCTTATCCAGCTCTTGGCTCATTGTCGCCGGAGTTCGGTCGCGGCGAGCTTGAGCGCTTCAGACGCCGCTGGCTGGTGTTCCTCCTCCTGCGCCTCAGTGCGCCGGATGGGGGCCCCCGTAACCGCGGGGGTTATGATTAAATCGGCCGTGTTCGCCATGTTGCACTCGCGAGTGCCGTCCGTGGCGTGGTACTCGTGACGGAGCCGGAGTCGTGGTGGAAGAGTCTTCCAACACCGTGGATAGAGGCCGGCATGTAGCCGCCATAGCCACAAGTCGCGAGCTTCGCGGGGTGACACGGTCACCGCCCGAGCCCGCGGAGCTTTCGTCGACGCGTGGCGGAGCGCTCGGCTCCGGGCTGGGACTCGCAGGGGCGCCCCAGGCCGGAGCTTGGCAAAGTCGTCGGAGATGGCGCCCAGGCTTTCGGTGGGCGCCGGGCCTCCGGTGGCGGCGGGGATGAGCGTAAGCCCTCCCGCCGAGGTGACGGCAAAGTTGAGGAGCCGGCGGATCTGCTCCCTGCGCGATCATGCCGTCGCGGGTGGAAGATGCCATCAGGGAGGCAAGCGGAATCCGAAGATGGTGATGAAGACGCGCGAAGACCCCTACCTGGCGCGCCAACTGTCGGCGTTTCGAGCACCGGCAAGTAAATTTGTAAGTCTAAGGGGCCGCGCGTTCCACTCCCTGAATGGTTAGACTCAGAAGTCCAAGATGTATACTAAACACATGAATGACTTTTTTTCTTGAATCATCTCATACATGTACCACTTGGTACAAGTAATCAAACACACCCTTAGAACTTTGCATTTCTGCAAATTGCAGACAAAAATAAATCTTACATAAGTAGCCAAAGTGCCCCTTCTTCTCTTCTCTCGAAGCCATGCATGAACCCACTAACCTAAGGACGCCAGACTGCCACCTGTCGGCGTTTCGAGCACCGGCAAGTAAATTTGTAAGTCTAAGGGGCCGCGCGTTCCACTCCCTGAATGGTTAGACTCAGAAGTCCAAGATGTATACTGGTTCGGGCCGAAGGTCCCTACTCTAGTTCTTGTGGTGGCGTTGTATTCCCTTTAGTACAGATGACTGCACAAAGTTTACAAGCGAGAGTGCTAATGGCTTAGCGAGATGAGTTCGATTGCCCCTCCTACGGGGATTCCTGCCTCCTTTTATACGAAAGGAAGGGGCAGGTTACATCGAGAATTGGGAGAGGACGAGACGACCTACACTAGGGGCCTCGGTCCTTCGTTCTGCTGACTGATCACCACCTGTCTTGCCCATGCTGGGTCGGTAGCCTAGTTGGCCAGGGCGGTTAGGTATTTCCGAAACGGCGCACGCCTCTGCGAACCTTACGAGTGTTGACGTTGCTGCGCATGACGTGGGTGTTGCCTCGGGAGAGAGCGTGTCTTAGTACTGTATGTGACCGGCTGATGGGACTGGGAGCGTGACTTCGGCCAGTCATTAAACCTTCTTGGGAAGGAGCCACCTGCCCTTGTATAGTTACTTCGATTGACCCCGTTCGTGGGGTACGTGGCTGTTGGCTGGTAGAGGCTTTGACACGCGGCCCTTGGCAGGGGTTGTCTTGGTACGATCGGAGTCGGGGGATCCCGACCCGCTGCGGGGGTCGGGAGCTCAGCTTGGTCGGAGCCGGGGGACCCCGTCCCGCTGCGGAGGTTGGGAGCCCTGCTTGGTCGGAGACACTTCCCTCGATCGGTCGGGAAGGGATGTCTCGTGTGGCCTTGCAGGTGCTTCGGACGGTAGTGGGCTGGGAGCGGCCTGTTGGGCTTGAGCGGTGCTTGAGGCCGCCGGCTCGTCACTTCGGGCCGTTGGGGTACCCCTGTTATAAGTATTCGTCACCACCGCTACTCGTCAGAGCTCCGCCGTTCGACCATCGGTGCGGTGTCCATCTCTTGCCTCGATCTGGCCTTGAAAGATCGATCAAACAGCTGAAGTAGATCCTAGTTTCGGTGGCTGTAAATGAGAAAGCAGAATAGGCAAAGGTCTCCTTTGGAAATATCCATTGACCACGTTCTCCCACTCAATGCACGCTCACGTGGGCATGTGGATCGAAAGCAGAAGCGGAGGCACCTCCCGGGCAGGGTGAGCATCTGCTCGGGTTCATTGATAACTCACGAGGAGTCATGATGCCGATGGACGCCACGCTTCCTGGGGGAGTCATGCCGTTGGGGGAAGCCACATCGCTTGGAGATGGCATGCCAATAGTCGATGCTGCATCGCTGGTGGATCCACGCTGCCGGTGGATGCCATGCCGCGTGGGGGAGCCACCTCGCCTTAAAGCTCGCTCATGGCCGCACGATTTGGGGGTTTTGAGGGACTGGGTATTTCCATGGGAAGGTTGATGGGAAAGAAGTGACTTGATGTGAGGGCCTACCAGCCAGGTGATGGGGTTGCATTCAGTTCAGGTCTGACATGTGGGTCACGTCAAGGGGAGAGAAGTGATTTGATTGAGGGCCTACCAGGTGATGGGGTTGCAAACGGTTTGGATCTGACATGATGTTGCAAACGGTTTGGGTCTCTCGTCTAGCATGCTATTTATGATCACCTACTAAATTTACCTCGCCAAAATAGGTGATCCATTGGCGTGCTAGCGATCTGTTGTCGCGACATCAACAAGGATCACACGCTGCATCACTTCGCGCAGCCCTGGGTGAGTTTCCCTCTGCCTCCCTCAGCACGCCAAGAGGACAACCAATAGGTCAAATTGCCAAAGTCCACATACCACAGCCCACACATCCACAAACCATCTCATTCTAGATCCAATCGTGGGAAACAATCAAGGAATCGATCCCCTTTTCGTCTCGGCTCAGATTCTCCTATCTCGTCTCTGGTCTCCCCCAAATCCCTAATCCCTCTATGGCTATGTACCTCTGTCTCTACGTCTGCAGGCAAACGAGAAGGGGCGAGCTACCAGGCTTAGTGGAGGCGGCTCATGGAACAGGTGGGCTTGGCCACTCGGTGGACACGACGAAGCAAGGGGCGGCAGGGAGGTAGTCGGCACCGCGCGTGGGGCCAGCGGGCTGCGGGCGGCGAAGCAGGAGGCAAACTTGGTCGCTCCGTGGATGTGGCAGTCGGATTTGTTGTAGTTCTCAAATTTACTTGTGTGATGTGTATATAGACTTGTTTGTATTTATTGGCTATAGTAAAGCTTGATCATACTCTAAAATTTTTCTGGCTGCGCCACGAGCAAAAGGCTAGGACTAAGGTTTCGAACTTTTGATCGCAACGATACTGCACGGTCCAAACAGACGTCGGTTACAATCATAACATAATACGGGATAGGTTAAGGGTTTTTGCAAAATAATACATGCAGGATCCTATCTGAGCCGCGCAATATGGATCCAACGTTCGAAAGCGGCCCAAACACATATGGGTGCTAATCACAATACGATATGTGTTAAGGGTTTACATGTAAAGGTACATACACGATCTGGGCTGTGAAACATTGGTCCAAAGGCCGAAAGCGGTCCAAGTTGGATCGCCAATTTCTAAACAGAAGTGGGTCAAATCACAATACGAGAAGGTAAGGGTTCATATGCAAAAGTACATCCACGTTAGGCCCAACTGACATGTGGGTCCAGATTGTGCGGGACCCGCTTGTCGGTGTGCAGCCAGATACCATTACCGATTTTCCCCCTCGAGCCGCCGCCGCCACCGTCGTTCGCCGGATCTTCGTCGCGTTCCGGCCGTGCTTGGTCCGCACCCCTATCTCCTTGCTCCTTGAGGCCTACTCTCTGCATGCCTCGACCCGTGCGGCTGGTTCCGGAGGCCTCTCTCCTCTTCGACTCCTCTGCCCCGGTCGGCGGCGGGTGTGGCTGACTTTTTGCTCGGCTCTCCGTCACTGCCACCTTCCCGGCGCCCTTGTCTTCTCCGGCAACAACTTAGCAAAGGAGGACAGTGCGGCGCCTCTGTTCAGCTTGCCTTTTGTCATGCTGTTTTGCTGATAATGGTCTGAATATCAAAAGTGCTCTTTGTACTACAGAAAAAAAAGCTTTCGCCTTTCGTAAGATCTGAACGACGCAGCAGCTAGTGTTCTTGACAGTAGCGGCGTTCTCAATTCGTTCATGCACTAATCGGACCAGCTTCTGAACAGTATCAAACTATCAGTGTATGACACGATTTCATTATTGATTTCGCTGGGGGAAAAAGCGTCCATGATTCTTTCCATCCATTCGGGGCTGTTTGGACTGTTCGCGTGAGTTGCAGGCGCGAGGAAAGTGGAGCACGATTGATGCCCTAGATTTTATTCCTGATCATCATTGCATTATAATCACACATATAGCTTTCCAATCCGTCCAACTATTCAGTAAGCCTATCCGGATACGACCACGGAAGGGTTCGACAGGTACATCCACCATCTGCCTGACACAAAGCTGACGCAAACTGTGCGTTGAGAATTGAGATGCACTTTTACCTGATAAAAGCGCCGTAACCTTTTGCGTCACAGGCTGCACCAAATCAGTGCAAGCCAAGCTCCGAGATGGCAGGCAGCGAAAGAAGAAAGAGATAGCTCACGGCAGCCATGCAAAACAGCTGAAAGGGCAGACGGCTTCAATGAATATCATCGGTTCAACGTGTCTGTCAGCAAGTGATCTCCTTGCACTCTTGGCAATGACAATGAGGCACGAAAGGGGGGCGAAAATGGCAATGTGCCAAACCCCAAAACCTGTGGTGAGAGCTGAAGAATCTTTGGACAAGTTGAACGGACCGCAGCAGTGGACGCCTGGACGGACGAAAGGAGCGTTGATGCCGACGGGTTAGGCTGACGAGAACGGGCACGGCACATGGAGACGATGCCGTGCCAAAATTTCGCTTCAAAAAGATGGCACAAGACTAGTCTACTGCACAGCCATGGTTTCAAAATTTCGTTTTCGGTTTACATTTTAGAGGTGGGCGAAATCTAAAAGTTTGGCAAAATCACAAAAATTTGGACGAAATCCGGTGAAACTTCAAAAAGAAAATTTGAAATCAGGAATTTTTGAAACGAAATTCGGCCGAAATTACCGAAATTTCGTTGAGAAATGCCGAAATCTCAGCAAATTTCAACCAAGCGAAAAATAGTCGAAACATTGTTAAATTTTTTTGTGGATGGTCATGACACATCACTAATATTCCCATAAAAAATTCAAATGATTATCGGGTATAAAGAATTTTTAAAAATTCTGACAGTGCTACAATCTTGATAAAAGGCTGACCGACAAAATTTCAACCGAATGAAAAATAGTGCAAACCACGTTATAATATTTTGAAAAAAAAATTGGATCGTCCTGATGCATCAATAATATTCCTACAAAATTTTCAGATAATGATCAAGCCTGAGGAATTTTAAAAAATTAAGACAGTGCTACTGAAGGCCAACCAATAAATTTCAACCGAATGAAAAATCGTTCAAACCACATTAGAAATTTTTTATTTTTTTTTTGTGGATGGTCCTGAAGCATCACTAATGTTCTCATAAAATTTTTATATGATTATCAAGCCTGATAATTTTTAAAAAATTATGAAAGTGCTATTGTCTTCATAAAAGCCTCATGATCAATAGATAGATTTGATTGAGCAACCAAAAAATGGTTAGAATTTTTGAAACTTTTAGAGAAGGGTCCGAGGCAATTCTTAAGCTCTCATAAAAATTTTAGATTCCTTGTGTTTTTTATGTTCGTTGTGTTTTTTATTTTTAAAATATAACAAATAAAGGGTTCAATGCATCCATAGATTTGATTGAGCAAACAAAAAAAATTAAAATTTTTGAAAATTTTATAGAAGGGTTATGAGGTAATTCTTAAGTTCTCATAAAAATTTTGGAACATGATTACATACGAGAAAATTTATAAAATTCTAACAAAGTTACTATCTCAGTTATGTTCATTCTGTTTTTAAATTTTTAAAGATAACAAATGAAGTTCAATTATTTAAAAAAAATATGTATGATCCTAAATTGATAAAGATAGTACAATAAACTTTTTAGAGCATGATCAAGCTCTTAAAAATTTATAAAAATCTCACAGTGTTTCTGTCAAAATTATAAAACGTCTCAAAAATTCGGGTTTTCAGCAAATTTTCATAGAAGATGACTTTCTTAAGGGTTATTGGTCCAAATCCGGTCAAATTGGTAAAAACAAACCTGAGATTTCGGTGAGATTTGGTGAAAGCCGGCTGAAATTTTTGAAATTATTGTAGCAATTTTAGTTTTTCCACTTTTTTTATCCGACCGGGATTTTAAATCTCATCCCCGATCAAAATTCGAGATTTCGCGAAATTTCACTGTAACCTTGACTATAGCAAGTAGAAGGCTTTGATCCACCAAAAAGCATCGCATGCTGTGGTTGTACTATTGTAGCACTCAACGCCAGGGTTTACAAACCCGTTGAAAACCGCTCGGTTTTCGTGGTTTTCGACCGTATCGTGTCGGCTCGAGATTAAAAACCGCTTGGTAAACCGATCTAATTTGAAAATATTTATGCGTTGAAAACCGCGGTTTTTGCAAAAAAAAAACAGCTCAGAAACCGTTTTTTAGGAACATTCAATTGGTCGACTGTTTTTTCGTGAATGTCGGGGATCGGTACCCTCGCCACGTGTAAACATCCTCCGGCCTCGTGGCAGCTTTCCACAAACCAAGGGGCTCATTCCCGACCTAGGTGGTGCCCCCTCGATGGTCGGGCTCGGGGCCAGCAAGCTCGAGCTCAGGCACCGCCGCAGGAGCAGTCACCCTCGACCTCAACGCCTCGTCCTCGACCTCGACACCCCCGCGGGCACCAAGGAAAGGAACGTCTGTAGCATTTCTATTTTTATCTTATGTAAAACTCTCCCCTGCGTGGGAATCAGTACCCTACCTACCCCTGCGTGGGAACTAGGGCTCAACAGCTCCCGTCAGACTCTCCACGGCTAGCAACGACTTTCGAGCCTCTGTCAAGTCACCACGGGCCCCTGACGTCGGCCTCGGGACCAAGCAACAAGGTTTCCCGAGGACTACAAAAGCAATATGTCGTCTCAGCCACAAAGAGGGGACACAGAGAAGAACAGAACAAAAAAAAGGACATAGACAAAAGACAAAGGCAACACCGACACACGACACCAACAAAGAAGAACGGTGCGACCCTCTTGTCTTGCTCGGGCCCGTCCTTATACTCTTTCACAGAGCTGCTAATACACCTTTAGCCTCCGGGCGAGACTGGAGTAGAGCTATTACCCGACCTTGGAGACTTGAACCAGTATAAACCCCGCATCCAGCATCCTTTCTTTGAACAACTTCCCCGTGACGCTTGGAGCCCCCGAACGAGCGCGACCTTGGGTCCTGCTCTCGAGCTGACTCCTCGCTCCCCCTTTCTTTCTTCTGCGATCGACGGTCCCGATCGTCGATAGTGAAAAACTGTGGTAAACCGCGAAAACCGATCCGTCAACAGTGAAAAACCGTGAAAACCGATCTGTTTTTCGTGAAAAACCGCGGTAAACCGCGAAAACCGAACGTTTTTCGATTTTTTTAATTTGTTTTTGATTTTTTATTTATCTCTTAACTCTTCGGTTTCTGACGGTTTACCAGCGATTTTTCGAACGATTTTTACGGTTTCAGTTCAGTGAACCCTGCTCAACGCAAGAGTAACCTAACTAATCACGGTTTTGGCCTAGTATAAGAAACTTTTTTTTTTCGAGGAAGTCTGAGAAACTGATTAAAACACCATCGACGTTCTTATGTACGCGACAACAAGCAATTGTTAATTTGTTGTCGTCCTTAAAATTTTCTTTTCAGATGATGCAGACAGTAGACAAGTAGTACAGCGCCACAGCCCAAACTCATATGAACAGCACTGCGGAATTTACCTAACTGTATGACTCTATGTAACTCCAAAACAGCATTCCTTATCTAGCTTCCCGGTGTGAACTTCATGCAGATTGGAGGCTTGACCTTGGCCAGCGCAAGCAGCGACGAGGGGAACGTCCATATCCCGTCGCCGCAGATCAAGCCGGAGGCGACGGCCGGCACGAGCAGCGCGGCCTTCTTGCCGTCGAGCTTGTGCCAGACGAACACCACGAGGCTCCCGATGCACATGTCGATGGCGAAGCTGGCGCCGACGAGGAACGGCACGGCCATGGCCATCGGCAGCGGCACGTACCTCCCGTACCTCCGCGGCAAGAAGTCCCTCGCCACGTTGGCCAGCACCGCGAACGCGAAGAAGCCCGCGCACAGCTGCATGCAGTGCTTCGGCAGCGCTGAGAAGCCCTCCACGCCGAGGATGGCCATATTGCGGTAGATGAGCGCGTACGGCGCCTTCCAGTACCCGTCCGGGTTGCCGACGTCGAACGCCTTGTAGAAGAGGAAGAAGGTGAGGGGCGCGACGATGCAGCCCATCAGCGTGCCGACGGCCTGCCCGACCAGCATCGACCTCGGCGACGTCAGCGTCAGGTGGCCCGTCTTGAAGTCGTGCATCAGGTCGGCGGAGACGAGCACGAGCTGCTTCACTAGCCCGCAGCCCACCAGCCCGGCGACGACGCCGTTGTCTTTCCCCGCCCACGCCGCGAAGATGAAGAGCGCGATCTTGCCGTAGTTGTAGCCCATGTTCATGTCGGTGAGCCCGGTGCCGTAGGCGTTGCAGAACCCCAGCACTGGTGCGAGGAGGTACGCGACGATCACGTAGTACCACTTCACCTGCCGGAACATGAGCGGTATGACGACCACCGCGATGACGCTGAGCAGCGCGTACCCGGTGTAGGCCAGCCATGTCGGGATGTTGTCCCGGTTGAACACCTCGTTGCGCTGCAGGTCGTCGATCGCCACGGAGTCCGCATCTGCCACTGCACCGTAATGCACTAGCTAGCAGTAAGTGTCATCTACCCCAAACAAGAAATGTGAGAGGCGAGCAGGTCTTTTTACAGTGTAGTACTTACCTCTGTTAAGAGACTTGCGCTTCGATCTTTCGCGTATGCTCTTGACTGTGACGACGATGACTTTGACGAAGTTGTAGAAGCCGTCTCCAATGAGCAGTGCAATGCAGAGGAAGGCCTGAGTAGGGAGCGATTTAGAGGGGAGAATCAAAGCTAGGATCTGCGCATTGTCCCTGAACTAGTCTGATTAGAGCAAATGAACTCATGGACATACCTTATAACCGTACAGGCTTGTCATGCTGCTCTCAGGTGTCTTTGCCAGGTACCAATTCCCCTTCTGTTTGCTGATGAGTGGCCACATTATGCCCCAAGAAAGGACAGCGCCAAAGAGGAGAGAGAGGTTGACAAGGTGCGAGCAGATCATCCCGGCGCCAACGTATGTCAGGCTAAAGTCGAAGAAAAATCTGGCAAATCGAAGGAGTATAAAAGTGAACTTTGTGATGCATTTGAACCACTGAAACAACAAAATTGAGTAATAAGAAATATCATAGGGATTACGTTTGCTTCCAAGCTTTCAGCCCAAAAGTAGGGAACTGGAGGAATCCGCAGACGTCGCCGCCCGTGTAAAACCATTGGAAGAAGCTCCACAGGAAGCTGATCCCAAAGTACTTCAGGAATCCACGGACTTGCTTCCTGTTGTGAAGGTGAAAATTGAATCAACTCAGGTCATCCGTTCCTAAAGCGTTGAACGGTTCAATGACGATTTCATCAGCATAGCTGAAATAAAAGAGCGTACTTTGCATTCTTATCTCCTTGAGGTGTGTGAAACCCGTTTATGAGAACAGCAGTCGCAGTCCCACTTGGATAGGTTAGTTTATAGTCGATGACCAGTACCTGAAGATATTTAATTTTAGCAAATCCGTTAATTTGGAGCCCGATTGAGACAATTAGCTCACTTAAAACTTTTTTCAAGAACACAATAAATGTGGACTAACCATAACTTGGAATGGGTTGGTCGATTTTAAGGTTCATAACAAGTGAGAACAAGAGAAAAGGATGGTAGCGGTAGTGCTAAACTGGTAATCGCAGTCAATGACTGCAGCTCTGATGCTGCGATCTTCCAACCGATGCAAAGTTTCAGAACTTCTGACGGTGACACCAAACCCGGAAAATTCAGGGACTGCGGCTCAAATGGTAAACGCTAAGGCAGGACATGGAAAGTTCAGAGAAGACCACATGAGTAGTACCTTTCTGAGAGGGAGCAAGGTGAGGAGCCCCACGAAGCTGATGGCGAGGAGGAACCCCGTCATCCACCCGATGCCGGGCTCCTTGTAGCTCCCCGGCCCGTTGCCGGGCGTGCTCACCCCGGACAGCTCGTACGTCTTCTTGTTGAGCCCCAGCAAGAACGACCCGAACCCGCCTGCAGGTGCATGGGTTGCAATTAGCAAACGAATCAAGATTCACGAATTAACGATGACGATTTGATCAGGCGTGAGGAGCTTACCGCCGTATCCGATGGTGTAGCACGCGACGGCGCAGGTCTGGATGACGGTGTTCTCCTGGCGGGTGAAGGGGCGGGAGGCAATGCCGAGGCGCTCGAGCGCGCTCGTCCAGCCGCGGAGCGCGAGGAAGGCGAGCAACGCGGCGGAAACGTTCAGCGTGGGGAGGAGCCCCGTGGTGAGGCTCAGCTTCATCACGATCACCGTGTAGACCACGCCGATCAGCAACGCCGCCACCATCCCGCGCGCGGTCACCTGCTCTCGCCACGGCGGGACGCGCTCCGCGTCTCGCGCCACCGCGGGCTCCGACTCCATGTCCGCGCCCTCGGGCGTCTTCTCGATCTCGTGCGCGCCCAGCGCTTGGCGGTCCATGCCGACGGCGGCCGCGGTCCTCGGGACTAGCAGCTCGAGCTCCGAGACGGCGGCGGCAGCTGCAGTTTGTAGATGTAGCTGTGAGTTCATCTGTCTACGCAAACTAGCCAGAGTCCAGAGACCATCCATGTGCTCGTGCATTGGACGGCATCAAGGACGCGAGTAGTTGGATGGGCTCGAATAGTTTAACCAATTGGCTCTTTTGGCGAGTAGTTTACGGAGGGCAAAAAGAGAGAGAGAGAGAAACTAGGGGCGCCATGACAAGACGAGGAACACATCAAACTCCGATGAGCATATGCATAGCACGGGGAGAAGAATGGAGACGTATGGCAGTTTTATAGAAAGATATACACCGGTAAAAAGATAGAATGTTGAAGTGGAAACTGGAAACCCCAACCAGAGACGGCCGAAAACCACAATAACCCTTAGGAGGGAAGAACCAAATGCCAGCAAAACGGCCAAACTCTGACGAACATGCATATGCAAGCACGTAACCACGGCACGAGGTTCTTCCTCCAAAGATCAGATTTTGACGGGCGTGCGAGGAGCCCAAGCACACAGAGACCTCACCTGGCTCTTACCAAACAGCAGCACCACCGCCCGAGACGGCCACGAGAAGAGAATTGGCAGCGGGCTGCGCAGAGGCTGGTCAATTAATAAGCAGCGCGCGCGGAGGAAGCGCTGTACTGCACGCCGTATATATGCAGTACTGTCTGCGTGTGTACGCGGGAAGAAGTACAAAAGAACGGAAGTTTCCGAGCTGCAGTACAACGGGAAGGGACGCCGATGAAAATGGCGGGTCGGTCAGTGATGTGCGATTTTCTCCAACCGGGAGCACGGGGGTTGGACTCTGCAATCGTGCTTCCTCCATCCATTTGACTTTTTGGTTGGGTGTGGGATTGCGTCGTAAAGAAATGACTGATGATAGGAGTGCAGTGGCTTATATTTTTCTCTTTCAGCTTGTACCAGTTCCACGTGGTTGGAGGATTGGATTTACTAGCTGCTTGCTTGTCCAGTTTTGACCTTATAGATTCCCTGCTGAAATTTGAGTTGTTTCTTGTGAAATTTTAGATAATTTTCTGTAAAATTCTTGCGCTCTGAAGGGAGCATTAATCTTGTGTGCTGCAGTCAGTATACACACCTTTCATTCCTACAGATAGAATAGAGGCAGCGTAGATTCAAAGATTCGTGAAGCAGTACAGGACTCCCTGTTCAAAAATATAAGTCTTATTTTGACTTACACATGGATTAAGATTACGTTGAAATTGATAAATATACCAGAGTAAACGAATTAGATGTCATCACTTAATTGTCTTGGAGGATGAGAGATATATTCTGTGTGGATGATAATAAATAAATGCATATGGTTGAGAGATAATAAATAGGGGTATAAAAGAGAAGGCTTCATTAAATCTACATGCAAATATTATATTTATGAACAAGATCATTCAAAAAATAAGCCTTATAAACTTAGATGGAGGGAGTATCATGCTAGTGAATGTTTCGTGGAGTACACAAATGTATGAGATTGACTGTTGGATCCGCCTTAATGAGTCTGGCACACAATTTAATGCAAAATGATAATCCATCCGTCATAAATAGTTGTAACATCTCAAAAATTTGTCTATCTATTTAATTTAATTTATTTAGATTTTTCTTGGAATTTTTCTATTTTTATGGATTTTATAAAGCCTTTTTGCCATTTTCAGTTTTACAAAAATAATTTCTGCGGAAAAATTTTAAAACTAAAATTTCTGAAAATAATTTTTTTATCTTAAAAATATTCCAAAGTATTTATTATAATTTTTCAATAATTTTTAGAACCATTTTTCTATTTTTACCAAATCTATTTAATTTTCAGCATTATAAAATTAATTACTGTAATAAAAACAACAATATAATATTATTAAAAAATATTTATTAGTGCTTTATTTTCTGAAACGGTTTTCTATAAAAAATTCTCAAATTTATTATGATTTAATTACTATTTTTCCGAATTTTAAGTGGAAAATTAATTGTTTTCGGTAATTCCACTGTTTCCTAATTTATTCCGGCGATCTGTTACTATTCTGGCGAAAACGCCGGCGAGCATTTTTCGACGATCCGCTGGTCCTATTTTTCTATATATAGAACACCAGCTTTCCCCTCTCATCCTTTACATTCTCAGCTTTGAGTTGGTCCAATCCATCTACCAGATCTTCCTGCACAAGCCGTTCTTTCCTAACTCCGGCGAGCTCTCCCTGCCACTTCTGACATCCATTCGGCCTCAAATTTTTATTGGAGCTTTCTCTTGGTGTCCTCTACGTCGTGTAAAATCAGATTTTGAAAATTCATACCGGAGCTCTGTCGGCAATCATTTCTTCTCCAAGTCCGGCGAGAGGTCAATTTTTGGATTCAAAAGGTCCGATCTCCTTCATTTTAAGTCCGATTGACCTCATTTTTCTTCCTAAATTCATATAAAATTACAATATATCTATTTGTACTAGTTTTGTATTTTATTTGGATTTTATTTGAAATTAGATATTCTTCGCGTATAGTTTTCGGAGAGTCGGAACGATTTGCTGTCGACGATCTTGATCACCTACCCTTCGATCCAGGCAAGTCACACGTCCTTGACCATGTTAATCCCAGAATTTTAGATTGTATTTTGATTTAAATTATTGCATGCATAATTTTTATCAGTGTAATTTGAATCCCAGATTTAAATGCTTAGTTACTCCTAGTTGTTATGACCCATTTGACTTTGATAATCTTTATACTTTGTCACCTTAAGAAAAATCTAACTAGTTAGTACATTAATATAGTATTGACTAGTGATATATAGTAACTGGCTTAGACAAGCTTAGACCTGAATTAGGATCTTTTTTGGGAATTTTTGTCAATCAAAGATGTTTTTGTGATAAAAGTTATTTCTTGGCAATGGTGTGCTGTAGAATGATATGAAAATTAATATGGTTTAAAGAAAAATAAAAATATAGTTTAGACTGGGCGAGAATGTTGACCGGTGGTCTTTGGGTTTGTTGAAAAGCTCGCCTAGTCAGTTAAGAACCGGTCTGTGAGCTACTGAATGTAAAGCGGAACCGTGCTTCCACAAGTCTGGTATAGGACAGACCTGGCTGTCCGTTTAGCGACCTTTCGTGTTAGTTGTGCCATTGGAGGAATGTGGGAATGGTTAGTCTGCCACATAGCGCAAGAGGCGGCTTCTGGACCGGACGGTTTTAACCCTACCAGCGGTGAAACCTCAGCGGGTATAACTACAGGAGATGAAGCTTTATAGGGGTCTTGTCGTGATTTTTCTCTGCCAACACACCAAAGGTAGTGTGTATTTGGGTAAAAGGAGACAATCATATCTTGTGGGTAAAGTTGTACAACCTCTGCAGAGTGTAAAACTAATCGATTAGCCGCGCCTGCGATCATGGGCATGCCGAGCAAGTCTTTCACAGATTAGATTATGATGTTTCAAAAATGGTTTCAGAACAGTGGTTTTTATATATGAAGAGAGTCCACATAAGGAAAATTTGGGATGAAACTTCGGGTTGGAACCCGTGCTGAAAATTGGATTATAAATCAGTTTTTATCACATCAATTACGCTTTAAAAATTACTTATTGTATTTGAAAAAATTGCTTTATGCTCAAATTTACCATATTATGCCTTCCTTTGTGACCCTTCATTAATACTGTATTTTCCGTGTGACTTGCGGAGTACTTTTGTACTCACCCTTGCTTCTCTAAATTTTTAGGGGAGTATCTCTACGATGGTGAGGACCAAGATAACTAGGCCGTTGCCCCAGTTGATTGCATGTGTCGAATCTATTGGGTTCTACTACTGGTTTTATTCTGCTTCCGCTATAATCTTTTATTTGGCCTGCGTGCCATATTTATTATAAACTCTGATTATTAATAAAGTGCGTTGGATATGTTATGTTATCATCTTTGCCGTGTGTACTAGTTTTTCCTGGACTAGTACAGAATACACAGAGAATTTCGAAAGTATTTTTCCAGGGTACGACAATAGTCATCATTTTGGATGTAGATACGGTCAAACTTTGGAAACTCTAACCGTTAATATCGTTTAAAATATTTAAATTGGATAAATTAAAACCATATGGGTAGATTTGTCTCGAAATATACTTTTATAAATTATAATTATATTGAGTTTTATAAATATATTATAAGTAGAAATTAATGATCAAAACTATATTTTAGAGATCGTTTTGATATCCAAAATGATAATTATTTGTGACCGTTGGGACTGAGAGTATTATAGTACTCGCTACTTAAAGGTCAGAAATTCAAAAGGGCACAGGCTTCGAGTCTTTAAAAAATCGTCAGGTCTTGGACTCTTGGCAACACAGCATGTCCAGCGCTAATTATGTTTTCTTCTTTAAGGAACACGATTAATTATGTTCTTTCCCAGCCTACACTAAACCGCGACAGATTCTCAGTATACATCTGCGCGTCACTATTGGAAAGTCAAATGCTTCATATAGGAAGGCACAGCCCACAGCCACACGGGCAGGCGTACTGTTTTTAGTGCTCCTTAATTGAATAATGAACACATATAAGATGTCCAAATAAAATAAGTATTCTTCCAGGACAACTTGCCAGAAATAATTTCGCTGGGACAGGGAAAAGAAAGACTTGCATTTGCAAAATGGCATGTCAAATAGCCAACAGATTGTCGGGTCCCAAATTGCAACGTGGCCTATCCGCAGCCAGAGGGGACCCTTATCGGGACACTACCAACTTGAGCGTAAAGCCAACGTATGTTCAGGTATTACAAACACAAGTTGCAGCTACATTTGCACTAACTATAATCGGATTGGATAATTTCTGAGCAACCGGATATGTTCGGATCGGATTTGGATAATTTTTTCCAGATAATTCTCGGATTCGGTATCGATTTCGGATACTTTGTTTCGGATTCAGCTTCGGATTCGAGAGATCACTATCCGTCGGATTGGGATATTCCGAATCTTTTCTCGGATATATCCGGTCAATTTTTTTCGTATATCCGACTGAGCCTTCCTGGTTATTCAGTTAACCACTCTCCAGTGATCTAGTCTCCACTCCCCGTTTTCCATGAGCGTTGAGCAGCCTAGGCACCCAACGCCCCAACCTGTCTCGTCGCCACCCTCTCGCCGCCGCTCGATGCCCTACGCCCGTCTCACCTCTCGGCGCCCTCCATCCTCCGCCCGTGTCACCTCCTGCAGCCCTCGGCTTGTCCCATCGTCCTTCGCTCGCTCCGTCCCTCGTTGCTGCCCTCTGCTTCATCCCCCTCCCGCCCTCCGCTCCCTCTAGATCCAGCTCGACAGCCGCCCTCCAAGCAATCTGCTTTACATCCCTACAACTCGGCTAGTTGAGGCCATGGTGCGAGGGAGGGGGCAGTGCTGCGGTGTCCTGGCCGAGGCACGTGGAGCAATGGTAGCCGGGGTCAACACGGCGCATGGCTGGGGGGCACAGCGGTGCCAAGAGCGACGTACAGAGGTTGTGGTCGCTGCTGGTGAAGGGAGGAATGAGAGGGGCTGACGCAGGGAGGCCACGGGGAGCGACGCAGGGAGGCTGCAGGGGCCAAGGCAGGGATCGACGCAGGGAGGCCGCAAGGGCCGGCGTAGACGCGTAGGGAGGTCGTGCCTGGGGCTGGCGCAGGGAAGAAGGAGGAAGAAAGAAGAAAGGAATGAGAGGAGAAATGGAGTTCATCCAAGGAAGAGAAAGGGAATAAAGGAGAAAAAGAGAAAGAAAGAAAAGGAAGGAAAGGAGAAACAGAAAAGAAAAGAAGGGAAAGGAAGAAAAAGAGAAAAAGGGGGTGGAGTCGGATTTCTGGTCACGGACTCGATTTTTGACAACGAACCTGTAACTTTGTCGGACTACTTGATAAAATGACTTATTAAATTGCGATAATTTTATTGCATTCGAACTCGTACAATTGATTAATCATTGCTATATGTGTTCTTTATGCGGTATCTATTTTCTCGCGATATTCAACAAAAATATCCGATACCGTATCGATTCCGCTCCGTATTCGCTTCGAATCCGTGATCGATATTATTTGCGCCGTATTCGTATCCGACACTATCCGTATCCGACTCCGAATCCGACAAAAAATATAGTTTAGGATACGAAAAGAGCGATATCCGACCGAATCTAAGCCGAACACACCCCTAGCACTAACCCCTCCCAGCACGGTGGAAGAAGATCGGGCTCTTTTACTATACATGAAATTTAATATGGACGGTTCGTTCTTTTCAATTCAATAGATCAGATTAGCTATTATTTATGTATAATTCCTCCAATAATAGAGTAATAGAAATACTCTCAGCAAATCAATAACAAGATCTTATTTCTACTGGCCATCATATATTACTAATATAATAAACCCTAAAATTTCTCAAAAGATTACATGGGCATGACCAACGAGAACTTGTGTGCCGAGGCTCATACCTGGGCCAGCAGCTCCAGGAAGAGACGGAAGGGGAAGAAGCTCGTACTATATGTAACCGCCAAAACACATGCTGTACGTGATATTTTCCAACCCATCGTTGAGCCGACCTTGCCTAGTATGCGCTGGCCTGTCGCAGTTGTATAGGTCAGCGAGAAGGACACTAACACAAAGGTTGCCAACGCATTGACCTGGCCGCCGTCGGTAGCAGCAGTTGATTAGCAGACAAGACAGGTGGCTCGATCGCCAGCCAACCGCATGATCCACCCGCTGCGGCCGTGATCCCTTCGCATCTCCGTCGAGTCACCGTCGCAGTTACTCCACCCACCGACCAGCCCAATCCGCGACCACCACATGCAAATCCTTCATAAACCACTCGATGAGTCCACCCACCGCGCGCGCTCCCTCTTCCTCGTCCAGATCCTAGCAGCTGATCTGATCGATCCATCTCTGCTTCCATTCCATTGTTCGCCTTGGCCACTTGCTCACCACCACCACTCCTCCCGTGGTCGATTAAGCTAGGGGGGTTGTGCGCGGGGATCGAGAGGGTTCTCTCCATGGAGGGGCTCATCAATGGGTTGGTCCAAGTGGCGATCGATGCTGTGGAAGGCGCCCCGCGGGATCGAGACGGCGGCGACGAGGCGCGGAGGAGGTAACACCCCGCGCTAGAGGCTCGGGAGGGCCGTGATGAGCGGGAGCGTTCGACATGGGCTGAGGTGCGCACCAGCCGTTCAACGCGATTGCGTCAAAAAAGTGGAGGAGGCTTTGTGTGGATTGGTTGGTCTGGGCAAGTCCTGACGGTTTGGTTCTGGCAGGTTGTCTGCGAAGAGAAGGGCGGCGAGCCGGAGGAGGACCGCCGGGGCTCCCAGCATTCCAGGTGGGTGAGTGACCGCTGTTGCCTATCGCGCACGCTCGCTCACTCGTCGAGCTTTAAGCGTGAGAGTTTGCAGCTAATCCGGTAGACGACAGTTCGCAGTTGGTGTTGGTTGGTAGGTTAGCTAAGTTGTTGATTTTCTAATTGCATTCAGAAGGAAACAGGGGAGTGTTTGGGGGAGAATCTGAGTGTTTTCTTGCTAAATAACACTCAAATTTTGAGCCTTCATATTTATATCCGATTCATGAAATCAATTTGCCTCCTCTCCTCCTATTTAAGTACTCTATAGACAAAAAAATTGAGTACTCATAAACCAAAAAAATACGTGAGTGCTATTTAGCAATTCCCTTATACTTTTAGTGTGTTGATGTACTAGTTGCTTTGGGCTTCTTTTTTTTCTGTGGTGTGAGGGAGTGGACAGGAGGGATGGTGGCAGTCGGCAGCCTCGCCAGCATACAGGAAGCAGCAATAGGTTTGATTCTGTTCAGTGGCGGACGCATGGGGTGCGCGAGCGGGCTAGCACACCCCCTTTGCCCATCGCACCCCCAAACCCCATAGGATTTTGAAGGTATTTTTGTTGCCATGAGGTGGGGGAGCACCGGCTGTTGCCTACCGGCTAGCAGAGTCGTAGCCCATAGTTGCCATCGATCACCGAGCAAGAGGCAAAGGCACTGAGACCGAGCCAGAGAACTGAGAGAAGGCAGGTTGAAGAAGAGAAGGCCAGAAGGGACTGTGCCTGCTTGTGGTTACACAGTTCACGGTTGCACACCAGACTAGCTCAGAGCTCACTAGACAAATCTAACTTGAACCAAACTGGCAAACTCAAACCCTAATTCCCCTAATTCCCCAAATCCTCAAATCCCTAATCTGGAGACTGGAGGGACTCACTAGCCGTCGCCTGTCGGGTGAAGGAGGGGCCGAGGGGCACCGGCCACCAGGTGAAGGAGGGGCACCGCCGCACCAGGCTCGCTGAGTCGCCGCACTGTTTAGGGTGAAGGAGTCAAGGCCTCAGGGGCCCGTGTCGTGAGGCCATGCCGCTGGGTGAAGGAGGGGGCCGGCGGGCGGCGCCGAGGTGAATGGACTCAGGGCGCCATGCCAGGGTGAAGGAGTCGGGGGCTCGGTGCGTCGTGCCACCGGGTGAAGGAGGGGGCCGGCCGGCTAGGGGCGGGGCTGAGAGGGGAGGCTAGAGGCACCGCCGCCAGTGGGGAGGACCGGATCGGAGGAGACTGAGGGTATGAGGCACTGAGGATTGAGCCGTGGGCATGGGGACCCAGGAGGAAACGTCACCACTGGCCACTGGATAAGGTAAGCAATTTTTTTATATATTTTAATTGTTGATGCTAAATTGATTTGATTCTAAAATGTTTAGCACATAAACTTAACAAAAAAATTCACAGTAAATTCACGACAAAATGTCACCATGAAATTTAAATTACTGGTTGATTAGTAAATTATAAAAATGATACATGCATTGTAATGATTAGTAAATTACTTGTATTATAGAAAGATAAGTTAGATAGGCAACTGACGAATACTTATAACAGGGGTACCCCAACGGCCCAAAGCGACGAGTCGGCGGCCTCAAGCACAGCTCAAGCCCAACAGACCGCTCCCAACCCACTGCCGACCGAAGCACCTGCAAGGCTACACGAGACATCCCTTCCCGACCGACCGAGGGAAGTGTCTCCGACCAAGCGGGGCTCCGACCCCGCCGCGAGACGGACCCCGGCTCCGACCAGCGAGCTCCCGACCCTCGCGGTGGTCGGGATCCCCGACTCCGATCGTGCCAAGACAACCCCGCCAAGGGCCGCGTGTCGAAGCCTCTACCGGACAACCGCCACGTACCCACGAACGGGGTCAATCGGTGACTATACAAGGCGGTGGCTCCTTCCTAGAAGGTTTAATGGTGACCGAAGTCATGCTCCCGATCCCATCACCGGTCACATACGATGCGAAGACACGCTCTCTCCGAGGCGGCTCCACGTCATGCGCACAACGTCAACACTCGTAAGGTTCGCAGAGGGCAGGTACGCCGTTTCCCGGGGAAATACCTAACCGCCCTGACCAACTAAGCTACCGACCCAACATGGGCAAGACGGATGCTGATCAGTCAGCAGAACGAAGGACCGAAGCCCCTAGTGTAGGTCGTCTCGTCCTCTCCCAAATCTCGATGTAACCTGCCCCTTCCTTTCGTATAAAGGAGCAGGAACCCCGTAGGGGCGGATCGCAATCGAACTCATCTCGCTAAGCCATTAGCACTCTCGTTTGTAAACTTTGTGCAGTCATCTGTACTGAAGGGAATACAACGCCACCACACGAACTGGAGTAGGGACTTTCGACCCGAACTAGTATACATCTTGGACTTCTGAGTCTAACCATTCAGGGAGTGAAACGCGCGGCCCCTTAGACTTACAAATTTACTTGCCGGTGCACGAAACGCCGACAGCAACGATGTCCTTGTAGAAATAATAAATGAAGACACCCCAAACATATTCTTGCCTTTAGGCTACTCAAATTTGTAAATGCAATGGAACTTTTCAGAAATATACGTCAATCCAATGCAAAAGTTATTCCGTCATGCTTAGCTCGCCTCCATGCCTAGCACCCCCTCTATTTTTCTCCTGCGTACGCCACTGATTATGTTCTATTATGTTCTAATTGCTTGCTGTACATGAATTAGGCAATTGACCTGCTCTTCTTTTGCCACTACATATTTGATGTGATGTAGGTGGTGGATGTAAATGGTAGGTTTTGAATTTGCTCCTTAGTCACACGAATAGTGTAGTATGTATGCCATCTGTAGAATGAATGGTTTTCCAGTAGACTAATGAGCTGATCGAGGGAAGAATGCATAAGATATACTAAAATGTATTTTTTTAGAGCCTCATATAATAGGAAATTTCAATTATGTAACAGTCATTCTTGGTTGTATTTGATAACTTCTCCATTACCAGTTTGAAGGTTGTACAGATATTTTGAGTGTGTTTGTGGAGCTTATTTAACTCTTCGATTTGGGATAATTAGGAGGGAGAAGAAAGAAATGATGGAGGTTGGCAGACAGTAGGGAAGAAAAAGCAACATGGAAGGTTTATATTCAGTCTTCTAAAGATCAGTGCAAATAGTTAGTTGCAAATATCACACACATTTCTGAGCTTTCTCCGTTGCTTTTTAGGTCAGTTTTGTCTCTGGATATAGTCAATGCCAACCAACAGTTTTAGACATCAAATACTTTTTCACTGTTATTGTTACACAATATATAATTTTCTAAAGGATGTTTGCCATCAACTTTGTCCTTTTGATTTTGCTACCTTTGAAGTGATTATTATTTAAAACCAATGAATATTAGAATTTTAACCAACCATAGATTTCATCTATCTGTCTGAGCACTTTTGGTTGATTTTGTTGTTCACTTCTACCAGTGTTACTTTACCCTTACATATAAAAAATGAACTGAGCGCCAGATTCATTTGGTAAGTTACTAAGATCTGATGGTGGTACTAGTATGTTGTGAAGCTTGTCCTGTCTGAATTCTGAGATCCTACATAATTGCATGATACAGTCTGAAGCATGGAACACATACAAAGGGCCACCATCTGAACAAGAGTACTCTGAGGATGTCGGTTGGATCCACCATGGCCTAAATGTAGAGCCTACCAGGGAGGAGCTCAACAGCTTGTCGAAAGCATGTGACCGGCTCTGGGAGCTCGATCTTAACCGTCTCGTTCCTGGTAAGGGCTACAGAATCGAATGTGGAGAGGGGAAGAGGGTTTTATCAGAAGGGTGATATGGCATCTGAAAACTTGCTCAGCTGGCTAGGCGATGATGTGCTAAGAAAGCCCACCTACTCTTGTTTCCGTGCTCTTCTTGATAAATTACAACCCACACCAAGGGTACAAAGAAGTTGTTACTGAGCAGGACAAGCACGAAGAAGTAGGGCGAATCCAGTGTACATTTACTGGGGTCATGTGACCCCAACGATATCCAACTTAGCACATGTATCCTCTTGCTAATTGCCCTAAGTGACCCCGATGTACCATAGCTAATGTTTCCTTTTTTCTCTAGGGTGAAAGATAAGCTAGTTCACAGCGACCCCAATGGCTTTATTTCCTGGATCCGTATCATTTGTTGAAGAGATTGCCAGGACAGCGCCAATCAAGTACTTGTACCGGTATTTAACGCTGAAGGGAGTCGCTCCTCAAGACTACGATGGCTTCAAGAGAGTGCTGAAATCCCTATGGGTTGATTTGTATGGAAGATGTGGAAACTCTAGCAGCTCGTCTGCATTTGAGCATGTGTTTGTTCGTGAAATCAAGGGACGAGGACAAGGAGAGAATGAGGTATCAGGCTTCCATAACTGGATTCAGGCAAGTTCTTGTAATATTTCAGCAGCCCTCCTTGTATGAAAATACTTCTGAGTGACATTCCGCGACTAATTTGCAGTTTTACCTCGAAGAAGCCAAGGGAAATGTGGACTACCAAGGTTGCATATTCCCGAGGCGGCTCGGGGACTCGGTGAGTATACTACCGTATATAAGCTTGGGAGGTTTTCCGTGCGCTCAGGGCCTCCACGTCGATTTGCGCACGACGTGGCCGCGCCGCCGAACGCCGCGTCGCGAGCGTCCACAGGAAACCGGTCGTCCGTGCGTACGGCTGCGTCACCGTTGAGCCACGTCGCCCACATGGCTCACGCGCTTGCCCACCTCAAGTATTTCGTCGCGGCCAATTTTCGCGTGCGAGCGTGCAGCGCAGCGGCAAGGTCCCTCGCGTACAGCCCGGCCACCCGCGTTCGAGTCTTCCCCGTGTACGCCTGGACTTGATTTTTTTAGATGGTCGACGCGTGGTGGCCTCGGTTGCCTGCACGGTGTTTTCTTTCGTTTTTTTGTCGACGCGATCGTACGTGTCCATCGTCGATGGCTCGTCGCCGGTCATGTCCTACACCCCACCGGAGGCCTCGACCTCCAGCTGTCCTAGTCGCTTCTAGAGCTCTCTTATTTCGATCCAGCGCTGCCTCGCTTTCTCCGTCCTCGTCCAGTCTTCTCGTTCCTCGCTCTCGTGGGTAGCGCCCACGCTGGTCGCTCGCGGGGCCCTCGAGCTCTCCGCGCCATGGTGTCCCTTCCTCCACCGTCGGAGCCGTGCCCTTGCGGCGCCGCGAGATCGGGCCTCATTCGCCTCGCGGAGCCCTCGAGCTTGCCGCACCATGAAGTCGGGCCCCGAACGCGTCGCCGAGCCCTCAAGGTGGCTCTCGCGTCGTAGTTACTTCGCTTCGCTGAGGTTGCATCATGATGCCCCAACTACGCCTGCTGCTCCTCACACCGCTGCTATCGCCTGTGGCGGTCCCGCTTGCGCCGCAGCTCCCGGTGTTCCGCCACTTCCTGCTCTTCCTCCTCTGCCTTCTATGTCCCCCGAGCCCAAGATGGGCGACGAGATGCCGCGGCTGGTGTTCCGCCTGCCCTTCCCCGATGTGGAGGTGCTCCCTCGCGAGGCCAGCAAGGTCCACTTCCTGCTCTTCTTCCTCTACCTTCTATGTCCCCCGAGCCCAGGATGGGCGACGAGATCCGCGTTGGTGTTCGCTTTGCCCTTCCCGATGTGGAGGTGCTCCCTCTCGAGGCCAGCGAGGTCGCCGCCGTCGAGGCCGGCGCGGAGATAGCGGCGCGGAGGATGCCCAAGCGGGAGCGCCATGGTGACATCGGGTGGACGTGGAGGTGGCAGCTCTGGCTGGTCATCCTCACGGATCTCGTGCTCTTTGCCGCCTGACTCACAGTGTGCTTGAGCGTTCCAGCTTCTCCACAAATATGTTCATAGTGGTTAGAGGGCAGGACGCTGGTCCGTCTCACGCTTTCAAATTTCCTTTCTGCATTACGTGATGATTTCTTTTCTTTCTCTGATCAAATCGATATCTTCTTTCTACATCGGCTGATGATTTCTTTTTTTCTCTGATCTCGACAAATCCGCTCATTAGCTGCTGATCCGAGCTCCAATTCCGGAAAGGGGGTGAGGTGCTCAAGGTGCAATTTTTCTTTGCCAATTTTGTTAATGAATTAATTTGCCAAACAAATAACCTCTTTTTTTTTGGTGTTACAGGAACTATTTTAGGCGTGAGCAGACAGTATTCGACAAGGTTCGGCACCCAGGTGTTGTTCTGTTCCTTGGAGCCATCACTTAGAGCATACCTATGATGATTGTTTATGAATTCCATCTAGATGTAATAAGACTGCCCTGTCGTTTCTCAAATACAAATATGAATATGCCATTGTCTACCTTACAAATGTATGACCCTTGGATGGACTGCCATCTGGTTATTCTTAAACTCAAGCTGATTTGTCAAACTATATGCAGAAGAAAGGAACTCAAATGTCGATGCTTTTGCATTTGGTTTCATCCTCTATGCGGTCAGTACCTTTCCATGCCTAACATAGTTACTATACACAAAGCAAAACAAACAATATTTTCTGATTTCAGACTTGTCAAATCATTCCTATGATGAATTTTGGGAGACCTTGCATTCCTACGACCGCCCATTCTTAATAGTGTAATCAAATGGTTGAAGGATCACCCCCAGTTCATGTGAAAACATCAGTGGATTCAGTCCACCCAATTCGGTACAATAGGACCTAACCACCACTGAAAAAAACAAGATCAACGGCTATTATTCGGAGTTCAAATCGTGAGTTGTGAAAAAAAGCAGCCCCCCTTCATGAAACGTCATGTGTATCACTGTCTTCGCTTAAGTTCAGTAGTGTGTGCCTCTTTTAGTGCTTCCTCACTAATATTGTTGTCTCCTATTATAGCTGGATTATTTGTCAGGAATATTTTTCTTATTGCCTCCACTGACTACGCATGAAAGAGCAGAAGGGAGTGTTGTATTCAGGTTTGTCTAATTACTCCTAAATGTGCATACTGATTACTGGAGCCATTTGCGTACAATCTTGCCCCTAAGTGTGTTTTGTTGATGCTTATGGTATTAGCTAGGTTAATAGAAGTTGCGGCCGCACGAACGTGTAGTCTGATTTCTAGCACCTCAGAGAGGAGCATTTGATGAGTACGTCCCGTACTGTTCCTTGACCAATTGATGGACATCATGGCAAGTAGGCAAACTGGATGATGCCTTTCTTTTCTGGATTAGTGCTTCTTCAATGCGGAAAAAAGATTTGTATTGAGCGTGTACAGCCCAGCAGTGGCTCCTGCTTATTGACGTTCAGTTTTTCTTTAGTGACATAGTATGTTTAGTTATATGGATGGTATGTCATTCTATTAACTAATATATCTGAGCCTTTCTTGGTCAACCAATCTTAAGATGCGTACCACATAAACGCCTTCGTATTGGCAACACCGATGTATTTGATATATAGTATTACTTGACTTTACAAGAATAGTTGTTTGCACATAATTAGATACACAACTACAATTTGTACAACTTATTATTCCTGATTACTTATATTTTTCAATAATACCATATCTGAACAATATGGTAACTAGCGCCTTGTGAGGGTGGCTAGCTTTTTGGATGTGAATAGCGTTGGCATATTCTCTCCTATGACTACGTCTTTTGATCTACACCGTATACTGGCTCCCTAATTACTGGATATTAGCAGAAAAGAAAGAAATGAGAGAAGAAGACATTACTTTGACTTCGCCTACTCTGCTTTTCTTTCGTTGCGCAAATCAAATCCTTTCCTATTGAAGGTTTGCTTACTTTGTACTGCAGACTAGACGAAGCTTTTGTTGTTTGTTCTCCACAGGTATTGCACAACGGAAATTATAAGGTTTGTTCTCCGTGATCCACAGCATTCCCCAATGTAAACGTAGTCCCACCATATACATCTTTCTATTATCGCTTGGACAGCCGCTATTCATTTGTTTACTTTATGTCAAACTTATCTTTCTCGATAAAATACACGCCCATCTCTGTTAGCTTCTGACCATAACGCACAAGTTTTCTTTTTTGCACATCATAAGCCAACTAGAATTCTCTTAGTTTTTCCTCTGCTCGAGATCAGGAACTTCAGAAAGATATATCTATTTTCTCCCGATTAGCCCCTCCAAACTTCTTATACTTTTTTTAGTAGTTCTTTTATTCTGTCAGAAATATCCTTCGACATACCTTAAATTCAACGTCTAGCTCGGTTCTCTGTGATAGTGCAGTCCAAAAAATTCTCAGATTTTTTCCCCGATTCTTTTCTTCGACCGGCATCTATGCGGCGCGGCGTGCCGCCGCGCAAACTTACCTAGTATTCTCTAAACATCGATAAGATGCATGCTCTTGTATATGAATAACGGAGCTAAACTGTTCCATTATATTTTGATAGCCTGATTCGGAGACACAGCTACTGACCATTCAGTAATTTGAGTGGCACGGTGTTTTGAAATCAGTATCCAGCACTTTGATTGGTGTCAGCCCTGAGTTCGAGGTTGCTCCCTGCACACTGTGCTTCTTCATTGGAGGGGAAGATAACGTCGATATTGGCCCGTAAACGGTGAACATCAAGTGTTACAAGATGGGGAACAACAAGATTGGATCAGCCTTTCCCACTGCAGAGAACTGATTTGCTTGATGGCCTGCTTCTACAGTTTTTCAATTCTACAGTTTTTAGTTCCCTGATGACTGTTGTGAAATTAATATTGTACTGTTCGAACTAGTTGTTTGTGGAAAGGAATCATATTGTTCAATTTGTTGTCACGATATCACCAGTTACTACTCCATATTGCAGCATATATACATTATTGAAGAGGATTCTGATTGAGATGAAAATTACCTTCCGTGTTATGATTTTTGTAGAAACTCAGTCTGGAATATTTTCTGGGACTTTAATAAGTTTACTTTATGTTGTTTTGTGATGGAAATACATTAGATCAGTTGAGGGATATTGCAAAAATTGTGAAATACACATTATGGCAAATAAAATGCAGTGGAGAGGTATCAGCTGTCAAACATTTGAGTTAGCTGCTTCAAAACTGTAATTCAAGGACAAAAGGTAGCTTTGGTTATTACAAAAATAACTAGAAGGCATCGAAAGCACCATTTTCAAGTCTAACTTTACAATTACCGGCTCATATGAGGCCGAGAATAGAAAGGCAGAATTGCATTTCTTACCTTCCAAGTTCCAACCTTTTCACCCTCAAACATTGACTCATCAGATTTGGCAATGGAAAAAAAAACAAATGTGAATCTTCTAAACCATATCCAATAGTAGAAACATGAAACATCGGTATTAAGTCTACTAAAAAAAGACCTTCAGAAGTCACCGTAGGTTCAGACTGTACATCAAGTCAAGAGCATCAGCTACGACAAGAGATCACGTCGGAGCAGCGGCCCTTTGCATGAATCACCATCCATGAGCATGAATCTCCTCCTTGCATGAATGCTTGCATTCTCCCGTAGAGCAGCCAGATGAAGCATTCGCCGCCTCACTGACGCCACGGCCACGTCCTACATGGCTGGTGTCCTCGGTGCCTCCTGAAGAGGCGAACTTTCCTCCGGTGCATACACATCACCATCCAACTCCTTGTGCTGCTGCTGCATCGCCTGCTTCAGTTTCTCAACTACCTCTACCATTCTGGGACGGTCCTTCGCATAATTTGCAAGGCATCCGTTGGTGGTGGGACATCGCTCTTGGTGTTGGGATGCCCTGTCTGGACATAGTCTGGAGCAGCATACCCGTAGGTTTCCATAACCTGATTGCAAAGGAAGTGGATTTTTGACGATGCTTCACATCATATGAAACGTTTCAGAATGCTCCTCTCTGGCCATGCAACACAAGGAAATTCAGTCACTGTAGTGAAATTTGCACATACCGCTGTGGACACATGTGTCTGACCTTCTGATGGTCCCTCCCTTGCTAATCCAAAGTCCGATAGTTTGGATCTGAACTCCTCGTCCAACAGTACGTTCGAAGCCTTGAAATCACGGGATATGATCCGCAAATATCGAAAGATCATAAGTAAAACAATGCAAGCTGTGATACTGAATTGCTGATACAACATTCTGCTTTCCTTGTACTTCATGAAAGCAGAATCCATTCACAGAACAAAAGCAAATCCATTCACAGAACAAAAGCAGCTTCATCCAAGCTTAAGATGATGGGTAGTGTCCAAAGCAGATTGGTTTACCTGAAGCTCCAGGCCCTCGTGGAGATAGAGAAACCCCTCGGCAGCACCATGTGCTATCTGCAACCTGACGTCCCATGGGAGGACAAGGTCGCTCGATTGAACAGCTGGTCATCCAGCGTCTTGTTCGGCATGAACTCGTGACGAGCTTGACGAGGTTCGGGTGTTCGACGATGCCCAGGAAGTGGAACCCGGCCAGCCATTCCTTGTGCAGTTGTGCCCTTGAACAAAGAACGGAGCCAAATGGCTCAAGACTCGGTGAAGGAATTGCATGCAATCTGCAGGTGTGGGGTACCTGGCGCCTGGCGGCCGTTGGGGTTGAGCCTCTTGATGGTGACCGCGGTGCCATCAGGGCCCTTCGCCGACCATGAGCAGCGGGCTGAAGTCGCCGTGGCGGCGCGGAGCTCCGGGGGCCGAACTTATATATGTATGGTTTATATGGTAGTGGTTAGGCTAATTCCAGTGCATAGTATCATATTTCAAAATTCAAGACTGTCACGTAGGATAGAGAGCGTGATACTGTTGAGAAGAAATACCATCTCCAATGCATAGTATCATACTACAATATCCAAGATAGTTTGCGTGCATTAATTGTTGCATGTGTTGTGATCAAATATTTCATATGAATATGATATTGTTTGCTCGGTGCGATATCATCACGAAATCCAAGGCGTTGGATATTGAGCCCAAGCGATATCATCCTCATGATACTGCTATCTTCTCTTTCTTCATTAATCGATTGCCATGTCAGCAAGAAATCCTATGTGGCGGATCATTTATGGCGTACGATACTACCACTGGGACTAGCCTTAGTAGTCTCATACGGTAATTTATCTTTATTAGTTCTTCAGTACAAACGCCACGGTCATATTTGGATGGCATACACTATCTTAATGCTTGTTGATTTTTGGATGGTATACACCATAGCCATATTCAGATAGCATGCGGTAAATATTAATTTGCTACTAGATGTTTCTCCCCTTGAGCCTTTGCGTCATATGGATGTTTCTTCTTTGGATGTACATATTGTTGCTCAATAATGCTATGGGTCTATTGATTAACTAAACAATTAAAATAATGAATGTGGTCTTAAACTATAGAGTTGCTTCCTGTTAATGGAAGAAAGTAATACTTTTATTTTACTGTCTTTAAGCTTGAGGATGTCATAGTAGAAAGTAAGCAGATGCTCTGTTTTTGGAACTTCTAACCTTTCTATGGTCATGTCATATTTTTGTTTTATATGATCTATTTGACCATTACCTTGATCTTTCTGTGATCATGTCATAAATAGTGAAATTGATTGTAAATACTTTATGGTGCATAATTTAGGAAGTTAAGAGTTCAATGCCTTATTTGCTTAGTTAATTGTTTAGTTCAATTTTGATTATATGATCTTAGTGTAATAGAGGTAAGAGATTAGTCTCTAGCAGCCCTATGTCTTATGGCGATGAGGCTGAAGATCTAACCTTTAGTAGCCCGACACCTGAGAGCACTCTATCATACAATTACTTATTATATGTTAAGTAGACATGATTCAATCTTAAGTCGACATAATAATTATGAATTGCTTTATCCTTTCGATTATGTTGTTTATGCGAGCTTTGAATTGTGCACATTATATTCCAAAAACATCTAGAAGTTTAACTTCTGTCGTGATTTATCATATATACATTATATATCCCAATGACTGCAAATTGCACACATATATAAAATGGAGCTTACAAACAAGATAGAAGATATGGAAAAGCTGTTGGATGCTAAACAAAAATTTGAGGTGGAGATAGAATAACTGAAGGGAGAGTCTGAGTTAACAGAAAAAATTTATGAGATGAAACAAAAACTGAAATACATAAATGAAAAATCGCAAGATATTGATTCTCTTAATAATGCACTCATCATTAAGGAACGCAAAGCGAATGCAGAGCTGAAGAAGCTAAATCTGAGCTTATAGAGGTAATATAAAGGTTTCTACTATTTAATTTGACGTGGTTACTGATAATATACCAAGACACCCTTTTCATAACAACATGATCGTTTTTGTATGGATTAAGAGATATGACTGGAAGTCAATCAATTATTGATATCAAATAAGTAGGCACTATGTCAGAACTGTGAAAATTTAGGGAGAACCAAAAAGGCTTTATTGCGAAAATTATAGCACATATGATGGCAAACATGGAAAAGCCCTAAGTTCTCCTTGTCTTAATCTATGAATTAATTAATGTTGTTTCTCAATGTATATATGCTTGTTGATATTTGTGGTATTATATCTTGTATTGTCACCTGAAATTATCTTTAATATTTGCTCATCTCGAATCCAATGAATGAAAAGTGGATGTTTGCTTGTTGGAACCATAAGTTTTCCTTCCTCTCTTGGTAGAACTTCCATAAATAGTATCTGTTATTTGAAATTTTCTTCTCTTTAGATATCTTTGCAATGACATTTATAAGTCACAACCAGTTATAAAATTTATAATTGAATATCTAAACATTCTAAATACTCGAGGCACAGCTTGTCTGGCCGAGATCATCTTAAATTATGAACCTTTGTAGAACTTTCATCTACTTTCTTATTGTAATGTTGATGGATTTCAAGGTAAAATTCAATTCCATCAACGGTCCATCCCAAAAGTTATCATGCTCTGATTTATCGCTTCTACTTCATCCTCGTCTTCGAATGAGAATGCTATAGGCAACCTATTTTCACTCTGGCCTTGTGCAGGAATAGAATCACTCTGGTTCTGTTTATGGCCAAGACCAGAGTGAAAATATGTTGTCTATGATATTCTCATTCAGATATGATGATGAAGTTGAAGATAAATCAGAGCATGACAACTTTCAGTACAAGCTGTGGATAGAATTGGATTTTGCTTTGGAATCCGTCAACTGTAGGATCAAGGATAACCGACTAGAGGGGGGTGAATAGGAGGTTTCTAAAATTTTCAATTCTAATTTGCAATTAATTAAATCACTAAATTATGGAACCAACAATTGGCAATTCACAATTATAATTTCTAATGATCACCAACCACTTAAACAATTCAAGTAGAGCAATGAATAATTCTAAGCACAAATAATCTACTCAAATTGCTAGAAATGTAATTAAGCACAAGAGTAACAACGGCAAATCACAAGAGAATGAGAGACTAGAATTTTATCCTGTGATCTCGGAGACTTGCCAGTCTCCCCTACTCCACGTTGAGGTGACTTGAACGCTTTCAAGCCAGCTCCACCCGCTTGAGCCTTCCTCGATCACTCGTGGTAGCTCTTCACCGCTCTGGTTAGGCGAGCTCCTTGCCTTCACAAACGATCAGACCTTCTCACAAGCTTCTTTGAGAAGATCACCGATGCCACACGCCTCCAAGCCGTCTAGGAGGCGGCAACCTCTAAGAGTAATAGGTGATGACGCTTGCTTGAAGTCGAATTGAGTGTCTAGAGGCTTAACACTTAATGTACCACTCAATTTTCTCCTAACTCTTTCAAGATGAGAATTTAATGTACACAAATGAGTAGGAGGCAATCTAGAGCTCAAGAATGATCAATGAGGTTCAAAACTTGCTCTAGAATACAGGTGGGGGTATTTATAACCCCACCAACCAAAACTAACCGTTGCCCCAAAGTTGCTCAAAATCGTGCTGAGAGTCCGGTCATACCACCCTTGGGTCGGTATGACCGCCCCTCAGAGGCTAACGATCGATACAGTGCATTTAATGCACTGTCAGTGACCGTTGGCCACTTGGCCGGTATGACTGGAGAGGGTCCGGTCAGAGGGTCCCCGGTCATATCGCCCTCCTCAGGTGCAAAAACACCTCTACTGGAAAAAAACAGACCGGCCATCGGCCCGGTCATACCGACGGCCGGTATGACCGATGGGGGCCCGGTCATACCGGCCCAATCCATCAAAAATTGTGATTCCATTTCTTTTCTTCTCAAAAGATATTTCTTTTTATGCAAACCACAAAACAATGTCTAAATGCATAAGAATTGAGCCTCAAGACTTTTATTGACATCGAACATGCGACAAAACCCCTCTTAATAGTACGACGCTTATTCTATCAATCCGATCTTTTCTCCAAACCCCGAAATCGGTAAAAGACTAAGAAAAAATCCTTAAATTTTATACCTTGGTTATGTTTGACACCGATGCATGCTATTCTTTTTCACTCACTCCTAGTTCCCACGATCGTCAAACTTGGGACCAACCTGTTCTCAAGTACTCAATTGAAAATGTTAGTCCTTTTTCATTGATTTTCATTCATTACCAAAACCAAAACGAATTGGGGGCCTAGATGCTTTCATCAACATTAGAATAAGAAAGTAGATGAAAGTGCTACAAATGTTCATAATTTAAGATGATCCCCACCAGACAAGCTGTGCCTCGAAACATCTAAAATGTTTAGATATTCAATTACAAAATTTATAACTGGTTGTGCCCTTATAAATGTTATTGCAGAAATATCTAAAGAGAAGAAAATTTCAAACAATAGATACTACTCATGGAAGTTCTGCCAATAGAGGAAAAGAAAAAAAAGGCTATCACAGACGATTCTAAATAAAAACCGTTTGTGATAAGTATATATCACAGAAGGTTCTTGATAAAACCGGTCTGTGATAGTCTGATATTAAGCTGTGCCTCGAAACATCTAAGATGTTTAGATATTCAATTACAAAATTTATAACTGGTTGTGCCCTTGTAAATGTTATTGCAGAAATATCTAAGGAGAATTTTTTACGAACAATAGATACTACTCATGGAAGTTCTGCCAATAGAGGAAAGGAAAAAAAAGGCTATCACAGAAGATTCTAGATAAAAACCGTTTGTGATAAGTATATATCACAGAAGGTTCTTGATAAAACTGGTCTGTGATAGTATGATATTACAGAAAATTCTAGATAAAAACCATTTCTGGTAGTCACATATTACAGACGGTTCTAAATACAAACCGTTTGTGTTATATTATCACTAACACATGCTTATGGACGGTTCAGAAAACCGTCAATGATAGTATTTTCTGTAGTAGTGACATTTGATCCTTTTAGCACCCGAAATCACAAATAAACCGCGCTTGTGTCTTACATAGGCACCTAATTGATCAAGACACGAACTTATATGTAGTACAAGACATCCTGGAGGAGCTTTCAGATCATACGAGACTACAAGTCTGTTTGGGGTGCGGCTAAATTTGAAAAAGTCGCTTTTGGTTTCTTTGGGCTATAAAGCGGTATGGTGTGTGGTGTGGCTTTTCTTGTTATGCCGCTTTGGCAACCCATTCTGCTGCATTGTAGCTTTAGGGGGCAACCGAGCGGGGTGTGATAACCTAGCGAAGCTGCAATGGTGACGAGTGGAAAGGTGACGTGGAGGTGGCGAGGCAGGGTGGCGGAGGTCGGGGAGGCGGAGTGAGTGAAATGGGAGACAGTCAAGTGAAGCCACAGTTGAAAAGCTCCCCCTCAGTGGCTGCAGGCTTTGGGGTGCTTCTGTTGTGGCTTAACTTCCCAGCTGCTTTGCAGCCATACTGTTTGGGGGAGCTTTTGGCCCAAAACTGAAGCACAACCCCCAAACAGGCCCTACGAGTAATATAGATGAGCTGTAGCAACGAGAGAACCACCATCATGTGAACACAAGTTTAAGAGTAAATTTCGCAAAACTATATGTTTTTTATACAAACTATCAAAAAATTGCAGATTTTAGTTTATATTTCGCAAAACTACAGATTTTAGAAGAATTTGTTTCACAAAACTATAGGTTTCTTGTACAAATTATCAGAAAATTACAGATTTTAGCTTTTAATTTCACAAAACTACAGATTTTAAGTTGTATCACAAAAATGTCCACATGACAGTCTCACACGTGAGTGACCGAGAAATAAGGGCGTGTGAGATCGCCATATAGGCCCACACTGTCAGACCCGTTGCAAGAAACAACCAATGCTAAAACCTATAGTTTTGTGAAACAAGTTCTCATAAAACCTATAGTTTTGTGAAACAAGTTCTCATAAAACCTATAGTTTTGTGATACAAAGTTCTCTTAAAATCCGTAGTTTTGTGAAATAGAAGTTAAAATCTGTAGTTTTCTGATAGTTTGTATAAGAAACATGAAGTTTTGTGAAATAAGTTCTTCTAAATTCCGTAGTTTTGTGAAATAAAAGTTAAATTCTATAATTTTTTTAATAATTTGTATAAAAAACATTTAGTTTTATGAAATTTACTCAGGTTTAAACAAAAAAGAAAAAAAATTAATGATAAAAAAGGCTTGTTTTAGCCCTGCTACGTCAATTACTTCCTCCAAGGCTCCACCTCGATGAGCACTTGGGCAGCGCCACCACCCACCACGTGGGAAAGGCGAACCCTCCCTCCCTGCCCAGGATCGACGAGCGCACTGGGCTGGGAACATGCACACGGAAACACGAAATAACAAGGGAGGGGTAGTTACACGCCTCGTCTTGATCAAGTTCGTCGTCGACGAATACCCATGGGTCGCTCCTCGGTAGCGGCTCGGCGTGCCGCCAAATCATCAGCAAACTCAGGCAAGGCCTCCAGGGGCACGTGTTGCAGCACAGTGTGGAGGACGGTGCAGCGCGGATGATGGGCATGGTAGTTGAGACCGTTGGTAGCGCACGACGTGATGCATGACTTCTGCAACTGCCATTGCTGCAGACCTGTTCTACACCTGTTGCGGAACCCCGTTGCCAAACCTGATTAACGTCACCGAGACCTTGTCGTCGTGCGGATTTGTTGCCGAAGCCCGCCGCTTACCCATGGTTGACGTTCATGCTATTGCTATCGTCTACCGGAGTCGAGTTTTGCCCTTGGAACTGCCTTCCTCGGCATCACCATTCATGGGGAGGAAAGAGCACGAGAGAGAGAACCAGAGATGGGAAAGAAAAGATCTCGAGAGTTGTTACGCGATCCTTCCTTTTCGGTTTTTCTTCAGAGATCATGGGAGAGGAGCTGCGGGGGAGGCCTGACGATTTCGGAGAGTAGACGGCCCACCTATGGCGCTAGATCTGGCTAACGTGCCAGCCCGGTACGAGCATGCATGATAGATTGTAGGTCTAGATTATACCATGTTGCCATAGCTCAGTCATTCCGATGTGTCGTGTCATGTTGGCTCGACTCATCTTTGATAAGTTTAGTCATAACCCATTGCCACATCGTGCCATCTTCCTATCGTGCTGGTCTAGTCTCGATTTATTTGCACTATTACGAAGAGAGGGAATGAGTCAGATACACATGTAGCTTAGACAGTTAACATAAATATTAGGGAAAAACTAAATTTTATTCATTCTTAATAGATACAGAGTTATTATCTCGTTAAAAATCTTATATCACAATAGGGTACCTTTGATAAGGAAAAGAGTACAGTAATGACATACATATACATATACTAGTCAAGGTGGTCAGATCGGCTAACACATCTGCGATATCTGAATCCTTGATCTGATGTTGTGTTCTCTCATCTGTACACTCTCAGTCTTTTAAGGCATGTGATCGTCTTAACCATCTCAGATATGAAAGACGACTTACTTGACTAAGTATCTTTCCTACCAAACTTAAAATAGCTTCCACCGAGACACCTAGCAACGAAAACGTAAGCATATTTTGTGCAGATTGTGATAATATAGGATAAATACGTTGGTGATTCTTTTACTACAATAATATCAAGTTGAATTCATTGCCATCCGTGATATCAAGCTCAGTTTCCTCAAAAGATATCAAAATAGTGGTTAATATTGATTCGTGGATTCCATTGTGACTTGCTCAGCGCTTCGACGCTAAACTCATACCGTGCCTACGCCATACCTGTCGGCCCTATAATGTGCCGTGCTGTGCTACTCACGTGTACAGTCGTCAAGCCTAATACTGCCCTGACAATCTAATTGTGCCGACTCGGTCCTTACATATTCGTGTCTTGTCACGAATTGGCCCAGAAAAAGTGTGGCCCGATGCTTGCACTCACGCCTCGCGTACTCCACGGAAGAGCAGTTGAGCGGACGCAAAACTTCATCTTTTATTAGTTAGAATAGGATTAAGCGCTTAAACCCCAGCCACTAATCCCGTTGCTAATCTTGGCACAGGTGGTTAAGCACCGCCCTTAACACGCGTCGCCTCCTCCCACTTGTCGCTTCCTCCTCCCTCCACACTCTTCCCTCCAAATTTCCCCGGCCTTCTCGCCTTCCTCCCCACCCCACTGCCCCCACCCTCCGCTTCCCTTCCTCCTCTTCCCTCGGCTTCCGATCCCCTCCCGCCACCGCGCGAGCGCTAACCCTAAACCCCCCACCACCGGCCACTCGGCTGCTCCACCATCTCCTGTACGACTCGATCTCTGGGTGATTCCTTAAAGTTTTTTTCCTCATTTTTTGCGCGCTTTCCCTTTCGGATAATCTCGTTTTTTTCCGGATTTCGTGGGATTATGGCATCCCTGAACTTGCGTTTTTGCCGCATTTTTTTGGTGATTTTTTCCTGCATTTGTAATATACACTGTTTGATCACGCATCGTAGCTTCGATCATGTAGCCAAAATTTTCTGCGGTCGATCATGTAGCCAAAATATCCCCACGAATTGCTTCACTTTACTCTTTTTCTTCTTCTAATTTTCTGCGGTGGTTTCTCTGGAATGTGGCCAAGTTGTAGCCAAAACTCTCCGAATTGCTTGGTTTTGTCAAGTTTCCGTAGCAATGTGGTTTACTCGACCGAACCCTAGCTAGTGATCCAAGATCGTTGTGACGAAAGCTTTTTTTTTCCCCGGATGCAGCGATCGTATCGAAGAGGGGATATATGTACAGGAACCAGTTTAGGCCGGATCGCTGCAACGACCACGCCACAACCGCCCGAAGGCCCGGCCGTGGCTGCGGGAGCGGCACGCATCACCATTGGGTCGTCTCCGGCAGCCGCGGGAGCGCGGCTCCGGCTGCGCGGCCGCGTTCGCCGCCTAACAGGAGGTAAGGCTCGTGAAGCGTGGCTGGGCTTTTGTGATGAGCGTGTTGATTTGGGTGTAGACTTGGTTATGGCCTGCGGGTTGCGTTTGCAGCGGGAGGCCCGGGGGCGTGCAGCAGTACAGGCCGAGGTCGCCGGTGAGCGCGGTGCCCCAGGGGAATGCCACTAACTATGTTCCTGTTGGGAGCGCTGCTGCCACGAAATCGCAACCAATGAACCGAGGTGTGAATGTTGTTGAGTGCAATTTTGTGGTAATCTCTTTCCTTGTGTGTATCTGTATTCATGACGCTCGCAAAAGAGCGTGGATCACTGAAACATGGAATTTTGTTTTTCTGCTGAAACCGTTGAAATATTTGATGTTTGATATGTAGCACTAGCCCTTAAATGACATCTGTGACTTGTGGCCAGTTCTAGCAAATATTATGACATTAGAAACTGAGATCATGACTCATGAGACCTTCTCTGTTGATGAATTGATGGTACTGGGATCTGCGAACTCATTTACTAGAGCTGCCTTTCTTACTGAAACTGTCTGATGATTTCCTTTTTATCATCTTTAGGGTCAATGGAGAGTATGAAACCTTCCAATGTGCCTCGTCAGAGTGATGTTCTGAACTTAGAGTCTGCTGAAGGAGCCAGGGTAGCGGATTCTTCGACCTCAACAATACCTACACAAGGTTTATTTTGTTTTTAAGAATTTTGTAAATAACGTCAAAAAATCCCTCAAGCCTCGTGTAACTTAATTGTAACTTCTAATGCGATGGCCCTTCTTCTTGGTGATGTTGACCCCAGGGTATTCATCCACTGCATTTACTCTTCAGTTCGGAACTTTAAGCCCAGGAGTTATTAGCAAACAAGTATGCCATCCATCTTTGATTAGTTTCATGTTTATGTTGATTGGTTCCTAAATCTCTGCAGTGGTTAACACTTCACGTTGATCTTCTTGCAGTGTACGCCCTGCACAATCTCAGCCCTTCCAGATATGGATGAGAAGAAACATGAGAAGGTCCGCTGATTGAGTTGAAATATTTCCTGTTACAATTTTTTAAACTTCTTGCAAATGCTATTCAATCATCACTTGGATCGTCTGTATCACTTTTTCAGTGATCTGAATAGCTAATTCTCTAATTAAGCAAACAAGGATGCTCAAACTTGCAATAATGGATTTGGAATTGTTCCACAAAAGATGGTAATTGTATGCTTCCTATCACGCATGTCAAATGGGGATTGACTATGTCTTCTGCTCATCACACTGTAGTTGTACGATTGTGTTGTTGTGTTGTAGATTAGCATGCTTTTGCGAAGCCGTATAATAATGTGCTTGCATCTTTTTTATGATCATGCTTCTCTAGTTTGCCAGTGGACTGTTGCATATATCATATATCTGCCTTCCTGTACAATTTTCGTACTTGCATTTTGCACTTAACTATATATTTGATAGTGTCAGGTACACCATGGATTATTATCTTCCAAGCCTAATACTATGCCCTTATCACCTGCCCAAGGGCAGCAAAAGCAAGAAGCAACAGATGATTTGGTTATTGGTAGTCAAACTGGTTTTATTGACAAATATGATAATGTGCAAGCTACAGTTTCATCTAAAGCATGTGTAGTACCTGAGCCCAAATTGCCGGAGACACCAGTGATGAATTATGTTCCTTCAGCTAGCAAAGTTAGTAGCTCTGCCAACTCGCTTTCAGTTGGATTTACAGTTTTTCTTAGAACTTAATTTGTACCTTTCATATGGTCTACAGGTGTGTACGGATTCAAGCAAGGCATTGCCCAGAAATCCCTCTTCCCCAACCCAACAACAGTGGCAAAAAGAAGACGTAAGGAAAGATGTGATCAATGCTAGCCAATCTGATACTATACACAGATATCCTGCTACCAAGCCCAAGATAAGTGTGCAGATTCCAGCTTCGTATACTCCCAACTTAACACCACCATCGTTTATGCTTCCACTACCAGGAAGACCACTTCCTGTGGCTTTCCAGCAGAAACAAGCTCAAGTGCCCATGGAGTTCAGGGGCCCAGGTGTGCAAATGCAGTCTATTGGTTCTGTATCTAGCTCTGTGCCCGTCAAAATGGCTGTGCCTATGGGTAATGCACCTCACATACAACCATTTTTTGTTCATGGTGCTCAGCCACGTGCATTGCAACAGCAAGCCTTCATTCACCAAGGACAAGGTTTGGGATGTGCACCTCCAGCTTCTCATCACCTTCCTCAGTTTGGCAACATGAGTATTGCACAAGATTTACCTCAGCAGCAGCCTAGAAGTTGTGATGAACAGAAAAGAACTATCAAGATTACTCATCCAGAGACACATGAAGAGCTGATGTTGGATAGACGTTGTCATTCCTACGTGGACGCTCCTTCTGGGAAGATGCCTCTGCATAATATGAACCAGCTACCTCAGCCTGTTCCAACATTTTCTCCCTGTAAGGTCTATTACCCTTGGCGACCAAACATGTACAACACAGGACCTATCTATCTTCCTAACACCAGTACTATTCCTCTTACAAGTAGGCAAATTTCCTCCAAAATGCAGCCCACAAGGCATAGCTTTGATCTCACTAATATCAACCAGCCAATTACTTCCATGAAACCTCCCATGCCAAACCCTTGGCTTGATGCTAGTTTTAGGTCACCGACCAATCTACATGCTGCTTTAGAAGTCTCCAGTTTCAAAGGCTTGCAGCCATCTACCTTATCTGCCCAAGGTCAAGGTGCACTAAAACCGCCTACTATTTTCCTTGCTGAAAAGCACGACTTATCGTCTCAAACAAGCATACCTACTTGCGTGGCAGAAATCCCCACATTATTAAGGTATTCTGGTGAATCTGCTTTGTCAAACCAGCAAAGAGTTTGCAAGCTTGGGCTGGAAATTTCTCCGGAACCAGCAAAGTTAGTTTCTGAAAGAAATCTCAAACTTCCAGCTGCAACTTCTGGTATAAGTTGTAAGATGAGTCCTCCGGCAGTTTCAATCCAGCAGACACAGGCTGGAACAGCTTTAGCAGCTCATGCTACATCAATTGCAGGTCCTCAAACTATTTCAGCTGGTAACTCACCTTCAGCATGCCTGGCAAGTTGTACATCTTCAGTAAAAGCAGAACTTTTTGATATAGACAAATCACCAGTACCTGCAACAACTTCATCATCCGATGCAAAAGGCGATTTATCTCATATTGTGCCTCTGCAGTCTGAGGCATTTCCCGATACTGAGGCTTCTACCAAAACTGATAATGTCATTTTGACTGCAGCATCATCAGGATCTAATAACAGTAATGGGATTGCACTGGATAGTAGGAATTCTAAATATGACGGCAATAGCATTTTGGGGAAGCCTCCATTGATGTATACTCAGGAATCACTGCCACCAAAGTTTGCGGCATCTAGTACATTTACTGAAGGTCTTAAGGCCAAAGTTAATCCAGTTTCTTTTCCAGAAAAAAATTCTGAAGCTCATGGCTCAGTTCCATGGCAAATCCAGGATGTAATGAGAGAAGATCATATTGTAAATGCTAAAGTGATGTGCTCCAAGTTTAAGGCAGAACAAGGCGACGTGACCATGCCAGATGCTGCTTGTGGATCAGAGAATGGTACTGATGTTGGTCAAATTGTTAGATTTCATGCATGTCCTGAATCAGGCGATTTGGATCCCTTGATATCTATTGGTGATCTCCCACCATCAAATAAAAACAGACAACCTTTATCAGATGCACAAATTGGAACATGTGAACCCGAGAATGAGCTGAATGACAATACACTAGACTCTGCAAGGATCCTCAAGAATGCAGTTCTTATTTCCAATTCAACTAGCTCTGAGAGGAAAATGGAACGGGAAAATATTGATTCAGAGGTATCTAAGCATTGCTCTGCTGCCGCTGTTTCAATGGTGCAAACAAAAAAACTTGCCATGGAATCAATCAAAGCCAAAACTACCCATGGAAAAAGAAAAAAGAGAAAGGAGATGCCCCCTAAGGCTGATGGACAAAAGTCTTCTGATCTTTATAGTGCATCTGGTTCCATCAATGAGGGTCTAGTAAGCTTTAGTGTGCAAGAGGTTGTTCATATTTCCTCGACAATTGATGTAAAGGAGAGCTGTACATTAGATGATGAAAAGGGCACTTTGACTGGTGGTAATGATAACCAGAACAAAACTGACTTGTTCAATTGGGAAGATGCTACCGAGATCTCTACTGAAAAGTTGGGAGTGTATGGCTGCCATCATTCTAACAATGGAGCAGAAGTAAACAAAGATAATTATGACTATGAAAAGAAAAGGAAGTACTCACGAGATTTTCTTTTAACATTTGCGCAAAGCTGCGTAATTCTTCCTGAAGGTTTTAAGATTGGATTTGATATTGCCGATGCAGTAATGAGTATCCATGTTGGTGCTCCATTTATTGTCAATAATGAACTTCATCCAAACCCTGCAAGGATAAAAGACCGAGTTTCAGCTACTTCTCGAGTTAACCGCCAGATAGGTAGCAAGCTTGATGAGGATAACTGGAGAAAATCGTATCCTTTTCCTGTTTCTGGGCGTGATCCACTTCCTGACACCATTCATCGACCTGCCTTTTCTACTTGGGATGCAGCACAGCATGCTGGGCACGGGTCTTTGAGAAGTCTTTCGCAGAACCAGTCATCCAACCAGTATACTGGTGAGATTCTCTCCAGAACTATGAAAGAAGTAGTATCTCAACGCAGCATGTCACGTGGTCATGTTAATGAGCGGTGGCAACATAGAACTAGCATTCAGGGCATTTCATCTCCTTCTCAAGTATCTATGCCACTTATGCACAAAGCTGAGAAAAAATATGAAATTGGTAAGGTGTCTGATGAGGAAGAGGCAAAACAAAGGCAGCTGAAAGCTATTCTCAATAAGTTAACACCCCAAAATTTTGAAAAACTTTTCAAGCAGGTCAAAGCTTTGAATATTGATAACATAATTACACTTACCGGTGTCATTTCTCAGATATTTGACAAAGCCTTGATGGAACCCACGTTTTGTGAGATGTATGCCAGTTTCTGTTTTTGTTTGACTGGTGAACTACCAAATTTTGTCAAGGATGAGGAGAAAGTCACCTTTAAGAGACTACTTTTAAATAAATGCCAAGAAGAATTTGAAAGAGGGGAAAGAGAGCAAGCTGAAGCTGACAGAGCAGAAGAAGAGGGTGGGATGAAACAATCTGAAGGGGATAGAGAAGAGAAACGGCTCCAAGCACGGAGGCGCATGCTAGGAAATATCCGTTTAATTGGGGAATTGTACAAAAAGAAAATGTTGACTGAGAGAATAATGCATGAATGCATGAAGAAACTACTGGGTGAGTATCAACACCCAGATGAGGAAGATCTAGAGGCACTATGCAAATTGATGAGCACAATAGGGGAGATGATAGATCATTCCAGGGCAAAGGTGCATATGGATTATTATTTTGGCATTATACGGAAGCTGTCAGCAAATTCGAAGTTATCATCCCGTATAAGATTTATGCTGGAAGATGTGATTGACCTTAGAAAAAACAAGTGGAGGCAGAGAAGGAAAGTTGAAGGGCCAAAGAAAATCAAGGAGGTTCGCAGGGATGCCGTTAAACAGAAAGTGAGCCAATCAACTAGTTTGGGTTCTTCTCCTAGCTATAACTCATCTGTTACCTGCATTAGCTCAGCATTAAGACCAGGGCCTCCACCAGATTATGGCGCTCGTGGATCTTCTGCTTTTCCTTCTTGTGGATCCTCTCAAGTTCGTGCGTGTGGATCCCAAAATGTTAATCTGGATACTAGATATCAGCCTTCAAATAGAGACTTGCCAGTAACACTCCATCAACGGCGTGCTGACAAACCCATTCGCCTTGGTCCTCAAGGTGACTTGGGAAGAGAAATGTCGCTTTGTGGGAAACCACTAGTTTCAAATGTCATTTCGCCAGAAGTTCCTTTGAACAGTCATCATGGTCAAACATCACAAAACTCGAGACAAAGTTCATTTACAGGAGCAGCTAGTAATCTAACAAACTTCCAAGCCGGTACTAATACTCCTAAAAGTCTGTCATGGGGAACTGCAGATCATGCTAAACCAGTGACTGCTGTTAGTCCTGTTGGCCAATTGCATATACCTTCCACGGTCAGTAAGGATATGTGTTATGAACCAAGAACATTCCCTGAAGAGCTTCTTCAAGAAAAATCAATATTAACAATAAAAGAATTCTACAGGCAGGTTTTCATTTGTCATGCTTTTTTTATTTGTCGTAGAATGCTATGATTCTATTCCCCGCACTTTTTCTCATTGGTTCATGCTGTATATAAAATCCGCTTTATCAGCCTAATGATTTTTTACTCATCAGTCAGTTGTGAAGGCATTGCAACGGTATAGATGAAATCCATGTAGCTATTGACTTTTACATGGTATCTAACAATTTTTGGTTATATTTTTACGTAGTTTTTTTTGTACTATTATAAAGACCTTCGATAACTGTGTCCTTAAATCGGGTAAACAAGTTCATCTGCTTGTACAATTTGTTATCAAAAAATCAGGTTTGGTTTTTCCCATTCGTCGATGTTTTTTTGCTAGCCATGAATTGTTTCTTTTCTAGCATATGTTCCTACAGAAGTAATTGCATAATGTATGTAGCATTATTTTCAGTGGTCAGAACAATCTTATGCCCAACAATACAACAATATAAATGATACTGCCGACCAAACCCCAAACAAATTTACATGAATACTTCTCCCGAAGCTGATTGACTAAGGGTGTCATACCTAAATCTCCCATTAAGTTGCAGGTTAGTGTGCCCCTGGTTATACATACACTAACATATATTTTGGTCCCCCCAGTGCTAAGGATGAGAAGGAAGTCACTCTGTGCATGAAAGAACTGAATGCTCCCAGCTTCTACCCTTCACTTGTATCACTTTGGATCAACGACTCATTCGAAAGGAAAGACCTGGAAAGGGAACTGTTGGCCAAACTTTTGGTGGACTTGTGCAAATCTCAGGAGAATTTGCTGAGCCAGAGGCAGCTACTTGAGGGGTTGGTCCATTTGCATGCTGACCAAAGTTCTTCTCTTAGTAGTACTATAGCTGGTGACTTGGTGTCGAAACTTCCACTAAATGTCTTCTTCTGTCAGGTTCCGACATGTTGTATCAACTTTGGAAGATGCTGTGACCGATGCTCCGAGAGCGACCGAGTTCCTGGGGCGTATATTTGCCAAAGTCATACTGGAGGACTTGATCTCACTGACGGAGATAGGAGGATTGCTGGAGGACGTTGGGGAGGAGCCGGCAGGGCATGCATTAGACCAGAGGCTCGCATCCGAGGTTCTAGGGAGCATGCTGGAGTCGATAAGGGTGGAGAGGGGCGACTCCGCCGTGGACGAGATCCGTGCAAAATCCAACCTGCATTGGGAGAACTTCAGACGGCCTGGCGTGTGCGTCTAATCAGGACAGGGAGGCAGAATGGGATTTGGTAGCGTAGCGTTTTCTTTTGCTAGGTTGCTGGATATGCTAACCTTAGGAAGAAAAGGTTACAGGAAATTTTGCTGGTCCTTGTTAGCTGTTATTATCAAGTTACTATAGACGCACTTTTGTTAATATTTTTTGGCTGGCCCTTTGCTTATCAAGTTACTCCTTTGAATTGTCCTTGCCCGGCTGAATTGAAGACGGTGCTATTGTTACGAGCTGTGAGATGCAGGGTTTACAAAAAAACCGAATCTGGATTGAAAATAGAATCCCAGTCGGCACCGATTTTTGTTAAAAATTGTCAAAAACGGAAGGATTTCGAAATCAAACTTATTAAGGAAAGTAAAAAAAATAAATAATTGACCATTCAAGTGAATTTTTTTACATCCGATTTTTTAGCGATTTTCACCGATAATTAAGCGGTTTACATCGTATAAAATTACTCAAATTTTTAAAATTTTATCAGTTTATCAACCGGTATAGTTTATCGAACCAGCTCGATACCGATTTTGAGTGATTTTGGTTCGATATTTGAAACCTGGATGGAAGTACATATGTCGATCATGTGAGCAAATGTGCAAGCAAACAAGAGTTTGTCATGGCTCCAACAGAATTTGTCAGTCATGACGGCACACAAGTAACTCTGAGCATGTACCGCCGCCCTGTAGGAGCCCAATAGCAGGGTAAAGAATAAGAATTGCGGGAACGTAAGTTTTAGATTGCCATTATAATTTACAACAGAATGACAAATAGGCAACAAAGAGACAACACGGTCACAATATAACCCCTTAGTAACCGAGTAATTCAAATATAAGATACAAAAAATAGGATGTGTAACTACGCTAAAGAAATCACAAGCATCAAATCGTTGCGCCAGGCGAGAGGGAGAAGAGATGGGAGGTCAGCGAGGCTGCGAGGGGTCAGGTGGGTACAGGTGATGTGTCACATTTCAGAAGCCACGGCTTACACCAACAGAATAAAGTGACGAACTATTGAGCACACGGAGAGCAGCTCACAAAGTACTATGCAAGGCAGAATGAGACGACTCTTCCCTGTACCTTTTTTGCATCTTCAGTACTCATGCTTGTTATGGCTTGTTAATCTTGAAGCCAAACACCCTGGGGACGTATTGCTGCGACGGCTTCTGGGGCTTTAAGTGCGGGTACGTCATCAGAAACAAGTGAGGAAATGTTGTTCCAAAGTAAGCCCCATCAATGTCTATATAAGAGTCAAGAAAAGTGCAAAGCTCGACAAACCTATTTTTTAAGAACAAGAAACATAGTTCCCACAACATGGGAAAGAGGGGGAAAAGCTTTCTTTTCTGTCAGCTGAAAAGTCATTCTCCAAGTATCATGTATCATATTGTTCACAATGTAGTGCCGTATCCAATGATCCAGACAAAATGTTGCATTATGTTTTGACCATTTTTGGAGTGGGGTTAGTTCCATGAAAAGTAAAATTAGGAATAGCATATCAAGAGTAACTATAGCATGAAAGAGAAATGCTGAGTCTTCAAAATTCTCTTCCTAAGAATTTGGCCATGCTAATGTTTCATTTCATGCAACCATATAGGATTTGCTTCATTCTAGGAAGAATGTCCATATAACATTCCTAACTTTGGTCAAAAGTCCATCCAACACCCCGAACTATGAAACTAGACATTTAACCCCCTCCTCCCGGAACTTTGCAATCTGGTTCAAATAACACCCTGAACCGGTTTTGCATAGTGATATTGCATGTGTGGCACAATGAGTAGATGGTTTTGCTATGTAGGATTGCATGCTGGTCAAGTTAAGCCAATGACAGGTAGGCCCATATGGGCTTCTCCCCCATCAAGCTCCCAATCATGCTTCATGGTTGTTGGCTTCTGTAGTTCCCTCCCTCTCTATTTCGATTCGGAAGAGAAGCTCATGTGAGCCCCATCTGTCATTCACCTAAACTTGCCAAGCGAAACCGGGTTAGGGTGTTATTTGAACCGGATTGTAAAGTTCGGAGGGTCAAATATCTGGTTTCATAGTTCAGGGTGCCGAACGGACTTTAGAGCAAAGTTTGAGGAGTTATATTAACTTTTTCCAACATTCTAACAACTGAACAAAGTGCTGCAAGGAAAAGGCTACAAGATGACAGTGAACAAAATGTAATCAGGCAACTCAAATGTTTGTATGAGCATGACAGCAACTTCCCTTATCATTATCAATTTATCTATTGATAGGATGATCAGATTCTGGTAGGCATTTTCAGCAATCAATAAGAATTAGAAGGCACATGTTTATTGGAAATGAAAGGATACTGCTTTGATATTTAGATCTCGGATAGTAGATGTCTTCACACCTAGGACAGTAAATCCTCGCGTTACTAGAACGAGGAATGTCTGATTGGCCAACTGGAAGACATGGTTGGCCGCTGCAATACACTCTAGGGCATCTGCCAAAGTCATAGTTCTTGTACTTATCCAACTGCACAAACATCAGACATTTTCAGTTAGTACTCAGACTTGTCCATCAGAAAACAACTTATTAGAACTGCAGATAGAGATGAAGAGCCTCACCATTGCAGCCAACCCTTTACTCGTAAGAATATACCGAACATGAATCAATCCATAAAGCATCTCAGCGGCTGATTCAATAAGTTCATTTTGCTCTTCTGTGAACATATCACCTGTGTATTTGCACAAAATCACATTGTAAAACTGTTGCATCAACAAGAAAAAGTTGCTAGAAGAAAGCAAGCAAATCAATGGAAGATAACAAAAGATCTCCCAGAACATGAAAAGAAAGAATGTCAACTATTCCAAAGAGTAAGAAAATTTTGTCCCAATGCACTGTCTTTCTTGTAATCTATCATTTGGTGAGCTTCATTGTGACTTGACGATGACTTTCTATCATTCATTGAGCTCTTTGTCCATTTTCTAGCATGCCCAAAGCTTTAGTTTCGTAATGCTATCATGTGCTGTGTTGTGAAAAATGGTTACTCTAAAATTCTATGCAAAAGTTGGGGGCTTTAGCAAAGATAAAGATTCGTTACAGATGTTTGTGATCAGATTCAGATATGACACTTTTTTTCAACTATAGCAGTTCCAGCACAATCTAAAAGGAAAAGAGCAAAGGAATTAATCAAATAGCCCTAAAACCAGAGCGCAGTTTCCCTCCAGAGCATCTCTGGGCCAGGCAAGTGGGATGCAACAGGGAGATATGGAGCCAAGCGCATGGGAGGGAAATGCGTGAGGGTTCGTTCCTTTGCAACCTGGCTCAGTCGGTGCATGAATCTTATTGTGTAGGTTGCATCCGGGGTACATATGCGTGCATGAGGGTGGGGTTTGTGTTACTCACTTCACATCCTAAGCCGCAGAGACTTCCCACTGGCCTCACCTCCCCAGCTTCCCCTCTTGTGAACTCCTCTCTTCCTCACACTCCTTTCCATATCCTTGCCGGAGGTGAAGACTGCTGCTCCCATCTCTCTGGCCTTGGTTGTGTCATTCGTTTTATTACCTTGATTTATCCATGATTTCCTATTTATAAATGGTAGATCTGGATGTTTTCTTGTTCATTTGCTATTCATGAATGATAAATAATAATGAGGTGACAAATTTGCTGCCTTATTCCATAATTGATTTACCTACTTGTTTTGATTGCAGAACTATAATGAGGTGACATATTTGTTGTTTTATTCCATAATTGATTTACCTACTTGTTTTGATTGCAGGCCAATATTGAGGAGAGAAATATACTGACGCACCACATTTGTGACGCTTTTCATGTATATTAGTCTCACATCTTCTTGTTACTTGTGTGATGCTGTTTTACTTATTGATATGTGTTGCCAGATTCATGTCTCATGCTGTCATGCAACCTACCAAACAAGTGCTCTTGCATCAGGGAAGTGCACCTCAGCTCCAGAAACAACCAACCAAACAACCTCACTACTCAGCCAAGCCAACTCAAAACAGGCAACCAATCAACTTCCTGTTGCATTGACTCGGCCTGGCTGCTTCCTAAGGGCCAGGTTAGCTCTATGCGGGCAATCAAACACACCCTAATTGCCACTTGCAAAACTAGCCAGACTGCTTAAGCCAGGATAAGGTAAACAGGGCAGTTTCAATTTACTATTCAAAGGAAGAAAGCACTGCCTGACTCCAGCTGTCTATATTTAAGTTTTAAACATTATTAAGCTATCACAATGCTCGACTCTAGCTGAATATTTCTGTAAAGAATTTATCTCTGAATTGAAGCATCAAACAGAAAAGGAAGTGGGATACCATGTGAAGATTCAACATCCAATATCAGATCAAGAGCATAGTCATAATACGGAACTTGACCACTTAGCCCACATAGGTTGAAATCATCTTGTATGTACTCATCATCAATTTCACAGAAAAATTCATTGCCCCGCAAGCTACAGAACCATGAAATCCATGATGTATCTTCTCCATCAGAACCACTCAAATCTGATTCTTCACTGTCAGTTTCTGATTCTCCTATAAGACAATCAGTACAAAAAAAATTACAATCAAAACAGAAATAGCAAGAACAACCTCCAGAACGTTACTTATAGCAAACTAAGCCAACACCGGTAATTCCATTGCACTAACCAAACAAAAAACTTTGTAGGATTGATTGATTTTGATAAGGGCAATATTGTGGCGTCCCTCAAACTAAACAGTGCCATAGATTTCAACTGTAAGAGGTCAATTAGATCAACTATTATTCTTTTGCTCTTCTTTACTGAATATGAGGCACCAAATTTCCAAGTTTGATTCTTTTTCCTAGCTAGCCTTAAACCGATCAGATGTCAAGGTCTCTAACTCAATAAACACCACAGATGCAGTGCACATCTGGCTACCTCCTCTGGAGTCTAGAGTATAATTTACAGCAGCAACCAGTGTTACTCCCCCAGCCTTAAAGCAGCAGCTGCAACCTTCAGATTTCAGTCACAAGGGAGGTCATGAATGATGAGGTGCGGGAGATGACATTTAAAGCAAGAAAATTACTGTAACTAGTTTATCAGTTCGTTACTCGTAATGTGGGTAAAGTAATATATCAAAGTTATTAAATAAGAGGAATAAATTCATAGCTTGATTTCAGTCCTCATATTCAACCCATTTAACTGATTCGAATTAGAGCAAGAAGGCAAATTATTTTAACACTGAAGGTTGTCTGGGCAATCCCCTTTTTTCTTTTGGTTGTACTAATGTAACGTACAAGGCTACAACTCCTACTAATTTTACATTTGTTGTTTCACAATGATTTGGGCTTAACCTCTATCATTTCCTGCTTGGATGACTAACTATAAATACAAGCAACCACTGCAGACCCATTGATGGGAGCTTCTGATGAATGCCCCTAACCACCAAAAAGTGCATAAAAACTGTGGAAAAACTACCTAACAAGCAAAGAAAGTAGACTTGACAACATGTCACACCAAACAAGCACCAAATGCCCATAAATCAATGCTACTGTGCTTTAATGGTTATATTAAGATTAGTACTAGCTACTATCTATTACTGATTACATAATTTGCATTATGCTATTGGTAATCTCAACATTAGAATGTTTTCATGTCTGCTCACATCCCATGACCACCATGAAATAGCGACTTGCAATGCTATTGGTAATCTCAACATTAGAATGTTTTCATGCCTGCTCACATCCCACGACCACCATGAATTAGCAACTTTGCAAGTCGCAACAATGGCATCATCGTGCTTATCTCCTCAGCAGAAATCATAAATTAGAAATCTACATCAATCATCAATGTCTGCATCTTTGAGCTACCTTGCAAGCAAGCATAACAAAATATAGATGAAACAATAGAAATTTAGCATATCCTACAACAGACAGAACAATAAACAAAAGCTTGCGGGAGAATTGATCATTTGCCCCGTTGACATCACAGGGCAAATGATCAATGGTACAAGTAATCGAGGGCAAATAATCAATTATTCCTTGCGAGAAAAGAACACGATGTCCCCACTCCAGTAAACCACTAAAAGAGAGAAATAAGCAGCCAACAAAATAAAAGCATGCTGCGGGACAGGGCTCACCATCAGAGAACTTGCCCTTGGACACGGCGGTGGACCCGCCACCGGAGCGGGGCACCTCCGGCTGCTTCCCGGCGGCGATCCGGTCCCTCTCGCGGCCGCCGGTGAGCCCCCACGACGTTGACGGAGACGACCTGTCCATCGCCTCGCCGATCCGCTTCCTCTCCCCGGCGCCCCCGGCCGCTGCCGAGACGCCTCGGTCTCTGTGCATCTCCTCGTCCAACGACCTCGAGGTGAGGCGATGGATTGGGAATCAGAGGCGGGGCTAGTGTTTGGATGCGGCGGAGGAGGTGGGGAGATCACGCGCACTCGGTGTGGAGGTCTCGGGAGGAGGACGCGACGACAGACGACAGGACGGAGACGAAGAGGGGAGGGGAGGGGAGGCGTACGGGGGCTGTTCGGTAATTCCGGAAAACTTTGGGGGAGGTGGTGTTTTTTTCCCCTCTAGTCTATAGAATTTTTTGCCATTAGCACTAGGGATGGTAGTGGACAGCCGAATTTATTTGGTCTATGTTTACTTATTAAATTTTGATAGCGTTGGTTAAATTTAATAAATATTTAATTTGCTATTAAATTTAAAAAAATTATCTTCTTCTTTGACCCTCTAGTTTATTTTCTTGCCAACCTGTGGTCAAAGCTTTGGTAACCAATTTAATGATTAAATTTTAACAATGACAAATTTTATTAAGTTTTGATAAGCAAATTTGCTGTCAAACCAAACAACCCCTTACTACATTCCCTAACCTCAAACACTCCTGTTCCCCGCGCCATGGTAGTCTTGGGGTCCCTCAAAAGTAGCAAGAGCAGCATCCAAACACCCTGAATTAGCAGAAATAGAAGTGAGTAGCAACAGCAGAACGAAACCGTGCGATAACCGCTGCCTGTTGTAGATGACATGGCACTGGCGAAGATGATGATGTATAAACAAGAGCCCAAACCTTTTTGAGAAACTTTCTTACATGAAGCAAGTCACCAGCCAAATGTCCCACTAGGAATGATTCTTATTCATATATGTGTTCCAAACAAGTTTTTATATGTTTTTCATTGCTTTTTTTTGCCATTGCATTTGGGTGTTATTCCTTCATTTTTTTCTATTTCTATGTTCCATATAGGTCTATAATGTAGGAATTAACAGTCTCATAATAAACAAATAGATAACAAATCTCTTCTAGCTTTCCTTTAACAAACAATACCGTTGTTAAGTCGTATGTCCTGTATATTAAATGGAGATCTTCGATGGTTTACTTGTTGTTATCGTGATAATGGAGCAATCATGACGCTAACACCATTGCAAGATCCAAAATCTCTATCCAGAAGATTCACGAACACATAGTTCTTCAACATTTGCAATCACTTACTTTGGTATAATTGACAACATCACCATGATATACCAGCCTCGCCACCATCACCACTTGCATCTTTAACCGGCTCCATGATTATCACGGCGTCCCGGCGAAGTGAGTCGCCTCCGGGGCGCCTGGACGCCTAGACGAGTAGGCAACCAAAAAATCCATTAATATCAGCCCAGCCCAGCCGAGCATCCCAGCCCAGTCGAGAAGCCCAGCTTCTCCCTTTCCCTCTTCCTCTCTCTCTCTCAGCCCAGCCTAGCCTCTCCCTCTCTCCCCCTATCCATTCGCCGTCGCTGCCTCACTCCTCTGTCTCGCGGCTCCCGCTCCGCTCGTGCAGCTCTCCCTCCCTCCGAGCGTTGCCTCCCAGATCCGGATCTCCCTCTATCTCGCGGCCAGCGCCCGCTCCCCCCTCCTCCCGAGTGCTGCCTCTCCCAGATCTGGCGAAGATGGTTGCGACGACGGTGGTAGCAATGACGCAGAGTAGCGGCGACGCGGAGGTACAGCGAGGTAAGCCCAGATGAGGCGTGATGTTGCTAGATCTGTTGCCTGAAGCTCGGGGACCAGACGAGGCGGGTGGCCTCCTTTCCTCCGAGCACCCTCCTTCCCCGCCCAGGCGAGGTGAGCGACCATGGCGGGCGGTCGTCGACGATTGGACGCCTAGGAGGCGACTAGGCGTCGCCGTGATAACCATGACCGGCTCCTTGACTATCCTTGCCCATCTCCCATCCTTCCATGTCCTCTCTTTTTCAACCATTGTTGATCATATCACCTCTTTCTTCCCTTGCATTTACTTGGTGTTTTATCGCTCTGATGATCACCGCCGTTTGGTGTTGTCATATATTCCACTAAATCTAAGATTAGGAAGAGTATTACTAAAATTTAGAATGGACTTAGGTAGGCATCAAAGGTTAAAAAAAGAGAGATATGTGATATATGTATTTTTTAAGGGGGCGACTAGGACTTGACGTAAAGAGAGATATGTGATATATGTATTTTTTAAGGGGGCGACTAGGACTTGACGTCGAAGGAAAACTTCCCATCAAACGCGTCGGTGCAAACATCACTAGATCATGCATGCAACAATTGTAATCAATATGTACAACAAAAACCCTTCAAATGCAACAAAGTGTACAACAAAGTGCAATAAAAATCCGTTTGATTGCAACACAAAAACACAACTCAGGCGTTTTCCACGCAACAATTGAGATAGCTTATGAAACATTTTAATTTTCATTGTGCAATGATTGTTGCAACATTGAAAAAAATACAACAAACGCAAATAAACTTAGAAGACAATTAGTTCATACGCTTGCAACAAAATCTTTGCTCCATATGCAACAAACGCAAAATCAACAAACAAAAATTATGCAACAAAATTGAACTATTGGGGCAACAAATACAAGAACCTGCAACAAAAATTAAAACTTATTGCAACAACAAAGAAACCATTGAACATCTACAACACTTGATACCCTATGCTGCAACATTTGGAAACAACTATTGCAATAACTTGACTTACCAACGTCAAACATTTTGAGATGAGCATAAAGGAGGGGGACGAGGCCAGCCCACATCACCATTCTCATCACCGACGAGAATAAAGACTTCCTGCTCTCGCATCTCTAGTCCTGCACGTACATCATCACCTCCACCTCCATCCTCTCCAACGACACTGTGTCCCTCGCTGCACCACACGACCACACCACAAGGCAAAAGGGGAAAAAGCACCATTTTGCTATTGATTTGCACCACCACACTATCGTGTGGACCAAATTGATAAGGAGAAGACCGAGAGAAGCAGCAAGCTTGTAGGAGGAGGGAACGGAGGAGAAGGGCAGCATGATGTGGATGGGCGTGACCCGGTTAGGCCCGAGGGCGAGGTTGGCAGTAGCCCACTTGGGCGTGCGGCAACTGCAGTAGCCTTCCCTGTGCACAGATGTCGGAGTAGGTGAGGAAGCGTCCGCCTTCTCGATAATGGCTCAACGCTATGCCCCTCATTCGGGGCTCATTGGAGCACTAGAGAGAGAATAGTGGACATGTGTTCATAGTGTAAGAATTAGAATGGGTGGATAAGGAATGTGTCGGGGATCGGTACCCTCGCCACGTGTAAGCATCCCCGGGCCTCGTGGTGGCTTTCCACGAGCTCGGGGGCTCGTCTCCGACCTAGGAAAGTACACTCCTCAAGTCCGGGCTCGGGTCCAGCGAGCTCGGGCTCAGACGCAAGGACAAAAGACCCTACTCGACCTCGATGCCACGACTTCTGCATCTCCCGGGGTAAAAGGCATTTGTAATAATTTATTTATTTCGTGTAAAAACTCTCCCCTGCGTGGGAATCAATGCCGAACCTGCCCCTGCGCGGGAACTAGGGCCTAGCAACTCCCGTCAACTCCCAACGACTCCCGTCAGCTCACAACGACCGTCGACGCCTCTCAACAACCCCCGTCGACTCGCCACGGGCACCTGACATCAGCCTCGGGACCAGGTAGCGAAGCTCCCAAAGGATTATATGTCGAGGATCGGTACCCTCCCCACGTATAAGCATCCCCCCGGCCTCGTGGCGGCTGTCCATAGACCAAGGGGCTCATTCCCGACCTAGGTGATGCCCCCTCGATGGTCGGGCTCGTTTGGGCCAGCAAGCTCGAGCTCGGGCACCGCCGCAGGGGCAGGCACCCTCGATCTCGATGCCTCGTCCTCGACCTCGGCACCCCTGCGGGCACCAAGGAAAGGGACATCTGTAGCATTTATATTTTTATCTTATGTAAAACTCTCCCCTGCGTGGGAATCAGCACCCTGCCTGCCCCTGCGTGGGAACTAGGGCTCAACGGCTCCCGTCAAGATCTCAATAGCTCCCGTCAGACCCTCAACGGCTAGCAACGACTTCCGAGCCTCTGTCAAATCGCCACAGCCCCCTGACGTCGGCCTCGGGACCAAGCAGCAAGGTTTCCCAAGGGCTACAAAAGCAATAGGTCATCTCAGCCACAAGAGGGGGGGCAGAGAAGAACAGAACAAAAAAAGGACATAGACAAATGACAAGGGCAACACCCGACACACGACACCAACAAAGAAGAACGGCGCGCCCCCCTTGAAAGGACAGGGGATGTCGCCTAGAGGGGGTGAATAGGCGAATTAAAAACTTTGTAACTAAATGCAGCGGAATAAAAAAATTTGCAGCTAAATAAAATCTCCCGAGGATCTAAGTACGGACTGTTCGGGATTTTTATCCGGATACTCCGAAATGTTCGGACTGTCCGGGTTCAGGAGTCCGGATACTCCGGATTGGATCCGAGGGACTCAGACCGGAGTGTCCGGGACTTATCTCCGGATACTCCGAAATGTCCGGACTATCCGGGTTCAGAAGTTCGGATACTCCGGATTTAAGACCTCGAAATGAGATTTTAAATCCCTGCAATTTTTCAACAATCTACTTGAATACAAAAGATCTAAATGCTATCAGATACCTGGAGATAATGTAGATCTAGAGCCAAACACAACAAAAGAGTAGATCGGGCAATTTCAAGATTCAAAATCAAATACTAAAGTAAGAGTAAGAAGCAAACTTGGAGACAATGATTTTTCACCCGAAGTTCGGATCCTTGAGGGGATCCTACGTCTCCATTGAGGCGGCTCGGTCACACTTGAGCCGGGGTCTCTTTCAACCTCTTCCTCCCGGTGTTGCACAAATGCACTCGCCGGTCTTCACTTCTTTGATTCCTTCCCTTACGGAGGCGGAACCGGCCTTCACAAACTTCCCACGGCCAACCACACAAAGCTCCGGTGGCTCGTAGGCAACCTCCTAGCCGTCTAGGAATCCTCAACCTCCAAGAGTAACAAATGCTCACGAAGAACAAGCTTGGAGATGAAATCAAGTGCTCAATCAACTCAAAACTCACTCAACCTAGCACCTCACTTCTCAAACTCTTCCCAACCCTTCTCACAAAGGAGATCACTTAGATCTAAGGATAAAGAGATGTTTTGGGGGCTCAAGAACAATGGTATAGCACCTCTAATCTACAGGGTAAAAAGCCTCTTTTGAAATGAGGAAGAAGGTGGCTTTAAATAGAGGTCCCAAAAAAACTAGCTGTTGGAGACAGCTGCGCACAACCCGGAGACTCCGGATAAATACCCCGGACACTCCGGACAACCCGGAGTGTCCGGACTTAACACCGGATACTCCGGACCAACTGAGAGCAGCCACCGATGGGGTCAACCCGGAGTGTCCAGACCAAATGTCCGGATACTCCGGATTGTCCGAATAAAGACTGAAAGCGACCCGACGAAAACGAGCATAACTTTTGACTCCGGACTCCGATTTCAGAGATCTTGAACTCTACCGAAAGCTAAGAATGAGGGCTACACAACCAACAAGGTCTCACTACCCAAAACTCAAAGGATAAACACAGATATCACAAAGAATCCAAGGGAGACCTACAACCCTCACTTTCTGGCACCACCAACACCACTCTCTTTCTAAGATTCACAAGGATGGATCACTTGAGCACTTGACACATCTAAAAGTCATTCGACATCGCATCCCTCTTAATAGTACGGCAATCCTTAGACTCAAATTAAATCAAAGATAATATAAGTCTAGAAAAAGTCACTTGCCGCCTTCTTTCTTAATGCCGGTGCAGGAAAACCTTCACCATATAATTGATGACATCTTCGCCTTGTCCAACTCGACTCGACTCACCTCATGAGACTCTCGTCCTTCAACCTTGACTTGATCATCCTCTCTGACGATCTCCACGCCAAGTCGATCTTGACTTAGTCCTCAACTCTTGGTGACACCGCCATCTTGTTGACCTCGGCTTAACGATCATCCTCCAAGATACCTTGGTCATCATACACATATGGGACCTAATTCTTTCCAAACTACTCATGAAAGACATTAGTCCCAAAAGCTCAATAGATATGAATAAATTGATATTTGTGAGCACTTGATTACAACAAGTGTTTCATATAAGGAAGCACAATCATAAATGGAAACACTTGACATAAGAAATGTTCTCTACTAAGTACATCATGATGAATATGTAATTTATCTATATGCACTTAGAGAGATAATTGCCAATATGATGAATCAATTAAATCATGACAAGGATCACAGTCTTTACTTAAATGAAGCACATGATAGAATATACATGAAGTGTGCATGTGCAAATAATATTTGGAATAAGAGTAAATATGTGATCCAACACTAGATTAAACTTCACTAAGAGAAATGCATGAGAAGATATACAACTAAAACATGCATGCACCAAGTCAATCTATAGCAATATGAAGTTTAACTCTAGTTAATACATGCATACTAAAAACAAAGCACGTAATGAACTCAAATGAATATATATGCACAAATAAATATGACATGAACCAATGTGCATATATATAATCAACATGCTACTTGGAGTCCACTATGCATTTGCACGAAAGGAATGCAATAACAAATATAGAATAGATACCAAAATTGCATACCTTATCTTTGCTTAACCATCCCACTTGATTTTCCTCTAAAAGATGAGACTGATACTTAACTAGGCAATAACAAGTTAGTCTCATACTATTATAATCATATTAGAGGTTTGTCATTTGTTAAGCACTAAGTTAAGTATTTACTCAATTTCATAGATTATCATTATATACGTTTGTCATTAATCACCAAAATAACATAAGTGCCTAGATGCACTTTCACCCCTTCTCTTGCTCGGGCCCCGTCCTTGTACTCTTCCACAGAGCTGCTAATACACCCTTAGCCTCCGGGCGAGACTAGAGTAGAGCTATTATCCGACCTTGGAGGCTCGAACTAGTATAAACCCCGTGTCCAGCATCCTTTCTTGGAACGACTTCCCCGTGACACTTGGAGCCCCCGAACGAGCGCGACCTCGGGTCCCGCTCTCGAGCTGACTCCTCGCTCCCCCTTTCTTTCTTCTGTGGATGACGGTCCCGATCGTCGACGCTATAAAAAGATGACGGATCACCCCGACCAAGGGGGGAGACAAAAAAGAAAAAGGAGAAGAGAAAGAAAAAAGAGAAGGAAGAAAAGAAAAACGGACACACAACACATATAAGCGGACTTGCACAAGGTGAAGCGCGGTTGACCTAGCCTTCTCGTATCCGCGGCTTCGCTCTTGAGCAACCCCGAGCTCGAGCCCCGCTTGTAGTCTCCCACCAAGCTTCATATATATCTTTCGCCTCAGGGCAAGACTGAAGTAGGGCTGTTACCCGACCTCGGGGCCCCGAACCAGTATAAACCTCGTGTACATCGCCTTCTCTCCGACATACATCTCCGCGACGCGCGCCATTCCCGGACGAGCACAACTTCGGGCCTCGCCCTCACACAATCTACTCATATCCCCCTTGAGGTCGGCGGTTCCGATCGTCGACAGAATGAATGGATGAGAATTGTTGTATATGTTGTTGGTTATATTGTTAAGATAGGTGGACCACATAGAAGACGGGTCGAACTCTTGAGCCGTGTCATTACATATTTTTTAATTTTTAATGCATGGATATGTATTTTTGGCGGCTCTCTTTAAAGAAAGACCGGAAAGGTCGCGCATCTTGAAACCCGGTGCTAGGAAATTCCTCAGCGCCGACTTATCTGGCAAACCAAAATTCCACCCGAAAAGACCAAGACACCCTCGATCGAGGGTGAAGCGGTCAACGCGAGCACGCGACGACTCAATGGCAAATCCGTAACTACATCCGATTCCAGCGTCTAGACTCTAGACTGCAGAATACGACTCGACCAGGGGAAGGATACCTAGGCTACGGGAGAGTGCTTCCTGTTGGCTCTCAGCAATCTGAAGGCCGTCCCTTTGGGCTCCAGCTCTAGGGTTTCGCTTCCCCGGTTCGATCTTACACGAGGGCACGAGGTACGTACGCCCATGGGTTCCGACCTCGCCATCTCCCGACCTGACTCCTGTTTCCGCTAAATCTGGGTTTTCTCTGGTGATTTCTAGGTGGTGTTTCTGGTTTGTTGTGATCTGGGAGATGCCGCCGAAGTCGGCTAGGAGGGGCGGCGCCGCGGCTGCGAGGAAGGGGCCGGCGACGAGGGGCAGGGCGGCGAAGGCGCAGACGGCGACGGAGGAGGCGCTCGTCGAGGAGGTGAAGGCCGCGGAGGATGCTCCGAAGGTTGAGGAGCAGAAGCGGCAGCCGTCGACGCCACCGCAACAGCCGGCCGCGGAGGAGACGATTTCGTTGGACGCTGCAGAGAACGGCGCGAGTCACGGTGAAGGTATCGCGTGCTGCTCCTGTTTCATGTCTAGAGTGTGTATTTCTTATGTGATCTGCGCTATGGCCTATGCGAATCTAGACGAGGAGCATTGGTGTATTTGTATGGTGGTGCAATAATCCCCGATTTATTTTGCGTAGCATGGACGCCATGTAGATTTTCACCATTCTATTGATGGTAAGCATGGGTTCACGAGGAACGTTCTTGTGTTGGCGTATTAGATTTGTTAGATCCTTCAATATTTGCCTGCAGGTTTTCTTTTTAATCAGTTGAACGGTATTCAATGGATGAGGTTACATGAGATTTTGCTTTAACAATGGCAAATATGGATTTTGCCTACTTCTATGCGAGAGAATATAACATGAACCCCACTTTTATTGAGCATCAAAGAGCATATGTTTGTTGTGACTTGTTACTTTATGGGTTTTTTTGCTATATATGTGTTGGACAATCCACTGGTTTATCTTATTGAGCTTTGAGGTTTATGTATCTTATGCTTCCTTCATTTTTAGACGAGGGAACTATGAAAGAAGCATATGAAGAAGAGGACAAAGGTGAACGGCTGGAGTTCGAGGATGAGCAAGAATATGAAGAGGAGGCTGCTGTAGATTACGATGAGAAGGATTTGGAGCAGTATGAAGAGCAATACGAGGATGGTGATGAAGCGGTGGAGTATACTGAAGATGTGGTTGAAGAGGAGACTGATATTGTGGATGAGGAACTGGATGATGGTGGGAATGATGGGGAGGGTGAGGGATATGAAAATGCTGATGAAGAACATAACGTGGATGTGGAGGATGAAGAGCATCATGAAGTGGTAAAAGAGCACCGCAAGCGGAAGGAGTTTGAAGTTTTTGTTGGTGGGCTAGATAAAGATGCAACAGAAAGTGACCTTAGGAAAGTTTTCGGTGAAGTTGGCGAGATCACTGAAGTTCGTTTGATGATGAACCCTGTTACAAAGAAGAATAAAGGCTTTGCTTTCCTGCGATATGCGACTGTGGAGCAAGCTAGGCGTGCTGTCTCAGAGCTAAAGAATCCTCTGGTTGGTCTTAAGATCTGACTATTTTATGTTTATGATACATTCTTCTGACGAGTAACTTAATAACTTATTAAATGCTGTAGGTTCGAGGTAAACAATGTGGTGTTGCTCCGAGTCATGACAATGACACACTTTTTGTTGGCAATATCTGCAAGACATGGACAAAAGAGCATGTATTATGCTTGAACTCTTTTCTCTTTATGTTCTTTTTCTGCTTGGTTGAAGAAATAACTTGCTTTGGCATTTACAGCTGAAGGAGAAACTGAAGAGTTATGGAGTTGAGAATTTTGACGATTTAGTATTGGTTGAGGACAGCAATAATCCAGGGATGAATCGTGGGTATGCTTTACTTGAGTTTTCTACTCGCTCTGAAGCAATGGATGCTTTCAGGCGATTGCAGAAGAGGGATGTAGTCTTTGGAGTTGATCGTAGCGCAAAGGTTTCCTTCGCCGATTCCTACCCTGAAGTTGATGATGAAATAATGGCACAGGTAATTAATTATTTTCTGCAGTGGCTTTGTCAGGAAAAAATTACATGGTTTGGCATTTAGTCATTCCCTCTTGTACCAGTTAGTTTCTATGTCTTTTTGGTGTTGTGTTTCTGTTGATGTGCGACAAACATCTTTAAAGCTGTTGAATCCTCATTTTGATTTTATGTTTCAGGTCAGAACTGTATTTATTGATGGCCTTTCTCCCTCATGGGATGAAGATCGTGTTAAGAAGTACCTTAAAAAGTATGGAGCTATTGAGAAAATTGAACTTGCCCGAAACATGCCAGCAGCCAAGAGAAAGGATTTTGGCTTTGTTACTTTTGATACACATGATAATGCTGTTGCATGTGCTGATGGGATAACTAATTGTGAGATTGGTGAAGGTGATAACAAGGTCTGTTCTGTATTTGCTGTACCTTTTTAACTGATTTTTACCATCTACTCAATCTGTTGGGCAACAGATCAATAATCATGCAATTCCTTCTAATGTCCGTTACTTTGTGGTTCAGGCAAAAGTGAGAGCCAGATTGTCAAGACCACTACAGAGACCTCCTAGAATGAAGCATGGGTTAAGAGGAAATTTTAGGATTGGGCACAGTGCTCCTCGTGGTGGCCGTTTTTCATATGCTCGCCCTCATCTGCCACGCCGGCCTCCACCACGTATTGTACGACCTGATGTTAGTCGCTTGCCACCCATCAGGAGTCGTCCACTGAAGAGGCCAGTAGATATTAGAGATAGACGTCCTGTTATGTCAATACCAGATAGAGTTAGGCGTTTGCCTCCTCCGGAGAGATCGTATGATAGAAGGCCCCCAGGTGAGCAGATGTTATGTGCAATCTATTCATTTTTTCCCAGTGCAATCCACACTAGCAGCCTCACTTTTTCTCTTACTTCATTTGTGTGCAGCTCCTGTTTACCCAAAGAGAAGTCCAAGAAGAGAATATGGAATGCGTGATGAACTTCCTCTGCCACGGAACAGAGCTACCTTTGCTGACTACAGTTCAAGAGTTCCAGTGGATAGACGCCCCTCTTACAGGGATGATTATTCACCCCGAGGATCAGCTTATTCAGACATTGGTCCTCGAAGCGCTCCCCGCTTTTCAGATAGGCGAGCATATGCTGATGACGGTTATGGAGGGAAGATCGACCGGCCTTTACCAACCACCTATAGAGAGGGTCGTAGCCGTGATTATGATGCAATGTCTGGTTCAAAACGCTCATATGCAGAGATGGTGAGGGTAGTTTAATTATTTTCTTATGGTTTGAACTAGCAATTTATTCCTCAACCAACCTAATTACTGTTAATGTTATATAAGGATGATGTGCCTCGGTACCATGACGTTGGTGTTCGTCAGTCTAAGGCGCGCTTAGACTATGATGATGGTGGCAGCAGTGCTCGGTATGCAGATGCATTTAGTGAGCGGTTGGTGTACATTTTAAACGTTCAGTCTTTTTTGCTTAGTATTTGATTTTTAACACCATATACTTACACATGGTCATTCTTGAAGGCTTGGACGATCACATGCGGGATACAGTGGCAGCCGATCTATCTCTGGCCATGATTCAGTGTATAGCAGCAGCCGTCATGGCATGAGTTATGGAGGTATACTCTTGAAAGTTTTGTTATTTTCCATGGCGCCTTGGCCATGCGCTTATAATTTTAATTCTCATGTCGTCTTACATTTCACTTTTGTAGGTTCTGCGAGCAGTGATGCTGGTGGAATGTACTCTTCAAATTTTAGTGGTAGCTACATGTCTCGTGGATCTGATGTGAGTCTTCCTGGAATATTATCTCTACTAATTTACTATCAACTGTCACTTCAATTGTGCCAAGCAATTTACCATGTTGATTTCCCCTAATTTATTTAAACTTCTGTTTTGGCAGGTCGGCGGAAGTTCGTATTCATCGCTTTACTCAGGTCGTAATATGGGTAGCAGCAGTGGCTACTTTGGCGGTAGCGGTTCTAGTTCATATTACTAAGGTGCAAATTCAATCTGTTCCGATTTCCTCGAGTTTAATTTCATTGTGCATAAAATTGTTCATCATTGTTCTCTCATCATCATCATCATCATTGTGCTAATTGCACACCTCGGAGATGGCAAATGTTTCCCCTTATATCAAACATGGGACTCCCTCCGTGATCAACCATGAATTGCTTTAATGATACAGATTTGGTATCATATCGTCTTTGTGCAACAGATTTGGCACCATAGGAGGTTGGTGTAGGCCCTGGATTGTATGGAGCCCCTTAATTTAAAGGCTTACGGATCTGGACAAGAAGAGACAAGTGTGGGCAATGCTCTCAAATAAGACATGTTTGAAGGAGCCAGAAACATTGAGTTGGTTGAAGCAGTAGTCCTGTGGATGTTCTGGCTTGTTTATTTAATGTAAGGCTTTGCTTTATTTGGTCAAGAGTTGTGAACATAATGGTCAGCTACAGTGTCTTGACATGTTTACTTCCAGTGTTTCTATGACTATAACATTGTCGAGAGATATGGAATGTTTCAATTAGTAGAAGTACTTAGGTAGTTTGTTGCAATACAAGGTGTTTTGGAGATTCCATCTTGTGATGTGCTGGCCAAAGATCAGACTTACAAATAAGGCCTTAGAAGTGGGCACTTCGTGTAAGGCTGTTACTTTCTGAAACCTTTGGTTCTTAGTGCGCTGCATCTGTTCTCCAGTGGATTGAAATTTGTTATCTGAGACAGAGATGATTGGTCAGACTGAAATTCTGGACTAGTTATTTGTTAAACTGCAGATAAAAGTGGATTTGTTGGTTGCCAAAATTTGGGAGAAACCATTTGTATGGCTCAAACAAGTAGTTCTTTCACCAAGCAATTACTTTGGCTTGCCCATAAGTTTAAGATAACAGAACATGCAGCTACAGAACTGTGAGGATGGCCTTGCAATGCTGTAAATTAGCAGCATAGAGTGCATGGCATCAGGTAAACCTAACAAGCAATGTTAGTATTGATGGCCATGGTTTAATTACTCACCGTTATGACATTTCTTTGAACTGCTTGGAGCATGGATTAATATACATCGTCGATTGCAACTTTACAAGCTTTGAAGAACTTTGCTGGAAGCATGATACACTAACTAATTAAGTTGCAGAAAAGTCTGGTTTGGCTATGACATCTGTTAATTCCTATGATATAGTTCTTGACCTTGTGCTATGACTTAATATGTAGGTTAGGTTTGTTTATGCTCTCATCGTGCTGGATGGGGAGATATATTTAATAGAGCCAAATTTCTGATATCCAAGATTTCAAGTTCCTTTTTCCATCGACCATTTATAAACAGATGATGTTTTAGATCACTAGGAGGTTTTACATAATAAAATTTAAGGAACAACATACTCTGTTGATATCTTTTGGCAGTAGCTGATGCCATGTGGTATTCTACAAAGAAATTGGGAGCTGCAACAAACTTATGCAAACTTGTTACTGTTAATGCCATCCTTTCTTCTCTGAGCTGTAACAAGGAGTTATGGTAAACCACCTGCATTAACTGCAAATTTACTTGTTGAACATGTATAATATTATTCAATCCCGAGGTCAATGTTATACATCCTTGTGATTGAAATTCTTGATTTGGATTCTACATTTTTCTAGTTCTAGCAGTGACTGGATAGGGTGCTTGGTGTCAAAGTCTCTTTTCAGAGGCAGCTCAGAGACACTTTGGCAGTCTTCACAAACATAGCATTGTTTTCTTCCTGAGTTCTTTGTCGACTATCATTTATTGTTTTAGTGTTTAGTATTTGCTGGAGTAGGATTCCATGAGGGAAATCAACAATGATGTTATCAGATCTTGCTAAACTGTATTAGATTACCAATTGTGCATGGAAGTTTTACACTATTCAGCAAAATGGGAGGGTATCAGTGAATTTGGAATCAGGGATTGAAAATGGGAGGGAGTCAGCACCAGGTAGTTGGCTGATTTGTTGCTTATGTGAAAAAGAAGGGTAAGGAGGGAAGGAAGAGACGGTGGTTGATTTTTTTGGGAAAGGAGTATAGATCAGAAAGAAGCATTGGCATCAATTTACAGGATTCACCTGTGGAAGCATTTTTCTTCAAACAGTAAATGCAAAAGGTCCATTGAAGTTTTGCATTTTTGCATTGAGGGCCTGGAATTGGGGGGCAATTGTTGATTTTTCTTCTTTCAGTCGGTGGAGCAAACAGAAGATGAACCAGACAATTTGGTCTAACTGATACGGAAATATGATAGGTTGAAGTCATAAATAACAGCCAAATACATCTTCTGAATGGACTAAAATAGAAGTTAATGATTAGTATTGAATACACTATCTTTGAAATCCTATGACCGTAATGTTGCAATTTTGACCATTTAAGTTACAACCACCATGGCATTTCTTTACTTGTTCCACCATTTTTTTAAAGCTTTCATCTAAGCTTGTCTTGATGCCTACCTTGCTCAACCATCTTGTCTAGCAATTCCTTGTCGCTCTAAATTTTAATCTGACTGCTGATGTTTTGACCTGTTAGCTGAGCTTAAATATTCTTGTGTTTTTTTTAATGTTGCTTGGGAGCGATTTGAAAATTGTAGCGAGCATTGCTGCCTCCATTGGTTGTGCTTCACCAAAGACGTGCTTTGAATTGGGTGATGCAATTGCTGTACGGTATGGCTGTACTGTCGTTTTGCTGAGCACAGTGAAACTGTAACGTGTCATAGTTCTGTATATATTAGGGGTAATTTCACCGTGGATTATTTTCCTATTTCTGCTTTAAGCAATGTAAGAAATACTGTAAGCATGGAATGAAATGCTCATGCTGAAGATTATATGAAAATGTGTGGATGTTGTCATGTGCGTGTGAATCGATCTGCGATCGCATTATTTGTTGCTACGGGCTTGTTACTCAACAATGTTTCACATTGTTGCATTGGCTATGTCATTGATCAAGCTGTGCTTTTCTAGTGAGAACCATGAGATGACGTAGCATTGCATGCTGAGATACCATTAATCGATAAACGAGACGGTTCTGTAATTATAGTATGAGATACAGGCTTCTCTGTGTTTTGTACCAGTATTTACTTGGCTATTGCTGTCTTGCCTGATGTTGTTACGGTGGTGCAGACTCGGCCGGTCTGGATTAAGCCCATAGCAACAAATTCACCTGTTACTGATTTAGGTTGACAAGTTTCTTGTTTCCGGCCATCGCCCGAGTTTTATCTTTTTGCTGGGAGTGTTAACAATTTTGGATTGATAGCCGTCGAACAGTTCGAAGGAACGAGCTAGTGGAGGCACTTTGGTAATCTACGGGTAGTTCTGTTAAACCTGGTTACTCTTCTCTGTAATCTGTTTTGTCAGAGGTATAATAGGTTAGCTTGTCATTGCACTGCTAACTGTACTGGTGGCCGCAGCTGCACGCCTACATCCGCCACACGCAGGCGCGTCGAACGATCTATGCCGCGGTCTCGCTGCCCAACGATCTATGCTGCACGTGAGCACGTCTATGCCGCGGTCTCGCTGCCCAACGATCCTGAAGCCGCCGCGTCCGATGCATCAGGCCGCACCCGGAATGCCATCCATCGCCACTCGCCGGCTGAATACAGCATCTCCGCTGCAGACTACAGGCATCCGAGCCAATACGCCGCCGTCCTTCACTGTTTTTCACTCGACTTGCACGCTGCACGTAGGGATGGCAACCGGAAAAATCCCTACGGAGAGCGCTCCTCTATCCCCGATTTCCGATAACCAAAACTTCCATGTTCCCGTCCCCGTTCCTGCACACGGGGCTTAATTCCCCTCGTCCCGATCCCCGACGGAGACTAATCCCCGAAAATACTACATGAAAGAACACATGCTACATGAGTGAATCACTAGAGTAATAGTGCATGTGTGATTGAAGTGTGAGTGAATCATTTGAGTAATTCATATTTAGCATGTTTATTAATAATGACCTCACATATATTCTTTTTTCTTTTGAGAATGATCATTTGCTCTCAACTATCAGTGATAACGCGGGGGCGGAGACGGGAATCGAGGATGGAGAATGGTGGAACGTCTCCGATCCTACGATCTCTGACGGGAACAACATTTTTCCTAATAAGTCCCCTGCGAGGAGAGACTTACTTACGCCCTCGTCCCCCTAATAAGGGAATTTTTCCTTGGGAAACGGGGATAGGCCCATTGCCATCCCTAGCTGCACACGATCAACTGCACGTCTACACCCCTCCCATCTCAACACACGCGACTGCGCGGTGCCCACGATAGCGCCGTGCGACCCCGCCCCGCCAAGCTCGTGCACGCGAACCGCAGCTATCCGCACCCCACCCTGGCTAGAGGTGGGCACTCGGGCCGGGCTCTTTTGGGCCGGCACGAGGCACAACGTTATGGTCCGGTCCGAAGCCCGATCTGGCATGAAGCCATGTAGCATGGGCCGTGTTGGACCCGAGAATCGGGCACAATGGGTGGCATGATACTGTAGAATGGACCGTATCGAGCCCGATGATCCAGTGCATGAGGAAGAAGTCCAGCATAAAGGTCACCGACTCACATAGCATGAGCGCCATAAACGCATCCAGCAGTATATACGCTACCCCCTGTAGCCGACACCTGAGAGATGGGCAAGAGAGGAGAGAGAGCTGAGAGAGATTGAAAGACAGTGTAAGAAGCTGCTTTCTCTCGCCCGTCCCTCTCAATCCCTCTCAGCTCTCTCTCTCTCACCCGTCTCTCTCGATCTCCCTCCCATTCTCTCTCGTCTGTCTCGCTCACTCTCTTTTTCGCCCATTGCCTCCTCTCTCGCCTGTGTTCAGCACACCCCCTCGCTCTATGTAACTGTTCAAGAATAAATAAATTTTTGTTCTTTTTCTCGTAATATTTGCGTCCACTGCCTCAACTTCATACGTCTCCAGCTCCTTTCCTTTCGTTGCAATAGTACAAATGGGTCAAATCTGGACCAACACAACACGAAACAGGCACGAAGTGCAAATAGACCGTGCATAGGCTCACCAAAGACGAATCAGACCGGCACGACACAGCCGGCACGACGGACTGTCTCGACTTAGCACAATTCAAACCTGAAGTACAATAAATTTGTCTAAACCTGGACCGTGCAGACACCGCCCGAACGTCTCATCTCACTAGCCACCCCACTCCGTCCCCGGGCCGGCCGCGTTGCCCTCGCGACACACGCGCCGCTCGGTGCATGTGCTGCGAGTCACCGCTCACCACGGGCTGTCCACAGCGCGTCGGCGCCCCCTCGAGACACGTGGTCATACCACCCACTCCGAGCGCGCCAGCTTGCTACACCCGCACGCTACCTTCTTCGGACTTCCTATACCAAGTCGCACCGCGTGCCGCCGAGCGCGGCCAACCACACGACCGCACTCTTCTTGCCGAAGATAGTACTACGAGGGAAAAAAATTAAGTGTTGCAAGGCGAACGTTCGTGCAAGATCTTTTCCCCCTCTCCATGGAGTAAAACTGAAACCAAACAACTTTTGGTGCAGTATAAATCAAATCGCCCCAATCGATAAACCTGATGCTAAAACCTCGAGCGAAGATGAGCATCTACCGGTTGCTCGGTCGAGATCCGACGGTTACCATTCACCCATTGGGCCCAATAATACTCTTATCTTAGAGACTTAGACGCCCCCAAAACAGATTTCTTTTTAAATAATGTATTTTATAAAACTAATTGCGACATTAATACGCGGGATTTTTTTTAGAAATAATGTTCCGTCGACAAACCGTACGGCGACAATGTAGTAGTAGCCATACGGTACGGTGAAGAAGCTAATTTCGCCCAACGGTTTGGCAACAACTCCATTGTCGTTATACGGTTTGACGACGGAGCATTATTTTTGCAAAATAAAATTCCCGCGTATTAATATCGTAATTAGTTTTATAAAATACATTATTAAAAAAAAGACCCAAAACAAAAGCCAAAATGCAATGCAAAAAAGTTGAAAAACCACGCAAAATGTTACGTCCCGCACGGCACGGCTGCGCCCCGCTGCTGTGGGTCAAGGCGTCAACCCCACATCCCGCGGTTGCGCCGCCGGCCACCGCCTCTTGTTGCCGCCTAAAAGGAATTCCGCCATTATAACCCCCGGAACATGCCTTCCTCCTCCACTGCCTCACCGTTATCACCATGACTTCGCTTTCTCCCCCCACCAACACGACGGCCTCCGGTCGGCGCGTGCCGCCCCCGTGCTGGACCCCCGACGAGACCCTCACCCTCGCCCGGGCCTATACCGCGCGCCGCCTCGCGGTCGGCCGAGCGCACCTGACCTCCGCCGACTGGGCCGCCGTGGCCGCCGCTGCCACCCCGTCCAAGACAGCCAGGCAGTGCCGCCACAAGGTCGAGAAGCTCCGCCGCCGCCTCCGCTCCAAGCGCCGCAGGCCCTGCCCCCTCCTCGACGCCATAGATCTCCTCGACGGCCCTTCCCCTTCCCCGTCCCAATCCCCATCTCCACCATCACCAGCTTCGCCGCCTCTGCCCCCTCCCTCCCCGCCTAAGAAGGGGAGACGGCCTGATGTCGAAGAATACGGAGAGAGCGACGTGGTGAAGGTGCTGAGGGCGATTGGAGAGGGGTTCCTGCGGGCGGAGCAGAGGAGGATGGAGGCGGCGAGGGAGACGCAGCGGATGCGCATGGAGATGGCTCTCCGGCACCTCGACGCGCAGCGGCGGCTCGTGGACGCGCTCGTCGGCCGCATCGTCGACGCGTTGGAGTGAAGCGGTGGCGCAAAGGTGTCTCCTTTCAAGGTTTTCTTGCATGTCATGGTTGCGCCCTGGCTTGCGAGTTTAGGAGTTAAGAGCTGTTCATATGTACCTGTGATGGATATCTGAATTCTGATATAGGTGAATTCTGATGCGGGCGTAGCGAGCAAATCTTAGTGTTTTACTGTCTTGTATTGCTAAAAAGAAGCACTTTCTATGAAAAATAACAAGTTAGCCTGTTCCATGTTCATTGCCTGCTTATTTTGTGTCTTGAGCTTTAATTTGTTGAATTTTATGTTGTGAGGAAGTTAACTCATATAAGATATGAACTCTAGAACATGGAATTCTGCGGGTGACTGCGAAGACCGTCTATACTTTAGTAACACCTGCAAACCTATGGAATCATTTAAAGTAAAAAAATGGACACCAGAACAAAAAGAATGCACGGGAGATGGTGCTGTTGTTGAGGTCTGCAATTGGAATGTAAAAGATTTTGTTCTGTGACAGGAGTGTTTGTCAGTAACTTGAATCTGAGGGTTTTTTTTTGGCTAGTTACGATACTAAGGGTGCGTTTGGTTGGGTGAATGAGGATGAACGGGATGGGATGATACAGGATGGATGGGATAATCCTGAATAAGATGGTACGGGGAGTGTGTTTGGTTATCTGAATGGAATGATACATGATTTTGTTTGGTTGCTTGGATGGAATGGTACGGGATGGTACGAAATGATGTTTGGTTGGATGAATGAGGTTAGTATGGTAAACTTTATCACTAGTGGTACGGGATGGTACAGGATGGTTCAACCAATTTGGAGGTACGAGATGGTACAGTATATTTGAAGAATATTCTTAGAATCGGTACCACTTCGTCCCGTACAAAATAGTTCCATACACTCAACCAAACGCATGTATTAAAATCTATCATGTACCATCCCATCCCGTTTATGCTCGTTCACCCAACCAAACGCACCCTAAATTACTAACCTGACGAGGCTTCGAATGGTTGCACACCAGAGTTCTACGTTGCAGGTTGAGCCAGACTTTCTATGCCAATGCATGCTCCATGCTGTGACCTCATTTTTAGTTAGGCTAAGCAGAATAGCATCGTAGTTATGCATGTTTCTTTGCTGTATGGATCTCAATGTGCAGCATAGTTAGTTGCCCTGCTGCATTATTGCTCTATGAAGATTGAAGAATGCCCTACACATCTTCAAGGTGTATGTCTCTCTAGGTGGTCCTTTTAAGCGCTTATGGATAGAAAAGGCAACAGGGATATTCAAAATTACATTATTTTTTCTTAGGTTGATGATAGTTTGGCACTGAACAAATTCATGCATGGTGTTACCCCATATCTACAATTAGAGGATGATAAATAATGCCCAACTTGAAAGCCTCCAGAAAACTCCAATAGGCTTATATTCAGAGTTCCATTCCAAAGTGATCAAAGGCAATAGTTTGCGATCCTCTCTTCTTTGTAAAACTACTGTACAGTTGAAGTAGATAGATTCAGTGTGCTCTTCTTTATATTATTGTACAACAGGCTCTTCTTTAGGACATGTTCTACTCTAAAATTTCTGGTTGTCTTACGGCATGGCATCAAAAGTGAATGTGTTCTCTTGCGCCCCTTGAAATTGTTTATGCTTGCTTATACATAGGTACTTCCAAGGTTACAAAAACCGCCGAAATTCGGCGGAATCTCGCCGAAATCTCGGATTTCGGACCCCAGCGAGTTTGCATAGACCGGCCGGATGTAAAAATCGAAAAAATTTGAAATTGCTACAGATATATTTGGATTTTTATTTTTCAAGTAGATTTCGCAAAAACCGCCGAGATTTCGGAATTTTAAACCGAATTTGAATTTTTTGGCGGATCGACCGGAATTATATCAATAAGTTCTCGAAGTGATCTTCAATGATAATGTTTGAAAAAGTTTATTTTTAGACTTTTGGCATTTAGTGAAACACTCTCTGAATTTTAAAAATTGAGAATGCATTTTCATGCTATGAAAAATTTATGGGAGTATCATAAGATATGTAGGATAATACATAAAATTTATGAAAATATTTTAACATCATTTGTTATGTTTTAAAAATAAAAATCGAAATAGGATAAACATCAGTTCACGGGACCACTTGGAAGTGGTCCAGGCAACTTTCGTTCACGCGGACCACTTGTAAGTAGTCCGCGTGAACTGACTAATATCGCTAACTAGTCCGCGTGAACTGACTAGTATCGCTAACTAGTCCCGAGAAGTAAAAACTTACGGACAAAGAATTCAAGTGGTCCGCAGAGAATTATGAGAAATTTAATTCTAGCGGTTATAAGACATTTTCGATAAACCTTTTCAAGAAAACATATAGAAGAAACAGGGACGAAATTTGCACATGTAGCAAACTTGACTCCCTAAATGTGATATTTTGATAAAACCTTTTCAAAACACAAGTAGGATCAATGTAGGTCATATGAATAAGATTTCAATATACAATAAGATTTCCATATACAATAAGATTAGTAGGTCACGAGTCATAAACTTCTTCATTTAAAGATTTCTATTACAACATATATAACATATAAGTTAGTACATAATTAAAACATCTTTGAATTACACCTCCATAACTTTGCCATAAGGGGATTACGTATATGTGGATGTAGGGATCATTTAGGGAACGCTGGAGATGGCCTAACGAGTGCCAAATCTTACAACATTGTCACATTTCCTTAAATGTAAGATTATCTTGGTTTCTTTGCGGGGCTTACAGAGGTGGAGTTTGCACGTGGGCGCTTTACTACTCATAGGTATGTGATGCAAACATACATTCATTTAGTTGTCATATGCAAATATGTGAAGACTTGTTGTGTGTATCGATTTTATTACATTCTTAATAATTGTCATGCCAATATACATTAATTGTTTGAATTGTGACTCTCAATCTTGATTTTCGGTCAAAATGTTTAGAAATTTCATACTTCACGACGTATACCCGAATTCCCCAATTTTTAAAAATTCCTTGAGCTTCAGTAACTACTGAAGATTTTATGGCAACATTATTCACATGTCGAATCATGCTATTAAAATTTCAAATATTTATAACATGCTTTGTCCCATTTTTCATTCAGTTCAAAATTGCGTGAGCGTTTCATTACGACAGTACCAATGTTTCAATTTTAAAAAATTTACATGATTCAAAAAATCTGAAATTTTATGACAACATTAATAATACGTCGAACTCTCCAAAAAATTCAAAATTTTCTCCATCTTTTGGACTAATTTTGGGCTTGTCAATCTGGCCGAAATTTCGCCATTCTCGGCGAGATCTCGCCAATTCTTGCGAAATTCGGCATTTCGATAGAAAAAACCGGATTCAAAATTTGGATTTGAATTTCCGGACGAGATTTGTCCGAAATTACCGAATTTCGCCGAAATTTCGTTTTCCGGGCATGAACGATATTTTATCCGAAACCGAAATCCAAAACACTGGGTACTTCATTGCGATTCCTCGTGGTGCTCATAGGTTGTTATCCCAACCTTCAGGTCGTCCTTTGTTGACCGCCTTTTAAAGAAGATTCTTAGGAGTTCGGACAATGTATAACCTTGCAAACTTTTTTTTTTCTGTTCATATGATCAACCACTGTCTTGTTGTTTTCTCTTTTACTTCCTTTTCCTTTTTAATTCAATTGTCTCCCGTAGTCTGTGTGTGCATGCATGTATGCATGAATTTGTTCGTCACTAATCAGTGATAGCTCCTTTCCTCCCCATTCTCCCCTAGATATTAACGTCTTATGACATTTCTCTTTTTTGTCAATCACTTGCATGTGCCTCATTTATCTAATGGCAATTTGTCCATGGAAATTGCTTCTCTACCCTAAAATGAGTGTTATGAATAGCACTTGTATTCATCATAAGGTCAATGGGTCAATATATATACATTTACATGAGGGTACAAAAAGAAAACCTATATAAGGTAATATCTATACAAGGCAACTAACAATATCTACATAAGGTAACAAGGATATTGTCTAACACCCCCTTCAAACTCATGGTGGATTAACAACACTGAGTTTGGAGAGATAAAAGCTATGATGAGCTCTAGCCTGTGTCTTCGTGAAGAAATCTACCAACTGAAGCTCTGAAGGTACATATTGAAGAGCCACAACCTGATCATGTATCTGTGACCGCATGAAGAAGCATCAACACCGAAATACTTGGTGAGCTCATGCCTCATTGGATCTCGAACAATGCTAATAGCTGTTGTACTGTTAGATAAAAGAGGAGACGGTGTAGAAACAGAAACACCAAAATCCTCAAGTAATCACCGTAGCCAAGTAACCTCTGCTGTCAAAAGAGCCATAGCCCTCAACTCAGCCTCAGCACTCAAACGAGAAACTGTTATCTGCTTCTTAGTCTTCCAAGCAATGATAGAACCACCAAGAAAAATATAGTAAGCAGAAAGACTGACGATCAGAGTGATCACTAGCCCAGGTAGCATCAGAGTATGCCTGAAACTGTAAAGAGTTGGAGCGTGGAAAAAAAAGGCGACGAGAGATAGTTCCACAAAGATATCGCAGAACACGAAGAAGATGACTATAATGGAGCTGAGTGGGAGTAGAAACGAACCAACTCAAGATATGGACTAGATACGAAATATTAGGACGAGTGACATCAAGGTAAACAAGACTCCCAACAAGTTGAGGATAGCGAGTAGGATCCTCAAGAGGTTCACCATCAGTAAATCGAATATGAACATTGAGCTCCATGGGAGTCTCGGCTATGCGCTAGTCAGTAAGGGAAACACAATTAAGAAGATCTTGAATATATTTCTCTTGGGATAAAAAGAAGCCCTGAAGAAACTTCAATCCCAAGGAAGTAGCGGAGGGGACTCATATTAGATATGAGAAACTGCTCACTGAGACGTGCCTTCACAAAGACAATATACTGAGAATCATCTCTAGTAATGATCATGTCATCAACATATAGAAGAAGAGTCCACGATGCGAAGTGTGAACAAAGAGCACATGATCATGAGAACTAGCAGAACCGCAGTGACCACAAAAGAAAAACGCTCAAACCAAGCACGAGGGACTTGTTTAACCCCATAAAGAGAGCGGCGAAGTTGACAAACCATGCCTTCAGGAACAGAATACCCCAGTGGTGACTGCATATAGACCTCCTCATGCAGCTCACTATTAAGAAGGTATTCTTGACATCAAGCTGAGAGATGAACCACTCACAAACAGATACCACAACAAGAAGAGTGCAAACATTGGTCATGTGAGCCACAGGAGCAAAAGTCTAATCATAATCATGACCATACTCCTGCTGAAAACAACGCGCTATAAGACGAGCCTTATAGCGCTCAAAAGAACCATCAGAGCGAGTCTTAACCTTATAAACCTGCTTGCATGTAATGAGACAGACATGTGGAGGAAAGGGTTCAAGATCCCACGTGCCAGTGCGCTCAAGAGCAACAAACTCTTCCACCATCGCATGCTGCCATTCCTGATGAATGATAGCATCAGGGTAAGAAGTCGGCTCGGCAATAACTGCACCAGCAAAGCCAAGGTGCTCATGGGGCCGAATAGACTGTCAATCGCGTAGAGCATAGCGAGGAGGAGACACGAAAGAAGGTGGCTCAGTAGGAGAATCCTCAACTCACGGACGATGAGTATAGTATAGAGGATAAGAGGGAACTATATCAGGATAAACTTCAGGAGGAGGCACCGGTGGTGAAGAAGACACCAAAGGAGAGGCCGGCGATGAAGGAAACACCAACCGTGGAAAGGGAAAAGTGGTAACTTGAGTATCTAGAAAAGTCAAGAAAGAAAGCGACTCGACAAGAGATACCGGAGTGGAAGAAGGACGAGGGTAGAAGGGATGGGACTCATCAAAAGTAACATTCTGAGAGATTCGCATCCGTCGGCCAGCAGGATTCCAACAACGATATCCCTTATGCTCAGCACTATATCCCCAAAAAACGCACTGAACAGATTGAGCGATCAGCTTGGTGCGCTCACGAGATGCAAAAAGAACATAGCACACACACCCAAAGAGGCGAAGACTAGAATAATCGGGGGGCATGCCACAAAGACGCTTTACTGGAATCCCAGCCTGAAGAGCAGAAGAAGGTTGAATATTAATCAAATAAGTGACACTGAAAACAGTCTCAGCCTAGAAGTGAGGTGAAACAACGGAAGCAAATAAAAGAGTATGAGTTATCTCAAGAAGATGACGATGCTTGCGCTCAGCCACACCATTCTAAGCATGAGCACCAGGATAGAAAACTGAGAAAGAGTGCCTTACATAGCAAGAAAAGCACAAAAGGCTCCTGATAGGTACCCTTCTGCCGAGTCAGCATGAAGAACACGAATGTGAGAATCAAACTGAGTACGAATTATAGTGGTAAAATTATTATAGATGGATAAAATCTCACTATGAGAAGTTATAAAATATATCCATTCTAAGCATGAGCACCAGGTGTGGCGAGAGAAATCATCTATAAAAAGAATATAATATATATGACCCTCTTTTGAAATAAAAGGAGCCGAACCCCAAACATCAGAATGAACAAGATCAAAGGGATGCTGGGATACAGACTCACTGGAAGAGACCCCGTGCGGTGATCCTGAACACAGTAAGAGTCAGAATCAAGGATAACACGACAGCCATGATCAGTGAGCTGGCCAGCTAATATGAGCTGCATAGTCAATTTGGGAACATGAGAAACAGCAGGAACATGAAAAAAGAAAGACAAAAGAGTGCCTCGTCCTGCAACAGAAAGAGAAGTACCATCTGCGGTCTGCACAGTGATAGAAGCAGCAAGAGGACTAATGGAATGGAGACTCGTGGGATCAGATGTCATATGAAAAGAAACTCCAGAGTCAAGAATCCATGGTGTGATACCTAATGAGGAGGAAGGTGGTCTCTCACTAGAAGACTGAGTAGCAGAACCTATCGGTGTAGAGGTAGCCATGCGACATAGCAGCTTAAGAATCTCCTGAGTGAAGTTAGAACCAACAGAGGTAGGCTGAGGAGAGGCACCCAAGAGTCCAGTGCCCTTAGAAGGGCGTCCACCTCGATTAGCAAGATCCTTCTTCTTTCGGTAACAGAACTGCTCCACATGTTCGTTCTTGTCACATTAGTTGCAATGAAGCCCCCCATCCTCAGTAGCTATCACTGGAGTAGACGTCACTGATGGAGTAGTACGAGGCACTACCAAGACTGAAGGAGACCCTAGCAGACCCGCACCATGAAGGCGAGTCTCCTTAGTATGAATAGCTACAAGGGCCTCTAACTGGGTCACACGAGGGTGACGAGCAAGCAGCTGGGCACGAATCTGTTCAAATTCTGCCTAGAGACGTGTTAAAGATTTCGTAGATGTGGCGAAGCTCTAGATGAGAGAGCTGGCATACCTCCGATCCAAGAGAATCAAGCTGACGCCACACCGAGGACAACTGCCCCTAGAACTCATCCATGGTAGAATCACCCTGCTGCAGCGATTGCTCCTATCGCACAACAGTAAGGTACAAAGAATCGCCAGCAAGCTCATAGCGGTCGTTAAGATGTGCCCACATCAGCTATGCCAAAGATAAAGCAACCTTGTCTTCAGTAAGATGCACCTCTATGCTAGCAACCAAAATAGCAGATGCACAAGCATCTTGATCAATTCACATCTTGTATGTGGCAAACTGAGTCTGAAAAGACTACAACATCATCATGATCATCAAACACCTTTTGTCGAGTAGCATCATCCTCCTCCATGAGAATAACAGGCGTAGCGGGGGGAGCAGGGCGAGGCGGACAAGATAGTTCGCTAGTGAGAAACTCTCAAAGATACTGACCTCGCATGTGAAGGTGCATATGTAGAACCCAGTCTCGATAATTGAGACCATCGAAAATGACCGGGCAACGAGGAACAGAGACAGTGCTCGAGAAAGATCCTAGAGACGACGATATTTTTTTAAGAGAAGACCTAGCTGAGCAGAGCCAGGAAGTTGAAGTCCAGAGCTGGAACAGGGAAGCTGGAGCCGAGAGCCGATTAAATACAACTCCTGATCAGAATCAAATCCGATTGGGCTTCGGCTACTCAGCAGTCCGACACGCACGAGGACTCCAGTGGCTGGCCGAGAGGACGCGAGACTCGGCAGCAAGCTGCACATGGACGGGAGGCGACAGGCGGCCTAAGAAAGGCTATCGGCCGAGGGAGGATGCGGCATCGGCTGGAACCGAGATGGCCGATGGCGCAGATCCAGGCGATCGACGCGAAAGACGGAGACCAACGAGGCGGCACGTCAGTCCGAGGCGACTGGCGCAGATTCGATGCGGATGCACATGGAACGAAAGAGGCCAACCGAGGAGCGGCACAGAGGACCGGATCTGGGCGACCAACAACAAACACGCGAGAGCTGGCGATGGGAGGATGAGGTCCAAGAGATCTAGTGGAGCAGATTGAAAGGCCGTGCATGGAGGACGACGTGTGGAGGACGGCCGCCGGTTGCTACCGCTATTGCGCCATCCCTAGGACGACTGAGGGTCAACCAAAGGCAACAAGAAGAGTTGTTGAAAAATGCGTAAGTGCAATGCCAGTAAAACCCTAACCCTAAAAACTTGGCTCTGATACCGTCTTATGAATAGCACTTGTATTCATCATGAGGCCAATAGGCCAGTATATATACATATACATATACATAAGGGTACAAAAGGAAAGACTATATATGGTAATATCTATACAAGGCTAGCAATCTCTATACAGAGCTACTAGTAATCTCTATATAAGGCAACAAGGATACTGTCTAACAATAAAGAGATAGAAGAATGATAGCCTGGTAATCTAACTTATATCTATAGTTCATTGATTAGTCTCATGCTCTCAGCTGAGCTGAAACTTTACTTGCCCTGGCCAAAAATGGTATAGATGTTCCAAGATCTGCTATAGTTAGCTTGTTATTGCTTAGAATCTAACTATCGGACTAGAACTTCACATGACTACTTGAAAGTTTTCGAAGTATAATATGTTTATAAGAGGTTATATTTCATGAGTGCAATCTAATGCTTCCTTTTGGTGTCAGCCAATTTGATGCTGATGAAGGCAAGTGCCACTTAAGTAGGATTTAGGGCCACCATCAAAGTGAGTGATTCTTAGCATGTTTGTCACCTGGCATGTTCAACAATCACCCGTTAACCAACTGGCATGTTCAACAATTGGGCTACCACTCGAGATGAGCATCAAGAAATGAAAAATTGAGGTATGCACATTGCTTCGATGTAGCATGCGGGCTTCAAAAGTAGAAAATTGCCCCACGAAGCTCGGCTTTACTTCCGTATTCCACCGTGTGTGGTCCTTCAATTCATGATAAGATTGCGTATAATAAGGATTGTTTAGAGATGGTGCCAAACAATCCCATCTCCCATCGGAACCACCCATAGATCCTCCTCGAGATGGAGAAGCTGAGGGAGCTCAGTGTAACGAGGAGCAGGAAGAGGACATGGAGGCTGGAGCGGCCGGCTTGTGCCAAGCTTCGCGTACCGGTGGTAGATGAGCGCATTGGCCACCAAGTAGAAGACCAGGAGGGTTTTTATTGATATCATCTCAAACACAATCTTTAGCTCCGTGAAGAGTGCGATTCATGCTGTGCAGAATCCTGCGTTTGGGTAGTTAAGAAAAAAATACAAGAGATGTTATCAAGAGTATTGGCGCGTATGTTTGAGAAGTAACCCGCAATGCCTTATCACGCTTTTATACATCTACTTAAGCATCTATACTTGCCAAAATTCCACAGTAATTAGAACTTTGACTTATTGTATATATTCCTACAGTTGATCTTAAACTGCTATAGATATAGAGCACTAATGTTATCTCGATCCTGTCAAACGCTATGCATTTTGAGTTTTTGACCTAGTATAATGTTTCAACTGTCCATTGTTGAGGTTCTAAATGAAAGAGCAGATATGTTTGGCGGGCCTAACTTGAATTTAGACTTTCTGCAAAGTGAGGCTAAGCTAGGGCAGGAGGAACAACTTTTTATAAGGATTGGTTTTGTCTTAGATTAGGCTTATCTTTTCAGTTAGCTTATGGGCTTTATAGTTCATAGGCCTGATTAGTCAACTTGTTATATTTTGATATCCCTTCTTATGTGTGGTAGCGGTAGCCCTCGGATCGGATCAGAGTTTTGTAAGATATGACACGAGCATGCACGGTCTCAAGAACAAAGACAATGAATCATGTAGAGAACTAAAATAAACGACATTGAAGCAACCACAATGAGAGAGAAAGATTTGGCGAAGTCGACCACAAATTCTTTAAGCATAGCTTTAAAAGAGTACAAGGGATTGTTGCTCTCTCACAATCTCTTGAATCTTTTAGGACCATCGGATCCTTGCCTTATACAAGAATCTAGTGCTAAAGAATAACCTAGCATTTAATCCTCTCGTGCGCCTTTTGCTCTGGATGAGTTGGTTTGTGACTTCTTGGTTGCTTGGGTTTTCCATGACCTCCTTCTATGTTCACATAGCCTCTCTAGTTCTCCTCCAAAACAAATAGGAATCCTACTCCTATTAGGATTAGGAATCCTTCTATTAGAAATCCTAATCCTGTTAGGATTCATCTAGCACACCTTTCCAAATTCTAAAAAGCTATATATGAGTCACCATATTTAACATAACAGTTAATTCATCAGCGAAGCATTATAAAGTTGTAGTACTCCTTAGCTCAAGTTTACAAGTTACAAGCCTGATAACTGACTGTCCATTTTAAAATTTATTTGAGAAAAGGAACCTTATTACGCTAACCAATTAACTCAAACATGAGATATTATGTGATAGATATTTTTAAACAGTTCTTTTTTTGGGACCTCCTATTTTACGGTCGGCCACATAGGGTGGAGGTTGCGCCCTGTCTTCTCCACTACGTGGCAGCTAGCGTGCTGCCTCCTTGTCGCCTTACCCAAGCCGTAAGGCTATCATCACACCCCATTCCTCCCTTGCTCTCTACTTCTATTCCCTCCTCCTCAATACCTTCAAAAATCATCTAGAGATTTTCAATTGAAAAACTTTCAAATAAAAAAAATCAAATCGGGAAAAACTTCAAACTCGAAAACTTTCTGCTCGAAAATTTTCAACTCAGAAAGCTTCAAATTGGAAAAGTTTCTACTACAAAAATTTCAACTTAGAAAATTTCAAAATTGGGAGTTTCAAATGGGAAAATTTCTACATGGGAAAATTCAACCTGGGGCGATTTTCTAATCGAGGGGAGGAGGTGCGGCTACACGGCTCATGGCAGTGTATGGCTCCGGTGGTGTGGCCGAGCAACTCAGAAGGCGTTGGCTCCCTTGATGAGCGGCGCATGGGCTACGACGTCACATGGCTCCCCATATGGTGGTGAATTTCAACTGGGAAATTTCAACTTGAAAAATTTCAAATCAAAAAATTTTCAAGTGGGGAAATTTCAAAATGAGAAATTCCAAGCTCGAACCTGATAAAATCAAACCGATTCACATGGATTACAACTCGATTTGGAGGAAGATGAGCTCAGTTTCAAAAGAAAAACTAAAAACAAGAGTATTTAGGGCTTTCCCCTTCTCGAGCAGTGGCACAGGCCCTCGATGGCTCATGTTCCTCCTCCAACAACGGCGCTGGTCCTCGAATGGCGCACACTTCTCCTTCGACGTGAGCGCATGGCAGCTAGCTCGTGGATGTCATCCTGGCGAGCCTCACGGACAGCGGCGCGCGTGGCGGCTTGCTGGCGGACGTTGGTGCGGCCATGCACGGCTAGCGCATGACCTCACTGCGTGTGGATGGCCTCTTGTTCTCGTGCCTCTTGCAATTCACGATGAGGTTTGGAAAGAGTAGAATGGGGAATAGATATTCGCTGCTAGTACGAACGAGTGTGGATAAAACGATGCTTGCTCCACCTCCCCCCTTGACTCCACGTGTAAGCTTCCCAAATGTGTCCCACCTACAGGTGTCAGCACATGAGGTGAGGCCGCATGAATTGCTTCGTGAGAACGACCATAAATTAGCAAAACTGTCTTTATCTCAACCTACTGGGGATATTGGGGGAGGACAACATTTCTATTGTAATGCTTTTATCCTAAGTGAAACACGGCACTCCCCAAACAACTGTACAAACTTATGATTCATCGATAGATTGATGATCTCATTACAGAGGTTGCATTAATTCGTGCTATTTTTGCCCATATTATGGTAAGAGACTAACAAATGTCACTTGCGTAAACAACCTTATTTGCTTAATAAGGTACCTAGAAAGACGGTCGCATTCATAGGAGTGCCGTTAGAAGGATGGACCTTGGCCAGCCATGACGGCACCAGCCACGCTCTGGCGATGACGCATAGGTCCCTCGCCTACACTAGCATCACCACCAGCAGTGACGCCACGATGTCGAGGCTCGCACCGGCTCCGACGACATTGCTTGTCCACTTCCACCCCACCTTCTCCCTGAATGCCGATGAGAATGACGCGCTCTCCACTATCTACACATGCCACACAGTACACACGTGCACATGATGAGCTAGCTAGCCAAGAATACCGATCCATCATCTAGAGGCTTGTCATGGTTGAGACACCCCAAACGTGCAAGAGCTAGGCTGGGACAGAAGCTGTGAATGACCAATGAGGTCAAGAGAGTAATAGATGCATTGTTATTGAGTTTGTACACATAGTCTATGGACTACAAGGCTCATATGTTAGTGTGAGCTTGAGAGGTTTAAAGGCTAACTTCCTGTACGCAACTGGATATCGATCAATTGAAATGAATCTCTGACTTTCCTCTCCTCATGTTCTTTTGTTTTCCCATACCCTTCTCTGATTTCTCACCCAATTTCTTCGAAGTTATCCCAAATTACCCTAAATTCTTGTACTAATTTGTGAGATTTCTATGCTTCTCTGATAGGGACATCACAATTTGGCATCAGAGCCCGGAAATTTCGCCTTCTTTCATTTGGACATGTGATTCCAAGGGAAGTGTTGGTGTTCTTCCTAAGCACTGTGTTTCCAGCCTGAGGTTTGCCATGTGAAGGAGGAGCACCGACATCACGATGGCTAAGTACTATAGATGGATGTGCTCGTTGCTGGAGTTGAAGCAGATGGGGACTGTGGTCGACTACAAGGTGGTGTTCGAGATGAGGATGTACCAGCTACTGGCCATCAACAACCAGTTGGAGACCAAATTCTTCACGGACAAGTTTGTGTCAAGCTTGTGGGACAACATCTGAGGGGCAGTGCAGTTGCAATCACCGTCTAGTGTCACTCGCGTGTCAATATTGGCTTGGATCGTGGAGGCAAATCTCTTGAACATGGTGAGTTTCCCAGAGCCCTCCTTAGCATCATTCGCAGCTGAGGATCTCAACACTGTCATTAGCAACCTCGGGATTGCAATGCCCACCAAGCGTTTGACGTTGTGCCCTAGCTACGACAGCGATGAGTTGATGGCTACGACCACCATAGCTTCAATCGCAGCCCCTCCCTTAGCCACCTTCACAACTGTGGCCTATTCTGATGACCAGCATCGCCAAGGACCCAAGAAATGGAGAGGCCACCCCACACACTGCTAACCTAGTTGCGGTCAACCCGTGGCTCCTCGGCATCAACACAGTCAGGCGCAACATCCACAAGGCCACAACTCAGAGGCAAGTGCGCCAAGCTCTTCTAAGGGAGTTACACGGTTGGCGCATTCATGAGCAGGATCGGGTGCTTCAGCTCTCCTATCCATCGAGCCGACCGCCACCATGGCCTGGACGGACACCATGGGCGATGGCCATGGATTTGTGTCTTGCACCTCCACATCCTCCAGACCCTCCTTCGAGTATTGTTAAGGCACATAAACTCGGTGCACACCAAGTGTTCGATGAATTTCCCCACAAGGTTGAAGTAATCGAGGAGAGGAGCGAGCAGATGGTGGGTGCCAAGGAGAGCGTAGGCAAGCTGTCTGGGCTACTGCCACCATGTAAAGAGGAACTCGTCGTCAACTTTCAACAACTAGGCAATAGTGCCATTAAGATGCTCGATGAAACGCCGCATGAAGCCGGCAAATCACTGACTCTAGTGTTGGGTGATGATCACCTTGTGTTCATCGAAATGGCACCATAAGACAAGCTGCAAGAGCTACACCTGCAAGATCATCTCATGGCGTGGCTCCCATCATTTGTTCATGTGAGCACTTTGACTACGGAAAACACGTGACGTGCTGCGAATCATGACCTTGTGAGTGAGTGTTGTGTGCATGGACTACTATGGCTAGCATGCTCTGGCTTCACACACGACATGGCCTTGGGTGACATCATCTATCTCACACTTCTTAGCCATCACTTGCGGCACAAGATCATGGGACGTGACCAGAACACGCGTTCCACCGACGACAATGGGTTGTTAGCTCTGGAGGGGGAAATCAGTGATGCACAACTGGTGTTCGAGGATATGCCGCCATGGAGACAAAGTGCTTTTAGTCTCTAGAAAGATGGCATGGGCTTGCTTAGTGTGTGACAAATTGCAATCATGGAGACGAGAAGGCTTTAGTCCTGGAAAGGTAGAAAAGCTGACCATTGAGAACCAGGGATCCCTATTTGTCTCTTTACTTTTCAGATTTTACAAGAGGTGCACATAAATCAAAAAGTTCTCACATCTAGCACCAGTTGTTGCATTTGGTGTTTCTCTGATCAACCTTCACCCCATATTGTGTTGCAAACAAGTGAGGTATCAGTTTTTGGCTGCCATGTTGGTGATGTCTAGCTCCTGTGGATTTCACTTCAAGTATCATACTAGCTGTACAAATGACAGCAGCTTGGGGGCAAGCTACTCTTCATGTAGATGTGGTTTTAGTCCAGGAAGCAAATGCACTATGTCCAAGAAAACTACATATGATAACAAGGATAAGGCACTAGTTAGCTCGTCTATCAACTAGGCATGGGACGCTAGTGTGTTTAGGTTCATCTTCTTAACCAAGATACAGATAGTAAGTTTACCATTCTCAATTCCTATTGTGATTCAATTGCCTTCCCCAATTGCTATTGCTATGGAGATCATGATACCAGACAGCTGTGCAATTAGACCTGAGAAGCTGATTGACCGAGTGATTGACATAGAGAGCAAGCATATACCATGACATGCTGTTGCCGTGGTTGCCATGAATTCAGCTTCACATGTTGACAGGGCGACGTTTTTCTGTTTTTGAGACTCCGAAGCGACTATGTTCCCATTGAAGTAGAACGCCATGCCGTTTATACTTTTCCTGTCATCTACATCACCTGCCAAGTTGCTATCGTTGTAGCCTGCAATCTTCTCAATGGCATCAAGTTCTTCATTGCCTCCTGCCATTGCTGCTCTCGTGCAGCTTCGCGATAACATGACGACTCTTCTGCAGCTAGGAGGCATAGCTCATCCATGCTCTCTATCTCCTTGGTCATTGCATAGATGTCATCGAGGTTCCGATATCTGTAAGGCCCACTCTCGTCATCTACTACTGTAGACAAGATAGACCCTGTGCCTATTCCACCTCCTGTGGCTACTGATATACCCACGGGTGTCATAGTACCTGTGCTCTCTGGCTCCTCCATGCCAGCGATAGTGTTTGGTGAGCCAAACGGTGTCAAGCCTGATGACCCTGGAGCTACTGGGTCATGTGGAGTAGCCTCCTGCAGGGTTGTCATCATGTGCTCGAATGAGATTAGCTTCCTCACCCCAATCGTAATTACGACAAGGTTTAGGCACTCAGATGCATAGTGACCATAAATATTACAGCTAAAGCACTTGATCTTGCTTTTATCCTTGTCATCTCCAGAGCCTTGGTTAGCATCACTAGATGGTAAGGTGTTGTCATGCCACCCTTGCCTTGCCCGCGACCACGACAGCATCCTTTTCCACGGCCATGGCTATTGCTGTCGTTACTGCTGCGTCCCTTCGAGCCAGAGGAAGATTCCTTTCCCCTGTTCTTCTTTATGCATGCCATCCACTCTGAGTGCGTGAGCAATAGATGCTGCTGCTTCTCCTTATCGTTGTAGCTTCGAACCCTCTTCTCAAAGGTTTTGAGGTGGCTGACTAGCTCCTTAATGAACATGGTCTTTAGGTAGCTAAGTTGCTCAATTGACATAACGATCGATAATTTTTTTGTCAAAATTGCTCAGAAAAATTTGCGAACAATAGTGGTATCCTCCACCTGCTCGCCTAATGCTCGGATGCTATTGGTGATCGTCGTCAGTTTCATGGTGAAATTATCCACTAACTCGCTTTCCTTCATGCGAATCACCTCGAAGTCACTCCTCAAGGTTTGGATCTTCGCCTCCTTTACACGATATGCTCCCATGTGCATCGTCCTAAGCGTCTCCCACGCATCCTTGGCAGAGTCTTTCTCAGCAAACATTAGGAGCACGTCCTTTGGTACGCTTTAATAGATGGCGGGGAAGGCCATCCTATCCTTCTAGTCGTCGACGTCTTGTTCGTCACGGTGTCCCACACGCTTTGTGCTTGCAGGTTGACGCGCATCTTCAATGACCACGCGACATAGTTGCTCCGTGTGAGCAACAGATATTGCAGCGAGATGCTGCTATCCCTTTTCACCATCACCCCATTGACGGCACCTCCATTGAGGGGTTGAGTTGACGACGAAGCTCCAGCACCGAGAAGTCAAGTCGGCGATTCAGATTGCATGCGCCTTGGCATCTGCTTTGGCATGCTCCTCAAACTCTGATACCACTTGTTGGTTTCCTTCCTAGGAACAGTTGCATGCAAATAATAAATTAAAGAAACACATGCAAGCGAACACGGAAGTTTTCGGTAATTTTCTCTTGTGTTATTAGTATTTATAGTACACGCATAGACCTATCTATGGAATAACTTAAAAAGGGAATACCTCTACTTGCTTTACACATAGCAAGCTACAATGAAAAGTGTGGATTACTTTTCAATCTCTTCTTTTCTTCCATAATATAGCAATGCAACAATGAAAAATCTTAATTATTTTTCAACACTCTTTTGAGATTGTTGCAACGTCATTATTTTGATTCTCTCTACGAGATTCATCTTCTTCATTACTAAGACCATGTATGCTCGTGTTATATCTCATAAAACTTTGATTCGATCCAGAGACTGATGCGAATAAGAAATGATATCAAATATAACAGCCCTGCCCGTTCTACGGTGAGGAAAGGGGACAATTTTGCAAAAAAAAAAACATTAGTGGGGAAGGAGGTTAGATTTGTAAAAAAAAATACTATAGAAGCTAGATGAATAAACAGTTCCTTTATCCTGCTCTTTGGAATACGGATATAAAGTGCGTATATAATCCTAGCTAGTCCAATTACCATGTCTGTCCTTCAAAAAAAGTTTAGTAGTGTCCGTGTCCATGCACGTGGGTGTGCCACTTTTGCTAACGTGCAAAGATATAAGATCAACATGCATCTAGCATTGAAAATTTTGAGATTTGTTGAGGCCCTAATTAAGTCGAATATATTCTGAATTTTGTATTGAATTGCAGTACTACGATTAGTTATGTGTGGAAAAACAACTGTTAAGCATATAGTGTGATTGATGTAGTAAAAGTAGTAAAATTAGACAACAATTAGTGTTGAACTAATTGATGTCCCTGCATTTCTTTTTGAAGCAATTGGATTGGCCCCTATGTGCACTGGAGGCAGTGGTGTAGTGTCAGATGCATGATTATCTATTCCTGTAGGGTTAACTAGCCAATCATACACGGCGTGTCACGCCGCGGACGCCGCTCCTCACGCGAGCAAATGGAGAAAACGTGCGAATGCTGCTCTCTACAGGAGCAAATCGAGGAAACACGCGAAAATGACTTAAATTTTTTTTTGTGTTTTCCGCAAAAGGACTTAAACGTAATGCTAGAAAAATGCAAAAATGACCTAAATGCAATGTATTTTTTTTCAAAAAAAAAAACCTAAACTTTTTTTCCCTTAAAAGGACCTAATCGTAATTTTGATTTTCAGTAAAAGGACCCGAACGCAATACTTAAAAACGTATAAAGGATCTAAATGTAATATATTTTCTTTTTTCTATAAAAAAGGACCTAATCATAATTTTTTCCGAAAAAGGATCTAATCGTAATTTTTTTCGAAAAAAGGACCCAAACACAATTTTTTTTTTTGCAGGCTCGGCTCGAGCCGCGAGCCGAGCCGGCTCCACGGCTCAAACGCACCTGGGATCGGCATTTCCACCATCTTTAGTAGATGGAGGATTCTTACAAATTTTGCGTTGTTTTCTGGTTTTTTACACTAATTTTCATTTGTATTGGACAGCTTTGCAAAAAAGCTATGGGTCAATTGACCCCACAGCTTAAACCTGGCTCGGCCACTGACGGGAGGATTTCTAAAGGAATTCCGAAGGATATGTATTAGTTTATATGAAATTCATACTTTCAAAATGGCCCTGGGTGTTTGACCACATGAGTAAATGCTAACAATTTTAGAAAACACAATTTTCGCGGGAACAAGAACTGAATTGTTCAAGTACTTCCTCAGGTGGGTTTATACATAAGTTCCTATTTGGAATGCGAGGAATTTCACATGAATTTTTTCTACATGAATTGAAAAAAATTCCTGCATTCCAAACAAAGTCTGAAGGTTAGGCTAGGCTAGATGGATCTTTATCTATCTATCTATCTATCTATCTATCTATCTATCTATCTATTATTATAATATTGTTAAAGCAAAGTCAAAAGAAGACACCATATTCGTTCTCTGGGACTATAAAATCTCATATTAAGCAAATGAAAAAAATAAAGATCTACACCATCAATTTTGGTGTAGCGGTGTATATTAACCACACATATATACCTACGAGAACTATTACAGTTGTATAAAGAATACATCTATATTTACTACATCATAAACATTAGAATTGTATAATAAGTATAACTCTATATTTTAATATAAACTGCAGTATGATATCTAGCCATGTAATTGTGCGGGACATTTGGCTTCTTTTTTTTTTTGCCGATGTCAGTTTTGTTGCAGCTCTGCAGCATAAAAAAAATCAGCCCTTGCCTACGACTACGGAGCCCAGCCCGGTTCTAACCATCAAGGTAATTGAGTTGGCTGACCATTGGCGCTCAGGTTTAGAAATCTCGGCGAGATTTTGCGAGATCTCATTCTTCGGAGCTGGGCGGTTTGTAGGAATGTCGGCTGAACTGCAGAATTCAGAAAAAAAATTGTGTTGCTATAGTAATATCGTTTTTCTCGACGAGATCTCGCTATTTGCGCCCGGTATCTTGGCATTTTGACCCAGAATTTCAAGTTTGATACCCGGATTTAGGTCAATAACCCTGAAAAAGTGATCTTCCATGATAATTTGTCAAAAACCATTTTTTTGAGACATTTTAAAATTTTGGTAGAAACACTGCCAATTTTTTTATAAAATTTTAGAAGCTTGATCATGATCTAAAAAATTTATGGTAATATATTTAATAGTTTAGTATAATACAGAAAAAGTTTAAAAATAATTTAACTTCATTTTTTATCCTTAAAAATCAAAAACAGAATTAACATAACTGGGACAGTAAACTTGTCAGAATTTTATAAATTTTCTCAAGTGTGATCATGATCCAAATTTTTTTTGAGAGCTTAATAATTGCCTCAGTACCATTCTATAAATTTTTTAAACTTTTTTGTTTACTCAATAAAATCTATGTAAGCATTGAACTTCATTTGTTATATTTCAAAAATAAAAAAGAGAAAGAACATAAATGGTATAGTGCGTTGTAAGAATTTTATAAATTCACTGGAGTGTGATAATGATTCAAAAATTTATGAGATCTTAATAATTTTCTTAGAACCCTTATGTAAATTTTTCAAAAATTCTAAACTTTTTTTTATTTCTAAAGCAAATCTATGTATTGATCATTAGGCTTTGATCAAGACGAGCACTTTCAGAAATTTTTAAAATTCTTGAAGTTTGATCATCATCTAAAAATTTTATGTAAATATTAATGATACATAAGGATCATCCTATTTTTTCTTTCAAAATTTCCTAACATGATTTGAACCATTTTTCATTTTGTTGAAATTTGCCGGTAAGGCTTTTAACACGATAGTAGCACTGCCCGAATTTTTAAAAATTCATGATGTTTGATCATCACCGAAGAATTTTATGAAAATATTATTGATATGTCATAATCATGCACAAAAAATTTCAAATATTTCTAACATGGTTTGTCCCATTTTTAATTCAGTTCAATATTGCCGATCAACGTTTTTTTAGGATAGTAGTAATGTTTGAATTTTTGAAAATTACACAAGATTCATAATTATATGAAATTTTTCTGGAAACATTATCAATGTGTCAGGAACCTCCAGAAAAAATTTTAAAAAAAATTTGACTTCGTTTCGACTGGATTTCACTATGTGCAATTTTGCCAAGATCTCGGTCCTACTGGTTGAAAAAATACCGGATTTGAAAATCTATTTTTGTGTTTCATCTAGAATTTATCCAAAATTTTGAGATTTCACCGAGATTTCGTTCTCCAGCCACCTTCGAGATTTCAAGCGAAAAAGAGATTTGAATCCTAGCTGGCGCTGACATATGTTCTTTTTTCTTTAACAGACCAAGTTCTTAGAGAGCCCACTCAGCCCAGTACTCCAGCGTCCAGCCTTAGCCCAGTAAAACAGCCGCTCCCAAAAACCTTCTTTTATTCTCCAAGGAAGAAGGAAACTGGAAAACAATGGCGGGCGAGGCGATTCTCCATTTCTCCTCTTTACTCCAAGATGGCGAACGGAAGCCTTAGGAACGGCCGAGAGGGTGGTGGTTTGTGCTTTTCTTTCAGTACAATTGTCTACAGCAGTATTGCTCCTTTGGATTCCTTGCCTATTAATTTTTATCAGACATCTGTTCACTAGCAAGTTGCAACAATTTTTGATGGTTTTGCTGCGATGAGTTAGGAACTTAGGATATTGACTCGGTGTTGCGCGATCCTGCGCGACACAAAGAGTGTTTTCTTGTTAGCGGGTTTGCCAGGACATGCCTTGTGATGCTGCGGGAGAACAGCATCACAGTAATCTTGTGTGATTTTGGGGGGAAGGAGTAACAAAGTGGCACATTCCATGGTTCCATTATTAAATGCTTCTGCATAAAGGACATGAGCTGCCTAGGGCAAGAATCTAGCCGGTTCTTGCTGTCACACAAAGCACGGGAAAGGGGAATTTATTTATATTTGTTGTTGCAGTGTTTACTAGTCTTTCTTGAAACCAAATCTGATGCATAATGGTCCAGAATATATGGATTAATTCTTTCAGTTGGGACCCAAGTATAGGACATTCTGAAACTAAGCTAAAATACAGTGCCTTGTCCCTAGTAAATAACCTTTGAATTTGATATATTGCACAAGCTTCATGGCTTATATAAAATTCTTTAGTGTATTTTCCCCCATCACTATCTTTATTGACTTTGAAGAAATGGATCTTATATTTTTTGCTTATTCAGTCTATCCATCAATTCATCTGTTGTTTCTAGATATATGTATTTTCACCAAACGACAGAGTGGTAGTACAAATGATATATTCAACTTGACTTTCGCCAGGACAAGTAAAATCCTGATAACTGCTTGATAGTTGAGGAGCCAAAGAAGGTCTCATGGAGGTCGGGAGGCGCTTATTGTGTGCTTTTGGTGGCTTAATTATAAGCAAGACATTTGTTGGCGTGTCAGGTGCATGGGACATTTTAATTCCCTCTAATCCTCACCTAACATTCTTTCAGACAATCTTATTCTTGCACTTATAAGCACATATGTTGAAGCATTGAAGTTTTGGAATGCCTCATACGATTGTTCAATGACACTGTTGCCATGGCCTTTTTCAAACCATCTCTGGTGTTCTGTTCTATTCTTGCTCTTCTGAGCCTACGTTGTGGTCCATCTCATGTATGTGCCGAGGTTTACATGGTGGTGATGGAGGATGACCCAGTCATTTCCTACAAAGCAAGCCGGAAGAATGTAATGTACGTGATTTCCATTCAGCAATCTTGTTACTTATATTCTCTTTGGAAAAGAACACTTTTAATGGAGTTTCATTCAGGAGAGGTGAGGAAGCTGAGAAGTACAAGGAAATGGTCAGAACAAAGCATGACATCTTCCTGGACTCATTTCTCCCTATAGGATCTTACAAGAAGCTATACAGTTATACTCACCTACTTAATGGATTTGCTGTTCATGCAGAATCTGAAGAGGTTCTCTTAGCCTCTAAAGTGCATAACATATTTTGGATTCGGTTATCTGTTACTTGAACAATAAGCTAGGAAATAAGGAAAGTGCTCTACAAAGCTGTGATTTTGTTGCCTGCAGAGTAGTATTCCGATGAGTAGGAATAGCCTTTAAATGTACACATAACATGAAGTAATGCTGCAGGTAACATATGCACGGAGATAAAATAATAAGGAAAGATAGGTAAATTCAAGCAAAGATTTGTTATTGTTGAATATTATCAGGAGTAATTTGGCAGTAAAGTCAGAAGAATCCACTCCAGTTTGACTTTGACACAATGAGCCATCTTAACTTGTTCAATTTTGTCTATATTTGTGTTCATACAAACATGAAACCCATAAATGCACATGAAGATGTCTATTGCAGCATTGAAAAGCTAATGTAAACTATTAATGCAAGCACCTTTATTCTTATTCTGATTTGCTTGAAACTTTTTATGTGTTGTATTTGTTTGCAAGTTTTCTTTCCGAGTTTCTTACTTGATTTGTGAAAATAGGTTATTTGTCTCTGTTGAGGTTGAAAACTGAATGCTTCTATTTTTGCTATATGTGTAATAGACAGTAAGAATTCTTAGTGGTGCAAAAGGAGTTAGATTCATCCAAGAAGACATCAAAATGGCCAAGATGACCACGTACACTCCGAAGTACATTGGAGCAAATGGAGTCTGGCCACTACTTGGTGGTGCTGAGAATTCTGGTGATGGAGTGGTTATTGGCATGATCGATACTGGTATTGACCCCAAGAACCCAAGCTTTGTTAGCATGTCAGGCCAAGCAAAGCCACCTCCGGGCAGTTTCAAAGGAATATGTTGCTCTGGGGATAGATTCCCTTCGGATTCATGCAATGGTAAGATAGTGGGAGCTAGATGGTTTGCACGCGCTGGCCAAATAACTGGCGAGTTCAATGCAACAATTCACTATGCTTCTCCTTATGATCCTGATGGCCATGGCAGGTGCGTGCTCCTTAGCTACTACTGTCGATCATTAATTCACCATGTTAAAGCATTTTTAACTCGAAAGAGTTACCAACTGATCATAAGAATGTCTACACAGCCACACGGCATCGATCGCAGCTGGCAATTTTCATACACCAGCAGTATCCAGAGGCTACAACTTTGGGTATGCTAGCGGCATGGCCCCTGGAGCTCGGTGAGAGAACAACCCTTGTTCCGTTCTTCAGATGTTGAAAGCAAATCCAAACGGGAAAAACAGTTAAGTATGTAATCTTACATTGTGTTGTCTCTTCTGAATGCCCTGACAGTCTTGCGATCTACAAAGCTGCCTATTCTTTTGGTGGATACATGTCAGATGTGATAGCTGCAGTCGACCAGGTTTGTAGATCATATTCTTTGCAGAAAGCTACTACCCTTCGACTCTATATGTTAAACTGCCTGTGTTACTTGTTTGTAGGCAGTAGAAGATGGTGTCAATGTTATCAGTCTTTCTATGGCACCTTCTTCAGTTTCATCTGGGCCAGCATCTTTCCTCAGTTTGCTTGAGACACAACTGCTCCTTGCCACCAAGGCTGGAGTCTCGGTTGTTCAAGCAGTTGGCAATGGGGGCCCTGATGCAAACTCAATAGTCTCATTCAGCCCATGGATAATAAGTGTTGCGGCTTCCACAACAGATAGGAAGTACAACAAATCAATCATAATTGGCAATGGGCAAGTCTTGTCTTGCGGCGGCCTTTCCCGTAATTCATTTCAACCTAACTTGGTAGTTTCTTTCTGTCTTCGCTTACAACACCATTATGTTACTGCTGCATTCAAGCAGTGTTACCCGGACACCCATGTCCAAAAAAATTTGTCGAATCGGACACCTCGAATCTAAGTCAGATTTTGACACCTGTGTCCGATTCGGAGTAGTATTTCCCATGTCCAATTTTTTTTGCCAAATCGGACACCCCAATTCCGAGTTGGATTCTGACTCCTGTGCCCGTGTCCAAATAACACTACATTCAAGTAGATTAAACAGTTAACCCAATCATACTGTGTGTCTTTGTTTCAAATTCTTCACTCAATACCTAATTTTGCTGTAACTATCTTGCTTATGTCCAGCATCGACACCAGGCGAAACAATGTACCCACTAGCATTGGCTGATGATGTGAGCATTGCGAATTCGACTGATGGGTCTTCCCATTGTCAAGATCCAAAGGTCTTCATAAGATCTCTTGTCCAGGGGAAGGTGATTATTTGCATGTTTGTGTCGTCAAACTACTATGAAGGCGACAGCCTTGCTGGCATTGTCGATACGATTCAGAAAATTGGAGCTGCTGGAGTCGTCATCGCTGATCGTTATTCGGGTGATGTAGACATTGAATATCAGCCCACATTTCCCACTGGACTCCCTTCAGCCATAGTTCTAAACGGTGTAGACACGCAGGTTTGTGTAGAGACAAATTTTCTGATCAAATAATTGGGTAATGTTTCTTGAGAATTAGAAGTTTCTGAATACTAATTCAATTATGACTAGTTGTTTGCCAATTGCCAATGCCATAGTGTTTTGATTGGTATTTGGTACCGAGGCTGCAATATTCTCTTTTGAGTAACTCTGAAAATTAGGGTGGCTCTGCATAACTGCTTTGTCTTCTGCAACTGGGTGCAGGCTCTACTGGATTACTACGACAACAACACAGTTCGAGATGAGGACGGGAGTGTCACCACGTTCGGAGCAACTGTCCGAATTCTGGAGGGACGGCGTGTAAGCTACACCAGGGAAGCGCCTGTTGTCGCCGACTACTCGTCGAGGGGACCAGACGTGGACAACATGCAGATGTTGGCTGCGGACGTCCTGAAACCTAACGTCATGGCGCCGGGCCATCACATATGGGGAGCTTGGAGCCCAACGAGCAACGCCATGCCAGAAATTCAAGGTAACGAACACGCATTTCAACTGTGCTGGCGGATGGTGACCGACATTGGCACTGACGTAGTGATGTTACTGCTTGCTACGCAACGACAGGTGAAAACTACGCCTTGCTGTCCGGCACAAGCATGTCCACTCCGCACGTCGCCGGGGTCGTGGCCTTGATCAAGCATAGGCACCCGAAGTGGAGCCCCGCCATGATCATGTCGGCGATCATGACGACCGCGGACGTGACCGACCGTTCGGGGAGGCCCCTGACGGCGCGGCGGGACGCGGGCGGCCTCGAGCCCGCGACGCCGTTCGACATGGGCGCGGGGGCCATCAACGCGGCGCGCGCCGTGGACCCGGGCCTGGTGTTCGACGCCAGGTACAGGGATTACCTGCAGTTCCTGTGCGCCGTGCCGGGCGTGGACGAGGGAGCGGTGAGGCGCGCGTTGGGCTCGCCGTGCCCGCCGCCATCGTCGCGGGTGCGGTGGTGCTCGGACCTGAACTCGCCGAGCGTGACGGTGGCGAGCCTGGTTGGGTCGAGGCGGGTGGACCGGACGGTGAGGAGCGTGGCCGCGGAGAACGAGACGTACATGGCGTACGTGCGGGCGCCTGACGGCGTGGCGGTGCGCGTGTCGCCGGACATGTTCACCATCGGCCCCGGCGCGACGGAGGCGCTGAGGATCGTGCTCAACACCACCGCGCCGGGGAACGCCTTCAGCTTCGGCGAGGTGGTTCTCAAGGGCGACAAGAAGCACAGCGTCAGGATCCCCCTCGCGGTCTACCCCGCTGCGGCTTTGGGCCCATGAAGCCGGGTACTACACATGTATACCCCCTGATGTATACGTACGTATAGATACGTATGAACTGTGCGATGAATCACACGTATACTGTATAGAGGATAAACTGAGAAAGAAAGAACTAGTATCGAGTACGTGCACGGACCTGGTAACCTCCAAAAATGTCGTCTGTTTGCCCCTACTGCATTGAACTTGCAAAGTCGTAAATTGAAGCTGAGATTAGGTCGACAAGCCCTCTTTGCTCTTTAGTTAGTGTAGTCAACCGGTGATAATGCCTAAATCTCATTTAGGGAGCCACTGCCAGCTTTTAACAGTGTGGTTCACTAGTCTCTTGGTTTTGCCATCGATTTGGGAGTAATTAGCGAATGGTGTACCGTTGGAAGCACTTCCAACAATGCGGCAAAGTTCCACGATGTATCACGGAAGTTTTGAAGACAACAATTTTCATAGCATTTTTAGGTCTGAAGGGTCAAAGTATCGAGCAAGTTTCAGAAAAAGTTTTACAAAGTTTCATTGTCTTTCATAAAGTTTTGAGCAATATCAAAAGTTTCAAGTAAAAAGTTTAATCCATGTTTCGCCAAGTTTCATCGGGTTTTAGGCAAAGTTACAGAAGAATATTGGAAAGAAAGGTGTTTCCATGCTTGCTCTCTTGCAAAGGATTATGAAAAAAAAAACCCGAAGAAACACATATTAAAAGAAAAATTCATGGTTTGGGAGGATGGGATTGCAGCGGCACCGATGGCACTGAGGCTGTTGGAGACTTGGAGCTGGATGTCGTGCTCGTGCCAGTGTCACCATCCGCTCACACCGCTCAGGCAACATGTTTCCCCTTGCGCTCCCACTGTCGGAGCCCACTTCTGGCCGCCGCGGCAACATTCATACGCATCGCTGCTCGCTTGTGTTCCTTAGGACGCCGCATCCCTTGCGCTCTTCGATGTCGAGCCAAATCACGCCCTCTAGTTCGGTCTCCACCAACGAGCTCGCGTCCCCTCGCTTGCTCGAGGAACCATGGTAGAAAAAGGCCGATCCACGGTGTTTGGATCGAAGTCATTTGATATGACATCGAACTTAACACATATAGTTTCTTTAGTATATAAACGTATAATTATCTTACTACAAGTTACTAACATGTTAGTGCTACGAGTTCGTATCGACCCAGCAGCCCAAGCGATCTCATTTCATGGATCCGCCCTTGATGGTAAAAAGTTATGTTTGATCCACAATGGGCAAAATCAAATAAAGAAACCAAGAGAGTGAATCAGACCAAACAGACTGTTATACTCTGATACCCTTTCTTATGCGCAGCAGCCTTCAAAACGGATCAGAGTTTTGTAAGATAAGGCACGAGCGTGCACGGTCACAGTAACGAAGAAGATGAATCTCGTAGAGAGAACCAAAATAATGACGTTGAAGCAGCCATGATGAGAGAGAAGATCTGGCGAAACCGATCGTAAATTTTTTAAGCACAACCACAAAAGAATGCAAGGGGTTGTTGGTCAATCACAACCTCTCGAATCTTTTAAGACATTTGGATTCTTGCTCTATACAAGAATCTAGTGCTAAATAATAACTTTATCTAATCCTCTCGTGCACCTCTTGCCTTGGATGAGTTGACTTGTGGCTTTTTAGTCCCTGTTTTGGGGGTTTTAAGCCAGTTTTAGCTTTCAAAAAGCCAGTAAGCCCTTAAACAGCTCGGCTTTTAAGCAGCTTTTCGCATAAGCTCGAAGCAATATATAACTAGAAAAAGCCAAAAGCTGGTCTAAACCATCTTTTGCAACTTATTGCTAAGAAAAATTGATTATTATCAAACGGTCTTTTACAAAAAGCTATGGTTGCTTTTTAGCCCCAAAAGCCAAAAAAAGCTTTTCAAAAAAGCTACAACTTCCCCAAACAAGCCTTTAGTTGCTTGGGTTCTCCATGATCACCCCCTAGATTTATATAGCATCCCTTGTTCTCCTCCAAAGTAAATAGAAATCCTACTCCTATTAAGATTAGAAATCCCTCTTATATTATGATTTATTTAGCATACCTTTTCAAATTCTAAAATACTATATATGAGTCATCATATTTAATAATCTCCGTTTTGGCTCTTATCCTTAAAAGTCATCATGCTACTTCATGAACTCGCTCCAAGTCAGCTTCATATTTTTTCTTCCCACCTTTAGGAGTGCCCTCACCACATGAGTTTATGTACATCATCGTAATATGTGCATTAGTGTTTGGGCTTTGCCTCCCCTCCACCTAAGATCTCTTTCCTTGTATAGTTTGGTTAACCACAACTCCTGTTCCTACAACCTTTCATACTATAGTTTTGTACCACCTCCGAGCTCCACCAACACATTGGTATTACATGGTTGGTTCCATCATGTCTTCCTTCTTCCAACAGCTCGCACTTTCATATTTACGTCTGCTAGATTCTGCAATCGCCTTTGCAACTCCGTATATAATTGCAATTAAGATCTGATTACTTAACGTTGATAACACGATTGTCTTCTCCTGATCAGGATTTTTTCAGACCTCCTATTAGTTGCCCTTCCTTTAGGTTTACCCATCAATCGGTATACTCTATTACTCTAGATACTTTTGATGATTACCTGTCCTTTGAAAGTAACCCGTATGACTCCACATCAAAGTGATATCTCACAACCTTCGAGTTCGAGCGACCTCATAGATATTAGATTATTTTTTAAGACAAGAACACACCGAACTCCCGTCAATGTGCGATGTCCTCCATCGTACATCTCCAATGTAAACATTCCACCTCAGTAATTACATACTCCTTGCAATAAGACAAGTGAATAGTTTCATACATTGGGCGTAGAGATCCTTCATCAAACATCTTCCTTACTAATATATATGGAAGCAACAATTTGAATCTAATATCCATCCATAAGAAGTACATGGTTGACTGATGACAAGTACGTCCAAATCATCTTTTGCTACCACCATTTGCGCATGCACCCTTTATTTGCTTCAAATTCGAACAATTCTTTATCATAGGACCTTCCTCATCACATAGATAGCATATATGTGTGCCATTGCTCTTACTCTTCTTCTTATAACTCTTGTTTTTGTCTGCAATACTTAGCTTGATCATTCGAGGATGAAGATTCGGATGGTGTTTTCAAGAACTCTGCCTCCAATAGATATGCAACTGCCTCGTTGTCGGGAATATTCATCACCAATTGCTCCTATGATGGTGGTAAAGATGATGCCAATATGATGACTTTATCATTCTTCTTAATTTTTTCATCCACACTAATAAGCTATATGATAAGCTCATTAAAAACGTTGAGATGGTCAACGAATCGTGTATCTTCCTCCATATGTAATCTATACAGTTGTCGTGTCAGCACTCACCGGTTTGTCAGCGATTTTGTCATATAAAATTCATCTAAATCCTTCCATAATCTCTTGGTAAATTCTCCTTGCTCACCGAGTAATTTACCTCATCGAAGAGACATAGATGGGTTATGTTGATAGCCTTCTGATCCATCACATTCCAGTTTTCAACGAATATCTTTTTTCAGTTTGTCCCCTTCAAGATCAGCGATTAACTTTTGCTAGACAAGGATATCTTTCGTCACACATTGCCACACATTAAAATTTTCTTTACCGTTAAGTTTCTCTACTTGATTCCACATCGTCGACATCGATCTTGATTTTATGCCACCTAACATTTTATCGACCTTCTCACAAATCTGATTAATCCAGCCTTGGCTCTGATACCCCTTCTTATGCGTAGCAGCTCCCGGATCGGATCAGAGTTTTGTGAGATAAGGCATGAGCATGCATGGTCTCAAGAACGAAGAAGATGAATCTCATATAGAGAACTGAAATAACGACGTTGAAGCAATCATGACAAGAGAGAAAATATTTAGTAAAACCGACTGTAAATTCTTTAAGCATAGCCTCAAAAGAGTATAAGAGATTGTTGCTGTCTCGTAACCTCTCAAACCTTTTAGGACTTTTGGATTCTTGCTCTATACAAGAATCAAGTGTTAAAGAATAATATAGCCTCTAATCCCCTCGTAAACTTTTTGCTTTGAATGAGTTGGCTTGTGGCTTCTTAGTTGCTTGAATTCTCCATGACCACCCCCTGGATTTATATAACCTCTCTAGTTCTCCTCCAAAGCAAATAGAAATTCCATTTCTATTAGGATTAGGAATCCCTTTCCTATTAGAATTATGAATCTAGCACACATTTCCAAATTTTAGATATGAATCACTATATGTAACACAGACCCTTAACATGCGATTTGTTCCACCAACACATGAGAAGTATGTGACCTGCCCACCAGCTTTCGAACCGTGGGTTCGACGCTAGTGCCTTGTCTTTCCCTCTGGTAAGTCTCGGATGGGAAATTACATGCACACATGGTCGTGTTCAGTGGTTAAAGCGCATGCTCGCACTTTGTGAGGCTCTGGCATCTACTCTAGATTAGGCGTGCGTTAGGAGGGAAAGGGATCCTGTGTAGTCCCTAGCTGTTTGGACTGTCCGATCGAGATGACGAACGGTTCAGATCATCCAACAATGCTCGAAAATAGTATTTACTACAGTGACTACTATAGTAAAAAAACGCACAACGTTTGCGATCGGTATTCCTAAAAGATCAGGACCGTCGCTTTTGATCCAACGATGCACATGCAACTGCTTATGTTGTAGTCCTATGAAACTACACTGGATCTCCGTTGGTATCAAGGGCGAACCACATGTAAAGTGTATCGTGGGTGTAGATGTGCATGTATGTCCTATCATATAGTAAAAAATGATTTTTTTTAAATAATACATTTTTTAAATAGTTTTACAAAAATAAAACGCCAAAAAAATTAATTACAAAAATATGCCTCCGTCACCATTTCAATTGGCGATATAAGCTTTGTCGCCAAACGAAATCGCGAAAAATTGCTACTGTTCATCTGTCGCCATTTGAAATGACGATAGATGAACAATACCAAATCTTCTCTGATAAAATTAACGACAGAAGCTTCTATCGCTAATTACGATAGATATTTGTTCTGTCGCTGATTGAATTGGCCAACAGATTGTTTACCCACGGATTTATTTGGTCAATAAGATTAAGGCTTTTATTGTCATTTCAATTGACGACGGACCCTATCGCAAATTTATTTAGCGATAGAAGGCCTGTCGTTAATTTATTTGGCGACAGAGATTCTGTCACCAATTGAAATGATGACAGAGATATATTTTTGTAATTATTTTTTTAGCATATTATTTTATAAAATTATTTAAACAGTGTATTATTACTATTTTAAAAAAAAACACGGGAGAAGTGCCGCAGTAGGGTACTGTACTGCCACTGTCCAGGCAGATACGGCCACAACCCACAACCTCCATCTGTATGATCCACGCACCGGTTTCTCATTGGAAAGGAGGCCCTTTTGAACAGAACTTTTCCAGGTGAGGCAATTTGCTGAACAAGATGCTGCCTGGCTCAGATGCTGCCCCCTTCAGTTCTCTCTCTGCGTCCATCCTTTTGAGGAGAGGAGAACAAGTTGTCTACTCAAACAGTTGAGCGAAAAAAGGTTACTTGACGTTGCAAAATTCAGAATTTATTTTGAAGAGACCAAGATGAAAAAACAGTAAGACCAAGATGAAAAAACAGTAAGGCCCAAATTCAGAATTAGAAATTGCTGTGTTAACTATGATCTATTTTTTTTAAAGAGCCTACTGGGGTGTTTTCATAAAATCCGACATTATATATATACTAGTCATGTGTCCGTGCGTTGCAACGAAAACTCAGTTTGCGACAAAAAATTTATCTGCAAAGAACACTAACTTTAGTTATATTTCAATAGTAGGAAAAGTTTGTTCCTCCGAAGAGATTTGGCTATCGGGGTTAAATCCTCTTCCATCTCAATCATTTATATTAGATCCATCGAATCAAATACTTTGAAGGCGAACGGACGATCGCCACCAACTCTTAATTAGAATTAGTAGAGAGATATCAATCCTTACCATTGAAGGAGGAGAAAGTTATTACCTTCCTATTGCAGAAAATCTTCTTGCTTCTTGCACGCAGCCTTTCTTTTCTCTTATCTTCTGCGTGTGTCTCCACTATCGTAGGCATATCCTCCACGGAGATGAGTGGGTGCCCTCTAATAGGGAGTAGATAAAAGCAGAAGAAGCGTCTGTGACGGATGGAAGTCATGTCTCCCCGACATCTTCGTGATTGGCACGTGATTTAGTTGCGTGATTTTTTCTTTTTAATCTATGCATTTCCAGATATGATGAGATAGAATTCCCGTATTATGAGATATAGTGAGTATATCCTTCTATTCATACAGGACATGGTGAGAAAATCTTTCAATTTATAAGATATATGAATAACATCCTTCCATAGCAAGAACATGTGAATAGAGATATGCTAAAATAATATTTCTATTCAAAAAAGGTATGATAAAATCCTTCCATCTAAGATATGATTAAATCATCTTCTATCTCAACCATTCACATCAGATCCAACAAATCAGATACTCTAGAGGAGAACGGATCGCTGTCACCAACTTCTAATTAGAAGTAGTATATCTCTACTACTTCTAATTAGGAGTTGGTGACAGTAGTCCGTTCTCCTCTAGAGTATCTGATTCGTTGGATCTGATATGAACGGCTGAGATAGAAGAGGATTTAATTATATCTTAGATGGAAGGATTTTATCATATCTTTTTTAATATAAATATTATTTTAGCATATCTCTATTCGCATATTCTTACTATGGAAGGATGTTATTCATATATATTATAAATGGAAGAATTTCCTCATCATGTTCTGCATAGATAAAAGGTTATACTCACCATATCCCATAATATGGGAATTCTATCTCATCATATATGAAAATGCATAGATTAAAAGGAAAGAATCACGCAACCAAATAATGTGCCAATCACGAAGATGTCGGGGAGACCTGGCTTCCATACGTCTGCGTACGCTGCCTTCTGCTTTCATCTACTCTCTATTAGAGGGCACCCACTCTCATCTCTAGGAGGATAGACCGGTCGGTAGTGGAGACACACGTAGGAAGAGAAGAGAAGAGAAAGGCTACATGTAAGAAGCAAGAAGATTTCCTGCAAGAAAAAGGCAATAACTTTCTCCTCCTTCAATGGTAAGGATTGATATCTTTCTACTAATTCTAATTAAGATTTGGTGGTGATCGTCCGTTCTCTTTCAGAGTACTTAATTCGTTGGATCTAACATGAACGATTGAGATACAAGAGGATTTAACCCATAGACAAATCTCTTCGGAGGAACAAACTTTTCCTAATATTGAAACATAACTAAAGTTAGTGTTCTTTGCAAATAAATTTTTTATCGCAAATTGAGTTTTCGTTGCAACGCACGGGCATATAACTAGTATATATATATTTGGCTGAGGGCCTACGCAACTGCAGAGTGCAGATAATCCAGACGGAGGCGCAAACACAACCCTGAAAATTCACCAAAAGGTCAGACTCAGAAATGGGACGAAGCTCTGATGACAGGTGGACCACAAAGTACTATTATACTGTCCGTCGTGGGGACCACAAAGAAGAAAATGGTTGATGCCAATGGAAATGCAGGGGGAAGACCGGAAGAACAGAGAGAGGTAGAGAAAAACCTGGCACAAAGCCATGGAAGAAAGAACTGCACCGGTGTTGCCCCACCCGGAAAATTCCTCATCTTTGACTCGCTTTGCCCCCAATTTTTCCTTCCTCATCCAACAGCAAATCTGCAATCTGTTAATTAATGCCCTCTTGTTTAATCTTCAGACTCCGAAGACGTGTTGCTGACTCCAATCTAGGCCGAGTCACCTCCTAGACATTGCTCAATCTCCCAGATCATGAAGGCCGGCACATGTTTAATTAGCCCAGCTCTTTGATCTTATCCTGCCTTCCTTCTCCGCCCGCCTAATCCCTATTAATACCATAGGCTTCTTCTTCCCTCCGATCCATCCCCGCGTCCGTCTCACTCGCCGCGGCCTCCTCCTCGATCCCTGGAGAAAAACTCCGCCTTTTCGTTTTCTTGCCGCTTTTTTGGCGCGAAAGCCTCGCCCAGATCTTGCTCGCTTGCGCTTGCTTCTGTCCGGTAGTAGAAAGAAAGCCCGTGTCCTTTTCGGCTGTCCCCTCCCTGATCTTTCTTGCGGTTCTTTGAGCGGGGGGGAAAAAGGTGCCGCCTTTGTCCAGCCGCCATGAACGCGCTCGCCGCCACCAGCCGCAACTTCCGGCAGGCCGCGAGGCTGCTCGGCCTCGACTCCAAGCTCGAGAAGAGCCTCCTGATCCCATTCCGTGAGATCAAGGTGAGTTGCGTGCTTGTGCTCTGTTCTTTCCGGAGCTTGACTTGTTTGTTCATGGGTTTCTTGGGTGTGTTGCTCCTTGCAGGTGGAATGCACCATCCCCAGAGACGACGGCACCTTGGCGTCGTTCGTTGGGTTCCGCGTGCAGCATGATAATGCCCGCGGACCGATGAAAGGTGGCATCCGCTACCACGCTGAGGTGAGGGATCTCTTCTAATCAGATTGTGTTGTTTATTCTATAAAGTGTTTATGAATTTGTGATTTCTCCGAAAAGAAAAAAATAAATAAATAGTGAAGTGATTGTGAACATAACATGTTTTTGACAACCATTGTGTATCGTTAATGAGGCCACTGTTTTTATTCAGTGAGGTAGATCTACAGTACGTAGCATTCTTTGGTTGTTTCTATATAGCCTTTCCAGTTCTCTATGTTAATACTTAGTACTTCACTCTCGTTTGCAATTTAGTTTAAGATATTTTGTAGCTTGTCTGGGTTGTCAATTTGTCATGCAGATGATGTGAACCAAGAATCTTTTTTATGCGGCACGAGCATGCTTTTCTCTTTTATTAATGTGTGCTTACGTCTACTGTTTTCGGATTTATGCATACATATTTCTTTTTGTTGAATTCAGGTATCTTTTAAGTTGTATTATTGCATAGTTGTCAGCAAATAAATTATTGTCCATAAAGACCCCAAAAAAACACACCAAAGTATGCATGCCAAATCTTGTTTCTCTGTTAACTATTTCTGTAACTTCTTTGATATTCTATTGATATTTTGTGAATGTAGAATGTTTTCATCTTTACATGCTACAAATGTTAATTTAATGTTTGGAAATAAACCTAATTTGCGGTTTCTTTTGGAGGCTTCATCTTTTGTTCTTTGCTGCTTCAAAGATATATTTTCGTGTTCTGAATTAGCTTATTAATAAGGCATAATCTTGTGCTTTGTTCTAAAACTGAGGCCTGTCACAATCCTGTATGTTGGACTGTTGTAAGTACACCCACTACGTTCCAAAGGAAGCTGGGGGATTTTTCATTTGTTTACTGTAATAAAAAAAACATATTGTGAATGGCACGTGGATGTCCTTTGACGGTGAAGTAATGCCTTTTACCATTAGTATTACCTTCTTTATCTATTACATTTTAAGAAAAATCTCTGAACTGTAAATTGTTATCCACTGTGCCAAAAATTCATTACAAGATGATGGTGAAGTTATTACCACATTCTGCAGTCATTTAGCTTAACAGATAATCAGTTGGTTGATTGAGTTACTTACATGAGTAAGCAAATAATGTCATCAGTTGTCAATTTTGCAAAAGAAGCACTACTTTATTAAGAAATTGTCTTCATTATGTGTTGTTCTTTTATGTTAGATTCTGAAAAGCTAAGGCACAAAGTCAACTGTAGGATCTTGGATTGCCTACTTATTATAATTTTTCGTGTACTTAATTATGTTTGATAGGTTGATCCGGATGAAGTAAATGCACTTGCTCAACTGATGACATGGAAGACTGCAGTTGCAGCAGTACCATATGGTGGAGCAAAGGGAGGGATTGGGTGCTCTCCTGGTGAACTAAGTATAAGTGAGTTGGAGCGTTTGACACGTGTATTTACTCAGAAAATTCATGATCTTATCGGAACTCATACTGATGTTCCAGCACCAGACATGGGAACTAACGCACAGGTATGGCATGTAATTTTATCTTTTCATTTGTCATCCGCTGCCTTTCTATAGTATGTTATGCTTTGCTATTTACCTCCCTTTTGAAACCTTTTTTTCTTCCAAATCTGTCACAGACCATGGCATGGATTTTGGATGAATACTCGAAATTCCATGGTCACTCCCCTGCAGTTGTCACAGGGAAGCCCATAGTAAGTATATAAATATAACATCAAGTTATTTTGGTATAAATAAACTCTTTACTCTTTATGATAGTAACTGGGATGTCTCTGTTATAGGATCTTGGTGGGTCATTAGGTAGGGATGCTGCCACTGGACGTGGTGTGATGTATGCTACTGAGGCTCTCCTGGCTGAATATGGAAAATTCATTTCTGGATCAACCTTTGTTATTCAGGTGAGTCATAATAAATTATTGACCCCCATATGCCTTGTGAACTACTTTACCTATGTTAAAAAGATCATAGCATGTACCACATAAAGAAGCACAAGTATTCATGCTCTATTCCTAAAAAATGGATATTCGCAGCAGTTCAAATACCAAAATTGTTCTGTTCAAACATATGTGATATTGTCAGTAGCCAGCACCTTATGTAGCTTTTGCCCTTAATCTTTGAAAATCCTGCAGGGATTTGGTAATGTTGGTTCATGGGCTGCGCAACTCATCCATGAGAAGGGTGGTAAGATAATTGCACTTGGGGATGTAACAGGCTCAATCAGAAACAAGGCTGGGATAGACATATCTGCTTTGATGAAGCACAGAAACGAGGGTGGTGCTTTGAAAGACTTCCATGGAGCGGAAGACATGGATTCTGCAGAGTTACTAGTGCATGAATGTGATGTTCTTATCCCATGTGCCTTAGGTGGAGTCCTTAACAGGTGAGAACTAGTGTCCTTATCTATCATTAACTCTCTGTTAACATCTGTTGTTCATTGGGATGACTGTTTTATTCTGCATCATCGAGTTTTGGTAATGAGGATCCAATTCAAGGGTATTGACATCAATATCATTGACCTTTTTCAGTCCTTTTCTTTATATATATACATTATCTTTCTTCTTCTCGTCATTATTTCTTCTCGTTTGGATCTACATCAGCAAAAATCGATGACATGACTGCCAATATAGCAAAAAAACACAAAAATCACACTAAGTTGGATCCCGATCAGCAAAACCGTTCTTCAAAACCACCATATGTTGTAAATTGACCCGGTTTTCTAAGTTTGGGGTGCTAAATACCCGGTTTTATAGTTGAGGGTGTTAAATAGACTTTTTGGAAAATTGACGGGTGTAACATGGACTTATTCCTTTTTTTATGATCTTCATCAGTTTCAGCAGATTTCACCATAGGTTTTTCTTTTGATTACATATTTGTTAATGCTTTTTGCTGGTTTGATGTACATACCAAACATAATTGATTTGCAGATATGTTAATGCATTGAATCTATTTCAATCTTGTTATCTGTTGAATAACCTATTTTCTATTGTTTCCTAGTTATATAGTACACACTACAGTAATTGCTGATTTGAATTAATCAATTATCTGAAGGGAAAATGCACCTGATGTGAAGGCCAAATTTATAATTGAAGCCGCTAATCATCCAACTGATCCAGAAGCTGATGAGGTATAGACAACTTAAAACACTTTACAATATTTTTCATCCTTGAGAAATACCTGAAATCTAGCCAATTTGGCACTTCCTGTTTCCTGAACTTCTGACTCTTGTTGTATTTGCTACAGATTCTTGCCAAGAAGGGAGTGACTGTATTACCTGATATCTATGCTAATTCTGGCGGTGTGATCGTTAGCTATTTTGAGTGGGTTCAGGTAATTTACTATATGATGATGGTCTTCAGTCTTCACAATCTCATTCCACATTAGTTTCTTTGCTTGAACCAGTAGCTTCCTGCTGCTATTTTTGATGGTGCAGAACATTCAAGGTTTCATGTGGGATGAAGAGAAGGTGAACATGGAGCTCCACAAGTATATGAACAGCGCTTTCCAGCACATCAAGGCCATGTGCAAGTCTCAAGATTGCAACCTTAGGATGGGAGCATTCACCTTGGGAGTCAACCGCGTTGCGCGTGCCACCGTCTTGAGGGGCTGGGAGGCATGAGACCATTAGTAAGGCATTCCGGATTCCCCATCAGATCATGTCCGACATGGTAGGAGTCCAATTGAAATAATTTTCGGGGTACATGGCAAAGATGCTGTGTTATTTCTTTTCGCTAATTCTCTGCCCTGGATTGCCAACGATCGTGATCCAGTTCCGCGTGATGATAATATTGAGAAACTGTTTTAACCTTCATAGGTATTTAAAGTTTTAAAAAGGTCGCTGCATTTTGATATAAAAAGGTTATTTTGGCCCCAACTCTCTCCGTGTATATATGGATTGTTGTATGTCACAATCACAACGTAAGGAATGCCTTGCGCAAAGGAGAGTATGCATATGAAGTATACGGAAAATAGATTATACTTCTAGGTGAAGTTACTCCTACATTTGATATACCACCAAATGTCCTTGAAATACTTCTTTATTAATTTGGGTACACTTATATACTAATTAAAAGATACTTCAATGTGGTACACATGAAAAAAAAATGCAAAAGAGTCAATGGTTTTTACGTATTTTAGAAGAGAGGTGCTTCGATGCTTTTCTTTTTTACATTTGCACAAATATTAAAACATGAATGAAGGGTAGATAGAGATTACTTACCCTTTCGCTTGCTTTAAGATTTATGCAACTTGTATTAGGAGGGAAAGCATTGAAGCACTCCTCATTTTAGAAATACCTTCATATTTGCATAAAAAAAGAGTATGTCAAAAAAATATACATATCACCTAGATGATCTTATATACTTATATACTACATGTACATACTCTATGTTGCACAAGATACTCCCTACGTTGTAAGAGATGTCATATAAATTAACTACCTCCGAGAGTAAAAAAGAGTTTATTATAAGTAGGTACTATGGTACCCGTTATATGTATTGCATTTAGCAAATCGAAAGGTGTGCTTCGAACTATATACAAGATGCTTCATGAGCTGGCACTCCCGGTTTCAGAGCTACCACGCCTTTGTGGTCGTCGGCATCTTGGCAGTGAGCGCGAGCACACAGCACGTCGGGTTATCTGGCAGCCCATCAGCGCACAGTGGATACAGTTTGCGAGGCTGGCAGTGCGGCTTGACGGGCACTGATGGAGCCTCGTTGCCGTCCTTCTTGCCAGCGACTGATGCCTGGGCAGAGCCGCCGTCCGCAGTCACTGGTGCCAGCTTGAGCGATGCGGATGGGACCTCAGTGCCATCTTTCTTGCCAGCAACTGATGTGGGAGCAGAGCCGCCGTTGGTGGTGGCCACGGTCGGTTTGAGCACCCCGCGACGGCCCTTGGGTGTAGTCGATGGAGTCTTGCGACAGACCTTCTTGTCTGCAATTGATGTTGGGGCAGAGCCGTGGGTGGCATTCACCGGCCCGGATTTGCTAGGCCGGCAGCGGTGCTTGTACTTCGCGGGTGGAGCCTCACTGCCATCCTTCTTGTCGGCAACCAGCCCCGGAACAGAACCGTCATCAGCAGCCACGAGAGCCAGCTTGCAAGGCTGGGTGCTGTGCTCCGGCGTAGTGGGTATGGCATTGCCGTCTTTGTTTTCAGTAATTGATGTTGGGGCAGTGCCGTCGTGCTTGGCCACGAGCGCCAGCTCGGCGGACGGAGCCTTGCCACCATCCTCCTTGTCCGTGACAGGTCTCGGGGCAGATACGTCTGCGGCAGTCGACAGCATCAGCTTGCAAGGCTGGTCATGGTCCATGGGCGTGGTGGGAGGAGGCTCGCCGTCGTTCTTTCCCGTGGCGGATGTCGTCGTAGAGCCGTCGTTGGCGATCATCAGTGCCAGCTCGTGCAGTTGCCCATGGTTCTTGTGCATGGCGGATGGAACATAACTGCCGTCTTTGTTGTCCACAACGGGTGCTTCGCCAGAGGCGTCGGTGGCCATGACCGACGACAGCTTGCGAGGCCGGCCACGGCGCTTGGGCGTCGCTGACGGCGACCCACTCCCGCCCTTCTTGCCGATCGGCGACGAGCCATCCTTCCGAGGGCGGCCGCGGCCGCGTTTGGCCTCCGTGGCCGGAGACCCAACACTCGCCTTCTTGGGGGAGCGCGCCGTGGCCGGCTTCACCGCCGGGACCTCCGCGAGCGCGGTCTCGTCGGGGTGGCGCGAGTACCGCCCCGGCGCGGCGCACACGAAGAGGCCCTCGGCAACATGCTTGGCGAGGTAGTGCCGGAGGAGCCTGTCGTGCGCGGCCGGCACGCCGGGGTACCTCGTGCGGATGAACCCCGAGATCTCGGCCTCCGCCGAGCGGCCGTCCTCGCCCAGAGCGGCGATCGCCTCGCCGATCATCTGCCAACCAACGCGGCCACAACAGCGTCAAGCGTGTCCGCTTAAAGAAACAGTCGACGCAACGCAATCGAACCGCCTCCAAACTCCATTGTCGTGCGCGCGCGCGCACTGGAGCATTCTTTTACCCATTAATAATAATAGCATAAGCACAAGCTAATCTGGGTTAAGCGCTAGTGATTCCCTTTCACATCGGAGGCGCTGCTTAGTTAAACTCCTATTTGGTTCCGGCTAAGCAGAGATTAACAGGAGAAATCCAGCAATTCTTTGTGTAAACAAAATTGGTTAAAAAACAGAGAGAAAAACTTGTAGAACAACATTAATAAAAGAAGCGGAGAGGAATAAAACTAGCGAACCGTTAGAAGATGCGATTAGTTCACGGCAAGTAGTAGTACCCAGGAATAGGGTGGGTGATCTGGCGTGGGTTTCCGACGCTTCGGTACGGCGGCGGCCGCCGGAGTATTCCCCCCCTCCTCCGTCGCGCTCTTCCTCTTCGCCGTTTGCCCCGTCTCCACCGCCACGACGGGCACCATTGCTCAGATGAGAAGGATCGGATCCGTCTTGTTCTTCGGGGTGGGAGCCTGTGAGGGGACGAAGGAAACGGAGGGTTGGGTGCGCAAATGTCGAGAGGGTTTAAGGGGAGAGTGCGTCTGATGCTCTGGGCTCTGGTTCTGGGCCTTCTGGCTGGCTCCGGAACCGGAGGTAACTCAACTTTATGTTTGGACCATATTGCCCTTGATTTCTTGGTTTGTTGATTTCCCCCTTACTCCTCCTCCCCCTTCGATACGGAGAAAGCAGGTGCCGCCAATTTACCAAATAATGGAATCGGCATTACTTGAATAGGAACTCTTGGAGTTGGAACCAACCGGGGGTTTTCTGCCGCTGCATACAGGGCCGTTTTTAGCACCAATGCTTAGTTTTTGGTATAGTGACGGTGAATACATATATGCTTGGGTGTGGTGGGAGAAAGAAGATGCTTTGCTAGGTGGTGAGGCCATATGATTTTGTGGACCGCTACTTGTTAAAAGTCTAATTTGGTAATTGGTAACTTCCCTTGTTGTTTATAAAATTAGACTCGAACCTAATTTGGTAATTTGTAACTTCTCTTGTTATTTATAAAATTAGACTCGAACCCTAGATGCACGTAAAGACCATAGAAATGGGGAGGGCGACTCAACACCTCTTCCTCAAGAGGACATGGCATCTCATTGAGTCAAGACGCTTGATGCACGTTGCAAGGAGTCGGCGATTGCGGGGGCATAGAGTGGATGCCAGTGAGCCAGTGAGGGCGTAAGCGTACGACGACGCCAAGCAAGCAAGGAAGGCGGCACAGCGTGAGTTGGCGAGTGTCTAACCGTCTGAATGGGCTGACCAGAACAACAAATAGGCAGCGTGAGCCCCTATTCTGATATATGATTTTTTTATCAATTGTAATTGTGTTAATGGGTTGAACAAAGATAATTGCTGATTTGTTTGTTTGATTGGTGTTAATTTTGTTCATAGATTTCCAAAATTTTGAAAAGTGAACGTTGCATAAGTATTTCTCAAAATAATGAGATACTAATAGTAACTCTCAAACCAATGAAAATACAACACAAAACTGTTTAACATATTTATCTTAACTTAGTCTAATCCTTTGAAGCATTTTATTTTCATCGGGGCTAAGCGGCCGTGCATGTGGATGGATGGACGGGGGCTAGCATTGTCCTTGGATAAAAGATCCAGCCACAGTAATGTGAAGGATAAGCCTTCGTCCGTGTCATGTTTATTAGCTATCTCTTCATGAAGAGATGATCATACAGACATAATAAAATATCGTTACATGAGTTATTATCTACTATAAACACTTTCGTATCATAATTAAAAAATTTATAGAATTCAACGTTGACAACTTTAAAATACTATCTATTACTCTCTTATTTCGATCGTGTGAGGACTGCACCGTTTGCTGCACCTGCACTATAGCCTTCGCCTCTCTCCAGTCTCTTATAGGAGACGAAGTAGAGTAGCTAAAAGCACTAGTATAGTGCCCTCTCTTCCGGTTTACTTTTCCCAGCACGTAATATATAGTCTTTTCTTTTTCTAGAACGTTTGTTTCCTTTTCCTTAGTTCCAGGATATTTGTTTCCTTTTCCTTGAGATGATGCTGGAAGTGGAGGGAGATCTGTTGTGAGCCACAGGGATGAGTTAGACATATTAAACAATGGCCATCGGATGTGGGTGAGTAAAGCTAAGGAAAGATCTGAGAGGTTAATTTTGATGGAGGCAAGTTTCTGGGGACGTTTCGCTGGGTGCATGAAGGTTGGGCCATCTCTAGTAGGGTGCATTATTTAGGGTGGACGTAGAAAAAAATACTTAGATGCATTATAAAGGGGTATAGACTAGCATAACTCCTTGAATGGGAGACTTACAGGCGATTAGCATTACATTTTTAACAGGCCCGAATTATAGAAAGCTGGGCCGTTTAAGATGCCACCTGTTAATTCCTATCCAACACGAATAGGAGTCCAGCCCAGATTCCAGAAACGCCACGGCCCAAGAGTAGCATCGCGTCGAACCCTAACTCCCTTGACCTCTCTATTTATACGCGCCTCCCCCACGCACAAGATCCCCGGCGCCGTCTACGGCTTCCCCTCCACTCGACTCCCAGATCTTATCTCTTCCTCGCAATTTTTTTTTTCTCGGGTGATGGCTGTGAACGATCTGTATGCCGAATTTCCGCTGAATCGAGCCATCTTTTATTCCAATATTTGTTTGGATGCTGAGGCTCGCGGCTTGAGTACGAGTTGTCCGCCTTTCTCCGAATCGATTTTAGTTTTGCATCTTTCTTCTGGAGTTTGAGCTCATATTTTATTCCAATGTTTGTTTGGATGCTGAGGCCTGAGGGTTGATCACTGCTAGTTTCTTTCATGTTAATCTGTAGCACTTTCAGAGTTCGTGCAAGATTGGTTCGTCTTTGGTATTAGTGATGCTGATTGTGCACGGGTAATGCAGTCTGGTCCTAATGCCACGCCACTGTTAGCCAAGAGCGATGAGCAGTGATGCTTTGATTAGGCCAATGCCCAGTTGATTCGTCGCGTTTCACATGTTTGATAGGAACCTGGGGACTGCTTTTCTGTCGATCCACGGAGCCGATTTCTGTGATTACATTTACTCTCTGGCATTGTTTTGCCCTTTTGTCGTTCTTCTGAAATTTTTTTCCTTCTTTCATTGGTATTGTTTTTCCGTGTTAGATCGGAGGAAGGAACGGTATGATATGGTGAGATCGTATAATTGCATTGCAGATGCATCCGTCTCGACTCTCGTGATGCCATGTGCATTCCTTCCAAGTTCCAAGTCGTTACAATTCCACACGAGATTCTGATCATTCCAAACCGGAAGAATTATAGCCTTGCAACTGTGCTCCATTCTGTTTTCTACTGTCTGTTCGGATGCTTGAAAGGGCTGATGAAACACATACACTTGCCGAGCCAGCGGGATCATCTTCTGCTGCTGCGATGGGCTTACGCTTTTATAATTCCACATGAGATTTCTGACCATTCAAGCATCCCCCTTCCTTTCTCCCCCTTCTGTTTGGCCTTGGACCATCATGAACTGTGGATTTTAGGGAACGACAGTCTTTCACATTCGCAGTGGCCGCCCATGTTTTATGAAGTATTCTTGTTTGTGTCTATCAAGTATTGCTAGGTTGATTTTATATTTCACTCGTGTAGTCGTCTTCTACCATGGTTGGTATGGCTGTGACGATAAACTCAGGCATGTTTCTCAACATTCGCAGTAGCCACCCAAGAGCTTTCGCCTTGATAGGCTCGATAGCTAATGCTGGTAATTCATTCCTTGGATGTCTGATGCCTTTTGTTTGATAGACCTCATGCTATTTTATGTTCAAATTGTTTCATTTTCATATTGCATTAATACAGCTGACTGAGATTGTGTTGCCTGCCCAATGATGATAGAAACAAGGCTTGTTTCTCATAACATTCGCAGTCGCCGCCTAAGAGCTTTCGCCTTGCCGGGCTTGAGAGCTTATGCTGCTCAATCCTTCCTTGGATGTCTGAGGGCACATTTAAGCTTGCTATTTTGTGTATACAAAAGTATTTTTTTTGTTGTTTTTGTATGTTAATTTGGACATAAGATCGGTAATAGCTCGATAAGCTCCATAGCTGGTCCTCATATGTTTGCAATTTAATGGTTCTCACATTTTGCTGTCTTCAGTTTGGTGTAGAATATGCAGCTTGCCTACAGGTTTTTGATATCTTCTGCTTGATTGGGTACGTGGTGGATGAAGCTAGAGATGTCTTCAGAAACATTGTTGGCAGCAGTGGTACACTGATGCGCACCGCCGTTGATTCATGATATCTCGCTCATGACCTGATGTGAAGCAATTGTACATGTCTTCGTTGTAACAGATTTTGTTGCACAAACAGCTTGCCCTGCTGTAGTATTATGTTCTGTGTAACAGTGCGTTTCAATGTCAAAACAGCGTGTGCTAGAGCAATATGGCGAGATGTGTTTGTATCACAGTTCGACTTGTACCAATCACCTGCTACAGTACCACTGAATTCGGAATGCATGTACCAAAGTGGACATCCTAACGGCTAATTTTGATTACTTGTCCATGTGAAGCTAATAGTGTAGCTCATGTTCTAACGGAAACTTGCGATGAAGTCGTCGCTTTGGTGATGAAGCAATCAACCAATCGGCAACAGGCTAATCAGTGGGGCACCCACGAACCAGGCTTCAAATTTTGATTTCGGTTCAAATTTTGATTTCGGACCACGTCTCCTTCGAGACGGCCGAAATCTGGATGAAATTCTAAAGGCAAATTTGAAATCCGTTAAATTTGAAATCAGGAAAGCTAAAGTTTCGATGATTTTTAACCCTTTGAAATGGTAGGCTAGAAAAAATTAGAAAAAACAATATAAAAATCATGTAAATATTTATTTATATTTCTTATCAGTTTAAATGCAAAATACTACTCTTTTGTTCAGAAATATAAAGTGTATTTTGACTTTGTACAAGAATTAAGTTTAGGGTGAAATTAAGAAAGGTACGTCTAAAAATGACTTAGACATCAAAAACAAATATACATAGTTAAGAGAATAAATAGGGGTATAGTAAGAAAAACCTAATTAAATCTACATATAAACTTTATATTTTTGAACAAGACCATTCAAACTATAGATCTTATATTTTTGAATAGAGGGAGTGTATTTATACATAAAATTTCCAAGTTACGGTTTAAGTTGAAATACAATTTAAAACCGAAATCCAAGTTAGGCTTTACGATTTAGACTGAAATACAATTTAAGGCCGAAATCCAAATTAGGGTTTAGGGTTATATAATTTGTGTATATATTTTTTGTAAATTTTTCACAAGTATTCTTTATAAAAGGTATTACAATTCTTCACAAAAAAAATTGGTACGAAATCCAGTCCAAAAACCATGCAAATCGATCCAAAAAGCCGAAATCTTGGCGAAATTCACCAAGATTTTGTCAAAATTTATCGAAATCACTGTAGCAACCATAATTTTAAAATTTTAGTTTTGTCATAATTTCGACGAAATTTTAAACCCTGCCCACAAAAGCCAAGGTCGAGCCATCCAAAAGAATGAAAAACCAACACAGTGTGAAGACTAAGCAGAGTGGCCGGGAGGTTGCTGGGGCTACGGCCACAGCTCAACGTAGATCTACGGCAGCGGCTGTGCGAGGAGGAAGCAGGCGTGGGGTTCGGCGATGGGAGCGTTGTTGGCGGGCGCAGCGGCCACACTGGAGGTTTCGGTTGGGGCGGCGGGTGGGGAGTAAGTGATGGGGCATTTGGAGGCAATCACAGAGGCTGGGGCGCGTGGAGGGTTCGACAGCGGGAGGCAACGGCCACCGCGCGGACGGCACCGTGGCCGTAATTGAATGGTTAGGCTTGAAGGGTTCTACTGTATGCGCCGTCCTCTACTATACGATACAATACGGTGTCAATCTAGTCATAAATAGTTATCGTTTTAGATATAGGTACAGTTCAAATTTTAAAATTTTGACTATCAATATCTTTTAAATATTTAAATTAGATACACGAAAATTATATGTGAAGATTTGTGTTGAAAAGTACTTTCATAATATTATAATTTTATTGGGTTTTATAAATATATTAGAATATAAATTATTGGTCAAAACTATGTTTTAAAGACGGTGTCAATGTCCAAAACGACAACCATTTGTGACCGAAGGAAGTACACTAGCAGTATGATTTATGCCTTGAATGGTCGTTTTAACTTTATACTAGATATCGTTTCTTGCCATGGAAACACAAAATAAACTCGTGGCAACCAATAAGATGACCATACACCAGCTGAGCATGCAATAGATCACATTGACGATGGTTGATACATGCACTCACAAGTTTATTCTAATGCAGAAATTTGTATAGCTCACTTCAAACCGATCACAATTTTTTCCCTATAAAATTAACCCCAACGCACATGATATTGATTTTAAATGTCAGTATGATTAACCATAAACAGAGGTGGTACCAGGGGTGCTACAAGATCACATTTTCAATAGACCAAATTTGTTGATTGAATTGGTTTCAATTCTAGTTGTTTGGGATTTTTAAATCCTTTGAACTATTTGTATTGTATTTTTAGTAAATTTCAAATATATGTGTTGGATTTACGATCTTACAAGGTTAAACGACAATCATTTGAAAATACTGATGCTGCCATGCATCATACTGTTGCTACCCAGCACAAAACACAAGTGTCTACAACAAACAAATGCATCATTAGAATAAAAAAATAATCTATGTTTTGATTGCTTAAAATAGACCATAAATATTCCAATCAAAATATTAAGATTTGATACTATTAAATCACCAAATTATAAATTCCTCAACCAGGGGGAACAATTCTTGGATTGTCCTGCGACACTTCAGTCTATAGCCACGAGATCAAAGTGTATCCAAAATAAATGTCATAAATCTTAAATCAAAATATCTACATGCTGCTATATAGGAAAGTTACTTCTGTAATGTCCTCCACTTCACGTAATGTTATGACTTAGCATCGTGTATGGAAGTGGCTTACATTGCTAGATTGTCGAAGATGCTAAAAATTTAGCTGATGTGTTTGTTCACCATCTATGTTTAGTGTCCATAGCATGTTGTATTATTCATCAAGATACAGATACTCTAGCGACCAGCCCAAGAATTAACTGGATTGACCTTCTGCAAGGGACCAGATATACCTATTTAACCTTTTAGCTTTTTAACCACACCAATATAATATTCCTGTTCGAAAAACAGAGATTTTATATTTAAAACAATGCACACTTGGCTATATAACATGTTTTTAGCATTTCATTCAGAGGTTGTACAATCAAAGGGGTAACGATATTATGAAATTCCAGAATTTTGCATAATAGCCATCAGAAAATGACAAAAAAGTTCTTGACCCCCATTCCCTCTGTCATATATTGTCCAAATTTAACTCCTAGAAAATGATATCGGTGTTAGCATTAGATACCTCTGATTTTGAATAATTGCAGCGAAATGTGGTTATGGATGGGCATAGAAATTATTAAAATAAGATGAATACTATCGTTTCAAATGATAAATAACAAGAACGATGTAGAGAAGAGCAAGATAGCCATGTCATCCATAATGTTCAAGGCATCATATGTATTAAGAACTTCTGAAGCGACCAAAAGTTATATTGATCCTTATAGATCGTAAAATATTTATCAATGTTGAATACACACATCAATGTGATAGTTCATTCAAATTAAACGGTCTTGTCTTCTGTATAAAAAAACTGCAGTCCGCTAGGTGCCTGCCCTGCTTTCAAGTGAAATCAGACCTCCCACTATTTAATGGCAACAATAGTCAGAAGGGAAGGCATACCAGGCGTTTAGCTGTCTATTTAATACACTCAATAATGCAAAATATATGGTTAAGATGTCCTGCAGTAACTAATGCAAAGAACTAACCTCAGTTTCTTTATCAAATGTACAACTTCCTACATAATGTGGAGCAATCAACATCTATACTGGTTAAGAATCAACATATCTAACTTTTTCTAACACATTTAAGTACAGGTGATCCAGGTTTGGCCATAAAAATCCCCTTCGTGTCCACCAATTGCAAGGAGTTTGTCATTAACAACAACACAAGCCCTGGTAGCAAAAGTGATTTAAGTCATTACGCTACTTAACAATGTTGTTCACAGAAACAGATTATATGCCCCATAAACCATCTTGAACTTCTTTGTTATTTCTATGTCGTGAGACCAGATTTCTAACCAAGAACTAATTTTAATTGAAAAAATTTATTAAAAAATAGACTAGCATTCTATCTAATGCCAAGGGCATAAGAAAACACTAGTTACACCAGATAGCGAAATGCCATCTTCTCTATCCGAGTTGATTGGTTAGATCCTAGCATGCATCGAGGGTCAGTCCACGATCAAATGTTTAAAATCCTTACAATGCAATCTTATTTGTTATGGTATAATTTGGTAAATCATGCATAATTGTTTTATCTAGCAGCAAAAGGAATTTTTGTCCATTCCGATTGAACAAGTAAATATCATAGGTACCTTGAAGCAATGGTTCACAACTACTAATCAGGTCCCAACATAACAATCTAGTTGCCACATAAATGCAACCCTCCCAATTGGTGGGTCGATAACTCTATTGAGTTCACTGTTAGTTAAAAGCATGAATGGGAGAGCAACTGTCCAAGAATAATTATCTGTAAAACGCGACAATAGTCGAATCTTACCTGGATATTATTATGAGCATTGTATCTTAGCCAGCTCTTATGAAAGTATATATCCACACATTCCCATGTCAATTGTGTAAGGCCACGTATCATCATCTCTGTAATAATAATATCCTATAGCATAGTAGAAACCCTACTGTTGCAAAATCTCTAGTTTAAAAGATAGTATATACGGTGCACATCATACTCTGATCAGTAATTTCAAATTAGATAAGGTTGTGAATTTACTACTGGCATATGAGTTTTAGATTCCTCTGTTAACAACTTTTCGGTTTTGAAGCTTCTATAAAGCATTCATGCAACTTCTACTGGCAACTCTATCCTAACTTTATCAAAAGAACAAAACCAAGTTTACAACACCATGGCATATACATCACAGTGACTATTACCTTCCAGGCTATTTGGGAACGAGGTTTCTAAAGAGTCCTCTTGATGATGGCCGCAGTTCTGGCGAGAGCCAAGAGGGATGACCGGGAGGCAGAGCTGGTGGCGGTGTCGACCAGCGGGAGGCGGAGCTTGTAGCCGGGATCAGCATCCGAGGTCTACGGGGTCACCAGGATTTGCAAACTGAGTCTGTGTTTGGTATAGCTCTAGCTCCACCAGATCTGTGGATTTGTAAAGCTGGGTATTTCTAGCTCCACTAGATCCGTGGAGCTGGAGCTGTGGGTATATTAAGAGTGTTTAGGTGAGTCATCTTGTTTACATTTTAGACTAAAAATATAAACTTAATTCACTTTATTTTAGCCTACAAGTTTCAAATCTGAGGTGGAGCTGGGATTTGGAGCTCTACCAAACAGGGCCTGAGTGTCACCGTCGTCGAAGCCATGAGTAGACAACTATGTGGCCGCCACCGTGAACGGCCACCCCAACCCTAGGGTGTTGAACACTGGGTGAAGGGCCAACCTCGCATCGGCCGCGACATGTCACCTGGCTGCACTGGTTGGCTGCTTTTGGTGCCACACGTGCAGAGGAGCTCGACGACGCCGATATCGTCATCTCCGTACGGCCTCGTCCCATCCTTAACCTCCCTGTTATCCACCACCATCACTTGCCCTCCTAAATCGTCTGGCAACTCCCTGCTCTCTAACAGCATGGTCGCCGAATTGGCCTACGCGTTCCCCACCACCGTCACTTGGCCTCCCCTATCACCTGCTACCAACGCCATCCTCGCTAGTTGGGAGGCTGATAGCGTGGATAGGTGGTGACGACGCACGAGGAGATGGCGGTCTCTTCAGTCAGATTTGCAGGCGGCGACCAGAGGGTGGGGGTGGTGCAACCACCACTGTCTTCGCCGGATAGGAGGCTGACGATGCGGGTAGGTGGTGACAACACAGGGGGATACAGTAGTCTCTTGGGGTGGATTTGCAGGCGGAGGCCATAGGATGGAGGTGATTGCCGGAAGGAGAGCCCCTAGTGGTGATGAATGTTGGAGAGCTCCAAGCGACTAGCTTGTGGGGTGCTAGATCTGCGAAGCGGCAGGAAAGGGGTGGTTTGGAGCTTGACGACAATGGTAGCCGGATCCAGCCTTCCCTGTTCGGCAGTAGTGGTGCATAATGGGACGGCGCGTAGGAATGCCAGGCTGCAGTGGATGAAAATAGAGGGTGGCCTCTTAGAAGGCAAATTGAGACAAATATAATAAATATAGTCTTATGTAATTGAAATTCATATATGAATAAAAAAGAATCATAGTAGGAAAGCAAAATATAATGAAGGTACATCGCTAATGGAAAGGTGTCCTAATATGCATTCAAAGCGATATGTATATTAAAAATTGCAAAATTAGTGATATATTGGTAAATTGTAAATGATTATGAACATTTCAAATAAAATAAACATATCATGAAGATGCTCCAAAGCGATATGTATATTGAAGCATACTACTAATGAGCATTCAAAATATGAGTCCAAAGCAATTTGTATATCGAAGTCTCTTTGGTTAAGTTGTGCTCTCATCAGTTAGGAGAGTACCACTTAAATTGTTTGTGAAATAGTAATTATACAAAGTTTATTTCTCTGTTATTACAAATCCACAAACAAATATAATTACACAACTATATTAGTAAATAGACAATATATTATATATAGCAGAGTATATCTATGTATATGGCTAATTGAGTATATGCTAAAGAGGAAAGGATGAAACAAATAACCATAATACAATATATAATATGTGTGTGTGTGTATATATACCTTCTCTCAACTCTCTTACTGACTGCCTACTCAGCTCCTCATCCTCATGTACTCACCTGATCCACTCCACACCGATTATTCCTCCTCCTCCTTGTCGCTCCGCTGCAACGACCGCACGTCGCCACCCGACCCTTAGCTCCTCGCTCCCGCTGCCCTAGGCCCGACTTGGCAGCTCCCCTCTTCCTCGTCGTACCGTCGCCTGGTCGGTGGCAGTCCACTTGCTTCTCACACCCACTGCCCTAGGTCTGGCTCGGCGACTCCCCTCCTTGATGGTGCCCCCGGCTTGATCCTCGATCTCCCTCACGTGGCCGTTGGGTCGCACCTCATCACACCATCCACCACCCTAGACTGGAGCAGTGAAGCCTAGAGCTTCGCGCCTTGGCAGCTAGGCCTTCCCTCACCTGCCCTGGCTTTCGAATCCCGTTTGCTCGTCGCTGCCTGTCGCTAGGGTTTCGCTAGCCTTAGTCTCAACCATTTCCATGTGCTTACTAGGTCTCCTCTCATTGTTCCATTTCATCTGATGATCTGTGGAGGGTGGATATGAGGATTAGTCCCCAATTGAGCCTTGTAGGGGCACTGGTTGTTGTTGCGAACTTTTGGGCCGATTGTTAAGTGCTGAGAAAAGACCCATTTCTCTTCTAACCGTTGTCTTTTTCCATCCGGGGTCAGGGCTCTGAGCTTCCATCCATGGTAGCACCATGGCCGACTGTCTTGTTTGGGGGAGGGGTGTTACGACGCCCCTAGTGAAGCCACTTTGTTGGATTCGTCCCTAGCGAGTGGTGGTGACTATGGAGTTGCAGAAGGGTGAGGCAAGGCAAAAGGGCGGTGCAGACAGAGGAGAAGGCAGCAGTGCTTGGAAGGAGGAGGTGCGATGGGTAGTGAATCAGGGGAGACGGGATAGCAGGGAATCAAGAGTGAGAGGAGATCAAGAGAGAGGGGAAAAGAATAACTGATGAAGGAGATCATGAAGCTAAATGGTTGGGAGATGACAGGAGAAGCGCTACACGTGTGAGGTGGGACGATCACCTATAGGGTGGGGCATAAACTCCTTTTATTAATTAGGATACCTAAGAGACAAGGATTCCATTTCAGTATGATCGTATCCCGGTTACAGTCTCACATATACCAGAATACAGGTTCAAGCTTTACAGATACAAAGAGAAACAACAACCAAAAGCCTAATCCTACACTTTCCAGAGCTAGTAGCGTAGTACTCAACAAAACACACGACCTCAGCATACAGAAGAGTAATATTAATAGGTTTAGATTCTGCAAAGCTCAATACGACAGCACGTTGATTCCGGTCAAGCCTTCACATAAGTGTTTCCACAACCTTTTTGGAAGTAGAATGATAATCATCACGCTTCAGCCAAAATTCTCAATCAACACCACTCTTTTGCCTTGCAAACATTGATGAGAGTCAGAAACAAAATCATCAACTGCTAACTTAACACAACTTCTGGTTGAACTGCTTCATAAAATCTTCACTGGCCTTAATTGGCCTCTCAAGGATGAGCTTCGAGCTTTCAACCATTTCTGTTGGAAGTACAATAACTTCATGGAATCATAGCTCATCCATCTCACAATGGAACTTTTTTTTCGAAAACCAACTTTCTATGAGAGGTCAACAGCATCCAGGTCGCAGTTGCAAAGCCAAACATGGATAATTTGTTGACTAGAAATTGACACAATTAGGACACCTGGCGCAAAACTCTTCAACAGGAACCAGAAATAACTGATGGTATAGATATTTTTGAGAATCAACATATGGTATGCATAGGTTAAGGCATAAAATTCACTTACCATTACATTGATGTTGGCTTCTGACTTCATCACACCTGTTTGTGGACATAAATCCCACATGCCCACAATCATGCTTCTAGGACCGACAAAGCATGCACATTATGAACTAACTCAAGGGATTGTCAATACCACGGTTTCTCAAATCAGTTCCAGATTGGACTCCAAATTGAGGTCATTACAAGTTTATGGCCAAATTTGCTGTTAACCAGTAAAAAACCGACCAATTTCAAATTCCAGATCAACTCAAAATTCACAGGTTTTAAATGTGTTTTGGTGTGTGTTCCTAATTGAATGTGTGGCGACCCGCCTAATTAACCCCAGGTACGACAATCACACTGCCATCACCTTTGGGCTAATCAAGTGGGTCTCGGTAAAGTAGCTAGCAAAACTTCGGGCATCCCAATGCTTTATTAGTTACTATAACGATTTCAGAGTATTGCAGCAAAACAATAATTAGAGACTGAAAATATAATTTTTTTATTACATTACATTAGCCACGTAGGCTATTGTACATACCTTAACTTTACATATACTCTATTACATAAAAAAGACAACTCATAACCTCTTAATTCCTGATGGTCGGCTAGCACGGAGATACGATCTACTAGTACTACTACTCCTGAAGGTTTTGCTCCTGTGCACAGTCCTCCACCCAAAGGCCTCGGAGGGTTGTCTATAGGACTCACCTTCTAAGCAAGGGTAAGTACTAAGTACTCAGCAAGCAATTAATAATGAATGCATTACATGAATTTTTCCCAATTAACTCAAATTTTTATCCAACTTCACCTAATGACCCTTCCCATCCAAAATACCTTTATAGGAATTAGATTTTAGTTTTAAAGATTACATATTTTAGATTTATGAAAAACACTACTAATATTGTATATGAGACAGCCTAAGCCTTCCGTAGTCTTCAATCTAAGAGAATGGCTTGAATTCAAGATTTACCCTGCGCAGGTTTTGTACCACTTTACCCACAATGACACCCACAAGAGATGCCCCAGAACGTTTATCACTAATCCGGTATTAGTTCTCCAACCTGCACTGAGTTTGGGGTACACCTCCCAAGGCTACCCCACACTCCAGATACAGTTGTACTCTGGCTTAATCCAGCGGCACCCACCAAGCTTCAAATATACCACCCCAACACATTCAATTCACAGTCCCCCTGGGTCATATCGGTATTTCCCAGCACGACTCTATTTTTCTTACCCGTTGTGGAGAATCTAATACCTTCTTAGGACAACCTTTTCTAATTGATTTCACACACTATGGTTGGTACTAATTTTATAGTTCATTGCTCAATATTAGTTGGTTGTAACTTATATGATAACCTATATAGAGGACCCCACCGGTGTGTTCCCTTCTCATCGGCATCCTCTACCCACAAATTTAACACACACCAACACATTAGCTACACATACTAACCCATCAACCAATCTAACCATTCAGCTTTCAATTTATCCATCCATTTAACCCAACACTTCTATTTTAACATTTTCAATTTGAAAATATAATTTCCAATGCAGTGATGATACAAATAATTCATAAAAGCGGTAAAAACATTTAAGAATACATGATCAAAGGTTGCTTGCTTGGAATATACTCGAAACATTTGGCCTCGCTCGAACATGGGCTCTGGCTGACCGAAGGGTTCTATTCTGGTCCTGAAAATCACACTACATTAATTTACAACATGCTATTAAATATGAGTTGCAATACCCAACATTTTCAATTAATCAGTTTTATCACTTAATGAAATTGATATTCATTCTTATATGCCATGCACTACATTGCTACTTTCTAATCTTTTATGCATCTAGTGCAACTAATGATGCTATTAATGATATGCATGCAGGTGAAACCTCCAATTCCTAATTTTCTATTTTTATCTTTTCTTTTCTCTTCTTTCCTTTTCTCATTTTCTTTTTCTTTCCTACTCTTTGCCTTCTCTCTTCGGCTAGTCTCTGTTATTTAGCCATCAAGCCTTTCGGCTACTTGACCATTTGGTCACTTCACTCAAAAGGGCCGAGTACTACTTGTCTACCTACTTTTGGCTGCTCTCTTCACTGATTTATCTCTGGCCGAACTCCTTACTCTCTCTGCTACTTGGTTCAGCTCTCCAGGCTGAGCTCTCCCTGGCTACTGCCGACTGCTACTTCTTCTCCTCCCTCCTCCTTACTCACTTGGCTGCTCACCATCCGCACTACTCCCCGAGCTCTCCTTCCTGGCTACAAGCTAGCTCGGCTAGTCCTCCCTGGCGACTCTCCTCACTGCCTCACCGACCAACTTCCCTCTCCCTCTCTGGCCGCAAGCTGCTTACTCCTCCCCCTACTGTCGACGGCTACCTCTTCTCTCCCCTCTACTTCTCTAATGTCGGCCTCCTCCTGCCCGAGTCCCATGTGACTCGTGAGCTAACCCTAGCTCACAGAACAAGGAGTTTTTGCTTTTCTTTTATTTTGCGATTTGTTGGCTTTGATCTACTGATCTATTGGCTTCTTGAGGTGAGATTAAATACAGGTAAGGGTCGATGATGAGTTTTAGGGTCGAGCTCTAGGTTGGGGGATAAGGACGTCGACACTGGCTTGGTTAGGACGCTTCCTAACGGGCTACCAAAGCTCACCCTACTGAGACCAACTTCTTTACTCCCTTTTACTGCTATCCTTCTACTACTGCTGTCAGCAGATTGCTTACTCGAGATCCTAACTGGTTCGGTTTTTGGTTGATGGAGTTGAAGAAACGGGTTGAGGTAGAGGATGTAGAGGAAGCCGATCTCCTGCTAGATCTGTCCTTCTCCTCCTAGCTCCCTGGTTCTCCTCTTCTTCCTTGGCCGGTTGGTTCCTCCCTTCCTTGTTCCTCCTCTGGTTCGGCTGGTTGCTTGTTCTTGCCTTGGGTTGCAACTGGCTTTTGGAGGTGGCAAAGAGGAGATGAGTTTGTGGCTAGCTTTTGCTGGCTTTGCTGCGAATGGGAGGCTGCACTCTTGGCTTTCCTTTGCTAGTCTCGGTCGTGGAATGGAAACTGAGTCTATGTGGTTGCTCTTGGCTGGAAGCTATGGGAGGTGAATCCCTTGGCTTGCTGGCTTTCATTGGAAGTGGGGTGCTGAACCTTGCTCTTTCTCTAGTTTCGGTTTGACACAAAGGGGGTTGCACTTGGCTTGCTCCTCTGCTGGCTGTTGCCAAAAGTAAACCTGAAACAATGTACCGGCTTGGTTAAAGATTGTGGTGAAGTGCATTGCATCAATAGCTGACTTGCTCTTCTCGGGTTTGGTGCATGAGAGAAGGGCAATGAACCTTCTGCTTTGGCTTTGACTGACACTGTGGTTTACCCCTTTTTACCATTCTACCTTTACTCATTTACTCCACTCACCGCTTTACCATTTTACTGCCTTCACTTCAATGCTACACTCCAGGTATGAATGATATGCTTATGCAACTAATCAATACATGCTCATGCGTATGCTTAATGATGATGATCCTATTATATTATGCCTAATGATGCTTCATGATGAAGGGATTAAGGGGATCCTCACATCATGTATCTAATTTTTGGAACAATAGTTCTTCATTCATGTGTTCTTCCGCAACATAATGGACAACTAATATAGCCATGTTTATTTGCTTAAAAATATGATGATAGTGTAAATGTTAGTTTATTTTTGGAAAGAATTTTGTGATAATAGTTGAATACAGGGGCAAAGAGTAATTTTTCGAAATTTACCTACAGTGATATCAAAAAAAATTCTGATCTTAAGATGTAGGAATATCCCATAAAAAGATGCTACAGGAGTTTCCCTAAAAAAGATGCTCTAGGAGCTTCCCATCATGAAAAGATGTTCTAGGAATTTCCCATCAAGAACGGATGTTCTAGGAATTGCAAGACCCACAGGTTTTCCTCAAATATAAGTTCATAAATAGTCGAGCATAAAGCACCAAATGAGGAAGGGAGATAGTCGGAAAAGAAAATCTACATAAGATTCATAAATAGTCGAGCATAAAGCACCAAATGAGGAACGGAGATAGTCGAAAAAGAAAATCTACATAAGATTAGATAGTCCTGCATTATGTGCAATAAATTATCTTCGTGTTCAAAGCAAGAATACAAAATAAAGGAGCTACTGAACAAACATATATTTTTTTTTTTTACCAATGGAGGGATTGTGAGAAGAATAAACTTGCCCTCGTTCGAAACCTAAATAATGATGTTTACTTCATTTTTCAGCCATAGAATAAGCACAAGGCAGACTCAATGACAATGAAACAAGTGCAATTATCCCTCAAGAAATTGTACACTCCAAACTAATACAACCAGTCATCACACTCGATAGAGCCACAAAGGCATTTTTTCTTCTTGATGTTACCATTGACATCATGAACCTGATCTATTGTATAGTTGTAATGGTATGCTAGCTCTTGATGCGGTGGAATATCCTCACAGGCAAAGAACATGATATGAGGCGCACTCTTGTCATCATAATCATAGAGGACATTTTGTGCATAAAGGTTGGGGGTGCAACTATGGTTGATGAATTTTGCAAAGTTGCCCATCTTTGAAGCATCAACAGCAAAGCCAGCTTCCTCATCTTTACCAGGACCATTCTGAAGTGAGGGTATAGATCTTGATAGGCCCTCCCAAAGGGTTTCGTCGTAATAATTATGCCCAATAGCAAATAGATACTCATCAGTCGTCCTTCTCTGTGCCTCTTCGTCCTCCAACACTTCTCCTATATATTCACATACAAAGCTTCCAGATGGTATGAAGTCGAGAGTTCTTACTCCCCAACCCATCAATTTGGTTTTGAAGACTTGCAGCCGAAACTTGATGCCTTTTTGGCCAACTCTGTTATGACATGTAGGAGGGCACTTGCAAGAAGGTCCACACTCATAAACAAGAGGTTTTGCTTGTATTATACAACCTTTATCGTTGAAAGGGATCTCCCCACCATTTTTCACAGCACATGCACACTTTTTAGAGTCCGAGCATCCACCAACACAACCACAACCTGCTGGAGGAGCTGGCTGATAATTACGGGGGTATTGTAGGCGTGAAATGTAGCGATAGGGCATTGGGTACTCATCAGATATTGAGTTTACAACAGAAATAGGGATCCTCTCCAATCCTTGGGATATATCTTTCATGATAATACGATCATTTCGTTCATCATTTCCTGATTTCAGAATTTCTTCGATGTCAATGTGTTTCTGTCCTGCAATTCTTCTCAGTCGGAACATATAAACATAGCGATCTTCACTCTCTTTCTCCCTCCAGTATTTCTCAACCAGATATAAACCCCCATATATGTAAGTAGGAGATTTCTTCCGCCGGCAGTTTCCATTAAGATGAGTGATGAATCCATGGATAACACGGACCGGTGTGTTAGTGTCCATACTCTTCTTTAGTGCTAGGTTGGTACCATCTATCTTCTGATTGCCTACAGCTGCCATTGATCCAGCGTACACCAAGACGTCCAAATTATTCTTGACATCAGAAGATTGTGCATATGACACAATGCTAACAGCTATACAAGTCCCATCCTCCTTGATATGATCAACACCTACCCGGTGTGGGCGATGGAGACCAACAATGCAAAGCTCTACCCTCAAATGAAACATATCACCAACATGGATTCCAGGCACACTGCCAACATATTTCTTATCATCACACTCCGCAAAGAACCGCTCCCTGAAGATTTTGTAAGCTTGTAGATCAGGCCTTATCACTGCTTCCCTCGATTTGTTGACTTCTTCATCCAAAAGCTCCCTGTAAATCAACCAAAAATCCTGCAGATATTCCATAATGTTTTCTCTAGCGAGGACAACTCCATTATTTGGCATTACTTGATTATGATCATCCTTATCAGTTTTCCTCTTCTTATATGCAGTGCTAGGTTCCTTCTCACCTTTCACCGAGGAGAAGTCACGCATAGCTGAAACTCTAACACTAGAATGAGCACTTGCATAACACCTCACAGTACTTCTAGTTGCCGGAGTGCACTGTGTTGAACTGCCTTGAACCCTGTACTCTGGAGTTTCAAGATATCCAGAAGATCCACTATCGTAGCAGAATGCTTTCGAGAATGACCGCTTGTAACCAATCTGGAACCTCCATGGTGCTACTGCTTTCCGCCCCTTGCGGCAACTTTTGCCATTACCGTTGCTGCCAGGACCTGCCAAGCTGCAACCTTTGGTTGCTACATCGCTCTCCTTGGCAGCCCCACCGCCCATGCCACTGCCATTTCCCTCCAGCTCCTCCGACACGTAATCTACATCAGAAGAACCATTGCTCTTTGACCCAATCCCATCCGCACAAGACTTCTTAAAACCTTCAGAAGTGCATCTCTCCACTCCTACATTGCTTCCAATCCCCTCCAGGTTAACAGCTGTCCCATCACCAGCACCGATGCTGCCACCGCTCCCAAAATCCCTCACGGTACCAACGCAGTTGGACCTCCCCAAACTGCAATCTTCTCCATCTGTGGTGCCAACGCCACCACCACTGCAGTTTCCCAAACCCTCCAACCTCTCCGCACCGCCATTGCTGCCGGGCCTGCCCAAATCACCACCATTTCCTGCTCCACGGCGACCGCCGTTCTCCGTATTCTCCACATCAGAGCCCTTGGCAGTGGCACTGCGTGTGAATCTCCTCGATTGACGAACCCCCCGACCTCCCCCGCTCTTGTCGCCGCTCCCCCCCGCCCCAAATCCGCAACCCTTCGCTTCAGAAAAGCCCACGAGCACTCCGCCGCTGCCGCTGGGCGCGGCGGCGGCGTGCTTCTTGTCCTGCTGCCTGACGAAGCCGGGCTGGAAGCGCCACGTCGCGAGCGCCTTGTACTTCCGCGCGCCGGACGCCCTGGGTGGCACCATCGTTCCCCCCATGTCCATCCACCGCTGCGCCCTCAAGCCTCCACGCGCGTCTGCTGAACCAGACCCCCAAAAGCCTCTGCCCCTATACGCAAAAGAACACAAGGCCTCCTCAGGACGACGAATCGAACGAAAGGGAGTGAGCACGCGAGAGGGAGGGCTCAGATGAGGTCACGCCGATAATTACCTGGCGGCGGCGGGGGAGGGGCAGGCGGAGGCGGATGTAGGGTGCGTGCGGCGCGTCGGGGATTCCGGGGAGGAGCCGCGGGTCGAGACGACGCGGCGCGAGGAGGGGGAGCTTTCCTATAATGGTGGAGCAGACAGCAGAGAGGGAAATCAGATGGCACGGGTCAGAGGGGGAGGGGGAGGGGGAGGGGGAGGTGAGCCACCACGCCTCGGGACGAGCGCTGGTGTTGGTTGAGCGCGTCGGACACTCGGACGGCGGCGGTGCGGTTACCGCGGCAGAGGAAGGGACCGGGCCACACGCCACTGAAATAATCGCGGCGCATGTATTTTTTTTTTCAAAATATAGTCACATACAGAGAGGGCCAGGCGGCACGATCCATTTAGACAAGACCCGTTTTGGTCCGACTACTAAACTGGCCGTGCAGGCTCGATTCTTCGCGGGCCTAACGGGCCGGGTCGGTCCGGTAGCCTGTTAGTGCCAAAAAAAATAAAAAAATAGGAAAAGTATGAAAAAATACAGAAAAATAAGAAAAAAAATCAGAAAAAATAGAAAAAAATTAGAATAATTAGAAAAACTCAAAATATGTAGAAATTTTTCAGATTTTTTTAATCCTCCAACGGATATTTTTTAAACTAAATGGGCTAAACGGGCTGTGTCGCTCACGGGCCATGCCGTGCCGGCCCGTCGTGCCGGAGTGCCGACCCAAGCACGGCACGGGCTCGTGGGCCGTGCCGGCACGACCTGTTTACGTCTGGACCGTGCCGTGCTCGGGCCAGGCCAACAGTGTCGTGCCTCGGGCCAGCCCGTTTGGCCATCTCTAGTCACATACGTATATATTCTTAAATTTAGTTTTCTCCAAAACCGCAAAAAACGCGCCTGGTGACACCTATTTCTTACCGTACCCGAAGAATGTGGAAGACTACTAGCAATGTGGCAAGGCAACAGACCGCGGGAGGAGGCTCTACCATGCCCAGGCAGTATGGAAGGAGCATTGTTGTGATGGGCCATGCCCTGCTCCCATGATCAGCCAAGCTCCCAGGTAGCCGGTGATCTTCCATGCTCCCCAAGCGCGATAGAAGAAAGGTGTCGCCTGCTGCGACTTTTGTGCCGAGGGGGCAAATTTGCAAATGCATACGTGAGGAAGTTAGATTTGTAAAAAATGATGTACATGAGGCTAGGTAAACGATGATTTCACACGCCACAAAGCCTTAGCCTATTTGACCTTACATAATTTTTTTATGTTGGCTCCCATCCAAACAAAATTGTAGATTTTAATCCTCTGTTTGATCGCAGAAGCAGCGATAGGAGACATGTGTCACCTAATATGCTTCTTTACCGCAGCAGCAAGTCGGCACTACAGCAACAACATTGATCGTACCAACTCGCAAAGGAGCGCGGTAGGTAGTGGGCCCCACACACCTACTGCGGTATGGGACCACACCAGGACCTGTCGCACCAGGGGATTGTGGCAGGACATGCCGTGGTGCTATGGTTTAGAGAAAATTGGAAGTGTCGAAATTAGCTATTGCGATTTAGTTATTGCCCTTGAATTTTTGCGTACGAACTTTTTCGGTGCATCCAACATTAACACACTTCATTATATGTGTCTCTTGGTTCGACATGTACACCCAATATGTGTTTCGGACCTTTGTTAGGCTGGAAATCTTCAGCACGCCTACTCAGATATTCATTAACTCCAACACCAGGTTCCACCGTGCCATAGCCATCCAACCCCTCCACGTCCACACCGCCACCCCCACCAGTCTCACCCCTACTTGATGATTCACCCTTCTCCACAAATCACACGTACACCATCGGTCTACCGTGTATCGCAGTACTCGGATTTATTACAATCTATATATACTCCCCCTCACAAGGCACTATCACCTTGACAAGCTCTCAAATATACTCCGATGACCCTCTAACCACTGTGACATTTATCGCTTCGATGACAAGTTTATTCCTTGTAATCTCCCTATCAAATGCGCTTTGCATGCACCTCTGGAGCTCAGCCAAACCCATCTAAGTAACAACAACCAATTGTGCAATGTTAATGACTTCATAGTATTTGACCTATGGTCTTCTCAATTATACTAATTGCACTACTTGCCACAACCATGAAAGTAGCCATTTACTAATTATTTGTTAATGCTTCATTAGGTAACAACTAACACAAACATATAAAAAGTGCATGCACATCTACTAGCGTGTCCACCTAACAAAGCATTTTTACAAGATAATATTGTAACTAATTCAAATTAGTGAGATGATTATCATAACTAACATAAATATTTTAAATGTACATGAACGGTTCAACTATCATGTGCATGCGAAATAAATAACACCACCAAAGTAATCATTCCATTAATTCATTGTTAATGACGTACTAATCAACACTAACACGAATATAAATGTGCATGCAAATGGAATAACAAGCATAATTAACATAGCAACAACTACGAAATCACTGTTACACTAATTAAAAGCTAATAAAAATAATTACATAATTTTTATGCAAACAAACTTACCCCTTCTAGAAGTTCTCAACTTGATCTACAACTACAACTTCTCCTAATAACACCCTAACTACCCCTAAATCTCATCTAATAAATAACTCAACACATCTTCCTCACTCCTCTCCCTCTCTATTTTCACCTCTTCTAATGGAAGCAGTGAGCAGTAAGAGAGTGAGAGTTTTTGGGGATAGCTGCAGCTAGCTATATTCGCACGATGGCTATGCTTTAGCACATGATGGTGAGCCAACCAATCATACCGAGCTTTGGTACCGCTGCAGCACTTGCAAGCTCAGGTATCATAGTACATACGCTGTCATGATGGGCTAGCCTAACCTGTCGAGCTATTGGGGGGCTTCGGTGCTGGCTTCCTGCTACGGTAGGGGAGTGCGATAGGTGACACGCATAGCTTACCGCTGTTTCCACGGTCGGACAGGGGCTAGATTGCAATTTTTTTGGACGAAAGCCAAACATGAAAAAAGAATGTGAAAGGGGGCCAAATAGGCTGAGGCTTCACGCGCCATAGGGTTTAGCTTTTTTTTTGCCCTTTCCTTATCAATAATCTGATTTGATTTAACAATAAAAGGATGGCGAGTCATGTTAAATACAGGACTGGCTTGCAAATTTATAGGGGTATTGCTAATTTGAGGCTACCCACACTAATTCTTTAGTGAGGACATTCAGATATCATCACATGGCATCCGTCCTTTCACTCCCCCTTATTTTCCCCTTTCTCACCCCTTTCTTCTTCTCTAATATAAAAAAATCAATTCGAAACTTTCAAACAAGTTTAATTGAAAACTTTCGGTTCAAAAACTTTTGGTTCGAGAACTTTTGATTCAAATAATTTTCAGTTCAAAAAGTTCTGATTAAAAAAACTTTTGGTTCGAAACTTTTGATTCAAAAAACTTTCGGTTCAAAAAGTTTTGATTAAAAAAAGTCATTTCGAAAACTTTCAACTCAAAAAACTTTCAGTTCGAGAACTTCGGATTCAAAATACTTACGGTTCAAAAACTTTGACTCAAAAACTTTCGGTTTGAAAACTTTTGATTCAAACACTTTCAAAAAAATTTTAAAAAATACTTCATATTCAAAAACTTAGAGAGAAATTAAAAAAACATTTTGAGTTTGAGGGGAAGGCAATATGAGAGGAAAGAGGGATGAAGGTGATGCCGCCAAGTGTCACGACGAGATAGATTTTGAAAGGGAAGGAAAGTCGAGGAAGGAAAGAGATTCCGCCATATGCCACAATAACACCAAAGATTTGGTGAGAACACCCTCAATTTAGCAATTCTGAATCTATAAAGGGCCTTCTACTCCTGCAAAGGTTTATGTTACCTGAGTCAAAGCCGGATTTGTATTTGGTTATTGATTTCTTCGTTCATAGGTTGAATCAGATTGAGTCCATCGGTTCCCTTAAATTGGTCTGGGTTCCTACTCCAAATCTTCACCGTTTATTTCAATTCATTCGATATTCCAATTTACAATGGGGATCGAAAAAGACAAAAAAAGTCGCGAGAATGTCCAGTCTCATCTCATAATAGACCACGACCCAACCGAAACTCCACCTTAGCCCCAGATGCTTGGGAGAAGGCCCCAGCCCCCACTCAAACCACAAGCCGTTGATAAAGCCCAACCCAACTCGATCCATTATAAAAAAAAAGCCTTATCCCATCTCGGCTTTATTTCAAACCCTAGGGCGCGGGCTTAAATATGTGAAAGCACATAGCCCCATTGGTCCTTCTTTACCTGTCGTTGGAGAGTATTGCCTTGTAGGCTTTTTTTTTGCTTTTGACATGTTTCGTGTGTTTTACAACCCAAGGTTAAGGCATTGTTGTACCTGTACGAGATGGAGACTCAGAAATGGCAAATCACAAAGCTTCTTGACGTCGTTCGAACAAAGTCCCCGTCGCCTCCCTTGCTGGCTATCGGGTTCACTCACCAGTACAACCTACTCTGTCATGTTCTCTCCCTTCTTCCCTCGTCCTCACCAAAAGCTAGCTGCAATTGTCAACATCTTGCCGCTCGATTCATCGCTGCTAAGGGTGATCTCGCTGCCATGGAATTCAGCATGGTGCAAGCCTCGTCGCTAGGCATGCTCACCTCCCTGTTGCTTGGAGCCAACGCCCTTCGATGATCTCTATGCTCTCACCTCTATTCTCTATTCTATAATAGATTGGGCAAAGCCCAGGCCATTTTTTATGGGCTGGCCCGTGGGCCGAAGCCCTTTTCCAACCTCTTACGTGGACCCTAGCCTGATCCAAGCCCAATCCATTTTGAGTAATGCCCAGCCTACCCTACCTATATTGAACTATGGCTCGTTTCAAAGAGCCTGAAGTCAACCCACCAAGGAGCCCTAGCCCTTTAAACCCAAATAAGCATGGCCCAGTCATGTATTGCCTTTGAAGCCCTTGTCACATTGGATTCTTGCTTGGCGTATGAGTTTTGACTATAGTATCGCTGGAAGCAGAACCACGTAGCATGCGTTGGCAAAAGTGGCAGGTTGTGGAAGATGCACACTACAGCAGCAAAAAAGTGACTACCACATCAGCATGCAGCAGACGTGGGCGTCGTGCTGACCATCGGCCCGCCTGTCTAAACCTTGTCGTACTATTATGGTCCAGCCAAGCAACCGTGACGTGTCATGTCGGCCCGGCTTGCCTACGGCGAGCTCAGGCATGACCCATTTGAAATTCGTGTTGGCTAAGGCTTGGCCAGTTTGCACTATTGCGATGAGATGAAAGGAACTAGAGACATACGAAGTTGAAGCAGTGGACACAAATATTAGGGGAAAAATAATTAAATTTTATTTATTTTTGAATAGATACAGAGTTACTGTCTCATTAAAAACCTTACACCTCGGTGTGGGGTACCCCAGGTAAGTAAAAGAGTACAATAGCTACGTACATATACATAGATTAGTCAATGTCGAGGTGTTCAAAGTCGACTAATGCCTCCACGATCTCTGGATCCTCGATCTGATGTTGTGTCCTCTCATCTGCACACTCCTAATCTTTGAGGCATGTGATTGCCTCAACCATCTCAAGTATCCTCCCCACCAAACTGAAAGTGGCTTTATACGAGGCAGTGGACACCGAAATCATAAGTATATCCCATGCAAATTGCGATAGTATATGATAAATAAGTTGGTGATTCTTCCACCACAAGAGCAAGTTGAGTTCCTTGCTATCCCGATGTTAAGCTCAGTCTCCACGAAAGGCGTGTCGAGATAGTGATTAATCTATACTCATGGATTCCATTGCAACCTGCTCGGCGCTTCGAAAGATGAACTAGACGCTTTACCTTTTAGCTTCTTCTACAAGTATGAAGCGGTCGAACTGCCTTGTGGTTGATGTGTTGTCAATGCACTTCTTGCTTCATTTCTATTTCCAAACTTTTCATAATATTTTTTGAAAACTCTAAAAAAATTCGTTCTGAACATGAGTATAGACCTCAGAAAAATCAAGATCAAATGCTTCACCTATTCCCTAAAGAAGCTCTGTAAATCAGATAATTTTCTCTCAGGATCCAAAATAGTACCAAAACAGTAGAGATGTGGAATCGCTCCCTCTACTTCGGCCATGGCCGCCGCCACCTCTCCTTGCCCCCTCCACCTCGGCCACCCTTCCTGGCCTCCTATCCACCTCCGCCACCAGCCGGCTTGCCCTCCACCGTCGTTGCCTCCCCCTCTCTCCCCTCTACCATGGCGACAGTTCGATGAGCTAGCGCACAAGCACGAACGTGGTTGCGGCCAGCTAGCTCACGGGCATGGGCGCCCGCGCGGGCGCACCGACCATGGTGACCAGGTAAATCCCCTCTCTCCCACCTCTGCCTTCTCTCCCCCACCTCTGTGCCCTGTCGTGCCGCCGCGCGCTGTTGTGTGCCATGCACTGACCGGTGTGCCGCGAGTAGGCCAAGCCGTGCTAGCCTGAGCACGAACCAGCTGGATGTGCCATGCCGTCCAGCGTACTTAGTTGGCAAGCCCGACATAGCTTGAACAGCCAGACCCTATGTACCACGTGTTGGTCCAAGAAAACCTGGCCGGATGTCCACGTCTAAACATGCATGCGTCAGGCAGTGTCCCGTGCTGCCATACAAATCGACACACACCCTGGCCTGCATCTATTTGGACCGGTCAAATCCGCTGATGCAAATCACAGTAACTGGTACTCTGGTAGTAATCTTTTTGCTGTTCGTGCAAACCTGAACTCGCACTGCTCATTGTCCTTCGAAAGTTCCAATCTTCTCTACCATTACTACTGGAGATAGACTTGGCATAGCAAGAGATGAGACAAACCGACAGAGAATCACTACAACAGAAATACAGCTACACAAGGAAAAAATAAATTAAGTGACCCAACATGGCATACTGAGTACAGTATCGCACACGATCGGTCTGCACTCTGCAGTGTCGTCAACCTCACCAAATAGATTCTTTTACGATGTCAAATGGTCAGTTGCGTACTGTTGTAATTGTTTTGTAGAAGGAAGATTTCATCAAATGCCCAATTGGATAATTATTTCAGAAAAATATAGGGTTAGATACTCCTCACAGGAGGCAATTGAGCTAGTGAGCAACTGAGCATCGACAAGGGCAAGGCTAAGGGCAAGTTGCCACTGTCCCACTCTCTCATGCCTTTCCTACTCCCTAGTTGGATGAAGGGAACGGTATACTCATGTGGGGGTGCATTTTTTAACTGAAACCAAATTTTCAGTTTATGATTCGGTTTTTATTTCGATACTATCCGGGTTTTGATTTTTGGTTCAGATTTTCATTGTGGAAACCGAACTAACCGAAAACCAAGTAATGTCTACCGTTCGGCTATTCCCTGTTCTTTAACAGATGATGTCATCTCTGTTCCCTAAACTGCTCACTTGGGTTCCATTCACTCTTATCCTCCTACCCCGCCAACTCGGGCCCCATCCGCTACATCACCGTCGCGCCCCGCAAAGGCTTCACTGCCTCTGGCGACGCTGATGACTCCGTCCGCCTCTACGACCTCCCAATCACCACCTACCTTGGCCCGCTCCTCGACCCCTCCGCTGTTGTCTCCGTACTTGCCTTCTACTCCCTCGGGCCTATCCCTCGCAACCTCCTGGCCACCTCCGACGATGGGCTGCTCCACCTCTACGACACCGATGGGTTCGCCCTCTTCGCATCGCTTTACACCACGAGGCCATGGAAGGCCTCGACGTGCATCCCTCGAGTTGAGTTGCGCTCGTTGTCGGCCACAGGGAGGCTTCGCGATGCTCAACCTTGTTCGCAAGTGCCATAGCTACATGTGCAGCCTTGAGCACCCCGCTTTGGCGGTCACGTATGCCAAGGATGGCGTTGGCAATAACCGCTTCGTGATGGCCGTCGAGGAGAAGGTGATCATGCACGACTTCGAGGACCACGAACCGCACCCTCCCCATCCTCGCCCCTCCGGCGTGCTCCGATCACTCCATCCCAAGTGCCTCCTCTCTCTCAAACCACAAATCCACCCCCACCCAGCGCACCCAGGATGCGGCGGCTAGCGACGCACACATGGTGCTTGACATAATGGCTAATGGGATGCGAGGGCCACTACTACAGAGAAGGCTATTACAGACAGTTCAAAAACGTCATCACAGACGATTTTTTGAACTATCTGTAAGCATGTGTCAGTGATAATACGACACGTATCACAGATAGTTTACCTACCATCTGTGAAAATACATATCACAGACGGTTTTTAACTAGAACCATCTATGATATATGTTGATCACACATAGTTTTTAAATGGATCCGTCTATGATAGGTTTATTTTCCATAACTCTCTTAGCAAAACTTCCATGATTAGTATTTGTTATTCAAAATTTTATTCTCCTTAGATATTTCTACAATGATATTTACAAGGCACAACCAGTTATAGGTTTTGCAATTGAATATCAAAACATCCTAGATGCATCGAGGCAACAGCTTGTCTGATGAAGATGGTCTTAAAATATGAATATTTGTAGCACTTTCATCCCCCTTTCTTATTCTAATGTTGATGGATTCCAAGGCAAAATCCAATCCCACCCACATTTCATTCTGAAAGTTGTCATGCTCTGATTTACCTTTCACTTCATCATCATCCCCGAATGAGAATACCATAGATAGCCTATTTTCACTCTAGTCTTGTGCAGGAATATGACCAGAGTGATCTTGTTCATATACAAGATCAGAGTGAAAATAGGTTGCCTATGTTATTCTCATTCGGGGAAGAGGATGAAGTGGAAGTGATAAATCATAGCATGATAATTTTTATGACGAACTGTGGATGGAATTGGATTTTGCCTTGGAATCCATCAATATTAGAATAAGAAAGGTGATGAAAGTGCTACAAATATTCATATTTTAATATCATCCTCATCATATAAGTTGTTGTCTCAATGCATCTAGGATGTTTTGATATTCAATTACAAAATCTATAATTGATTGTGTCTTGTAAATGTCATTGCAGAAATATCTAAAGAGACGAAAATTTCGAACAATAGATATTAATCATGAAAGTTCTGTCAAGAGATGTAGAAAAACTTTTGGTTCCAACAAGCAAGCTCGATACTATTAAGTAATTGGATTAATTCAAGATGGGCAAATAGTAAGGATAATTTCAGCAATCAATACATTGACAAGATATAATACTATAAATATCAACAAGCATTTATTGAGAAACAACATTAATTATTTGATAGGTCAAGGCAAGGCTACCTTAGGGTTTTTCCATGTCTACCATCATCTTTGCCACAGCTTCCGTAATAAAGGCTTTTCGGTTCTCCTTGAAGTTCCACAACTCCAGCACAGTGCCTATTTGTTTGACACTAATAACTGATTGACTTCCAGTCATATCTCTTAAACCCTACAAAAGCGATCATATTATTGTGAAAGGGATGTTTTGCTATATTATCAATAACCATATCGAATTACATACTAGAAACATTTACATTACCTCTATAAGCTCAGCTTTGGCTTCTTCCAACTTTGCATTCACCCTACGCTCCTTAATGATGAGTGCCTTATTAAGAGAATCAATATCTTGAGATTTTTCATCTATGTCTTTAAGTTTTTGTTTTATCTTATAAATCTTTTCTGTTAACTTAGACTTTTCCTTTAGTTGTTCTATCTCTACCTCAAGTTTTTGTTTAACATCCAACAGTTTTTTCATGTCGTTTATTTTGTTTGTAGACTCCATTTTATATATGTGTGCAATTTGCAGTCACTGGAATGTATATATGATGAATCACGACAGAAGTTAAACATCTAAATGTTTTTGGAGTATAATGTGCACAATTCAAATCTTGCAAAAATAACATAATCGAAAGGATAAAGCAATTTATAATTATTATGTCGACTAAACATTGAATTATGCGTACTTAACAAATTAATCAGTAATTGTATGATAGAGTTTTCTCAGGTGTCGGGCTACTAAAGGTTAGACCTTCAGCCTCCTCGCCACAAGGTGTAGGACTGCTAGAGATAATCTCTTACCTCCACTACATCAGGGTCATGTAATCAAAATTGAACTAGACAATTAACTAAGCAAATAAGGCCTTGAACTCTTACCTTTCTAAATTATGCACTATCAAAATCAGATTATAAATAGTATCTAAGTGTTCTTCTAGTGTATGGGTGTCATGTTATTAAAATTATTAGAATTACAAGTCAACTTTGTGTTCTTAGAATTACTTAATACTATGGGCAACTGCTTACTTAAACATATCATATTATTAGAATTATATGTCATGTTTTTACAATTACTGAATACTGAATATGATGACCAAGCTCAAAGACAGTAAAATAAAAACAATACTTTCTAGTATTAACAGAAAGCAACTCTATAGTTCAAGACCGCATTCGCTACTTTAATTGTTTTAGTTCATTAATAGACCCATAGCATCATTGAGCATACAACCGGCAGCATAAGAGAACGAAAGTACATGCAGCCCTAGCATAGCAGATAGTATGAAGTGAGTACCACATAATCATAATCATAGCAAACTAACCATTCATATATCCAACAATCATAATCATAACAAACTAACTATTCATGTATTCACATTTATTAACCATTCATAGCAAACTAACTATTCATATATCCAGAAGTCATTAACATAACAAACTAACCATTCATGTATTCATAGCAAACTAACTATTTATGTATCCAGCAATCGTAATCATAGCAAACTAACTATTCATGTATCCAGCATTCATAATCATAGCAAACTAACCATTCATGTATTCATAGCAATCTAACCATTTATGTATCCAGCAATCATAATCATAACAAACTAACCATTCATAGCAAACTAATCATTCATGTATTCGGTAATCATAATCATAGCAAACTAACCATTCATGTATTCACATTTACTAAAAGAAATACCGGCGGTACATAGGAGAATAACGGCGCGGGGGGAGGAGGCAGGCAGCGTGGGGGAGGAGATCGGCGTGAGGGGAGGAGGTCAGCAGCATAAAGGAGGATACCGCCGCAGGGGAGGAGACCGAAGCGAAGCGGGGGAGCAGACCAGCCCGGGGGAGGAGGCCGATCGACGGCGCGGGGGAGGAGGCCTAGGAAACGAGACCAGTGCAGGGGTGGAGATTGGCGTGGGGGAGGAGGCGCTAGGATTTGGGGGAGAAAAAACGCGCTATCTTGAGAGGAATAGATCGGTATATTTATAGGGATAGATGTTATCTATGACGGTTCTATAATAGAACCGTTTGTGATAACAACATATGTCATCACTAACGGCTTTATACTAAAAATGTTTGTGATATCTCTGTTTATCACTGACGGTTTATGGATGGAACTGTTTGTAATGATATCACTGGCGGTTTTAATGTATAATCGTCAGTGATGGCCATCATCACAGACGGTTTTGAAGAAACATCTGTGATGAGGCGTCTAATATGGGTCTTTCTGTAGTAGTGGGCTAATGGGAACAAAACAGAGCAGCATGGTTCGGTTCTCCGAAAAACCGGATTAACCGAACCGGAATATTTTGGTTAATTCGATTCAGTTTTTCGTTTTGGAAACAAAAATTTGGCAGACACTTTTTAGAAACTGAATTATTTAAAAACCAAATAAACCAAACTGATTTTACCAAAAAAATCAAATGCCCACCCCTACTCATATGTGGCAGTTCTGCATAGAAATAAATAAAAAAGTGATAAAATATGTTTTTTATAATTAATTATGTAATATTACGAGTTTTAAGGAAAAGTGTCTAACAAAGCATGCATGGAACATCATAAATAAGACATTTGATATTAAAAAAACATGGTAATTAATCCTATATGCTAGAGGCATATCTTGAAAAAGTACCGGTTGCTAGCTTGGATGAAGTACCCGCTGCTAGAAAGGCCCTGTTTGAGGATTTTAAGCCAGCTTCAGCTTCTGAAAAGTCATTAAACCCTTCAAACAGTTCAGCTTTTAAGCGGCTTTTGGTATAAGCTAGAAGCTATATATAAAGAAAAGCTGAAAGCTGGACTAAACTTGCTTTGCAGCTTATTGTTAAGAGAAATTAGTTATTTGTTAAACGGTCCCTTATAAAAAACTACATCTACTTTTAAAAAAATAGCTTTTCAGAAAAACTAAAACACCATAAACAGGCTCAAAGTAATCTCTCTAGCTCGGCTTCTGTCTTTCATTGGGTGCCCATCAACCTTTCCTGGAGGTGTGGCAGAAAAACTGTCCAAAGGACGCTAAAGATTGCCACTTCCACAAGCCTTCCTGGGACCTATGAAGAAAGTTCTCACAAAAAAAGAAAAATTAGATAGCAAATAAGCACTGCACGTCTGCACCCAACATACATCATACATAAGCAGTTCTAAGATCATGCAAGAGCTTCAATAACAATCTAAATTCCAAAGATATTATCTAGAGGCAAAAGATAGAACTATACCTAACGCACAACACATGGAGGCAATGGTGGGGCCAGGCTTCGAGCAACCTAAGCCTTGGCCCGAGGCCTGGCATATGAAGCCTAGTCGAAAACAGTGGCTTTAGACTAGGTTTGTTGGTAATTAGCTACTTCTTGTGCTTTGGTCAGCCGAAAACAGTGGCTAATTAGCTACATCCATAGCCATAGCTCGAGACTTTGGACCGGACTGTCTCCGCCCCTATGTGGAGGAGGATTAAATGCCTGGTTACAGGGACGAACAGGCACCTGAGAAATGTAGTAGAGAGACGGGATCACAATCAACATAGATCCTTTTTCCTTGATTTCGGATTCCAACAACTGTCGATTTTGAAGATCTAACGCTGCAAATGAAGCAATGACACTCCGGTATGATCCGACGCCTCTAAAGTATTTCAGTATCTACTATTCAGTACTGTGACATCATGTGTTTGTGATTTATCTTGTTTCACAGCATATATGGTGAGTGCTTTTGTTGCTGTTAATTCTGTCCGCCATGTACGGACAAGTGAACTATGTTATATGGGCGATTTGGAGTGAATGGAGGCAAGAAGGAAAAAGAAAGCTAATTCCCAGTGTCTCCTAGTTCGAGTAGTTTAAGAACCCTAGTCCCTTTTTCTCTTCAATTTATCCCAAAACCAATCGATTTGTCTGTGACTTCAATCGGAGTGGCCATGGATTTTGATTGGGTCCTGTCCAGGGTTTACAAAACCGAATTAAGGTTGAAAATCGAATCCTAGTTGGCACCAATTTTCGTCGAAAATCGCTAAAAATCGAAGGGTTTCGAAATCAAACATTTTGGAAAAAAAATTCAAAAATCGACCAGTTTTCACCGAAAATCGAAAACCGGTAGATTTTCACCAATAATCAATTGTTGAAGCGAAATTTTCTGACGGGCAATTTTCGAGTGATTTTCACGATAATCAAGTGGTTTACGTCGCATAAAATTTCTCAACTTCTTTGAATTTGACCGTTTTATCGACCGGTATAGTTTATCGAACTGACTCGATACAATTGAAAAGCGATTTTCGTCGATATTTGAAATCCTTATCGTGACAACTAGTCTGATGGCCTGAGACGAACTGACAGACAGTGGTAGTTCAGATAATTAGATATAATCGGGTATTTCTTGTGATGTAATCACCAGTACTGGTTCGACAAGATTGATGGGTTGATGATCATGGATGGTATGGTACATTGGTACCTCGGATTCTCGAATCACGTCTTGCACGGCATGCGGCGATCTGCGCCTGGCCGGTTCCTATTTGCCGAGATCCATCACGAGCGCTGCAGCCTAGATCGGATCGTTTAATTAACCTCTCATGATATGATGTATCATGCCAAAATTAACACCTATATAGATTAATGCTAGCTAACGTATGTCGATTGCTACAACAGAACACAGTGGGGAGATGAGATGGTGCCACCTATGTAACTCTCAACATGAATCATTTGGTTTGAACTCTACGCATGAGATAAGTTCAGGTTAACCATTGCATTAATTCCACAGAATCAATCTAAGTCTGCACCACGACCTGTAGTGCCCACCTCACCTAACAAGCTTAAAACTAAGCACCAAACAGATCAAGATCAATCGCTCTGATGCCTACGCATCGTACGTACTGCACATGCTTGCTTCCAAGCAAGCATGTCGATCTGTACATGTGTGTAACGCATATCTGTTCTTTCTTGCTTTGAAGCAACCGCTCTATCTGTATCTATTCTATGCAGCTAGCTGCTGCTGAGTGCTACTGCTAGTACTGTCGTCTTCATACAGGCAGCAATGCAGCCTTGGAGCAGCAGCAGAAGGAGGAAGCGATGCCAGCTCCAGTTCCAGGCACAGCCTCTCGGACTGGAGGATGGCGCAGTAGTGGCCGAACGTGTCCGGCGACACGTTCAGGTCGAAGCCGACGCCGAACAGGAAGTCGACCTCGAGGTAGTTCATCTCCTGCAGGCTGATGCCGCCGACCTTGGCGAAGTAGGCGTTGTTGTAGCATCTGCGAGGCGTTGTATGTGTCAGCCATCAGCTTAAGCCTTTCTTTTTTTCAGAAACAAGGGTACTAGTGTAGTAGGCTAGCAAACATATGGACAGTGCACAGCTAACCAGATGGGACAAAGAGGCACACCAAATCAATTCTTATAGAATGTCAATTGGCCAATTGAGTAGCCTGGTAATTGTTTCATATAAGGAAGATTTTCATACTTTTATTTTTTATAGTTGTATAAATATTAAAACATGAATAAAAGGTAGATGGTGATTACTTACCCTTTTACTTGCTTTAAGATGTGTGCAACTTGTGTTGCGAGGGAAATAATTGAAGCATTGCTCATGCCAAGCGTTTACAAAAAATAAAATTACACTTTTAAGTTGCCACGAAGAGAGGGAGAAGTGGATAATAGCCCGGCCAGAAAGAGCTGGTGTAGGTGGAAAGAGAGAGATGTGGTTCGTTTTCTTTTTATCTCGTGGCCCATAATTTGTACACTGCTTTTCTTAGAGAGAAGGAGCGGGACGACGGACAGCAGCGATTCCTATTTATACCATAGTAAATATTTTCAAATGGGCAATTAGATAATTATTTCAGAAGAAAAAAAAAAGAGATAAGGTTAGATGAGATGCTCCTGGCAAGAGGGAATTGGGCTAGCTAGTGAGCATCAGCAAGGGGCAAGTTGCCACTGTCACACTATCACAACTTGGCAATGAATTAAATTCGAAAAAAAGGACAAGGTGGTGAGAGGGTCCCCAGTGCATGTGTGGTTGGATGGAAGGAACAGCGGAACCGCCATTGTTTCTTTGTTGCCCACACATCTCACCTCGAGCAGATAATATAAAACAACAAATTCTCCAATGCAAATATGCAATGTATTCTGTCATATTTTGTGCAGTTTTCAGTTGCCCTGTGCTTGTTAGGATTTAGGGAGGGGGTTGTTGGGTTCTGCTCCTTAAATAATGTACTCTGCTAATGCATCCTACGTGATACTGGCTTTCACAATATGATGTTTACCTTATCTCATCAGATGTTTCTATGTCCACAATTCACCAAGATTGTCTCTACTATGGCTTAAACAATACTGCATCTGTAACACTTTAACACCATCAACACCAATGTTAACAGTGGAGAAGAAGGCTACACCTTCACAATTTCAAAGTTGGGGTTGACATGGATACTGGCTCGAGCACCAACTGGACCCAAGAACAGCAATACCGTCAAAAAAAAAAATTAAGAACTCGATCATACGCGTGTTATAATCGTCATAGCAATTAGATTGCGACCAGGCGTACGTGTAATGTAGGCACACTCACATGTCGTCCATGAACTTGACGGCGGCGAGAACGGCGGTAATGAGGAGGCGGTGCACGCTGTAGGAGTCCACGACGAGCGCGCGGCGGCGGCCGCGGCGCAGGAAGCGGTCGAGGTAGATGTAGGCCACGACGTAGCACGCGGGGCTGCACCCCGCGAACCGCGCGATGCGCGCCATGTACGCGCGCACCGAGATGTCGGTCTTCGTCGTCCCCCGGAACGCCGACGCCGGCGCCGGCGCCGCCCCCGCCGCCGCGTCGTTGCGCTCCGTGGCGCGCTCCAGGAGCGCGGAGAGGACGCCCACCACTCGAGGCATGTCCACCAGATCCTCCTCGGCCATGATGGCTTATTGGCCCTTTGGATGCTGTGGCGTGTATGTATGTGTGAGTTCTTGAGCGGTGGAGATGGTGGACTTGATGGAGAGCTGAACAGTTCGTTATATAGAATGGAGGGACAGGGGAGGTGGTTAAAGCTTCCTCTATAAAACTTTGTTTTAAATATGAGCTTTATAAATGTTTATACAATGGAATTGGGTATGTATCTTGAAAGTCTGTTTGCAACATACGAGTCTCACATGTTTCTCACATAAATTTTGCTGAAATCAATTTATTTCCTATAAAATTAGAGGAAAATGCCTACTTTCCAAACGAGACCTAAAAATGATAATATTTCTTGCATTTAAGCATGTTAATTTCCAATGTATGAATCTCATGGAAATTTCATAGTATTTTTTGTAGAAAAATATAATTCTCATGTAAATTTCCCTAGATTCCCCTTTATAGGATACCTTTATCACTTTTCTCTTCCGCTTTCAGGCTTTTACCATGGAATATTCCTTGCATTTTGACATGATTAGCACCGGTACGTGGCTGGTTGTTGAATAGTTAGGCAGTAGCTTGGTGGAGTAAATAGACTAGAACGCATTCTTTACTATGATAGTTGCACGCTCGGTTGTTCTTTCTTGCGCTTGTCTTATTAGAGGTGTCACAAACGTGTCAAAATGGTAGAGATGTGACATTGGAAGAGCGCCCAAATGGACAAGTGCACACAAAATCTGGCCCCGAGTGGGAAGAAAAATGTGTAAAATCGATGCTTTTACATCCCAGCCAGCGAAAGTGTTTTTCATGTTTCATGTTCGAAAAGGAAATGATCGCTTTACCTTTTTTTTTTTTGCAAAACTAACCTTCCGTCGAAAAAATTGCAAATTTAGCCTTCTCCCCTATCAGAGGGAGGAGTTAGTTCGCAGAATTAATTGGCCAGACGCGTAGATCACACGTTCAGATCTCTCTGCCTCTTCCCAAATTCTTCAGATGAAAATGCTGACCACGTATGCTTAAAGGTCAAACGGCCAATAACACGAGACCAGTGTGCATCACAGTATGCCTTAAGTTTTATATCGTATTATAAAACTATACAATCATTTTATACTTTGCGTTTAGCATTGGTCTCCACTCACCACTCGTACAAGAATACTACTTTCTTTTGTCGCTAGAAACTGGTTTGTCTCTACTGCTTCGAAGCAAATTAATCAGTACAAATACACGGTAGTTAGCAGTATGTCTCTTATATCCCCTTTTTACCTTTCTTGCCAACTACTGAACAAAAATTAGGAGGGTCTCGATCATGTTCATGTCCTAACGTCCTTACCTGTATTGTTTTCCAGGACAGAATTTCAGTACACTGAAATATAATTTGCAGCCGGAACAGAATCTTCATTCAGACATAAAATGGTCGATGACGTCTGAACAAAGGGAGCAATAGATCCTTTGTTTTTACCTTTCGAGTTCACTGTTTGCTTACCACCTGGCTGTGAAGGAATCTGGGCCATTAGTTTAGTGCTGCATCTTGATCTAAATTTGGATGAAACAAAGGCATCAAGTGACTGCACTCCTCGTGCAGTGACCCCCACATGATTTAATTCACATTACTATGAGCAACCTGCAATCAAGTAAACTGCTTTTCTGACGGAAAGAGATTGCTCAGCAAAGTAGCACCATCGGCGAGAGAGAATTCTGGGGTGGTCCTTGTTAAATTTCCAAGCAGTTCATCTACCATTGTCATGGTTTCAAGATCTACAGAACAGATGTGCCACTCAGAAATAAACATGTCAATGATAAAGGAAGTTAACAAATGCAATTTTAAAACTTGAGTTGCACTTTATGGTTTGCAAGCCGTAGCCGAGTACGTTAGTATGAAGCAAAGGGTCAAAGTAAAATTAAGCACTGTCGAAGAGTGACAACGTGCAAGCATTTAAGTACCCCCTCAATCCCAAGAAATGACCGAGAAGATAAATTTCCAGTCATGCATCATCTGATTGACTTGCCCGGTAATCAAGCAAAGCAACCACATGCAATATATGTGCAGTTTAAGATACAAGACTGAATTTTACCAAACAAAGGAAACAAAAGGCTGAATTCTACCAAACAAAGGAAACAAACCCAACAAGTGACTGAAAGGAACTCTTGCATCCAGAAGGCATGATTAACTCCTCAATACTAATGTCAATATACATGTAGAAAGTACAAAAAAAATACTGTAAATGGTCTCTTCTTCGTGATCATTTTCTAACCGAACCAAGTGATCAGAAAGAAGGTAGATCTATGTACCTCGTTGTACAATTTTTTCTAGGGAAACAACTGATCAGCATAATAATCATCATATCTAAAAAACATTACAAACAAGTAATGCAAGTGTTCAGGGCGTCATAATCATCATATTGTTGTCTGTTCAGCATCATGTGTGTCAATCAATGACTTGCACTCTTCGTTCTCAGCACACCCTCTACTTCTAAGTACACTCATTAGCCTGTCTTCACTCTCTGTGTCATTTTTCTCCTTGAAATTTGCCAGGAGACTCTCAACATTGGTTGGTCTTGGTCTCCATTTACTTCATTACTTGCACTTGTTACTGCTGCGGCTTTCTCCATACATGACAGAGCCTCAGATAACTGATTATCCTTAAGGTGTGTTGTGGCAAGGATTTCCCAGGTGTTCGGTTTTGGGTTTCCACCTTTCTCAACAAATTGATTCAGAGTTTGTTCAGCCTTGGGGACTAAACATTCTCTGGCATACCATGCTAATAAAATGTTCTTGTCGTAGGATAAAAACTAGAGCTTTTGGATGCCCATTCTTCGTATAGAAGTTCAGCTCCCTCAATATCTCTTAGCCTGACAGGGGTAGATAGTACCACCTAGTAACCCAGGTTATGAATTGTGGGGAAAATTGCTTTATACCAATTCCAATCGCGGTAAACTTCTTCCTTCTTGCCAAGGTTGCTATAGAGTGTGATGAGAAAATGAAACATTTTTTCTCCCTACCTGTTGTTCTCTTTTCAGCTTCTTTCAGGCATTCTTCTGGCTTTTCAAAGTTCCCCAGCTTAATATGCATGCTAGCAAGTGTGGTATAAGTAGTTCAATTAGCAATAACAGACTCATCAGCAATCATCTGGTTAAACACTCGCTCCATTCCATCAGCATCTTGCATAGCTGCACAACTCTTTATCCAAATGTTGTAAGTGCAAACATCAAAAGCAACATTTCTTTCCTTCATCTCATCAATAATTATCGACACTTTCTCAGGCTCTCCAACATCCACATAAAAATTCATCAACACATTAAAAGGAGATGTGTCGGTTGCAAATCCTTTTTTTTCTCATCTTATCAAATGTGTCTTCTGTTTTCTCTTTCATCCTAGCTTGAGCATAAACATTGAGAAGAGAACCATATGTTCGCTTGTCCTTCAAGGGATCAGAAAGTTCCTCAAAGTATTCTTCAGCATGTGAAACACCACGTACTTTTGCAATCAGATCCAGCTGGATTGCCGTATCATTAGATGAGAGTGAAAATCTATCCCTATGTTCAGTCATCCAATCATAAACCTGTGCATGTCACAGAAAATACCTGATGAGAACCAATACGACTATTAGCAGGCTTGACCATCAAGGCACCAAAACATAAGGTAGCAGCAAGAATGGAAATTCTAACACTTGTCATGAACTATCAGTATATCGAAGGGTGAGCATTGAGAAGGATTTGCAAGGCTGTTAAGGGCATTGAACTATTGTTCCCCACACCAAGTTATTGACTTATTTCTCTTACACTGGGTACCCAGTGGCTATTTTTTTTCAATTTAATCCCAATTTCATAATAAACTGGTGCGTTCGCTGAATCGGGGTAAGTACAAAAGTCTATAACTTTATCTCGTTACATATTTGCAAGGTCATCCTTTGAACACTGAATTGCCAGCGATATGGCGGCAAATCTGCTCAAAGTATAACTGGAAAAATTCCGACTTCTATTCCAACCTTAACCGTTAGCATTGTATCCAAACTTGTATTTTTCGCACGACATCTACCAGCATACTTTAACGACACTAAATTTCAGCCTCAATTGTGGTCCAATTACCGGTAGAATTTCAACATTATCTAACGCACACACGAGATACAAAATTTCCTACAATTTTGTAACACTTAAACCAAGGCAATTATACAAGTAACCATGAACTATCCCCTTTTTTTAGCAAAGTTCTGTGATTGGAATATGCATAGTCTTACCAACATTAGCCCCCTTAAATCAAAGTAAACTCCGCCTAATTATTTAATAGCATAAAATTGCCGGAACATTTATCAAGTAAAAAGATAAATAGCTCGCCGAGAGATGCGACTAAGGCACGGTTACCTGGAGCGCGAGGTTGAATCGGCGGAACTTGCGGAGCTTCCTGGCGATGCGGCACAGCTCCCACTTGTCGAGGCCACGCTCGCCCTCGTCCCAGGCCCCGAGCGTGCGCCCCACCGGCCGGCCTCCGTGGCCCACCGCGATGCGCCGGTACAGCCTACAGGATGCTCCACCGCTCTTAGTCCACCGTCCCGTAGTTGTGCACCTTCGCCACCTGCTGCCCCGCCGTGGCGGCGGACGCCGATGACGGCGGCGACGGGACCGAGGAGGACGCACACCTCACCGTATTATCCGCCGCGGCGCCACAGGGTCGCCGCGGAGAGGGGCTGGTCGGGGTCAGGGAGGTGGAGCAGCATGGCGGCACACGAGCAGTGGAGCGTGCGAGTGGGTGGTGACTGGCTGGGAGGGCGGCGAGATGTGAGATAAAAAGATGAATTGGAGAGGTGGAAGAGTAGGGTTCCGGCTCGTGCTTTGAGATTCGCGCGTGCGGATCGGTGGGTGCCGGGCCCGCAGCTCGTAGCCTTCGCATCTTCCCGCGCGGATTCGTATTAATGGGCCGTGATCCAAGTAGTTAGCCCATCAACACTTCAGGCCCTAGCTCCGTCTCTGTAGTCTGTACTGTACTACTCACTCCGTAGATTAATGTAAGATACGTAATTTTTGAAGATTTCTTGATATATAAATGTAGGGCGTATGTAAATTTAATTGTCTATTTATTTTTGTCTCGTATGCATTTATTCATCACCACTCTCAGAAAGTATCATCTCTCATCTTTGCAAAGCAATTTTGGGAGGGTACTTAAGTCATTTGCCTCTCTCAATTTTGTCGCCTCCCTAATCTGTGTGCAGATTCGAAATACACCTTACGTTGATCAACGGAGTACTATCCGCTCAGCTGCAAACCCGACCTCTGTTGTTTGCAAGGTCAAAAAACCTGCTGGTTCTTATTAGTAGCTTTCGAATTACTCTCTCCGTTGGGAAATATTGGACATGTTTTGCCTTTACACAAAGATTAAATAGGTGTTGCAATTGAGAAAGATACGAGAAAATAACTTATTTGCCCCTTATAATTGTGTTGGAAAGATAGGAGAGAATAATTTTGTGTGAGTAGTAATAATAAATGCATATAATAGAGAGAAAATAAATAGAGATATAGTAGGAAAAATCTTGTTAAATCTACATACAAACTGTATCTCTCTCAATAAAACCATTTAAACTATAGGTCTTATATCCCAGTAGAGGGAGTACCGATTTAGAGTTTAGACACCTCTACATGTAGTAGTGGTGGTCAAATTTTAAAAAATTGAGTTAGACAGATTATAAAACACCATTTATAATGAACCGAAGGAGAAGTTATCTATGGTTGTTCCGTAGCGTGTTGGCACTTGCTTGAAAGCACATTGAAAATAATAGTAGTGGTATACATTGCCATAAGTAATAGAAAAGAACCTCAACCTGCCCAGTAGTAGCTTCAAGCATTGCATTGCAAATCTCTCTTAACATTGGGAAGATTATTAGTGACAACGTCATGGAGATCATTGGCGATGCTGCTATATGACCTAAAGATCATGTACATATCATACATCAATCATATTGTCTCGTTCAATATGACCTGCCATGAAGACACCACCATGCTCAAGCTCAACTAGGAAAAGTAGTGAGCAACGATAAAAGCCACTGATTGCAATACATACATAAACTCCCTAATGTCCCTTTTTTTCATTTTCCCATCATATCCCTTCTCCATACATATAAGTTATTTCTCCAAAAGCCATATGCTACAGAAACCAACACAAGCCAAGTCCAAAAGCACCGCTAGAAATGTTAGCTGAACGGACAACTCGCCGAGTCGGCAGATGCACATTGTTATGCAAATCAGGGCGATGACGGCACAAGCATGAACAAACCGCAGAATGCCCCATCGGTGATCGGTATATAAAGGCACCATGATCCAGGAAGCTAAACTACCGCTACTGCCTGTTCCTAAGTTGCTTGCTAACAGAACTGGAACTACAGTTGCTTGAGGCGCCCCTCGCCATCAGCAACCCCGCCCTCGGAAGTGGAGCTGTGGGTCAATGAGCTCAGTTGAGATGGTTGACAAAGAAGTTCTGCCTCTGGCTGCCGTGCATTAAGAGTAACATCGAGCAGCAAATCTTGATCAGAATCGTTGTCAATGTACTCTGGAGGGGCCAGCGTTGATAATTTATCTGGGGGTAACATGAATAAGTTAAGTGCTCCTCCAGTGCAAGCTAAATCTTTGGTGGGATTGCCAGATTTTGTCAAAAATGAGCTTTTGAACTGAGGAGCCATGGCCCCAGATTTAGAGACTCTTTTAGGAACCCTCATGGTTCCTTTTAGTTCTGCACGTTCACAAGCAAATCAAATTAGAAGGCTTCTCCATGTTACTTACAATAAGATAAGAAATGACAAAATAGGAATTGAATATATAAGACATCTTTCAATGTCTGCATCAAGAAACAATATGCAGGTCAGAATCAGAGGAACTAGGATTGCTGACCTGCGCAACTTTGCAGGTGGGTTTCATGAGATCTTTTGAGAGGCTTCATGGTGGACTTGGTAAGGCCTTTCGAAGCACTGGTCTTTTCTTTCCCTCCTATTTCCTTACTGTCTTTTGCCTAAACAAAGAGAAACAAACACTTAATCATGTACTGATGTACAACCAATGCAACGCTTGGCAGTCCGTAACTTCATATACCACCGTGGCAGATGTAGTCATATGGATTAACTCAAAGAAAAAATGGAGGGGGAGCAAGAAAATTATGTAGGTATATGTATTAGAAAACCAGTTTGTTACCTTCATTTCTTCATAGCACTCCAGCCATTTACATTTTTTTAAATTGGTTAGTGCAAGCCTCTTCACTGGCTTCCATTTCTCATCACCAGAGAAAGATGGATCAAGAACTCCCTCTCCAAGCAGCTTTTGGTAGCTATGTGTTGCATCAGCAAATTGGATAGAAGTAAACATGCTTCTAAGACTGCAGAAAGAGCAAGATACAAATCAGGACTTGAGCGAAATGGCCTTGATCTCTCTTAGTAGAACTCTGGGCAAACACAAAAGAAGACCTTTCAGGAGGCTTCAAGGAGTCCATAGGAGGAAGAAATTTGAGCAACTGTTGTTGTTCCTCATTGGTTAGATATTTCACAAAGTTATTGTAATTGATAACATCCTGCTCAAGAATGAAGAGACAGTGCAAAGGTTTAGTTTCAATAGTCAAATATGCATATGTTAGCCATATCCAGAGGCTCTTTATGCAAAATTACATTTAGGGATCATTAACCCCAACAACGAAAGCATGCATAGGCTGGATACCTTTAAATATACTGAAACTAAAGGTGAATCCACATTCTCCAGTATATGCTGCTTTTCATAATGAAGTTTATCCCTGCAAAAGATACATACCAACCAAAAGATCCCTTAGATTCATTCACACCATAATAGCTTCTTTTAACTAATATTTCAGGTGGAATTGTGGAAAGAGGATAAAATGCTCAATACAAACTTTTTATGCTAATAAGGGTGTAGAATACCTTCTAGCATCATTTTGTGTCTGCACTGGTGACCTCTTTGGCTTCTCGGTTGCAGCATTTAAGTTGCTTGCTCCCTTGCTTTCACTATGCACAACAAATGAGACAGACCCTGAATAGGATTCACTTGTAATGTATGATTTATTATCTGCAGGAACAGAGCTTGCTTCTGATTCCTCCTCCACTGATTTTGAGTTTGGGTGTCTAAGAAGCACACTTCCGTAACCAATCTCAAAGGAACCCACAGGAGTTTCACTATGATAAAGTAGGTCTTCCTCCGACGATCCTGAAAGGTAATATAACTGCTCTTCATGCATTATGGAGGTAAGATCCTTTACAAGCTTTTCCACCGGTGAAGGCTTAGGACGAGTGACACAACTCCTCTTTCTTGATGGTATGACTGACTCCCAAGCATGTGATTGCGCTGAACCTGAATGGGACATATATCAGAAAACCATCATTAACATATATAACAATAGTTGTTAAAAAAACACATGGCAAAAGCAATTTCTGGGTTACACATAGAAAATTTGAAAATCTAAATTGATGCTTATGGCGTGGTGAAGTAATATTCCTTTCTTTAGGCTCTTTGTTGTGTTTCATCTCATTAACATGTGTTAAATGAAGACACTGCTATTATAAACAATGTTGTAAGCACTGGTCTTTGCTGACACGTGATTTTCACCAAATTTTAGGTTTGATGTCATTTGAACTCGCTATGTGAACAGCATGGCTACAAGCAATTCCCTTTTATCATAAATAATTTAGTCAAAATTAGTCAATGATTTATCAATCACCATAAGTTCTATGAATTAATAATGCTGGATTACAAATAAAACAGCAGTGAAGAGGAGTTGCTGGAAAAATATTTCAGTAGCTTCAATAAGTTCAATGAAAGAAGAAACAGATCGGAATTATAAACAGTTACTAGCATAGATTCTACAAGGGTAGCTCTACAAGAGCTACCTAAATATGTTATAGCATTGCATACAAACATTCAAGAGTGTACTTCTGACCTGCCCATCTCAAGCATCAGGTCCAATGCCTTATATATTATTTGTTTGAATTGAACCTAACTAACCATATACTATGTGGTACTCATCAAGAATGAGAAGAACATAAAGTCATTTGATTTAACAGCAACAAGGCAATTAGAGATCACTGACCAGTCATTTCACCTGTATCAGCTGTACCATATGGGGCACAACTCTCTGAATATGATACTGCTGATCCAGAACTAGATCGATTGCTTGGGTCAGCATCCCCCATCTTCCGGAAGTTTTGATCAGAAAATGGTTCGTTCTCCAATATGCTTTGGCTTGGTTTTTTCTTCAGTTGCTTCTGTTCCATCAGCTTCGATGTTGGTGGCTTCAGCTTGTTGACTCTAGGTTCCTCAGCATCAATATCTTCCCGAGCATGCATTGGTGTGTAATTCGTCAATGAACCCTTTGTTCTCCATCTTGAACCACATGCATTGCAGAGCACTGGCTTATCTGGTGGCCCATTTCGCCAAAGAGGGGTACCTGTTCCAGCATTTGCCATGAGCAACAAGAAACACAATACAAAACTGACATGCAAGAATGTGTGCGGTCTATATAGATATAGAGTTTATTGGTAGGGTGTCCATCAAGAATACGTATCACAGGTTTACAAGTATCATGCCTGCAAGAGATGGTGGCATCAGGGAAGGGAGCATGGAAGAACGGTCAGAAACTATACATTTTCAAAACTGTAACTTTAAGGCAATAAGTAATTAAGCACATCCATACTCAAAATGTATATTTCAGATATTGTTTTCAATGGTTAGTACAAGCATGTTGTTCTTCATCTGCAGTGCTACAAAATGAGGCATACTAAATGCAGATGATCACTTCAATTGAGCAGCTTGTTTCACTAAAAGCTAAAGAACTCCAAAAGTATAATGCCGCTGAGAGAGGACCAGTCTTTGTAAATTACACAGCACAGCAAAGATTTCACTTCAATGCCATCCTAAAATTAAGCATTTCTGTAGTTGCAGCAGCTATGAAACTATAAATATCTGATTGGCAAGAGTAGATGGTTCTTTTCTTCTTGCAGAATATGAGTGTGAGCTGCGTCTAATCGCACATTATCTGCGCAAATTATCTAACAAGCATATATCCACCATAGTCAAACACAAGTCTAATGTGTCCGTGAGAACGAGACAATATCTCTTGTTCCTCATCTTTAGAATTTTACATCCAATGGCCTATGAGACCTTAACCATATCCACAGAGTTCTCTTGAATAACAAACCAAGGTAACCCACAAAGAACAAGCAAGATTAGGAATCCGAGTCCGAGGGACTCAAAAGATTTAATCTAAGGCCAGCTACCCAGATGCATAATTCGAAGAAATCATCGCCCAAGATATACAACTCGCCCAGGAAGAAAGGGGAAATAGAACTAAAGTAAGCCAAGAAACAACGATAGGAAGAAATTTTTTAACTTTATTCAAGAGCAAGAGCTCACTTGTGACTCCGCAATGACGGCAAGGTCCCTGCTTTCCCATGACTCTCTTCTCCTCACCCCCACAAGTGAAGAAGGAAGAACCCGAGAAAATTCCAAACAAACAAACACGGAAAAACAAAGCGGAAACAAGAAAGAAGCAGTTCTTCTGTGCAAGTAATTATTGGGCAAAAGAAAGGGGAAATTCAAGAAGTATTTCTTGGTATGAATCTTTTCAGACCCAGAGGGGATTCCTGGGAACAATTCCACAGCCCATGAACTCAAAAACCAAGACTTGCTTGGTAGGTGTTCTTCTTTCTTCTTTCTTTCTACTTTCTTTTCTTTTCCTTTTGTTCTGTATCCAGTCTTTTAGAGGCAGGGTAGAGGGGAAAGAAAGAGAGGGGAAAGGGATAGAGAAATAATGGAGGAAGGAATGCAGCAACCGGAAGGGGAGATTTACACAAGCCGGGTGAGTCTTTCGGTGAAAGGCATTTGGGGAGGAATCCAAAAGGATTATAGTATAAAAGATGTAATTTTTATTAGTGAGAGAGAGAAGTGATTATGAGTTGGGCAAAGTAGGAAAAGGAGAGGAGGTAGAGAGAGAGGCCAGAGTTTCTTTTCTCTTTGTTTCTTTCAGCCTTTGGTCTTTCTTGTTTTGATTTCATTTTATTTCATTATTATTCATGTGGGTGTGACTAAGTAAAGGATATTTCTTGGTCAATTTGCTTACTTTAAAGCCCTACATTTTCTGGTGCCATTGAAAGAATCTTTTCCTTAGGCCCTTTGCATTTTGCCCCCTTAAGAAAGAGTCCATGTTCGGTTCAACAATGTACATGTAGAGCAATGAATACGCCACACAAGCTCAGCCATTCAGCCAAAGGGTTATTGTACATCGAAGTTGACACATAAAAGTCAATTTTGATATATTAAAATGATGCTCCTAAGCACAATACAAGTTGGTGAATAGTTCAGATATATTGCAATTATGTACCGGTTAAAGCTAACCCTTATTAACTGAAAAGCACGGGAAACATACAAACTGCATGAGAAATACGTAACATTAAAAGTGCGCGGGAACATTTAGGCATGTATTTTTAAATAAAATATTAATAGATGCAAAGTGATTTTAAGCGTTATACATAGACCTGCGCAAGATACAATACAAAACTATAAATCATTTCGCGGATATGTTCACATGCATTTCTTTTTTATGTAGTGACTTCAATTTAACTATTAAATTTTCTGTCCCCTTGTTTAAATTTATTTCTTGCATGGAAATGACTAAGATATATACTTACTTTTTTAACAATGTGACGAGATATATTACGGGTGTTCTACAAAAATGGAAGACAGAAGATGAGGACCCAACAATGTAATAATTATTATTCCAGGACCAAATGATAAATGAACAAAGGAACAGTTCTTTCCTGGCCGCAGCATCATTTTTCGTTAAAAAAGGGGATCTTCCCTTACATATATGGACATTCTTTTTCAACGGCTTAGCATATTAACATTGGTTTAGTGGAAGCAACTACTAGTTGGATAAAGATGGTGGAAGCACTCTAAATCCCCAACCTGGACATGTGTTTCAGAACAGGTTTAATTTGTTTGTGTAAAAGTAACCACACAGAATTCCCGTATATCTTTTGCAATAAATTGCCATATTATTACTTGGGCAATCCAATATGCTGTCTCTAAATTATAAGCAGCGCATTAAAACATTTTCCTTTTATTTTTGTTCTGATAACTTTGAAAAATTGCTAGTACCCTTCAACATGCTTACATCCAGCATAAGCTACTCTGTATTGTACTCTCTTTGGTCAAGCTAACTACTATTTGGACAGGTCATTAGTTGCTCTGAAATTTAGAGTTTGCTGACACACAAAATTCAGTCCTTTCCGCATATATCTCATCTCTAATGCTATGTGCAAATGGAGCTAAAATATTAAACCATGTCACCCAATCAATAGTAACCACATCTTAAGTCTTAACAATTCTGAAAATACTAATGAACCCAGCTGACGTATTTTGACACTACAACAGGCAGGCAATCTTAAATCCAGTGATGACACAACCGAGACAAACGTTGCATCAGAAATTAGACAAATTTACGCCTCAAGGAAATTAGGAAATGCTAAAGCATGGTCATCTCATGCGGGCATTATTTTACTATATGAGTCCCTGACCCACCAAAAAGTCCCCGCTCAGTTAACACGATGACCACACTAGTTGGTGCAGGCCAGATTGCCAGACTGCTCAACTTTGCAAGTTACACCAAACAAAATTAGTCGCAAACCAAACGCCATTAAGATTTCGACCCTGGCCTCAAACCAGACGCGCCTAAACTAATCTTATTAGAACGACACTAGGTGAAGTCTTTTTCCCTCGAAAATACCAGATGAAAACTTCAAGGTCGAGAAGTGTCATAAAGAGTTTCGCAAGCAAACAGACAATACCTTTATAGTTGTCGCATAATTCATGGGTTCCAAAATATTTCCTCCGGTTACAAATAGTTATATTTTAAATATTGACACGGTCTTTAAAACATACAGCTGATCATTAATTTTTATTATAATATATTTATAAAATCTAATAAAATTATAATATTATAAAAAAACTTTTCTAGACAAATCTACACATGTGATTTTCATGTATCCAATTTAAATATTTAAAAAGATATTGACAGTTAAAATTTTAAAAGTTTGACTGCACCTATGTCCAAAACGACAACTGTTTGTCAGTGTAGGGCAAGATTTTAAATTACGATTTTCGCAGCTTCACGACAATGCCCAAAAAACTACAGTAGCTATCGCAGAAGCTATCCTTCATCATCTTTTCAGTATTATTTTTTAATATATATATATAAAATATAAGTCACCTCCAAACAAAATCATAAAAACAATGTACTTTAGAAGATACAAATATTTTTATAATAAAAATATGAGTCAAGTTCAGAATCAACAAACATACTACTACATATCTAAAAGACCATGGATGATAACTATATCATAATATCATAGTATTTTTAAGAACAAGTAACTGAGAAATACGAATGTTAGATTATTGAAAAAAAACAGGATGATGTCCTTTACCGGGTTTTCTCATAGTCCAGACTTATAAAAGATGTATTTGGGTATTTTTGTAATATTGGATTTCAAAACAACCTAATGTTGAGTCATCTATGTATGATAGTGTAGTTATTGCTAGCTACAAACAACATCAAATAGTGGAGCTATTGCTATCTATAGCACTTGTAGCAAATATAATAGAATATTGACCCGTAGCTTCGTGTTTAAAAATAAAAAAAACTATAGAATAACTATAGCTAGCTATTTAGAACACGGATGAATGGAGTATAACCATTAGGTTTATCTCCTCAGCAAAGTTGGCACGAAGATGACTACAGGGGAGGAGCACAAAAATCTGGACCCATCTCACGGTACCCAACTTCTGGGTGGGACCGTGTGAGAGAGGGTGGCAGCTTAGCTTGGTAGATGGAACAGAAGGGGCGGTGACAGACAGCAAAGGGAATGAAATAGGAGAGAGAATATTTGGTGTAAATATATATTCTTGTTGACCAAAGCAGGCCAGCCAGTGCCTCCTTCCTTTCCTTCGCGATAGGCTTCCGATGTGTTTGTCTGTCGTGTCCTATGGAGGGGGATATGAAACGGAGGCATTGAATGGGGAGCGGGCGCAGGTAGGCCGGTTTCAAAAACCGCTTTTTAAAAATTGATTCGAAATTCGTGTTTTGAAGATAACAGAAATCGTTCAAAAATTGTTAGAAGCTGAAGGGTTAAGAAATAAAAAAAATCGAAAATCGCGGTTTTTCAACGGTTTTCGAGCGGTTTTCAACGCATAAATTTTTCAATTTTTTATTTAAACCGGTTTATCGAGCGATTTTAAATCTTGAACCGCAACGGTAAAATTAAAAACCGCGATTTTCAAACTGTTTTCGCCGATTTTTGAAATCCAAAGCAGTGCCAACTCACCCGTCATCCCATCCGAACGCACGCGGCCGGTGCGAGCAAAATGCCACCAAATCCTCGCTTTGCTTTCCTCGCCCCGTCTCCTACCCCGTCGCAGCGAAAGCACGGCCCCTCTCGCATTGAATGACCAGTGAGCCTGGCATAATTAAATCGTGCCCAAGTCCAACAATGTTCTTCTTGTTGTTTGTTCTCCCTTCATTCCATTTTCCAGCGAATTCAGGGGTTCCATTCGTGACAATCAGTTTTTCTTTTCTTTTTCTTTTCTTTTCCATTTTTTTTTACTAGGGGGTTTCTGAAGTGTACTTTTATTTTGGGTTGGTGCAAACCCGTTTGTGCTGTAATTTGAAGTTACAGCGTTACCGAAGGTGAAACGAGCCAGGAAGTTGTTTGTTCGTACTGGCGGGGGGTGGATGCAGTATATAAAGATTGGGGTTAAGTGACTCCACTGCCATCTAGTTTAACCTATGAAAAAAATTAATGATCACGATGTTATTACAAAGGATACTAATGTATGCTTATAGTGACTCTAATGTGTCTATAATGATCTCAATAACTTCTTTTCCTGAATCCGTCCCTTCCTACGCATAGCGTTTCGGATTGAGTTTGCGAAGCCTGATGCTAACTTTCCCATCACATAAAGCAGGTTTTTTTTTCCATTTCCTTGCGTATAAGCTGGGAAAGCCGAGTTTTCGTCGACAGGGAAATCACATCGGTTTTCTACGTGTGCCAGGAAATCGGTCTAGGCTTCAAGTAGGAGCTTCCCATGTACTGGTACTACTAGGTATGTTTGCGCGGCGCCACGTCGCGCAGCATAGATCCTGGCCGAAGAAAAGTATCGCAGGAAAAGGCTAAGAATTTTTTGGAGCGCACTATCGCATATAACCGAGCCTAGACGTAGAATTTGAGGTATTTCGAAGGATTTTTCTAACGGAAGAAAAGAATTGCTAAAAAAATATAAGAAGTTTGAAGGGGCTAATGGGGAAAACAAACGTATATGTAATTTTGTAGGTATTTCATAGCAAAAACGCTGCGGGGAAAAAAACTATGCAGGATGGTAATATTTTTTGAGAAACAAACTGCGAACGATAGTAACTAAATTCGAAAGTTTTGAGCCGAGGAAAAGCCGCGTGGACAATATCTTTCTAAAGTTCCTGATCGCGAGCAGAAGAAAAACTAAGAGAATTCTAGTTGGCTTATGATGAGAAGAAAAGGAAACAGATTCTGGCCGAAGAAAAGAATCGCAGAAAAAGTCTAAGAATTTTTTAGAGCGCACCATCGTAGAGAACCGAGCTAGATGTAGAATTTGAGGTATTTCGAAGGATTTTTTTTGACAACTTAAAAAATGTTTTCTTGGCGTTTTGGCGGCTAAAAACCGCACCTAGATGTTAAAAAAGCTGCGCTAAGAGGGCAAAAGCTGTGGAATTTTTTTGGGGCTTTTGGCATAAAAACGCACTGAAATGTAATTTCTGAGGACCTTGCGCATGGTTTTAGAACTCTCAAAAGATTTCTAGAGGGAATCTTTTGCGGGAAAAGGGAACAAATTCTAGAAGTCTTCTGGGTCTCATCGACAAAAAAAATGCATGCAGACCTAAAAAACCAGTAGGCGCTAAAAGAGAAAAAACATGTAAGCTATGGGAGCCTTATCGGGGAAAAATGTACCCATACGTAATCAGAAACAAACTAAAAATGTATTTTTGGGGTCTCGGCATCTAAAATTGTAGCTGGGAAAAAAAAGCCGCGCTAAAAGGGGAAAATCCGGATTTTTCGGACCGCAACTCAAAGCTAGATTAGAAGCCGCGCTAAAAGGGGGGAAATCCGGATTTTTCTGACTGCAACTCAAAGTTAGATTAGAAGAAATATTAAAACGTTACTGATTTGAAATTCTCCGAGCTGAAATTTTCCTAATTGAAAGATCTCGATTTGAATTTTTTTGAGCTCAAATTTTCCCAACCGAAAGCTTTGCAAGCTGAAATTTTGCTGAAAATTTCGTATCGAAATTTTTTCACGAGTTTAATTTTGCAGTCGCTTTTTTTGCCCGGACGCAACCGAGAGCACCTACTACCGCGCCACACCCCAGACCGCAAGCCAAGCGCAACAAAACAGCTGAACCTGGCACGGCTGCGAGCCACACGGGCGACGTGGGCAAACACTGAGATGGCCGTACAGACGAGCGACCGTTTTCCTGTGCAACGCATGGCGTTTGGCAGCGCGGCCACGAGGGCCAAATGGCGACGAGGACGCGGCCAGAGAACCGGAAATCTCCCAGCTTTATATAGGGCAGTATTCCTCTCCATCTCCCAAGTCAGTTCGAAATGGCATGCATTAATTTGTGTGTGTGTGGGGGGGGGGAATCAGATCTCGGTACAGGACAGCAGTAGTATGTGGTCAAAACTTGCTGCATTAGTAGTACTACTACTAGTTCGTTTGGGTTTGGAAATTAATACTAGTAACCAGAAGTTTGAGTTGAAGTTTGAGTTGTTCAAGCAGGGTTCACAAAACCAAAAAAAAACCACAGTTTTCGAGCATATCGCTGATGTTCGAAAACAAAAACCGTTCGGTAAATCGGTCCATTCAAAAAAAAATTAAAAAAATTAAAAATTTTGAAAAAATTTATGCGCTTGGTTTTTCGCCAAAAACCGTTTTGCGATGAACATCCAGTTGGCAGCGGTTTTTCACAAAAAAAACCGAGCGGTTTTTCTATTTTTTTGGAATTTCTCAGAAAAAAATTGATTTATTAATCCTTCGATTTTTGACGATTTTCGAGCGGTTTTCGTACCGCGAATTTCGAAATTCGGTTTTGTGAACCCTGGTTGCAAGTGATTTAGGTAATGGTCGGTTGGCCTTTGTAATGTTCACATCATGGCTACATTTCTCCTGGCTTTCAAATCTACGTATGCCCCTAGGATTAGGAATAATCAGCATGCATCGAACCAGGCATTTGCTTGCCTTTCTTTTTTAGAACTAAAGAGTTTAAATTCGTTGATCAGAAGAAGCTGGATTATAATGGCGCAATTATGTGTACAAGTAGAGGGAATCCGGTATGATATTCAGCTGGACGTGCCTTTGCACGCTCGCGATTTGCTTGCCTTAGCAAATGCTTATTACTCTTACTGTCTTAGTTCCCAGATGCATAGGTTGTCGTTTGGTCATAACGTGGTTCCTTGTTCCCAAATGGATAGGCTGTCGTTTGTCATAGTGTGGTTCCTTGGCATCGAAGCATCTGTTCTTACGTAGACTTTTTTGACAAGTGTTAATAAATACATTAAACTGGTACTAAGGGCCTGTTTGTTTTAGCTTTTGATTCTGGATTCTGGTCCCAAAAGCAGAATTAGAAACAAACAGCTTGATTCTAGAATCCGATTCTGACAATCCACCCCACTCATATACACTAGAATCCACAATCCACTTCATATGTACTTTTGGATTCTAGTTTTTGGAGAATCAGCTTCTCAAAAATCACAATCCAGAATCAGCTTTTAGAGAATCCAAAGCTGAAACAAACAGGCCCTAAGAGATACTAAAAATCTAAAGAACAGAGATAGCAAGAGATACAGTAGTTCAAGTGAATTTGATAGTACCTCATGATACCTTCTAAAAATAGTAAAAACTCTTCTGGCAATATTCGGGATGGAGTTAAACGGGGAACTCTTCACTGTTGTAGCCTTCAAAAATTATTTTTTTAGAACTAGCTCTCGTGCGTTTTTTTTTCAAATATGGTCTCCAGTTTCGCAAATTCCCCGTGCAGAGAGCGCTGCAATACCTAATGCCGCGCCTCCACTTAGTGGCAATTCAAAATTCAAAAAAAAATAACATGATACTGTAGCACAGCATTACTACAGTACCATGGTACTATAGCGTTTTTTTTATTACTGAGTGGAGGCGCGGTACCTAAATTTAAATATAGTTTATTATATATAAATTATCGATACCACATATTTAAAATATATATATATATATTACATTAAATTGTGACGTGTAGCATATCACATATTGTTAACCATTTTTTTACTCTCTGTCTCTATTATCCTTCTTTATGTCGTCATCCTCCCCCTTCTTATTTAATTGCCATCTGCAAAAATCGATGATATAACTGTCAACATGGTAAAAATCACGTTGATTTGGATCCTTGTCAACAAAATCACCCTCCAAAACTATCTTAAAGTGTAAGTTTTTTTTATTGTAATATCAGGGTGTAAGTTGATTTGGTTTTTTAAGGTTAGAGTGTTTAAATATCTGATTTTATAGTTGAGAGTATTAAATAAATTTTTTATAAAGTTTAGGGATGTAAAATGAAATTATTTTTACTTATAAATTTATATTATAATATTAAACTCTAGAACGGAATACCGGTATAGATCAAAATACTGAACCGTACTATTTCAACAGCCATACTGGTATAGCTTTGGAATGGTATTGACGAGTATGCTTACAACAACTTAACCCAACCTTAATCATATTCTTCCATTGAAGAGTTTTTTTTAAAAAAAACTACTCCCATCAGCCAACTTGAACTTCTTCTTTTCTAGTTTCTAGCCCAAGGCTATTTTCTGTAGCACTTGGTCGAAATGATCGGGCTTGCTGCTCTGGGTTGGCCTACTTGCTCATTGCCTGATGGGCCAGATGGATAGTTAACGGGTATTCAGATTTGCTGTTCAAACAAATTTGGATCGAATAAATGCTATGTTCTACCTTCTAGTTCGAATATAAGAAGTTGGTTTACTATTTCGTGTACATTTGATACTTTCAAATACTATGCACATAGTTTTTCTACTGAAAAAACCAGGATTTAAATCGTAGCTCCCAATTTGTCGCGGTAAGGAATATGAAAAGGCTATCGTAGTTATAGCGGGCTATATATATATATATGAAAATAGTTCCATACCCTTAGGAGTGCGTACACCCACATCTAGTATACCGGTTAAATGATATTATTATACCTCTTTATCCTTTTGAGTATACTCTAATATTGATTATAAGATACTTCAAAGTGAGTTCCACGGAAAATTTCATCAAAGTTCACCCTTTATATCATAATTTGTTCATATATTCCTTTCACATATGTAAATGTGTAAATAGTATATATATATAGTATAATATAATGAATTATATTTAAATTTAGATATCATGCCACTGGCGATAAATACCGCGTCTCCACTCAACGGCAATCCAAAATTAAAAAAAAACACGCTGCAGTATCCAATGCCGCGGTATTTTTTTTTAATTTTGGATTGCCGTTGAGTAGAGGCACGCCATTAGGTATTGCAACTCTCCTCGCGCGCTGCATTGGTATTGCAGCGCTCTCCGTGCGCGGTATTGTATTGCAGCACTCCCCGTACGTGGAAATTGTATTTCCGTGCTCCTCGTATGTAGGATTTCCACACTCTCTATGAGCATGCCATATTTACAAAAAAAAAAAAAATTGTACGAAAGCTAAATCTAAAAAAAAAATATTTGAAAGCTACAACAGTAAAGAGTTCTCAAATGGGCTCTTACCATCGACCTGTTCTGTTCAACCTTGCCGACTGGATCTATATCGTCTCGTCTCGGACAAATTAGACAGTAGACGCCTTGTGAACCGGCTAATCCCCGAAATAAATAAAAAGATCAACAAGGCTCCTCAACTAAGCTAGTCCAATGGCCAAAACAACATGTACACATCGTACATGCGTGCATGATCACCGATTTCTGTCCTCCTACAAAAATGGCATTTAAAACTGGAGCTTTTGCTCCCTGAAAGCCGGTGGCCCACCAGTGGGGCCCACTGATGGTGGGCCCCGCTATGAGATGTTGCTGATTAGATATGCAGATCAAGATTAGGCCTCTCGGTCGCCGTGGGTCGGCTTTGTCAGCCTTCCTCCCTTCCGGGTGCTCGTCGCGTCCATGTGACGCGGCCTCCTTTTGGTGCTGTTTGTCTCGGCTCACTCTTGGTCTTGGACCAGATCTCATCAAACATCAACCAACGAGCTGTGCCTCCTCCTCTGCTCTGTTCTCCCCGCACCAGTTGTGTGCGTCCGGTTGCCTTGCATCGTTGGTTCCACGTCATGCAGTGAAGTTACAGTTGACAGGTGCTAAGCCCTGTTTGAAACGCAGAAAGCTCAAAACATATGAATAGAAAGAAAGAAACAACGCAGGAATTAAATGTCATATCCTCTCAAATCCTACTTGAATTAAAAACTCAGAAAACTTCAAAGGAGTTGTTTGGATGTAACACAAGAAAAGCACAAGATTGAGACAAAGGAAAGAAAACACGGGATATGACCTCACGAAAATTTCCCCCTAAAACCCCTGTGTAATAACCCATTCCATAGGAATTTCAAAGGAATACGTACAATACTTTGTTCCAAAGACCTTCATAGGAATTTTTTTTATACAGGATTCTAATCTTTTCCCTCATTGCAAATGAGGCCTAACCTTGCATAAATTATCTTAAGCAACAAAAGAAGTGAACCACTGTCTGTGTATTGTATGCCATATTCTGAACGTGCGGATGCGTTAGCTCTTGACCTGGATTCAATCCCTAATAAGAGTGCGCGGAAAAAAAAAAGAACTTGTAAGCAAAGTCCTTAGCTCACAAGTGGAATTACAGATACCATGCTCCTACAAAGCAACCCTCAAAGGAAGTGAAATCACCTTTTGTATTCATTGCTGGTGGTTAGGACTTAGGACTCGGTCTCACTATCAACAATGAGAGGATGTCATCATATAGCAGCAACTCAGAAGTTCGGTTCACCCCGGCCGTTAGCAATTGGAGGCTCTGAATAAACTAGATCAAGACCAAAACAGGAGGAATAGTATAATTAAACAGATCATAGCCACCGACCAAATGAGTAATGACGGACAGGCCATTTTGCTTTTGTAGCCCCCTTGTCAACTTTTTGTTGGCAAAAATAGCCCTAAAGGAAAATTTCATTTTTGGTTCCACGTCAAAGCATAGAAGACCTGGCAGGCGACGCGTGTTACTCTGGTTGCTCGAAAGACAGGTGAGGGCGTGACAGGCTGGTTGACCTTGGCAATCGACGGGACCCACATCGTTGCCGAGCTCCAACCGCTCGAAAGGAGGTACCAAGCTTGTTGTGCTCGGCAGGACGTCGCTCTTATCGTACTGCAACAGACAGGTGTTGCCGCACTGCTCTGCCACGACAGCCTGCCTCCTCTAGCGTTCTCGCGAGTCGATTTCGCGTTCGTCTGACCTGCCGCGGCGTCGCCCACCTTTCGAGCTCTCTGGGCACGGCAGGGGACACATGTCGACTGACACGCCTTCCAAACTCACCAAGAAGGCTATTTTCGTAATTTCAAACTACATGAGATTATATTTATCAAAAATAAAGTTTTAGGGCTAGAATATGAATCACTTAGAGAATTGAAGGGCCGGAGAGCATGAGCTCCAACAGGTAGGGCCGGCTCCCCATTCCTTGAACCTGGCAACTGGCAAGTACTGTACTAGTCTAGTGCTTTCTTTGCTTTCGGTTGTTCCCATGAGCGCCATAACCCTTTCCCTGACCTAATCTCCTAGACGACGAGTTCCATCCACGAATCGCCCGCTCGATATTCCATGGCTGATTCGAGTGGCTAGCTTAGCTAGCTAGCCCGGCGTTAATGCGGTGCGAGACGCTCGCGCGATGCGTCATTGCAAAGACTCGGGAGCTCTCTCTTTAGCTGCAGATACCCATCCATTCATCCATCTCGGAGTAAGCAAAAGCCGTGTTGCCGTTGGCACGTAGTTCTCGAAGGCGGTAGTAATAGGGGAGGAACGGGGGTTCGTGGTACGGCTGAACAGAGATCGGACTCGGTTGCATTGTCGCCTGTCAGTACAGCAGGAGACATCTCCTGGGTCTGGACTGACTGAGCAATGAGCACGGCGTTCCTGCAGCAGGGGAAGAAGCGTAACAAGCAAAAGGGGAGAAGCAGCAAAGCAAAGCAAAGCTGTCGATTTTGGCGTCAGGAATCACAGGGATCAGGATCGCGCGCGCCAACGGTACACGCGTCGACACGCAGGCAGCAAGCCGCGTACGCGCCAACGCTGCCCGAGCACAGGCGGCCGCGCGGCGTTTGCTTCTGCGGTACGCGGCCGAGGACGGAGGGTTCCGGCGCGACAAAACCTTCGGGCGATTTCCGGAGCCGCCGGGCCATGCCGTCCTGCGAACTCACGGTTCCGGCGCGCTATCCCGAGGCTGTCTTCGTTTTTTTTCCCCTGTGCCATCGTCGTTCAACGGTGGCGCCGGGGAGGGTCACCGGTTCGGCTTCGTGCCTTGCCGGAGCCGGGCCAATGCGGTGGTGCTTCCGCTTTATTCTGGTCTTTCGGCGGGGCCTGGCGTGTCAACTCACTGACATGCAGCAGTGTCAACGAGACTTGCATCTCCATGTTTGTCTGACCTCACACGCTTGCAGGCACATGGAACATTATGCAGCAGACATGTCATCGATTGTCACAAAAACAAGGGGGCTGACCGACTGACGAATTGTAGATAGAGTACGCATCAGAAATGAAGCAACTTGTTTGCACACAAGATTGTCATGGTGTCTCCTATTCCTTTTTTTTTTTTTGGTCTATATTCAGATAAGAACAACAAGGTCAGAGAGGCCAAAACTCGTGCTTTCAAGAAACACCGAGATTTTCTTGCTCTTAAGTGTGTGATGCTTTATCCTTAAATAGCAGGCCCCAAGAACTGTTGGGGTTTGGGAGGAGCTCCACCTGGATTTACACAAGCTCAGCATCTTCACTGTTGGCAGTTAGTGGTCCTGTGCAGAGATCTGGGCATCCTCACCTCAAGGACAACCAGGCCAATCCAATGAAAGAATATCAGTATCTCTCATATTCCCATGTGCAAAAACTTTCGGCTCTTTCACCTGTAGTAAATGCTGAGATTAGCGACCTGAGCCAGTATTCAGGCAGAGAGAGTATATGCTTGACAGAACAAGTAATGGCATGATAATGTTGACATGCAAGGCTGTAAGTGCTGAAATCTAGCTGTATATTAGAGATAAGGCAGAGTGTACCAGAGAAAGCGGTGGAATTCGGGGTTGAATTTTTGCTCTGGAGAATCCATCCACGGCAAACAAACACTTGTAGCCACTAATGTAGAGGTGTTCGCTGTTCGATATGTCCAAAATAAGAGATACAAAAGCATCAAATGCGAAATTCATATTAATTGACCCTATATCAAAAGGAGAAAGAAGTTGATTGGTGATTTGCCTCCACCCAAACATTAAAAATGGATGTAATGCAGTCTCATCATACAAATTTTTGCATGAACAAGTGGGCCCCATGAGCTTCCCACGTATGATAGTGACAAAAATGAGCACATGATTACATGAACAATTTTAGCAAACTTCTAATACTCACTTCAGTAGATAGGTGAAATTTCTTTTCTGATATTCTTCGATGGAAATTTCTTCCTCCTTAGAGTATCTACCGGTGAACAAAAAGTACCATTAAACATAAAAGAGTAAGTGCAAAAATCTAGATATAGAGCAATGAAACCTCAGAAACGGTGGTAACAAAGTTAACAAAAATCAGAGCAATACAAAGTAATCACTGAACTTCAAACATGATAACAAGCCATGTCACCATAACTAGTAATAATAGAACACCAATCTGAAATAAGCAGCAGTTCCAGTTCTTCCGGATACTAGAAGATATATTAATTAAATGCTTCCAAATAATAAGGTATAGTAATTAAAAGGACATCTAAAAAACCAAATCCAATACTATTAAATAGATAGGCTAGCCTCAACCTCTTTATCATTAAGTATTGATTTCTACATTGTTCCCCAATGGCAGTATTTGCCTTATGGCCTATTCTGGAGCAGAAACGCTAGCATATGTTGTCTGTCAATGACACTTTATGTGCCTCAGAGTTCAGAACACAATTATAACTGGAGTCCAACTAGGAGCTAGTCAGATGCCGGCAACATACATACAGGACTACTGGCACAAAACCAGTGTTCCCCTAGGCGGCCATCTAGCCCACCTAGGCGGCACCTATGCGCTAGGCTACACTCTCCTGCCTGGTTGATTTTCCCACCTAGGTGGCCGCCTAGCCCTCCTAGGCATCGATTAGGCACTAGGCACTGGTGTGCCACCCGCCTAGCGCCTAGGGGAACATTGCACAAAACCAACATTCAACGGAAAGTTGGGAAAATTCTATACCAGAGCATACAAGGTAGGCAAATGGTCTAGGAATATATGGTGGCACTCACAAGTATAATTTGCTAAAAAGAGTGAAAGTATAATTGGTAAAGGAAACAGTAATAGTATGTCAGTCAGGGAGTAGCAAAGAGACAAGCACGATTCAACATTCCAATAGTTGTATCCTACTGTGACCAATTACTGAAAGAAAACTTCTAAAACTAATCGATGAATTAACATAGGCCTGATGGCCCAAAATATCTTCTCCCAAAAAAGGAACTTTTTTAGACCAATTGGGCGGGGTAACGCCCCAGCCCCATTTATTACCGAAAAAAAGGAACTGGAGAGATTAATTGATAAAATAAAGAAGACATTTCTTGATTAGCATCTACAGCATAATTGATGAACTTTACGGTTTAGTATCATACCTCCAAGGATATTCATTTTCACAGAAACGAGAAACTCCACTCATTGCGGTGAAGGCGTCAATGTGAACCATCTTTCCCTTCACTGAAGAATCTGGTAATAGAGGAATGCAAAGATATATGGAAAGCGGTATCAATAAAGATCACCTATCGGCAATGTACCCCATGGCCTCTAAAATAGTAGACCACTAAGAGTAGATGGTTGCTCAATTTGTCATTTGGTGTTCATGATGTAGTCAAGCTCAAGTTGCTTTGTGAAATACAGGTAGCCTATGTCTTGTAGTTGCTGTCTATAGACTGTTAACAGAATTGCTGTAGTTTCCCGCATTCCACTTTATTCATGTAGAGCTCACCTGCTTCGTGTAGAGCCTTTAGAGCATGGCCACCAGGATAATTGTTGTAGGACGCCATGAAAGTGACAGCAGAGTATCCTAGACTAAAGGAATTATATGTGAGTTTTCAATAGTAACACTTATTGTGCTATTTCAAAAATAGTAACACAATATAGTCATCAAGGCTGAATTATTTTACCTGGCAACAAAGGCACCAAGCATGAGAACATAAAGTAAATTCCACCCAGCTTTCTTTCTGTTATTATATCTGCGAAGGATGAAGTTGAAAAGAAACAAATATTCACCAATAAAATCATGATGCAAGAATAAAGAGAGGGGGATGGCATGTAATGAAGGGTGTCAAAAAGAAAGGAGTTATACAAATGATGCCATCAATCCTAGCTTGCATTTGTCACTGTTAAAATGGTAGGAACTAGATTTGTTATACTCACAGTCTGCTTGCTGCCAGTGAAGCCGACACATTAAGCATGGGAATTGAACCAATTATGAAACGAAGCTCCTGAAACATCAGAATAGCAGCCATTATGTGAAAGATTAGCCTAATGTCCTTCAAATATAATCAGACTAGTATCCAGACATGTAGAATAACCTTATGTGGAAGTTTTGAATAGAGTACAACAAATAAGAAGACTGGAAGCACATATGGCACTATCCTTCTATCCAGAAATGCACCAACCTGACATTGAAAAGAAAGGCTTGATGAGATACATCTCCTATAAAAAAAATCAATCACAAAATCAACCTGTTTCAATAATGCTTAACTATACCTCAATCAGAAACAGTACACCACAAAAAATGCCATTAGCTGATTCAATCAAATGGTATACTTTAGACTAGATGTAAAGTCGTGTAAAGGCACCAAGTTAAGTAACTTACTATGTTGATCTAATTGGAACTCCATTGTTGTACATACTAAATACATAATGAAAAGGGCATGAATAAGTTGAAACCACCGGATATATCAGTTATAGGCTTCTACTCAAGTAAAATTCAGTATCATAACTTTTTTATCTAAATCAATCTTACCAAACAAAGAGGATATGCTACAAGCATGGAGCGTGGAAGTGCAGAGGTGAAGTACCAATGGATGGAATGTGTCTAAGCTTATAATAATCATGGAGAACAGAGGTAGGTGCTTCACATCAGTGTCAGTCAGGTAATACAGAGGTTCTCCCATATGAATCTAAAAACAAGAACAGGATAACACTTGAACAAGAAGTTTATATTATGTCTCCTCCTTTCGTGCATGCATGAGTGAATAGATTAACTGGGAGTTTTAGTGCATACAAAAAAGTGCCTACAAAGTTAATGAAATAGGACAGCACATGTTTGGGAGGAAAATAAAGAAAGAAAACAACTGGTTGATAAAAAAAGGATGTCCCTATGTGCATTGCAAAGTATTAACTCAAAATATTATTTCCAGACATTCATAACTTGTTTTTCTGGAAAAAAAATCAACAGAAAAGAAAGTAAGCGCAAACATAAAGGATACACCCCATTCTGAACTCCGGTTCAGAACTGAATTAAACCAGAAGACTTCAAATTCTGGCCACAGGATTCGCCGCCACATTATCGAGTCAACCAATACCGTGAATCCTGAGAAATTAATCAAAGCGAAACATATTCTTCTTACAGATTTGAGTGAAATTTCATTATAGAAAACTCTAGGTAATATAAAGAAACATACCAATGCATATTAAGGCGGTGCTTATGCAACATTTTACTGCTTCCAATAGAGAAAACGACCTGCTCTGTCACAATATAGTTAAATTCAGATATTGGTGTATCTCAGCTCCAACTCTACAAGATAAATTGATTACAACAAGAATACATACAAAGTCCAAATGGAAATAACAGCTTGACTTTGAGTAATTCCTATAGCTTCTTAAGAGTGTGTCATTATTATAATAACCTTGTGGCCTACCAACTTTGGAGTCATTAGCCACACTCCACCTACACACATTTTATCATCCTTGCATGAGTTTCACTGATTCACGACAGAAAATTTTTGATGTGCAGACGCATCAACTGGACTGAACCTTGAAACCACTATGATTTTTCTTTTTTTGAGAGAGGGTGGAACAACTGGCTGGTGTAGAGGGTTCAAATCCTGGAAAATCATAAAGGAAAATCCACACAAACAACTACCCAACCTATGGTTGGTGGGAATCGAACCGTGGCAATCAGCCAGAGAAACAAGGTGCCACACCATTGGGCTATACTATTGTCAACTAAAACCACTATGACTCTGGTTAAAGTTACTTGGAACTGAATTCAGAAGAAAAAAAAGTAAAAAAAAAATTCACCAAGTAAAATAGAGGTTCAACAATTCGTAGTTGGTACTGCATATAACCTAGCACCATAAAGAGAGACATACAGTTGGGATCTTCCCTTTCCCCAAGCACACACTCATAGTAGAGAGTATCAAACATGCAAATTGTTGAGAGGAATTAAAGTTTGATAAGCCAGAAGCTCACCAACAAAAGTGCAATCCCTATTGCACCAAGAAGCAGAATCATATCACATCTAAAAACAACTGCTGCAACAATCTGCAAGCAAAATGGAAAATTACACGTAGTTCAGTAGAAATAGAGCATATAATGCTTAGTTACTAATCTGAAAGTGAAGAACTAAGAATTACTATTCAATTTAGTAAAGCAACAACAGGTTTTACCGAACCAAGAGCGAAGAACTAATGATTATATCACAATTTCGTGTTGAATGCAACTGGAGCATGTCATGTCCAGGACCCCACATTCGTGGTACTTATTTATTTGCATGTTCTCTGTGCAGTAACTAAAATTTTGAAACAAGAATATATATTATGAAAATTGTAATGAGCTATGGCTTTCTCTTCCTGTGAGCTGTACAAAAATGTGATAACAACAGCATGTACATAACAAGGATTGAAGCTAAGATAAAGGCACCAAAAAAGCCATACCAGGGCCTGTAATGTACATAGGTAGTTTCCCTTGAACCAGAAAGAGTATGCCAAGTTAACTGTATAACATAAAGCAGAGTTTGAAATGCCTGATTGTTTTACAAACTCCTAATTAGATTGATACTATTGCCAATAATTTCATACAAAACAGTAACAGTCCGACACACTTGTGCTTTATTTATACGGTGTGCTCACCTAAAGCTAAAGCTAAGATATTTGGAAGGGGCCGAGTTGAGTAGAACAATAAGTGAAACTGTATAGCAGTTAGTATCACAAAGAATGCTTCAACATGACGACCATACTTCCTTTTTACCTGCTTGTCAGAAATAAGCCAAACACATTATCATGATGTCCAAGGACAGAGTGACAGACTCATGCTTATTGTTACAAAAAGAAGTCACAATGAAGCCCAGTACAAATTTTAAATAAATGGTTACTCAAGATGGACACAGAAGAGTCGAGACAAAGCAATACAAGCCAATAACACATCTTGATGATATACAGCATTTAGAAGTTTCTACAAAAGTTCTGGACAAAAACTAAGTTCTTTTATTCTGTTTGGTTAGAAGAAACTTACTCTATGAAATTTAAACTGGCTCAAAGGTACAGTTTGTAAGTGCATCACCTCTAACCAAGCCAGAAAAGCTAGGATTTCAAACAAGACCAGTATACTGCAGCACGTATGCTTAGACAAGAGAACCGCACATCCTAGGTGCTCATCCATTAATGCCATTCTTAAATTAGTATCATGGTACTAATGGTCCACTGCATGGACAAAATCCAAATTGACAAGCAAGATCCATTTTGTAATTTTTGTTGCCTTTTTACGAGTTGCTGTCCTGCCAGTTCAAAGGGAAACTAATACAGATAAATGGATCTAGCTCTTATTCATTTTCAGGCGCACCACAATATTTTCGGAGTACTATTACCTAAGGAAAACAGCAAACAGTGACAAAAAATCTATATTGACAGCATCTAATGACACAGAACAATAGGTAAAAAAAATACCTCATCTCGGAAAAGTCTCAAAGTCATCAGAATAACAGAACCCAACGCTAATCGAACTAAACAAAAGCAAACAGAAAAACATCAGTCTGTCAAAAAACTACACTAAACAGGAAGGTGTACATTGAACAACATTGTAATGAAGCATGTTTTAAGCTTTTGATATCCACCTGCTAGAAGACCATAAACCTTTGGAACATGAAATAAACGCATTATGAAGACTGCAGGTGATGAGAGAATAGATATAACCAACGCTCCTGAAAATCATTGACAGTACATGATGTTAATGTCTTTGCATTATTCTGCAAGGTAAAACACCATGGAATTAATATCATATATCGACAGTTTGACACTACAAGCATAGAAGGTATATTATGTTAATGTTATCTGAGTTCAATCAATTACTTGTCACTTATTGGGCTTGAACCAGGCAATGGTCATATAAGAAAATATTGTATCATGCTGCACAAAGCAAGGGTTTCATGGCAACATGATTATTACCTATAAATGTCCGAGGAACAACACCAGGAAATTCTAAATGGTCATACTGCAGCAATCAGACCAAAAAAATGTATTATACAAAATCAATTAATAAACATATGTATTATATTAAAGTAAAATTGGAAGGAAACTAGCAGCGAAGGTTACCTTCTCAATGTGATAATTGTGATACAAAATATCATGCATGGCCTAGAGAATATACGAATTAAGTGTTAGCTCAAGCACTGTAACTGCATGACAGTAAAAGTGCAATCCTAAGCCATAGATTAGGCAAAAAAAAAGATTCTACCAAATGAAGGGGAGAGAGCAAAGAATTACCTAGTAGTAAATTTAATAGCAGGCAATGGAGAGATGATTATTTATCATTGTACAATCAACAGTACAGAATGAAACGGATTCTCAAAAGCAAAATGCCTGCAAATTAGCTGCCATGCCTATGGGAAACGTTGCCCAAACATAAACATGTAGCCTTTCACACATACAGAGTGGATGAAACCCATAATTATGTTGCAAAACAACATTTTTCACCTTGGTCATTTCAAAAGTGGAATAAGCTACGCGATTTCAGTTATTCAAGCTGTCAAGGCTCATGGTGTATGAAAAAAGAAAATTCCTATGTAGTATGAACAAGCAGAAACTGAAAGGATGCTTCTTATGAACCTGTATGTCTATTGCAAATTCAACTAGATCAATTGTGTGTGAACTGACAGAGTATAGAATCCCACACAAAGTTTGAAGTGCAATAATGGACAGATCAAAGCCATAAGTACATAACTGCCGCATGTAACCTGCATCAATTACTCCATGGGGTCTATCTGCGATTATTGCTCAGAAAAATCTCACATAAGCCCTTAGCAAGCATTAATAAATCCGGCGTCGACTGATCATTGTTAGTCATACCATCTACAGTTCCACATACACACATGATTTTCATTAAGCTAGCAGAAATTAGCAGATTTTCATCAAGCATCCCGCGTCCTTGTGGCCAGTATCTGAAACTACAATCTAGATAAAGAGCGGACACAACTAATTGCACAAAATAACAGCAATACAACTGAAATAGAGCACCACAAAGCCAACTAATCCAGAACACTACACTAGTGGCAACTACACTGCGACCAAAGCTTGATCCAACCAATCGGATGCGGACCAGGGAGGGGAGTCGAAACTCGAACCTGCACGTTGAAGCTCTCCTCCACCTTGGTGTACGGCATCATGACGGCATAGAACGCCGCAATCGACCCGAGCATCAGGTCCCACCCTGCAAGCGAGAGCTCCCGAGGGGTCAGATCCCCAACCGAAAACAACCTTCACCGCGGGAGAACCCAACGCTCTCGAAGCTTCTCCATCATGAAATCACAGCTAGCACAGAGAGTTTAGACGCGAGGCGACTCACCGTACTCTCTCAGCAGCCTAGCCGCCGGCGCAGGCGGCGGCGGCGCCATCTCGGTTGCCGGCAAGGGAATCCACGCGTGTGGTATTCCGGTCGAGCCAGACCAAAAAGCTCCGCTGAAACTGTGGTTTGTGCTCGACTCGAGTCTAGCCGCTAGGTGGGTTTGGGCTCAATAGTTCCCACTAGGCCCGGCCCAACATAGGTGATCAATTTTAGATCAAGAGGACATCAACAAAATTGATGTCCCAGTTCCATTATTGAAACCGGCAAAGATATTATATAAACCCGGTTTAGCACCAACTTAAACTTAACCACATCAACAAACCAAATATTTCAACCCAAGCAACCACAGCAAATAAACAGAATTATAATTTGTCATCAACCTAGTTACTCAGATAACTTTCAAGTGACTTCAATTCTTATGGAATGATAGCCTCCTCCTTTGCTTCATCTAGAAAATGATCGCTCCTGTTCACATTGATCCAGAACCTAAAGGAAGAGGTGAGCCTGGCCACCAGATTTTCGTAGAACTTCTCCAATTTAGCCACCATCTCCTTCTTGTACAGCGGGCTCCAATCCCTCAAGGACATGAGCATTCTTCTCCACACTGTTTTTATATTTAGTCAACACTAGAAACGAAAAATCATGTTATTTCTACTATTCCACAAGCTCCAGAGGGCAGCAGCACAAATAGTATTCAAAGCAGCATTTCTCTTATTACTCAACCAAAAACGAGCCACAAATTCATAATTATATCCAATATGCAAATAAAAAAACTCACCGACCAAGTATCAAATACTCTTGGCTACAACGCAATCAAAAAATAGATGGGTAACCGTTTCAGATTCTTCACAGAAACAACAAAGAACCCCTCTATCCATACCCCTTTTCAATAGATTATCCCTAGTCATGATTTTATTATGAGATAGAAGGCGGAGAAAGAAATGAATTTTTGGAGGAACAATCAAATTCCACACTACAGGAATAAAAACAGGTAACACTCCTCTAAAATTAATAATAGCATAAAGAGAATTAACTGAGTAGATTCCATTACTGTTATATTGCCAAACCAAAGCATCTTCCTCACCAGAGAGCTTAATACTATTTGCCACTTCCACAAGCTCAAACCATCTGATCAATATTTTTTCAGAAAAAGTTCTTCTAAAGTTACATTTAACGTTAGAACCATCCAAAATCTCAGAGATAGTGCAACCTTTTTCATTTACTAACACATACAAGTTCCATAATTGAGTAGCTAAGCAAGAGTTGCTAAACCAAATATCTTCCCAGAACCTTATTTTAACTCCATTACCTACAGACCACCTATGTCCAAATTTAGTAGCCTGCATAGCCCACATAATCCCTTTCCAAAAAACAGAAACATGATCGGACTCACAAAGAAGGACATTAGGCTTATCAGTTTTATACTTAGACTTAATCAAATTCCTCCACATTTTACTCTCATTAACACAGAATCTTTTAATCCAAGAAGTTAGAAGACACATATTTAAATCTCTAATGTTAGGAACCCCAAGACCACCAAACCTCTTATCTATGCACACTTAGTGCCAGTTAGCTAGATGGAGCTTATTATGACACCTTCAAAATCGTTCCAGAGACAATTTGCCATGTGGGAATTAATAAGCTCTAAAGCCCACTTAGAAAATTTAAAAAAAAGATAGGAGGTAAAGAGGAATACTAGCTAGATACGATTTAATAAGAATTAAACGACCACTATATGAAAGGAGCTTGCCCCTCCAACTTGCAATCCTTTTCAAAATCTTATCAATGAGCGGTTGAAAGTCCTCCCTTTTAATTTTGTCATAATGAAGAGGAATACCTAGGTACTTAATAAGGAATGATCCTACCTTACAGCAAAAAATACTTGCATACCTTTCCGTTTCATTCTTGTCACAACCAATAGAAATTAATTCGCTCTTATGAAAATTTATCCTCAAGCCAGACATTTGTTCAAAACAAGTTAACAACCATTTAAGATGTAAAGCAAACTCCTCGCTATTCTTAATGAACAGAAGAGTATCATCAGCATATCGTAAACTAATTATACCACCTGGACAGAAATCTTCACACAACCCTCTCAACAAACCATTATTCGCACTTTCTGTAAAATTCTGGTAAAATCATCAGCAACCAGGTTGAAGAGAAATGGGGATAAAGGACCTTCTTGTCTCAAACCTTTACTAGTTTGGAAAAAATCGCTTTCCATATTGTTAATCTTGATCCCCACCGGGCCTTTATCCAAAATAAAATAAATCCAAGTTTGCCATTTACTCCCAAAACCCCTTTTAGCCAAAATATCTAGCAAAAAACTCCAGTTAACCATATCATAAGCTTTTTCATAATCAAGTTTGAGCACAAGACCTTTATCCTTATCCCGATGAATTTTATGAATTATCTCATGAGCAGTGACCACACTCTCCAAAATATATCTATTTTTATGAAACAGTCTGGTTTTGCATAATGAGTCTATTACAGATAAGACCGATCCTATTAGTTAACACTTTAGTAATAATTTTGTAACTACAATTCAACAAGCTAATGGGTCTGAACTGCTTGATATTTCTAGTATTGTTCTCTTTTGGAATCATAGAGATCATAGCAAAATTAAGCCTAACAAATCTAGATTAATAAGTTCATTAAGTCCTTTATAACAGTATTCCAAAATTTTTGGTAAAAAAATAAAAGGAAGGCCATCCGAACTAGGAGCACCGTCAGAATAAGATTCAAAAACTGCCTTTTTAACTTCCTCTTCAGTAAAAGGGGCTTCCAAAGACATATTCTCTACATCAGAAACCATTTCATCTATACTAAAAAAATTATCTCCAAGGTTAATGTTAAACTTAGCTTCAAAGCCAAATAAGGATTTATAATAGTCACAAGCAATATCAAGCATCTTATTGGTATCATAAACAGGACCATCAGGGCCCTCAAGAACAGTAATAAGTTCTTTCTCCTTCTTTGATTAGCCACGACATGGAAATATTTAGTATTTTTATCTCCTTCTTTAACATTCTTTTCTCTAGCTCGTTGTCTAGCTTTGGTTTCTTCAATAACCCAAATATTTTATATCCCTTGTTTAATAGACAATAATCTGTTTTCCTCTTCAGAAGTAAGGATTCTAGACTCAGACAAAACATCAATAGCATCAAACTCATTCAAAAGAAATTTCTTCTTCTTCTTAACCTCAGACTCAACATTAAAACTCCACCCTTTAGTAACCTTACTAAGATTCCTAACCTTGCATTGCCAATTATCAATAGCATTTTTACCTTTACTTGGAATATGCCAGGTCTTATGAACAATCTGATTAAACTCTTCATGAAGAAGTCACCACTTCTCAAATTTATAACTGGGTTTTATATATTGAACGTCCTCCCCTGAATCCCACAGGATAGGAGTATGATCACTATCAATTCTGGCAAGGGAAGAGACAACAGCTAATAGAAACTTTTCCTCGAAGGAAGTGCTGCAAAAAATTCTATCAATCACCGACATGCTTAGATTATCTTGGTTGTTAGCCCAGGTAAAGTGTCTACCAGACAAATGCATTTCCATAAGCCCCCGCATCTCTATCCATTCATTAAATTTATCACACCATTTATGATCTACTTTGCCATTATTCTTATAATTTTGAAATCTAACCAAGTTAAAATCTCCCCCAAGAATGATTGGAGTATCATCTTCAGTAAAAATCTCATGAAGTTCCGAAATAAAGCATGTTTCCCCTCAACATAAGGAGACCCATAAAAAGTAACAGTTTCCAAACAAAATCATTCTCTTAGTCTTAATCAAACATTGAATCGAGAAATCTTTTAAATCAACATGAAGAATTTCTATAATGTCAGAGTCAACACCAACCAAAATTCCACCCGCAGTGGATTTGGTTGGAAGCCAATGCCATTCAAAATTCTTTGAGCCACTAATAGTATTTGAGAAAAGAAACATTAAAATTTTCCCTCTTCGTTTCTTGAAAACCAACAAAGTCTGCATTATGATTTCTAATAAGGTCCATTAGACATTGAGTCTTCCTAGGTTGTCCTAAACCTCTAACATTCCAAAATATGCCTCTCATTCTCTTTTATTTTCCATAGGGTGCCTTCCCCGTCTATATTTAACAACAGAAGTCCACCCTTCTAACTCAAAACATTCACTGAAAACCTCCTCCAGAGGTGCTGGAGATATATCTTGCCTAGTCCAGGAAGGACAGGCCTAGTTTGATGCTCTTATAGCAGGGAGATCCACTTGGGCCCGGAGGCATTGGGCGCAGCTAATTGGGCCCCCAAAGCCCAACAATTCGTAAGCACACATGCATCTGTCAGAGAACTCCAAATGTACTAGCTAGCTATTGGTTGTGATTTCTGGATCCTCTGAAAAAAGAGCTATTGGTTGTGAATCTAAATTCGGTTTCGTTTGGGACGCGAGAATTTTGTGAGAATTACCGATTTATATAAAATTTATGCGGTGCAGATACGACCGTAAACTCATCTTGATTCTTGACAACGCAAACCATCATATCTACACCAGCAGAGTCCAGATAGATTGATGTAACCATGGAATTTGGAGATGCTTAACCTGAGATCTCACGGTTTTTCAGCTTTTTTTTCCTAAATGCATGTGAACGGGTGTTAGTCGGAGGGCTCGTGTTCGTTTAGACGTTTATAGTGCGAGGTACCGGTGAGGTGCAGTTTCACAATCATTAGCGACTGCACGCATGATGAGCGCGAGTACATGCATGGACTGCTGCCTTTTGGATTCGTCAGGTGTTCGTGGTACTGCAAGCTGCAACTAGCTAATGCATGTATGGCCGACAGCGGCAAACAAGGTGGCCTCGCTTTCGGTGCCCTTGCATGCATTGCAGCCATGTCTAAGGCTTTTTAAGCAAGCAGGCATGATCTATCCATCGGTCTAATACTATTTACTAGTACGTACGTAGCACGTACTCCTGCATCAGTCATCAGATATATGTATATATCCATGCATATGCAGAATAGGATCGACCGAATTCAATTTAGCTTGATTAACTGACTGATTGCTTGATTTCTACACAATAATTAATGTGCATGGCAAGCACATATATATATACGCATGCCCGCATGATGAGTGGGAGCTATATATAGCTTCGTCCATTTTTAACAGCATTGGTACTGCTTCAGCCTTCAGGCTTCAGATGCATTAATTACATATAGGCGTAAGCTGCTGCATATTAACTCATCATTATGTAAATGATCAGATGCATCAGAATATTACAGCTCGACCCATGCATTTCATTTCATGCGGTAGTGGCTAATTAAAGCATGGATCGATATGATCCAGCAAGTTTTTTCTTAATTTGTTTCGACGGATCGGTCGAGGTTGATTAGAACGAGGTGAAGGCGCAGCTGCCGGTGTGCTCGCCGGCGGCGTTGGAGTCGTCGCTGCATGGGGAGTGGGTGTGGCGGCCCTCGTAGGTGGTGATCACCATGCGGCAGTCCTCCGACAGCCGCTCTACCCGCTTCTTCACTCGGCATTTGCTGTGGGTGCACCGGTAGTAGCTTCTGCACGCAAATGACAGAGACACAGGCTCAGCAAAACGGGCACGGCCAACTTGCTATTTCAACTGGTCCAAAATAAAAACTTTGGTATTTCAACTAGTTTTAATTGGCCTTAGAGATGTACTTAGATGATCTAATATGGGTGCCCCTAATTCGCTCTCACGCGCGAGATCCAGAACTAAGGAAAAATGATTAGTTGTTTCCTAATGCAACCAGCGAGCAGTGCCTTGTAGCATCTATAGCACCTCTCTTAGAATAAAGATTTATAGTATATACTAAGAGAGAAGAAGATTTAGTTATATTGAGATATGTATTTACTATATATCTAGTTTTAGCAAGAGACGCTACAAGGCACCTGATGCTATATAATTTTTTTTCCAACGAAGGGTAGACTCACACGAGACACACTCGCACAAGAAAAGGGATCGGCGGAACGGTCCAAGCGCATGCGTCCCCATATCTTCTTCCTTCTTTCCATCTATTCCTCTATCGCCACGTGCTCCCTCCTCCTTCACCGAAGCGCGTCGGTCAATGTTGCTTCGTCCTACTCCTTGGCAACACAGCTCCCTCCTCCTTCATCATTGTCGCTGCCGTCTTCCCTCTTCTTCTTCTTCTTCTTCCTCAGTAGCGAGCTCCGCGCCTCCACCACCATCCTCGCCCCCTCTTCCACCACCGGCGGCCGGCGGCACCCTTGCCACCTCAGTGCTCCACTGCCACACCTACCCACCGAACCTAACTAGTCTTGCACATCACCATACCGCCCACCGCTACCACCCTTCCCCGATCCAGAAGCAAGCAGCGCCATGGCCGCCCACCACCGGGCTGCCGCCTCCCCCTTCCCTCTATACCTCGGTCATCGCCGCATCGTCGGAGAAGAGAGCATGGGGAGAAGTGGTAGGTGTCGCTGAAGAAGAGAGCACGGGAGAGAGGCGGCCCCTGTCGTTGCTGTTCGCACCGAGTGTTCCGACTGACGTCGGAAGCTGTGTCCCGACCACTCTCGCGACGTGTCAACGCGCGTTCGAACGCATACGCGTAAAATAGTATTTTTGTATCCAATATATATAGTAGCTTATCTAATGAGCTCTTTTATGGTACCTCCAAATGCTTTTCAATCTTTCATTCTTTTCATCCAACGGACTAGATTGGTTAGGATTTTGTATACTACCTTGCCAAGTACTTGAAGTGCAACTTCTAAAGGGGTAAAATAGTAACTCTCTAAATGATCAAAACCAGCACCAATCCATGTCTCCCTACGTGGAGCCGCCATGGCCATGTGCTCAAGCAGAGTTTAGTTACAGATAATTTAGGGTAGAAAGAAAAAGCCTATTATACTCTTAAGAAAGTGATAGATAAATTTAATCTCTGCTAATATTTCTTACTACCAATAGAATGCACCGTAAAAATTCTCTAACTCTAATAGATCTTCTCTGAAGAAAGAAAGTGTGTATATATGCATACTGACACTACACTATAGTTAAGTAAGCTCTCGGTAAAGGATGGGCATGTGGTCTAATGGTGGGAGCGAGGGTGTTCGTTCTCACCTACCCGGGTAGGATCCCTAGAATCGACGTGGTGTGCTCTATTTATTTAGAGTTCACACGCATGCACATTCAGTGGGAAAGCGCATGTTTGCGTTCCGTGAGACCGTAGAGCCTCTACAAAATTTTCTAGCATATGTAGTGAAAATTAGCTAGATACAACTGATCAGTCCATTTTAAATCATTGTTCTAATCTCCTAAAGAACTTTTGAAACTCGGTTAATCACATCACACGTATCATAATAATTTATCTAAAATAACATAATCTTTATAGAAAAGATTTTATGCTCCCTGAAGAAGAAAACTGCGCAATGTTCATACTGAATGAATACTCTAGCTGCAACAAATTAATGAAGAGCTCAGAGGTTGAACCGCTAGCATGTATAAAGCACAATGTGTAGATCTTCTGAACCAATAGTGTCAAACTGAACCCATAATGCGGTCAGTGCTGATTTAAGTGATCAAACTGTTTTGTGTGTGTTGGTTTCATGAAACAGCATGCATCCAGGTGTGAGAATGGTAGTAGACTAGTAGTGTACCTAGCTTCTTCGTATATACATTGCTCATTTGTTTAAATAACATTGCTATGATATGCTTAGTCGCGTTGAAATCGTAATCTAATTAGATCAGTGGGAAAAGGTTTTTTTTGACGAAACTGATCTAGCTCACATTGCTGTATAAACTAAGCACTATTGCCTTACAAGCTCCTGCCTTGCTGCTCCAAAAACAAAAAAGCCTGACAAGTGTCCTCAGGGTTCACAAAATCGACGACAATCACTCGAAAATTGCGAAAATCAAGCGTATTAAGCCGGTTTGATATCTGAAACCGCTCGGTAAACCGATGGAGTTAAAATTCAAATTCAAAAAATTTGAAAAAATTATTAAAAAAGGTGTATTTTCAAATCCTAAGGCAATTATAACGATGCTGTAAAATTTTCAGATCATTATCAGACCTATGTATTTTTTTACAATTCTGACAGTGCTATTGTCTTTTTATATATTGTTCTGTTTTTTATTTTATAGGGTGACTAAATGATATCTAATATTTCTGCAATTTTTTATGTGAGGTCCAGAGGAAATGCTAATGATTATATAAATTTTTCAGATGATGATCAGACCTGTGAATTTTTAAAAAATTCTAACAGTGCTACTATCTTTGTATATGCTCTTCTATTTTTGATTTTGTAGGGGCACTAAATGATGTCTAATATTTTTGAAAATTTTAATACATGATCCTTGGGAACTATTTATGAAACCATTAAAATTTCAGAGCATGATCAAGCATATAAATATTTATAAAAATATGAAAGTGTCTCCATTCCTTTTCATTAATTGCTGTTTTTGATTTTTTTAGAAGCACTAAATGATTTAAAAAATTGTTGAAATTTCTCTGAGATGTTTTATATATTAATTTGGATTTTTTAAAATTTTAAATTTTCTTCAATTTTTTTATTAATTTTTTTCGGTGTGCCGAAGATCAAATAAATAGCTCAAAAATAAAAAAAATTGGTGAAAATCGTTCGATTTTTGTTTTTTTTCGCCGTTGTTTGACCACAATTTTTTTTTAATTCAAACTTCTTCGATTTCTACTGATTTTCGACCATTTTTGCCATTTTTGAAAATAAAAAATCATTCAAAAATCTAATTTTCAATTTTTTAAACCCTGAGCGTCCTTATGCATCAATCAATATTGCCTTATTGAGAATTAAGACCCAGACGGACTTCACCATGTTGGGTGCATGCGGTGAACAGAAGTCAAATTCCTACGTATGCTACTAGGTTTCAAGTATTCACGCATGTCACAATATCTAAATACAAAGTTTATTTCTATACTTATAATACTCGGAAATTAGGCCAAATGCTCAAATAAATAGCAGAACACATGCATAGATATGTAAAGCAGACTAATCGGTTCCATTGAATTGAATTTCTACTAATTATTGTACTTATAGCGCTCGGACAGATCAACTCTACTATCCAAAAATACTACGAACACAGAATAAGACTATGCTCCCTGCATGGCTACATGCTCTACAGGAAAAGAAAACACTACCAAAGTAAATATGGAGTCCAGGGTTACAGAGATTCCAAGAGTCAAGAAATCATGCACAAGGCTAGCAAGCTTCCCCTTCCTATGGCGCATTTGAGTGTCTGAAGGAAACATTGTAATCTGAAAGTGTGTGCACCATTTGTCACGGTGCATGCATATGCACTACTCGTGCACATGCACGCGCGTGTCCTATTGCTGCAGATCATGAATCATGACAGGTTTTACTAGTGCCCTAGCTAGATGACGCATGATCAGAACTTAGACAAAGCCGAAAAAAAAGAGGTTCTTTTACAAATCCTTGAGATTGATGTTTTATATATTGCAGCAATATGCATCTGTCCTTTTGGCATGATGCATTATTGCATGGTGACTCTTGCAGCACCATTTTCGCCGATGCATATATCGTCTACATGTACTACATGATATTTGAAAGAAATGAACACAAAGAGCTAGCTTCACCGACGCTAACACATTACCTATCTCCAGGCATCCGCACACAATACACAACATGATGCATAAGGATTATCAAGGAAAAAAACATCGCGTTGTATTTATATTAGGCTAGATTCGGCCAGCTGTTTTGATTAGTGTATTTCTGTAAAACGTGTCACTGTCTCCGGCATAAACTTTTTTTACTCGCTGATGGCTAGCATTAACGTGTGCTACTGCTATATATAGTATGACCTCCTTCCATTCGGTACATCTTTAAGTTCTGTCATTGAGGATGCTATATATATTCTATCTTCATTCTGCCTTCAATTTCTGACTACGCTTGTTTAGTACAGTCGTTGCGGTGCTCCCTTTTTCATCTATATAAGAGGGTGTTTGGGACAGCTCCAGCTCCACCAAAATCCATGGAGTTGATGGAGCAGGGTATTCCTAGCTTCAGAAATTTATGGAGCTGGAGCTATGAGTACATTAAAAGTGTTTATGTGGATCATCTTATTTACATTTTAGACTTAAAAATATAAACTTAATTCACTTTATTTTAGCCTACAAACTCCAGTTCTGAGGTGGAGCTAGGATCTGGAGCTCTGCCAAACAGGACCTAAATTTGACAGCATGACACCTTCCTAGTTCAGTAGTGCGCTCATTTTATTGCTTGTTCATTAAGTACAGTTCTTTTATCGTAACGTTTGGTACGTTAGTTGGCTTTCTTAGATAGTACATATCTTCATTAGCAGAAGAGGTATATATGCAAGTTACTGCTGAAAAATACCCTAACAACTCTGTTGATGTTTTACAAAATGTTGGTAACAACTTTATGTATGGCTAATTTTCCGTGCAACTGCACAGCTAACTATTACAATATATATGCTTTTATTTCAAAATAGACATGCATTTATTATACAACTCTAATGCTTATAATTGAAAATAGAGTTATTTCTAATACAACTATGTAGCTGTACCATATATATATATATATATATATATATATATATATATATATATATATATATATATATATTATAATTACTTAGGGCACCATGGTGTCTAGGCACCATGATCTAAAAAGGATATTTTCTCTATGTATTTTCATGCGAATTTTTTTGAAATTTTTAGGATACTGAGTTTAACCAGTTTACTAACTAGTTCAAACAAGTTTGAACTGAAATTCAAACTAGAGTTCCCCTTTTTTATGATAGTTTGGTTGTAGGTATGTGCTGATTTTATATATAAATCAGCAAAGCATATGATCTAAACTCGTTCAAAATCTTTGAATTCGAGTATATATTTTGAAAGGTATGTGTTTCATTTGAATTGTTATTGATGTGTATATCCCTAAAACTAAAATTTTAAAAAAATATACTCGAATATGGCTTGAATTCGCGCATTTGAAATCATGGTGCCTGGGGCACCATGGTGCCCCATTTCGGCTTCCTATATATATATATATATATATATATATATATATATATATATATATGATCAATATGCACTGTTATAATTTGGACCCACTAGAATAAGCGGTGCAAATCTTTTTTTTTTTTTTCAATGAATGTGAGAATTTCTAGTGCTTGAGAGTGAACAGGATGGCTTTCTTTTCTATCACTTTAACAATATAAATAATAGATAGATAGAAGTTCAAAGTAAGCCGTCTTGTTCACATTGATCTGATGTTGCATTACAAAAGGGGATCATTTCCATAGCTAGGAGGCTGTTCCTTTACCTAGCATGCAGTATGATAGTATGGATGATCTACGGTGATTCTTATTCGAATTTCATCCTTGATCAATTAAGCACCATCTGCCCTCTATTAGTATATTGTTAAGATTGGGTTTCAGCAATCGAGGCTCACTATCGATGTATACAAACTTGATAGTTTGTCAACAATATAACAAGAGTAGGCGCTATCGATTTGTACAAACTTAATAGTTTGCAAAGAACATATCTTAATGTGTCAACAATATAACAAGAGTAGGCGTTAATTGATATATGTTTGGTTCTAAATTAAGAACGAGTGAAATGGGTCGGATGCCCAAGAGGGGGTAAATTAGGATTCTTTTGACAACAAAGGCTTGATAAAAATTTAAACTTTACAAGGCCAACCTAAGTGTCTCGGGTTTCTAGTTGAGTTTTGCAACATAATTCCAACCCTACACAATTCTAGTAATCTAAGAATGGAGAGACAACAAATTAAATACAGAAACATAAAAGAGACAAACAACACAACCAATTGTTACCGAAGTCTCGGAGGTTTGGCGATCTCCCCTATTCTTTGTTGAAGTACTATCGCAATAGTCTAGTTCTGACTTGAAACCGTGCAAGGAATCAAGCCATCCACTCGTAGTGGATCTTCTCCCACATGTCTCCTGGTGCCTTCCACAAATGCCTCCAAGGAAGACCACTGAACTAAATGGCTCCAAACGTCAAAAAGTCACCGACATTCAACAATAATAAGTCTAAAACGCTCACTTGAACCCTGCAAAGTCACGCAACTAGGAGTGATACACAAACCAGGTCTTTCTACTCTCTCAAGCACTCAAAGCATCTTCAATCCAAGCTTCAAAGTGTTGTCAAGGTCCTCATTAGATGATATTGAGATGGAGTCACAAACCTTACTAAATGAACCCCCCTAGGGTCATATATATAGCTCAACTCCTCACAAGCTAGCCAGTAGACACAATATCTCCTTGATTCGGATCATCAGACCCACTCGGATTATCTAGCTTAAACGCTCTCAATGGTCAAAAGTATAGTTGTCATGCACAGTCAGATTTTCTGGGTCAAATCAGATCATCTAGGCATGTGCAAAATCTCGAGAGTGTTCTCTCAAATTGATCTGACCGATGGTCCAACCCACTCGGATCACATCCGACTCCCATGCAAATCAACTCAAACAACTCTTTGTCTAATTGATCCGATTGATGATCTAAGTCACTTCGATTATTCGGATCCCAATGAGACTTCAACACATGTACTTTGTGAAATTGATTCGCCATATGCCCTAGGTCACTCAGATCATTTGACTCCTATTGAGACTTCAACACATGTCCTCTGAAATTGATCCAACCCATTCTCCATGTCGCTCAATTCATCCGACTCCCCTTGAGATTTCTAGGATATGCTCTTTGTTGAATTGATCCAGGACCCAAACTTAAATTTTCAAACCAACTTTGAAATCTCACACACATTCCAAATTTGGCATTTAACTTAGTTTCTTGGATTCTTTTGATTAGATATGGGCTAGAGAGTCCTAGTGTGCAATCTAATCTTAGAATAGTACGGCAAAAACAAAAACAAATCGTATCACTAAAAAGATCCAAACTCAACTCCTCGCATCATTTCTAGTAGCAAGGTCCCTAATCTTCATGTTTTGCTATCAATTAAACCTTTTTGAGATCCACAAATACCAAGAACTCCTAAAATGCAAAAGTTGAGCACTAACTCGAATTGAAGACTTGAAACATAGTTGGTCTTAAGAATCAAATACTATTAATCACTAAAACACATAAATCAGCAAAATTAAGAGCCTAGATGTTTACAACGAGCATCCATGGGAAGTACAAACTTCAATTGTTATGATCTAGTTACTAAGGTCACGTCGAGGTGTCGAGCATAGTAAACAAGCTTCGATGCTCTCCCCCAAAAGTGAAAATTCCCCACCACAATGATCTATCAATCAAGCGGGGCAGCGAAAATCTGCATTCACTCTCCATGCATACAATGGACAAGGAAAACGAGCCGCTAATTGCAGCTAAAATATCGAGCCAATTAAGTTCTTCGATTTGATTCCGACTTTCTTTTATCAGATCTAAACAGTTAACAAACAACAGTACACTTGCCTCGGCTCTTGTAATTGGACTAGTTAGTCAATCGAACGATGCTAACGCTACCGCCTTGCAACACAAATTACTCGATTAGTTCTCCCGTGTCGTCATGTATGATCTGATTCATGGTAGGTAAGCATATGAATTCCAATCAAACACCATGACCATGCATCAGGAAGAGGTAGTGCTCGAGATCTAAGGCACTTTGCAGTTTGCACACATTCATGAATCAGATTTCGGAGTGATATATTGTAGTATTCTAGTAGTAGTAGTAGTAGAAGAAGAAGGATTAGGGTTAGCACATATATTCTTGTGTATATGTACCTTGGATGGAGGCTGTTCTTGACAACCTTCTGGCCATACTTCCTCCACTTGTAGCCGTCGTCCAGCACATCCACGTCGCTCCTGGTCTGGAAGCAGAACCTCGGCTCTCTCATCTTCCTTCTCGCCTTCATCTTCCCCTTCTCCGCCGCCGTCGACCCCTTCCACCTGCATGCCCCCACCACATCACCATACCCATCAGCCTCCACTACCTCAGGAAACCCTAATTGATTAACCGCACCACACTACTCTATTTCACGTGTACAAGAATCGATCAACCATGTACTTAGTACGTCGTGATCATATATACCATGAACTAGGGCCGTGGCAAATGGTGGTGGTGGTGGTGCCGGTGGTAGCAGTCTCGTAGCCGGCTTTCGCCGCCGATGTGCCCGCCTGAGAAAGACCAAGGATTCTAAAGAACAAGCAAGAACACCAAAGCATCAGCCAAATCAACAAGGATCAAAGGCAGTTACCTCGCCGGCGCCCAAGGGCACGAAATCGGCGGGCTTCTCGCACGCGGGGGCGGAGTGGCAGAAGGGGACTCCGGGAAGCAGCGGGTACAAACCACCATGATCCGAAGAGAACATCACGCCATGGTTCCCGGACTGCTGTTCTTGGACCAACGGCATCTGGAGAAGCATATGCTGGTTCGGCAATGGAGCAAGAAGGGAAGGAGCAGGATGGGTGTTGTACGGACCGAGAGCATAGAGGCTGGGAAGGCAAGTCTCCAATTGGCTAGTCCCTTCCATGCATACATGTAACTACAAGATCATGCAAGTGTGGTAGCGATAGATCATGCCATGAGATACCAAAAAATCTGATGATTTCTTGTTTAGGTTAGAAAGAAAAAGAAGTGGTGGGGAAGCTAGCAGCTAGCTGGGAGGAAGACTGGACTGGACAGCCCCTTTAAAGAGCCTTTTGCCCAAATTGTGGGGTGATGGCAGTACTGCTTGTTCCTGTAGCTGTCTAGCTCGATCGTACACGTAGTGCTTGCAGGTTCATCAGCTCTTGCTTTATAGCCTATGTCTTGATGTTACCTACAAACTAACGTTGTCAATATATGCTTTGTCCTGGGGTACGCTTGTTTTGGCACGAGATTTTGTGAAGAAAGAGCGTGCGTAATTCTGACAAGCCCCGCCCTTTATCTTCTTGATCGGTCAGATGCCGTGACCAACAAGTTCCCTTCATCAAGTTTTTTTTATGCCACTGTGACTGTGCTGCTAAGTAAGCGTTCATAGCTCTCCTCTCACATTTTTAGGGGGTTTTCGGTTTGTACTACATGCATGTGGTTCATCTAATTGTGAGTAAATTATAAGTTTCAAGTTCTGTTCTGTTCTTAGGTGATTACAATTGATTTTGTTTTACGCTAAGCACCAGTCAAACTGTGATTGGAGGGACCGTAGGCAACTGTAGAGAGAATCATTTCCATCACAGCTTTAGTGCTGTTTTCAACAGAGCTTTCCCCCCACTTTGAGCAAAAAATTTCAGGAGCAGCATATATTACTGAAGCGTTTGCTCAGGGTACAAGATTGCAGTGACTGTACCTTTTGTTCCCTGCAATTGCTCAATAATTGTGGGGCATTCCACTAAAAGGCTCGCACACATTCACTGTAACACATCCACTCCACTCTTTTCCTGAATCATTACCATCCATCTGCGCGCCTGGATACATCCAAGACACAACTCATCGATACTAGCTACTCCTAGCTACCAGTTGCCGTATATAAAGAGGATAGATACATGTGCATGCAAATGGTTATTGGATGAGCACATGCAACAACCATGCATATATGTACACTCATGCTAGTATACCTTAGTACCTGACACAACAATCTTTCTATTTGTAATGGAATCTTGCTAAGTTAGCTCATCGGGAAATCATACGTACAGTACTCTTCCATGTACAAGAGAGGAAACAAGCGCTGAATTCGTGCCAATCATATATCTGCAGTGGCCAGTGGTTGTGGTCATTCTGCTCAAGCATATGGTCATATGCATGATACACTGATTGAAAATTAGAGACGAGAGAGAGAGAGAGGTTTTACTTGGCAAGTGGTGGGGGCTAACTGCAGCAACTATGGCCAACCAAATGCATTGCAGCAGCAGGGCGCACACACAGCATGCAGCAGCATGCTGGCTGCTGCAAGCACTCACGCTGATGTTTCCAGATTAAACCACAGCTAGCTGCAGGAGAGGGAATTTGTATCATTGCAGCTGCTGCAAAAGCCTCTTCTTCAGGGCCATCTCTGGGCCACTTGCTTAGGCTGTGCCTGCGTGGTCTGCCCGGCCGGCCGTTTGCTTTGCCCTACCCTCATGTAGTATCTCCCTCTATCTCTCCCATTTCAAACTCTACCGAAATACATGCATATTTTTGCAGGATTGCATTCTGATCAGTGTTGGAGAACTGGAGATCCAAGTGACCAAGTGCAGTGTGCAATTGGTCATGACTCATGAGTCATGAGAGATGAGACAGACAGGAAGCATGTGAAGATCAGTGCTCTTGTACAGTTCCGTTGCCAACTCCCCTTGCATGGTGTTCCTAGAAAGGGAGAAACATAAAGACCACAGAGATGAAACAGACAGTACTGGGAGTCTGGGAGTCTAGTACTACAGCAGCAGCAAGAAAAGAATAGAACCTAAAGTAGTAGTAGGCTAGCACTGTACAGGGACAAGGGAAGAGAGGGAGGGAGAAAGAATGAAAGAGGAGAGAATACTGACAGCGAGGAGTGGCAACTAGCAAGCACTAGGGGACACAGAAAGGGTGCTAGGCAGCAGTTACCAAGCTGCTAGACTACTCGTGTTCTTGCGTGCAACTATTTCTCTCATCCTTCGCCTCTCACTTTTTCAAACCTGGCTAGTTGTTGCTTTCAGAGTCATAGTCATCTTGCCCTCCTGATGGCAAAAAATGGCCATCATTACTCGGATAGACAACACCAGTGTCCGTTTGCTCCTGCTAGTTGTTGCTTTCAGAGTCATAGTCAATCATCTTGCCCTTTTCATGGCAAAAAATGGCCATCATTGCTCAGATAGACAGCACCAGTGTCCGTTTGCTCCAGAGGAGGGCATCAAAGGGAGAGGGGGGACTAGCTAGGGACACCAACTACATTGCATGTTCTCAAATGTTGGCCTTGATCTCGTATCACTTCCTCTTGTTCATCAGAATAATTAGGCTTATCTACGCTCAGCTAATTCTTCGGCGCTTACATAGAGTATGATATCTTCGTCTGAGTAGATAAGTGCTTGGTTGTTCTTACAAAATTCAGTTAGGTCTTGTTTGGAACGTAAGAATTTTGCAAGCATTCATAAGAATTTGTTCAACTCCTGTAGAATTTAAGAAAAAATCGTATCCAAACATGCCTTTGGTATTAATTAATTAATTCATTGGATGATTCCCCCTAAACATCAATCAAATTCTAAGCCATTAGATCACAACTAAAGACTCATGCACTGATTCGGATTTTAGGGTTTAACATAGCCAATAAAGTTAGGGTTTGCAAGGGCAACACTATATATTTGTGATCGGAGAGAGTAATATTTTAAGGAAAAATTATGTGACTGATGGCTAGATAGCCTTAAACCTTAATTGTGCCTAGTGAAAAATTCAATTTAAATTGATTAGCTTAAAACTAAAACTTAAGGATGACTCCTTACATTTTGCATGGATCATGAACCTATTCTATCATGAAGCAATTACCCTCTATTAAACAAATCGGTTTGAAATTCGATCGACAGGATTACATTTTCTTTCCTTTTGCTTTTCGGTTTGGTCGATGGATGCACCTGAAATCTCTGCTCGGAATCATGAGCCGCTCGAATGCCTCCAAATGGCCTTTCCAGCTTCCACCCCGCTTGCTTCTTCACACTCGACCGGCCTAGAGATCAGACCATCATGGCGCACCCCATATCTCTCTCTCTCTCTCTCTCTCATGATGGTGATTTGGCCTTTTGGGTCCACAGCTTTATCGTACGACCTGTACATGGGGAGAGACGTGTGATGTAGTATTTGCAGTTTCAACAAAACGCTAAACCCGCGAACTCCAAGATTTCGGAATCAGCTTACTCCAATAATGTCCAAGTCCAATCTATGTAATAGTATGTTTCTCCCAAGTCCAATCTGTGCTTCTCTCTACGTGAAGATAACAACGGTATACCGTGATCTACAGCGAGCATATATACACACGAGAGAAAAACAAATCGACGTGTGCTGTGTTACAACAGTTTGTCAGAGAATAATCTCGTTCCCTTCTTCGAATCCTTATCAGCTACATGCAACAACAGCGAGTTGCAACTTGCAATTCTAGTACATAGGGAGAACAGTCGATTTCGAGCGGCGAGAAATGAGAATGGAAAGCGATCGATCCGATCAGGCGAAGGGTGCCGTGCAGGTGGCGCCTTTGTACTGGCCGTGTGGGCGCCGAGTTCCTTCCCAGGCTTTCGGCGCCCCACATCGGTCGCTGCCGCGGGAGGAGCAGCGTCGTTTGCGGACACAAACACGAGTGCGCGCGCGCGCGCACAGCAGACTTACACACGACGTTACTTGCCGGCCGCCCTCCTGCCTGGCTATCCCCACACGGCCACCCCGCACAACGAGCGCACGCACGCACTGACGCGCACGGCACACGGTCCCGGCACGGCACGGCACACGCGCTTGCCCCCCTGCGTGCGCGCAGAGCGCTAGCTGCTCTCTTCCCCACGGCCCGCCCCCCGCACGTCGGCTCGGCCGCTTCCTGTGTTGGATTGTCAAATCACGCTGTGCGAGCGCGCCCCTGCGTGCCGGTCGGCCGGTTCCAACGTCCTCAGACAAGCGTGCGCCCGGCCGCTGATCACGTACGCGGCGCGTGCGGCTGCCGTTGTTCACCGGCTGGGTGGAGTTAGGTATTACATGCATCATGCACGTGATGCAGGGGAAGTACAGCGGGTAGCAGAGCATCGCCACGAGGTGCTCACTTGAGCAGGGGACAAGCTCCTCAGTCAAGCCGCTCCCAATCTCCCATTGCCGTGAAGGCAAAAATCCTTACAGAAAAAGGCTTCCAAACGTCCATGTCTATCTATTCATGTTACTAGCACGTACGGTACGAGTATTATATTAGCCTACGCCCTACACCATATTATTCCATCTATGTGACAAGGCCGTAGGAACCAGTGAGCATATATATATAGCCATAGGTAGTAGATCCTTTTCACCGTAGTTGGTACTGCGTGAACCCGCGAGGCAAAAGGAGGTGTCTATGAGAAGGGCATCCCAAGGTGACGGAAGAAATCTAGCGCCCAAGATTTCTCATCATGATATGCCTCTCATAGTCTCATGTCAATACTACCGCATAGAAGGGAGCTAGAACTAGCTAGCTTAGCTTGATAGGGAGGGATATAGGTACAAGGAGAGTGTGATATCTAATCTGATCTCCGCCTGTCAATTGCACTTGAGATGGCCTCCCCTGATGGGCTGATGTGATCCCAAGATCGCATCCGATCTTTCAAGCCTGGATCGAGTCCATCTGCTGATGTTGTGTTTTATCCGCTCTTGCTTGCTTTGTCGCCTCGTTACTGGCACCGAGGGAGGGAAGAGAGCGATATGTGCTTTGTCATTGCTCGAAATGGGAAGCGATGACTTTCGTAAGTCTTTTGTCTTGTTTTTTCTTTCTAATATAGGGCTAGACAAATCATCACCTCTCGAAAAGCAATCGAGAATCAGGCTAGAGTAGAGTATACTCATCACTGATGTAATGGGTTGAACCGGATAGTAACCCAGTGAGATTCTGGAGAATGGGAATTCAAGCACCAAGCATTACTTCACTGATTTTGCTTGCATTTGAAGAGACGATCACTGATTCTTGTTTCAAATGTATGCTTCCTGAGTTCCAGGAATTCAAATTTCGTTTTGGATAAAATTTCGTAATAACCGAAATCCGAAATTTCGGCGAAATCTCGCTATTTTCGGACAAAATTAAGACAAAATTCAAATCCGGATTTTTTGACCGAATTTCGGGAGAAATATCCGAAATTGCGGGCGAAACTGCCAATTTTTTTTGCAAATTTTAACTGAACAAAAAATATTTTTTGACCGAATTTCGGGAGAAATATCCGAAATTGCGGGCGAAACTGCCAATTTTTTTTGCAAATTTTAACTGAACAAAAAATGGTTCAAACGATGTTGAAAATTTTTGTAGAGGTTCCTAACACATCAGTTATGTTCTCATAAAAATTTCAGATGATTATCAAGTTTGAGGGATTTTTAAAAAATCGAATATTGTTACTGTCTCGATAAAACATTGACCGGCAAATTTGAACCGAATGAAAAAAGGTTCAAACCACATTACAAAATTTTGAAATTTGTTGTGCATGGTTATGATGCATCACTAATTTTCTCATAAAATTTTCAGATGATTATCAAGCTTTCATGAATTTTTAAAAATTCGAACAGTGCTTCTGTCCGGTTAAAAGGCTTACCAACAAACTTGAACAAAATGAAAAATAGTTTAAACCACGTTAGAATTTTTTTACAATTTTTGTGAATGGTCCTGATATAACATTAATGTTTCTATAAAATGTTTAGATGATGATCATCCTTAAAGAATTTTTTAAAATTCTGACAGTGCTACGTCCTGATAAAATCCTGATGATTAATACATAGATTTGCTTTAGCAATAAAAAAAGGTTTATTTTTTTTTGAAAATTTTACATAAGCGTGATAAGGAAATGATTAAGATCTCATAAAAATTTTGAATCATGATCACACTCCAGTGAATTTATAAAATTATTACAAGGCATAGTACCATTTATGTTCTTTCCCTTTTTGTTTTTTGAAATATAATATAACAAATGAAGTTCAATATAGATTTAATTGACAAAAAAAAAGTTGAAAATTTTATAAAATGGTACCCAGGCAATTCTTAATCTCTCATGAACATTTTAGATCATGATCACACTCCAGAAAATTTATAGAATTCTGACAAGCTTATTGTCCTAATTATGTTCATTCTGTTTTTTATTTTTTAGACAACAAACGACGTTCAATTATTTTGAAAATTTTTCTGTATGATCCTACACTACTAAAGATAGTACTATAAATTTTTTGGATTATTAGCAAGCTTGTACAATTTTATACAAATCTGACAGTGTTTCTACCAAAATTTTAAAACATCTGAAAAATTCGGTTTTTCAAAAAAATTTATAGAAGATGACTTTCTTAAGGGTTATTGGACGAAATCCGGTCAAATCCGGCCCTAAAAGTTTGAAAACTGACCAAAAATCACGAAATTTCAGTGGTACGGTAGCAATTTCAATTTTTTTATCCGGCCGGTAGTTTGGATTTCGTGATGGACCGAAATATGAAATTTCGGCGAAACGGCGAAATTTGTATCCCTGGCTGGAATAACATTAGCAGAAAGAGCCCGAAATTTTGAAACCTTCAACCAGAAGCTTCAAGCTTCCACTAAATTTCCAAATCTTCTGCAAAGTCAGCATTTAGAGGCCTTATGTATGTGTGAGCATGGCTTTGGCTTGCCTTATGTATGTGCACTGATTCGATCATTTTAATCCCAAATGAACCTGATTTATCGTCTGAGTTTACTGACGTAGATATGTTTTTATTGGCTGAGCCAACTAGATAACGATAGTATACACTCCATTGACAAATCATACCAAACGTGGGTATGTGTTGTAAATATATTGACGTCAAAAACTTGAAGTAGAGTTTATTGGTCGCAACACACTGAACGAACGCCGGATTCTGAGGTTCGTGGCGTGCCAATCGATTTAATCCTGCAATCAGTAAGATAGCTAAAATTTCGCTTAAAGCCGATCTAGAAAAATAATCGGCTTAAATCTAAACAGCTGAAAAAGCCGACCAAATCGAGGGTAACGATAAATCTAATTAGCCGATTGGGGTTAATCAGATGTTAGAGGTAGATCTTTTCTAAAGAAAGCGATGTGCAACAAAATCGGAGAAAAATCAAACCTGATGGCGTAATCAATGAAGATCAACAATCGGCGATGAGCAATTTTATTGATCAAAATCGAATTACAAAGATTATAAATTACAGAGGCTACTCCTAGTCGACGAAAAAGAGTAAATAAAAGTAATAAGAGTTGGTTGATTGGATTGTGTTGTTTTCTCGCTTGCCCATGGCCATCTTTTATAGCTGTCGACCAATTGTGTCCATTTCCAATACATCGTTTATTATGATCCGTGTCGGCTTCAACTCGGACGGCTCCCGCTATCTTTTAGATAAATATCAGTCACAATCCAAATTCAAATCCTTCTTCCATATTCGACATCGGCCAAAATATTTTCTGACCCTTATCTTGACAATTTGGCCATGCCTTACCAAAATCTAGTGCAAACATATGCCTCCTATTTTTTGGAGATAACTTTTTATCTTACAAAAATCTTAGCCATCGGCTTATTCGATATCGGCTTGACATAACATCTTCACCGGTAACCGTCCCATTTATGGCGCCGTAAAAATCTCGATATACGCATCGTGCATTTTAACTGCACGCGCCTTTCGAAACTCTTCCCGCCGTTTCACTTTTTTACCCCTTATAAATATGAGGCCCCTACACTATCATTCTTACGTGAACGAGCTCTCAAAACTTTCGGCATCGACTTGCAAGTGCACTCCTGCTGACAAGCCCTTCAGTGCTCCTGCCTTTGTCAATCCCAATCGGCTTTCTTTCAGATCGGCTGAATGGATCCCAGTCAAGTACTCATCCCAATCCCTAATAGTATTGACCAGTATTACCTAGGCTCGGTAGGAAACCTAGATTCTGATACGGTCATTTATCAAAAAATTCTGATATGGACATAATATAGAGGGGTGGAGCAAGAATTTTAGGGTCTGACCGACAACACTCAAGGATGGAGAAACTGGTATAATCGGGTGGCGGCTCAGAAGAGAGAAGTGTGGGAGAGAATAGGCATAGCCGAGTGCCTCCCACTTTCTCTAGCCGATCCAGAGACAAATGAACCCTTAGTGGCAACGACTTGTTATTTTCGGTCGGATACCTTTAACGCATGTTCCGAACTGGTCCAGTCGGCCCAACCCTTCTAGATATAGCCCAATTATCTAGCCCAATTATGCTGCCTGAGGCCTGACAAGGAGCAAATATCGGCTTTTAGTGCCAAGTCGAAGTTCAAGTTGATCAGATCCAAAGGTGAAGGATGGGGAAAGTATATCGGTAATAACAAGGAAACTTGGCCTGTATTGGACGAAGAACACGTTGCCTTCCTTAATCTTTGGTTGGACCGTTTTATTTTTTGTGGCGCATCCCTGGGTCGACCCAAGTATATCAAAGTGTGGCAGAACAACTAGTAGAAGGCCATCGGCTAGCCTTAGGGAAAATGCTGCTAGGAGCAGTGTATCAAATGTTGTATATTATAAGGAGTCGGATTTTCACGGGCTTTGGAGATTTTACCGTCGACAACGTGGGAGGCCCAATGTGGTTCGTGCAGACTTGGCTTTACTGCCTGTTCAGCCGGTCTTTTAATTTAGATCCAGCCGACAATACTCCCTTCCCTAAAGAAGAATCACCTGAAGACGCAGAGCCCCAATATAGAGCAAGCCGATCCTATGGTGAAAGGTTTTTGCTATGCTCTAGGCATGAGACAAAAATCACTCCTGTCGGCTCGAGGAAGTATCTAGCGTTCTTTCTTCAGCTCAATAGCGAAGACTTCAAGCAGCAAGACTTCTTCAGCTACAGCAATGCAGCCGATTTTCCATGGCCCTCCTTTCTACACTTGGAAACCGACAGTTCTTTAATGCCCCAAGAAACTTTGGATCTCTACAAGCTATTTATCTTCCTAAGCATATTGCATGTCAACTTTCATACTAGAAATCGGACATTCCATCCCTTATACGAGTTCTACCATCTGTTAGTTTTCGCCAGACAGCTGGGCTTTGGGCAAGTAATCCCTACTTTTCAGCTCCTTGGTCGGCTTCAACCGCGAGCTCGGGTTCGCAACGCTGCAACAGCTAACATTGTTCTGGAAATAGCCGATGATCTTCAAATTCAGGACTTACCTCACTTTTTCTTGAACACTCGTCGAGCAAGGGGTTTCTCATCATGGTGGTCGGCTATCACAGAAGCTTTATATTTGGAGAAGACATCGTCGACCATTATTAATGAGTTTTTCCAAACCCGCCGGAGCCGACGGTACTCTCTAACAGCGATTCTAGCAGGAAGCTAGTTCTTCAGGATACACTAACACCAGTCTCGTAGACATTACTTGTGAGGTATCAGCTTGAATGAAATTTTTGCTACATATTTTTAACTTTGCTCAAGTACGTCTGGCCCATCAGGTAGCAGCCATCAAGCCAAAAGGCCGCACCAGTCGACAGGCCTAACGGGATATACCTCTGGCACGTTGGGAGTCCAGAGTCCTTCTCTATCGGACATAGAGAATCAACAATAGCCCAATAAGCATACACCAATCGGCTAGTATTTCTTTTATCTCAAGCATCTTTTCACAGACTAATACTGGTAGCCGAATAATTTTCAGAGAAGAAGCGAGCCAAATATACCAAGGCTCCTGCCAAAAAAGGCTCCAAGACATGGAATAGAGTGGCGAAAGCTCCACACATTCTCCACACGCATCAACCAACGGAGGGGTAAATTACCTTCATAAATTTTCCTCGTTAGGTATTTCAATGTATCGACTTTATCTTACTTTGAATTCCTTTCCAGCCTTCTCCGTCAGCACAAGCGGCTACCATTCTAGTCGATTCACCTACCGCCTCCGTCGAGCCTCCACCACCATCATCCCAGCCGATGCCACCGGCTCTGATAGGTGCTGCTGCTCCAGCGTCGTCTGACCCAACAGACCCTGATTTGAAAGACCCTGAAGTAGTGGCCACAGACGACTATCCGGCGGACATACGAAAAATCCTTGATGTCTCCAAGGAAGCTTCGGCCGCGGTGACATCGGCTCTAAGGATGCAAGAGCAGCTCAACAAGCTTTTCAACCTGGACATCTAAATGTTGTTTTAGATATATCAGCTTTTGCTATAAATATCTGATTATATCCAGCATTACTATCGAGAAAACTGATGATCTTATTTCTTGACGCAGCATCGATAAGCAATCGACTATTGGCATTGGATATTCATCTTTTGGCACAGCTTTTTTGTTCAAGTCCCTAAAGTCGACGCATACTCTCAATTTGCCATTCTTCTTCATTACAGGAACAATATTAGAAATCCATTCAGCATATCGGTAAGGCCTGATAAACTTGGCCTCCAACAATCGTTCGATTTCTTCTTTTATAACATTGTACAAGGCCGGATCAAACCTTCTAGGAGACTGCTTAAACGACCGATAGCCTGGTTTTGTAGGTAGCCGATGTTCTCCAAGCTGTCGGCTTAATCCAGGCAAACGGTCGATAGCCTGGTTTTGTAGGTAGCCGATGTTCTCCAAGCTGTTGGCTTAATCCAGGCATCTCATGGTATTTCCAAGCAAAATAATCTTTATAATTTCTAAGAATTTTGACCAACTTATCCTTATAACTTACATCCAACTTTGCACTAATAAAAGTTGGTCTTCTTCTATCTCCATCGCCTATATCGACTTCTTCAAGCAAATCAGTCGATTTAAACCCTTGGCCTAATTTCTCGATTTCTTGAAAATTTTCCATGGCCTCAAAGCTATCCGTTTTTTGCCCTTAGCTTTGTATTTTATCTTGTAAACTCTTCACTGCTCACCTGGACTCCATCGACGTAGAACTTCACTTGTTCGATCAAAGGTGATCGGCCTTACATTGATCGGAATGAGCCTTGTCTTATTTATACAGATAAAATCATAATCATCTAAAGCCTTTCCTGATATACACTCAGCTTCCTCATGTTGCCAATTCGCATATGAACTGGCCATAGCAATGTGAGCCGATGTGTCGACTTGAACGACCACAACCTCGTCCCCGTTCTATTGAACGAGTAATTGATGCATAGTTGACGGAGTACAACAATTGGCATGAATCCAGTCTCGCCCAAGCAAGACATTATAATTACCACTGGCATCGACTACAAAGAAAATAGTCGGCAATGTTTTGCTGCCAACAGTCGATTCTGTCACCATGACACCCCTGGCTCAGTTGGATCACCTGTGAAATCATTCAAAACCATGTTAATCTTAATCAGATCCTCATCAGATTTACCTAATTTCCTGTAGGTGGTGTATGACATCAAACTGACCATTGCCCCACCATCAAGAAGCATCCTAGAAATCAGCTTACTCTTAATATGCCCTTTTAAGTATAACGGCTTAAGATGCCGATGAGCATCTTGAGGCTTTTCAAAGACCACATCTTGAGCACTCAAGCATAGCTGAGCAAACGTCTCCCTAGCTGATTCTGTTTTTATCTTGAACTCAGCTTGTAACGTAAACACCATGTCCATCGGAGGAGTGTCGTCCCGAATCATTGGAGAGTCTAGGTCATCGACTGAATCTAGTTCTTCTTCAACTGGCACTTTTTTCCTCCACTCTTAATAGCTTTAATTGGCCAAAGCTCATCGAAGCTTAATCCCTCTATTTTTCTTGCTTGGCCTCCCTAATTTCCTGAGTTCTTAATCTTTGTAAACTTCTGCACTGCGATCGACTAAGACCAGGAGGACACCATCTTGGCTTGGGCTCAATCGGCTTTCTTATTTTACCAGCCAGATTTTCCTGGGTCGCAGAACTCGACCTTTCTGCTTCTGCCTCAGCCTGACTTGGCACAAAAATTCTCTCATGTATCGACCTTTTATAACTTCTGTTGTGATAGTTTCACACTAGTCCAGACAATCTGTCTTTAGCCGATCGCCTTGGCCGACCGTCTTGGAGGTAATGCTCTATCGGGCAAGTATATGGTGATGGCAAAGCTATTCCTCTTTCCCAACAAAACTGCCAGAAGGGGCACCGTTGATAAGCTCTTTCTAAATTTTCAGGCCAATAAAGATTATCTGGTCGACGCACAGGATAACGCGACACGTTGCTTCTCCTTTCATATTTTTCAAGCAATTGGGAGAAGGTTGGCTTAGGTTTATTCATCGGCCGTCGTGATGGCGATTTTTTCGCCTTGTACCATTTGCCGATTTGTGGATCTCCCTTAGGCTTGACAGTTCTAGAGTTTTTACCTTCACGGTCGGTTTCTATTTGTAACTAACCGACTGTAATTTTCAGGGTCTCCTTGCCGTTGGAGGTTGAATGGACGTCAATATGTCGTGTCTTTTTTGGTTGCTCATCTTGCATCGGCTCTTTTCCCTTTCCTGAGCACTGTACCATGTTAATTGGAAAAGGATTGACATCCACCTGCATTGTTGGTTCTTCTATAAATTTAAGCCGACCATCTTCTATAGCCGATTGTATCTGCTGCCGAAAAATATTGCAATCATTAGTATTATGAGAAAAAGAATGGTGCTATTTGCAATACCTTCACTTTTTTATTTTGTCGGCTGATGGTATAAAATGCCCTCAAGTAATCGTATAATCTTTTCTTGTAATAATAAATCAAAGATACATCACACTTGGAAACATCAAATGCATATTTTACTTCCAACTTATTTTTAGTCGGCTTAAACCATGAACAGACCAAGGACTTTTTAGATCTCTTAACTCATTCGGCTATGTTTATTTTGCTTCATTATCTTCAGAGGACTCACCCGAACAATAATCAATAAGATTAACTTTAGCTTTATCTTTATCCTTGTTAATCTTAAACTTATCCTTGAATCCTCTGTTATCAAGAAATCGGCTTTCTTGAGCCGACACCCTATGAAGTAGGTGGCTTAAATCGGTAAATTCTTGTCCGCCAATTTTTTTCCTAAGCGGGGGAATTAATCACTGAAAGGCCAAATCGGCTAATTGGTTATCGGGCAAAGTAACACTAAAGTACTGATTTCTTACTTCCCTAAACCTTTTAATGTAATCTGTTGCCGATTCCCCAAATTTCTGACGGACGGAGCTCAGATCAGAAATCCTGAGTTCCAGACTGCCAGAGAAAAAGTACTTATAGAATCGGCTTTCCAAATTGTTCCAGAAGTGAAACGAATTTAGAGGTAAACTAGTGAACCAAGTAAAAGCAGCTCCCGATAACGACAACGTGAATAACCTTATTTTGAGCCCATCGGACAGAGTAGCTTCGCTACATTGTGCAATAAAACGTCCAATGTATTCTAATGTAGTAACAGTCATCCCCGGAAAATTTAGCAAAATCTAGAACTTTAAAATTATTTCGGTAAGCCATACGATCTATACAATCAAGATACAACTTTCTATATCCGATAACACTTTACCCTTTGGCTGTATGCCGAATTGATCCCTTAATACGGCAGAAATCTGGTCGGCCCAATTAACATTATTAGCCGACATGATGTTATGGTTCTACCAACTATGGTTGTAATTGGCATTCTGCCCCCCAAGCGTAAGCTTGGGTTGACAATTAGGCTGAGCTGACGTGTATTAAGGAAACTGCTCATATCCATTGTTCCTCATAGTGATCGGATCCGGTACTGGGACAAAGGGCTCCGAGTATGTCACGACTTTATATGGGGCCTGATTCATAGGTGGAATCAGCTCGGTATATTGTGGATACCTATTAGTTTCAATCGATTGTGGAACCGATTGCAAAAACGTGTAAAACGGAGCTGATGGTGGCAAATTAACCGATGCATCTAACTTGACGGCATCGGTATACGCTTGATAATGCGCAACCCCACTCGGGCGAGGATCCCTTTGTAGTATGACAGTGGGTTGGGTTGGCATCATAGTTAAGGGCGAACTTACAGACGATGGTTTAGGATTGGCTACTATTCCTTGGGTGTTTCTGTGGCACTGAGTAAACAGGATAATTTGGTAAAGCTTGCATTGGGTCGAGTAGGCTCCAAGTTAATGCCAACTCTTGAGCTATGCTCTTTACGCTATTAGTTATCATCGGTTTAAGCGTTGTGACTAGAGCCGACGATTAATTGACCAAAGCGTGATGTATAGATTGATTAATCATATCCGATAATTTGGCTTGTGCAGGCATGTATCGGCTTACCAAGGTGTCAGTAACTCCCGCGTCGCTGAGGGCATTAATCTTCGGCAATGCAGCCTTTTGAGTGACGCTGCGTTGAGTCTTCTGATAGCATCCCAGTATCATCTCCTCCAGAGCAGCTTTTCGATCTTCAATTTCTTTGCGCTGTTCAGGCATTAAATCGTCCAATTATGGCTTCGGCGTTGAGATCGAATGGCGGAATCGACTTGCTGGATGAAAACATCTTCGTGTCCTACTGAGCGTGCCAAAAGTGTGTTGACGTCAAAAACTTGTAGGGTTTATCGGTCGCAACACATTGGACAAACGCTGGGTTCTGAGGTTTGTGGCGTGCCAACCAATTTGATCTTGCAATCAGTAAGATAACTAAAATTTCGCTTGAAGCCGATCTAGAAAAATTATCGGCTTAGATCTAAACAGCTGAAAAAACCGATCAAATCGAGGGTAACGATAAATCTAATTAGCCGATCTAAACAGCTGAAAAAACTGATCAAATCAAGGGTAACGATAAATCTAATTAGCCGATTAGGGCTAATCAGATGATAGAGGTAGATCTTTTCTGAAGAAAGCGATGCGCAACAAAATCGGAGAAAAATCAAACCTGATGGCGTAATCAATGAAGATCAACAATCGGCGATGCACAACTTTATTGATCAAGATTGAATTACAAAGATTTTAAATTACAGAGGCTACTCCTAGTCAACGGAAAAAAGTAAATAAAAGTAATGCGAGTTGGTTGATTGGATTGCGTTGTTTTCTCGCTTGTCCATGGCTATCTTTTATAGCCGTTGATCGATCATGTCTATCTCCACTACGCCGTTTATTATGATCCGTGTCAGCTTCAACTCGGACGGCTCCTGCTATCTTTTAGATAAATATCGATCACAATCCAAATTCAAATCCTTTTTCCATATCTGATATCGGCCAAAATATTTTTCTGACCCTTATCTTGACAATTTGGCCATGCCTTACCAAAATCTAGTGCAAACAAAATCATACCAAACGTGGGTTTGTGTTGTAAATCATACCAAACATGGGTATGTGTTGCAAAAGGATACACCAAAATTATCTATGCAGGTGGCTACAGCCTGTTTTTGACAACTCAGATTAGCTTCCCATGAACTCTTGTTTGCAAAGAAACCTGGGAACTTGTCATTCTGTACTTCAGTAGTATGAAGACTCCGTGTCTACGATAAATCGTTCCCAAAAGAACACCCTACAGGTACTACTAGCATGCCCAACTGCTGTTCAGGTACCCAGTTACTCTAGGTTTCGCCTTATGACCAAGAAGGACCCAGCATGCACATCTGGGACCTCAGGCTATCAGAGTACCTAAACATGATATCACAAACCACTGAAACACATCCCCAGTACATATCCTAGATTCATCGAGCTCATTGTATGTGATTCGCAGGTTGCAATTCTTTAGATGCATGTGTGATGAGCTTCACTACATGTGGCAATGTTAGGTGAGAGTTCAGTTGCTAGCGGTGAGAAACCTGTATGACGGCATATCCTCAATTTGCTGAATATCTTCAAGTAATAGCTCCCTCTCGAGCTGGCGTCGCGTAGATTTAATAACCGCCTGCAGTAGGATATCACAATTTGGTTAGGATAGAAGGCACTTGGTATAAAGAATGTGCTCGGGAGATTTTATATTCAAGAAAAGACATACATTGAAATCCATATAAGTTGCATGCATGTCAAGCCATTTCTGATCCATCAGCTTAAAGGTTATGCAGTAAAGGATGTCAAAGGCTCGACCATTTTCTGAACAAAAGACAATAGTTAATGTTAGTATCTAGATGTACTTTTAAGGGCAGGAGCAGCCCTCACTAAGCTGATGTGTTTATCATGTAGATCACTGCACGAAGTTACCCTACTATATTTTGGGACAAAAGGTCCATATATGTTATGTAGTATTTCAATCCTGAACAAATGTAACATTAAAAATGTGAAATACTTACTGTACCTAAAAGTAGATTTAGGAACACTGATCCGATCAACAACCTTGGCTTAGCTACAGAGGAAATCAATATCAGTCATGCCACAGATCCACATTGTTAATTGCAATTGCAAAAGCAGTTCCACAGTTCAGAAACTATGCCCAGAGAAACATTAGATAGTAAATAGATTAACTAATCAAGAAGCACTGAAAAGTTTAATGAACAGACCTGCTTGAAGATCAAGCATCTGAATGAGCATGAATGTAATATTTACACCAGCTACAGCAAATGGGTATTCCCACAATGCTCTATCACCATTCTGCTTACAAAGGAGCTCCTGGAAGGATTTCTGCACAAAAAGAGACTTATTGAAATGAATGAAAGGTCCAACCTATAAATATTAGCTCTCTATCGGGTATATCATATATATTATGATTTCTTATCTCCACGGTAAGGTCATTGTCAAAGGATCACTAGCTCATTACCTATTCAATTGCCAAAAAGGGACAAGGAGGCAGAGTTTCATTGCTAGTCCAACAACTATGTACATTACATAAGCCCTTAGATTCTTACCAGCTCTAGCTCAAAGAAAAGCATTAAGGCTACATCAGAGACGTAGCCTAGAATCAGGGAAAAGTTTAGATGAATCTGAACCAGCACTGGAGTCGAGGGATTTGAACTCACTGGATAGTTTCTAGCAAAGTATAGTAAATTCTCCAAAGAGATAAAGCCACCGCCCCTGTAATTCCAGCACAACATACGATTGCACATCAGAAATTTAACCAACAAATTGTTTGCTAAAGGGCACACATGGGGATGAAGGGAAAAAAAATACCTGAAATCTGTAGATGGATCTTTCCCTTGCCATCCCATATCCTTCCACTGGTCTGATACTAGTCCTTGAAGTTCAGTTCCAGGAAAAGAAGCATGCCAAAGGGCTTTCAGTGCTTCCTAATGGACAAAAGGTGTGATGAGTGGGTAATACCCATTGCAGACTAATAAGTGCATGTGATAACAAATTAGATAGAACAGAAGAAATGGAGCATCGAAATATGTGCTCTAGATTGCCATATCAAACTACAATAAATAAATAATAAATTAGATAGCTTTAGTTTTTTAGGGACCAGTAGCAAGGGAACAAGCTATAAGCAAGAATGTGCTGCTGCACTGTAGGATCAATTGGTTAATTTACTCATACCAAAAAAAAAATCCCTATAAGAAAGTTTTTGAACTATATACCTCAGGCTATGGTGAGTCTAACTAAACTGATGCATTGAATTATGCGAGTCCATTATATACAATTGGTTTCAGTGTCCTTATACTCTCTGGACACATAAGATTTTCCTTTTCCAGTGTGAGCACACAGCTATTTCGTTTGTTATCTCAGCATATACTATGTCAACCCACGGGCCATCTTATAATCGAAGAACAAAGCTTGTCACGACAAATTCAACAGGAATACCGTGTGCTCATTTTACAAAATAACAATATGGTTTGTCTGAAATACAGCACATTACAGCCCCTAAACAAGCACGTTAGTGGTTATATCATCCACAGGGACCGCAGCTCATACCTGATGCTCTTCATTTGAACTATCATACGGCACCTCTATCCGGTACTGTATTCTTTGCAGGCACTCTTCCTGCAACAGAAAATATAATACTGTCATTCGTGAAGGAAGCTTCAGTTCAAAGTTTAAAGTTCTAAAGACTACCACATGACATGCCGAATCCATAGTATTAGTCAAGGAAAACTAGTCTTTGTTAACCATTTTACCAAAAGCCGATAAGGTGAGAATTGGCATGGCCCAACTTTCTGTTCTTATGAAACACAATAATTGCTTTGTATGCCCTGGCTCTCGCCATGATCTCAGTAATCGTTTGCATCAATACTTCAAAACAATCACACTACGACGTTACTACATACTCTTAATCCCCGAATCGATGAGAAATAGACTAAAACGAGGGCAGGGTTCCACCTGAGCTGGGCTCAGATCGAAGGAGAGGCGCGCGTCGCTCTCCCTCCTCTGCGCGCAGACGCAGGAGAAGCCCCTCCCGATCCACGCCGTCGACCCCGCCACGACCTCCGCTGGGGCGCAAACACGCGCGGAGAAAAAACATCGATGTCAGCCTCTTCCCTGAAAAAAGCAACGCGACGTGCGCATACGTACCCGGCGAGGGGTGGTGGCGGACGGCGAGGAAGGAACCGGCATTCTGGTCCATGTCGCGCGCTGGCGCTGCTCTCGCCGTCTCCGGCCCGCCTCGCCTCGCCTCTCTCTCTCTCGCTCGCTCGCTCGCTCTGTCTGCTGACTACGCGCCGAGATCCACGCGGGAACCCATGGCTGGCTAGGGCGTGGGGAGGCCGCGGCTTCCAATCCTGGCGGGCGCGAGATCCCACGGGCGGATCACGAGGGGAGGAGTGGTGGGGAGCGGACTCCACGACAAGAGGCTTCGCGCCGCGGCGCCCTGTTATCTTCCGTCGCGTTGGCCGGCTCGTTTGGTTGGCAACTTGGCGCTTCTCGTTGGCTTGGCTGCGGATGGTGGCAAAATGGCGATGGGAATCATTGCTTTTGCGTCTCTCATAGTCTCGTTGAGTTAAACCAACTGAAAATCCCATGCAATTAGTACGTTTTTAACTTTAGAAATGAAGGTACATTCTTCAGTAGACATTTGATTAATCTGCACTGTTGTTTTCTAATGGCAGTGAGCCCTTCGTTTCCTTTTGGAAAAAATAGCACTAGCAGCCTCGTGCTGTCTTTTTCCTGACACTAAAATCTCCAACATATGCTCGCATCTAATGCTTTCACTTCAGCTGACTCTAAGCAAACGCATCACGTCCTGTCCCCTCTTGTGCTAATCTGTTTCGCTTTTGACTAAAACATATGAAAGGATGGGAACCGGTCAGCTAATCACGCTTTTCATGTGGGCTCGGCAGCGGCTGCCATCCAATCCATCTAAATGCAGAACCTGCTTCCGTTTTTAATCTGTCCTCTACTCTATTTTCGATCTTGAGGACGTCATTACAGCAAACTTGTACGTGCATTTACAGGGCAGTAACACATACGTTGGCAAGAGAAAGGAGGGTCGTGACTCGTCAGGTGGTCAGATTAGATGTCCTGAACTTTTCATGTAGCCACCTTCTTCGGTTCCTCTTCCCTTAATCCCTTCCATGTACGTCTGCAGGACTGCAGCACGACTGAATCACCTTAGGTTTGCTCTACTTGTTGGCCTGTTAATAGTCGCCATGTCTTCATGTTGGAGTGATTCAGCTAGCGATTGATGTGAGGCAGCGAGGGGAACCAAAAGCAACCTGGCAAAAGAAAAGAAGAAAAGGTGCATTAAGCATATGCCCCAATTCATCCAGTGGTTAGCAATGCTTACCTTGTGTTTGAAGCTTGCTCAGGTGACGAAAAGTCCCACTTAGAAGGGATAGAACGCACACGGAGCATGATTGAGTTTCAATTCCAAGATAATACGGTAAAAAGAAAGCTGGCTTGCGATGGCTTTTTTATGATGTGTTCATTGATTTTTTTTTTTTAAAAAAACGTGTTCGTTGTTGGAAATAATATTGAACTAATAAAGCAATGCAAATGAAATGATCCTCTCATGCTTATGCTAAATACTTTGTTCTTATATTCCCTACCTGTCATAAGTGTCTTGCATCATTTATGTCCAAAACTACAAGTAATTTCTTGGTCAATAAATTAATCTGCAACGTTCCTCTTTTCTCCCCAGGTCCGAATTGTAAGTAACTTGATTGCATCTTCCTTAAATGGTTCCAAAGCTGAGCTTGTACATCTGCTCCAAGCCTCATGAACTCATGATGACCATGCTCCACTCCTGTCCAACGATCAAGCCAAACAAACTATCTTGACAATATAAATCAGTTCAGAATTTCAAATCTAATGAAATACCCTATGTCTTCTCCACACTCTCCCAATTGCCGCGTGCCTTTCATGTGCTATCTGGCGTGACGCTCTCAAAAGGGGGACATGGACCTTTTAGTTCACCTTGTACAAGTAGTGCCTGAAATCTGATATTCCTCGTCACATTATGTCTTTATAGTAGTTGAAGCTAACCTTTACTCACAAGTATTATGTCCAAAGACCAATCAATTTACCCCAACGGAATAAAACATATCATTTGTGCTGATCAAGCTCACAAATCTTGTCTCCCAAGAGGCGAAGATCCATACCAACTGGCCTAATTAAATCATTCTAAATGAGTCATTCCATAGCATAAAATATGGCAATGCACATGGCAAGCAAATGCCTAGGTCTCCTACCATGAGCTTGTTTTTAGCTCATTTTATTACTGATGAAACCAAAGCCTGCACATTCTACAGAGGCAAGACAATTTACAACTGATCTACGATGTACATCAACTGGAACACAATTTTCTATTGCTCCTATACTCCTACCCAGAAACAGAGGTTAATAGAAACAGAAAACTTAAGGCAAGTGACGGATTCTTTGAATTATGGTGGAACTGGTTGATTCCACCTGCGCCTGACTTCAGTTTTCCATCGAACCTCTCTGAGCCTCCCATCAGTTCCAAAGTCTCTCTCCATCACCAGATTAATCCCTTCTTCCGAGTACCAACCAACTCCTATACAGAGTATACCGTCTTTGTCCACGTCAACATAGGCAGTGACGCCGCCAGGCAACCAAAGTACGGTGATGTCTTGCATGTCGAGCATTTCCTCCTCCCCAAAGTGAACTGAGCTCTATGGCAGGGTTCTCTTCTTCATTGTCTCCATAAGTACAGAAAAGGAGCACCACCCTCCTATTTCTTGCACTTCCTCACTGAAAATTGGTGTTGCACAGACTTCATACACTTTCCAGGAGCCTGTCAGTTCTGATGGCTTGGTCCGCTTTCTTTGAGAGAAAGGTTTAAGGTCAACAGGCGTATCACTGCATAGAATAAATGAAGTCCATCAAAAACTCCTCACGGCAATATTGCTCAAAAGTAGATGCCAGCCTATCCACCTGGATCACATGGAACTGTATCTCTTTCCATAAATCATCATTCAGGTCGTCCATCGCCCACTCAAAAGACAAATATGGAGTTATTCAGTCAAATGCCTCCTGCTTGGACTTTGAAGTTTCACAATTACTCTTTAGTATCTACGTACAGCTATAGGTGAACCAAGAATCCAAGATTTAAGTTTAAAGCACCCAACCACAATCACCCATTCAATATAGGACTCCACCAGAAATTTCAACCTGAGGAAAGTTCCCGTATTTCCATCCGTGTTTGTTTGAACTTGATGCGCTAGTTTGGAATCGTACTACATACTAGCTCTACAGAGTTCAGCAGCAAAACCGAAGCAATACAGGTTCATTAACCTATAAAAAATCTGGATGTTTTTTGGAGAACATGATTTTTGTGGAGACATGAAGGTTATGTAAACAAAATACAAGGCAGCCAATATCTTGTGGAAGACAAGTGCAGATCATCAGGAACAAGGCACGCAAAACTGCAAAGAGTGGTACAGAAGCATAGGACGAAACGAAGCAGAGGGAACCAAGCTTATAAATAGCCTTGGTTGAATCAGTATTATCAAAAGAAGGCTTCTGTTACACATTACACCATCCAGTTTCCTTTCTGGATTTGTAGTACCAATATAGAACTACTCCCTACGTGTCAAAATACAGGTCGTTAAGGACATTGACAAAGTCTCCAAGGTGACACTTTGACCATCAATTTCTATGAAAATATGTTATTTCAAATAAAAATAACTATATATATTATAAAAGCATATTTCATGATAGATCTAGTGACATCAATTTCATGTTGTCAATCTAGGTAATTCTTTATGTACTAATAGCGAAACCTAAAAATGTTTGACCAACACAGATCCTGAACGACTTATATTTTGACACGGAGGTAGTATTGAACTACTGGTAACTCATGATTGTTGGATAGCAGTCAGACCTATGCCATGAGAAGAAAAACAGATGGATAAACTTGTAGCAATGAATAAACCAGGACTTACTCTTTAACATGACTATTTGCTGGACTGACCCGTTGTTCTTCATACACGGCAACCCTTACAATTTGTATGTTAGCTCCTTCTTCATTGAAATCAATAGTATGCACAATACGAATCTCTTGTGACATCCTTCGACCAGACACTAAAATAGAGATTGATGTCATAAGCTATCAATTTATTCAATTGGCAAACCCGAACTCATAGACAGCACGGAAACTTGAAAGTGTCAAGCGGCAAAAATCAAAGGCATCTAGCAACAACAACAATCAAGCCTTTTGTCCCAAACATGTTGGGGTAGGCTAGGAAAGAAGCCCAATCAAAGTCAATAAAACCCCTAAACAATCATATTTCACTACTAATGCCTGCACTCTGCAGCATGCTGGGGCCTCTCCAAACAAAAGGCTGTAACTTGAAAATCATACTCTAAAAGAAAAGGTGGTCAAATAGTAACAAACTCTGCAGATGATCCCCATAAGACAGGTTGAGACGGCATTTTTATTTTTTAAAAGAAGTTGAAAGTACCTACCGCACCATCAAAAGCATGTATATGACTCGTGAAGTTGATATTTTAGACACCTGTATAATTCTTATAAAATCTATTCACTGCCCTATGTTATAGTTATCCTAGAATTCACCCATTCAGTGCACATTAGAAAGAACCTCAATGAGTAATAAATTTGCATAAAGGAAAATGGTTTGTTTCTCTTTAAAATGCAAAAAAGCACAGCCTCTCAAAGGAAGACATTGTGCAAAAGGTCTCAATCAAGACTATGATATCTGTCTAGCTTTCACTGGATTAAAGCTATAGCCTCTAATGGTACTGTGCTTGAACAGATAAAAGATGCAACTAGCAAAGACTAACTAGTAAATTCATGACATGCAACTCACCTATAATTTTGTTAAGGAAAAAAATGTTAGTCTAGATGCGCATGTTAGCATATACGAAGTACTCTTATCATTGCACTAACCCAAAACCAGCTCATGGTGTTTCCTGAAGATGAAAAGGTAGAGTAAGCATACTTGCTCAAACTTATACGTAGGTGAAAGGAAGTGTGTAGATTCATCATATTCACCAAGTGCTATATCAGTCGAACCTCTAGAGTATGTTTGTGAGGACCCTAAAATTCAAATCAAGCTAATGAAGTCATTAAGCAACTAATTAAACATATGATGAGCAATTAAGTTCGATAACCATGTTTATGCATAAGTAAGTAGAATGACTAGTATGCCCTTTTGTTAGCAGTAGAGTCTTTTGGGTAAAAAGGTAAATAGAGCACAGTAGTGAGGATAAGGCTGAGTTCACAATAGATGCATTCCCCACTCCCCATTTCACCAAAACCGAGAGCCAGCAGAGAGACAGCTAACTAGTTCACTCTCCCTTTCCTCATTTCCCAGCCGAGCACAACAAACAGCCAGGCATCCAGGGATTCATCTCCCCTTTTCCATCTCAAACCGAGCAAGGCAGCCAAGATTCATCTCCCCATTTCCAGAGCACAGCCAGGTAACAGAGCATTCAATCCCCATTGCCAGCCGACAGCAACCAATCACAGCCAGCATCCCCCATTGCCATTCCTCATATCCCAAACCAAAACACCAGAGAGAGGAAGAGCCAAAAAACCAGAGCCAGGAGGAGCCAACAGGGAAGGCCAAGAGAAGGAGCAACCGAGACAAGGAGGAGATCGGCTACCCCATCAGCACCTCCACCCCAGCCCCAGCATCATCACCCACCAAAACCGAACCATCTAGCAGGAGCACAGGTAAGGTAGAGTAGCAGGTAGATCCATAGATTAGCAAGTAGATCGAGTAGAATAGAGAATAGATCGGGGAAGAAACCGCGTGGTCTCAGTAGAGGAAGAACCCTAGGGGCCCGCGAGGAGCGTCTTGGCCACCACCGCGCCCTCACAGGAGCACAAGTGTTGTCAGTGTCGTCATCCCCGCCTCCCAAACCTAGAGCCCACCCCTCTTTAGCATCACATACCATACTTACCTCAAGGAACTAGCAACCGGTGAATCAAAACCATAAATCAAAAATGGTAAAATCAGTAAGGCATCATCCCAAATCAGGTGGCAAAATCAGTAGAGCTGGGAGGAGGAGCTCCCAAGAGGGAGCTAGGGTCAAGCCGGTGCCGAGCTAGAGTTCAGCCAGGGAGAGTAGAAGTAGTAGGGAGAGTAGAGGAGTTCAGCCGAGCAATAGGGGAGGAGATTGGAGGAAGTAGCCGGGAGAGAGGAGAGAACAGTAGGCCGATCTGGAGTCAGTCGAGATAGAGCTCGGCAGGGAGAGAGAGAGTAGGTGATGTGAGGAAAAGAAAAAGGGAGGGAGCTCGGCAGGGAGAGAGAGAGTAGGTGATGTGAGGAAAAGAAAAAGGGAGGAAGCTCGCCAGAGAGTTCAGTCCAGTAGGAAAAGAGCAGCCGAGAGCAGTAAAGGGAGGAGAGAGCCAAAGAGTAGCGTAGGAGGGAGTAGTCCAGAGCAGTGTTTCGGATTTCGGTTTCGGATAAAATACCGTTCATGCCCGGAAAACGAAATTTTGGCGAAATTCGGTAATTTCGGACAAATCTCGTCCGGAAATTCAAATTCAAAATTTGAATCCGGTTTTTTTTCTACCGGTAAATACCGAATTTCGGCGAGATTGGGCGAGATCTCGCCGAGAATGGGCGAAATTTCGGCTATTTTAACAAGCCCGAAAATTGGTCCAAAAGATGGAGAAAAATTTCGAATTTTTTTGTGGAGAGTTCCGATGTATTATTAATGTTGTCATAAAAATTTCAAATTTTTTTGAATCATGTAAATTTTTTAAAAATTGAAACATTGGTACTGCTGTCGAATGAAACGCCACCGACAATTTTGAATCGAATGAAAATGGGACAAAGTATGTTATAAATATTTGAAATTTTAATAGCATGATTCGACATGTGAATAATATTGCCATAAAATTTTCATTGTTATCAAGCTCGAGGAATTTTAAAAATTCGAATTGGTATGCATGAAGTATGAAATTTTAAAGATTTTGACTTAAATTCAAGATCGAGAGTCACAACCAAACAATTAATGTATATTGGCATGACAATTAATAAGAATGTAATAAAATCGATACACACAACAAGTCTTCACATATTTGCATATGACAATTAAATGAATGTATGTTTGCATCACATACCTACGAGTAGTAAAGCGCCTGTGGTGCAAACTCCACCTCGCGTTGTCGACAATGATCTCGTGGTACCTCCTCTCGTGTTGTTGCTTGTATTCCTCCCGTGTCATGTCTCGTGGTAGCCAGCGGACTTCCAATGTTGGTAATGAGACTCCAGTGCATCGTGTTTCTGACCGCGAAGGTACATGACATTGGCGGATGAGTGCCGTGCGTATGGATCGACATATGGATCATTGTAGTCAAATGGCAAAGAGATGCTCGATCCATCATAACTCGTCAGAATCGCACTCCACCCCGATCCCATCCGCATACCACCCCGATCCCATCCGCACGCCATTTGACTATACCCGTGATGCTCAATCGAATGCCCAAATGGTGGAGGACTCGCCGCTACACCATGATTGAGCACCATCGTTGTTGTGCTTTCTGGCGCCCACCCCCACCACGCGACGTGTTCTTCCCGCCATCGCGGTCCGCCACGGAGTCACTCTCGGCAAGACCCTCGATGCGATCCTCCCGCCGGTGATTGTGATGTGGACGGACCGGAGGAGTACCGGTCACTTCCGCCCCGTCATCGCCGGAGAGTCTGTCGCAGCAGCCGAGCTACTATCGAGGTATCGCACATTATCGGAAGGTATTGCCGTGTCGCCCTCATCGCCACAATAGGCTCATCATCAATTCGCCTTTTCCTTTTCCTTACCACTGGGCTGCCCGATAACTTTTGTAATCCGCCTAAAGCTCCTCGCTAGAGTGTCGTCATCCTCGGCGTCAGTAGCACGCTTTCTCTTCCCACGTGTGCGTGTCTCCGATGTTCCACTCGCCTAACTGGGAGGCTCTTCCTCCCGTGGCCAATTAGAAGTAAGGTTAACATTGTTCTCGTGTTTGGACATACATGGTTAAAAGTGGAATGGAAAACAATTGCATTGTTTACCGTTGCCTTATACATCTCTTCCACTGGGATGGAGTCAACCACGAATCTCATTTGGGAGGGTGGGTCGTGCGTGACCGCCCTCGCCGAGTAGAGGCTCTCAAAGAGACTGGATGAGTCGAACCACTCGCAATTGGGTCATGGCGGGATGCATCGCATCCTCGATCAGCGATGCACGTGGTCTTCGCCTTGGGCCCGGCGAGTGGATTCATAGTCTCGGCGAAGTCGCAGTTGTAGTGCACGAACACGAGCCGTTGGAGCTTCGCATAACTTAAACGGTTTCAGAGTCGCGTGTGCACCAAAGCAAATGTGCTCCAATTGCGTTCACACCCACTCGACGATGCGACCGAACACCAACCTCAAGGCGAACTTTGCAATACTGGTGTCTCATTCCCGAAGGCCATCCACCATTGAGTCGTGAACAACACGAAGAAAGAAAAGTCGATGAGTGCTACACAACAACATACCAACCAACCTCGGTTTATGTACTTACCGTCATTTGGTTATCGACGCTACCGGTCTGTAAGTCGGGTGGCAAAACGCCCCGCCTAAGACGGTATGTGTCCGCTTTCGTAGAGCCTTCACCGCGATAGCGTCGTCATCACCATAATGCTTAGTGCAATGAGAGCGCTCCCATGTATCATGGAGTCTTGATATGTTGTATGAGAACGGGACTTTGGTCAGGACTGAGGTCGCAATTGATGAAAAGATTGCATAGTTAGTATAATAGATGCGAACATTGCATACTTAGCATAATAGAACCGAACATGTTAATTTCACTTACCGGCTTGCACAAATGTGGTTTCCTTATTTCGCAAATCTCTTTTCCATGACTGTAGGAATAGGAATATCCTATCTTTATTCTCCATGCTCCCGTAAGTTATTGTTGTACTCATTCCGCAATTGCGCATCGCATCATTACACCACCGATTGTTGGTAACTTGTCTTGATCCGCGAACCTCAACAACTTGTACAAGGGTTCTACACCACCACGGTCCACTCCACCCATGTCCAAATCTCACCCACGAGGTGGTCATATGCGATTTGCCTCCGCCATTTCAAACCACCTACTACCTATCCAATCACGATGTGTCATCCATCTGAACTTTTTCTTTTTTTGAAGAAGCTATCAAGGAAAACAAAGGTCGTCCCAAATCTAGTGGCATTTGGCCTCACCAACTCTCCACCAATATGTTGCCTCATCCGCGCATGTAGATTCTTGTGGTTGTATAAAAATCTGCAGATTCTCTTGGCACGTGCCACAATATCTTTGATACATTCCTCCTCGCACACGCCTTTTAGCATAAGATTTACGTGTGTGCCAAGCAAGGTCGCCATACTATACGAGGAACCGCAATCGTAACATCCGCATGCTTTCTTGAAGTTGGCACCATTATCGCAGAACCACCGCACAACATGCTCCACCCCAATCTCCTCGGTCACCACCTTTGTTATCTCGGCTAGTAGGTATTTGTGTTTCGGACCTTAGCCGCGAATGAGCAAGCAAGAAGTTAGTACGTGTGGCAATGACGATCATACGGAATAGGAAAAATAAATGAATTTTGTACTGTGGCATTTACGGTCTTATGGAAGAACATCATCCCATTGCAAGATACCATGAAGTTGATGATACTCTGCTGTGTAGGTCCCGCCCAAGCGCCGCACATCATCAGTAACACAAAGGTGGCCGATCGTCCCCGAACCTCCGAAGGTACTTCACAATCTCCCGCCATTCGCGTCCAAGTACTTACCGTCTATCTCAGATCCTCGTGGTGCACGAACCCCGGGCCTAACCTGCGTCGACTTAATTGCGGCTATGACCGCATGCACAAGAGATTAGTACAATCATCACACGACGTGTAACTTACAAACATACAATTGTTTCATACCGTGAAATACGGCACCCACCTTCCTTCCGGAACCGCATTAGCATGTAACTACTTTGACCATCCTCCCTAGCTTCTCCCGCTTCCTGCCGGAATGCGGTGTCAATACGAGGTTGCCGCGGGCACTAGCCCGCAAGGTCGACATCCATGGAGGCATGGCTTTCCGTGTCGATTTGGACCGACCAACATTTTGCCGATAGTCGATCAATTGAAGACTTCCGCACCACTCCCGAACCCGAACCTTGCGCCAAACCTTGGCTCCCGAGGTAGGCCTCTTCTTTAGAGGCCTTTATGGCCATCTTAAGTCGCCGTCCTCCGTGCCCATGGTGGCCCATTCGGTGCAAGCCTCCTCGACGCAGCGAATCGCCGCTTCTCCTTCTTTCTATCACGGCCACCACGGAGGTCCGCGATCATGGCTCGCCTAATCACTTTAGGCACGTTAGGCGTGCCTTCACATCACCGCGCGACCACCAAATGTTCCTTAAGACGGGTCGCCTCCACCCTTCATAACATGCGTGCGAGTTGCACCTCGACCCGAGCCGACGCGCCCCGTGGTCCCATCACGGTACCACTGAGGCTCGCCATCACAACGACCTCACACTGCATCATTACGAAAAATGCATGATATATAAGATTGTATGACCACGTGCTTGTTTGCATGCAACAACATTCTTAACTCACCGATGTTTGCTAAAATGCATGATATGTGCCTTTCGTTGTGAGGCTTACTAGTGTACCATACTACCATACAAGTGACCAAGTGAGTAAGTGACATGGTCTTTTGAGTTTTGAATACATACTGACATATGAATCCCACATGAGTATATGCATTGTTAGTTCTTACTAGACTATATCCCACATGAATACATGTCTAAATAAGCAAAAAAAATACAGCTGCACTTAAAATCCAACAAATCAATTTGTTCATACCAATTTTTTGGAAGCAGAAATTTCGCCTTCAACCACCGAGATTTCGCTTATAGAATCAAATCTCGCCCGAGGCCGAGATTTGCCTCCGAGCCTTGGAGTGGCCGGATTTGGCCGGATGTTGGCCGGACCAGAGAGGGAGGAGGCTGGAGAAGGGTCCTGCGCAGGGGAAAGTAAAATGGCAGAGTCTCTCGGTGGAATGAAGTGTGAAGGAACTTCAATGATTGACGATGTATTAAAACCAGTGAGTTGTCAATGTATAAAATGAGTTATTTCTCATCTCTAGAATACATGAGCACACATATCTCAGTGGTAAGGCTTAACTCCATGAAACAAGAGGTCACGAGTTCGAATCTTCAGAACGACATTTCTTTGCTACTTTTTTTCCCATAGTTCGGAGCATGTAAAAATTACCAAAATTTTTTTACATAGTTGCAATGCATCAATGATGCTGTCATAAAATTTTGAGAAGATGATCAAACATAAAATAATTACAGAAAACATGAAAGTGTTACTTCATAAAAGTTTTTTTTCCAATAGTTTCAACAATGTAAAAATTACAAAAAAAATTGGTACATATTTGGAAAGCATCAATGATCTTGTGATAAAGTTTTGAGGTCATGATCAATCACAAAAAATTACCAAAAAAATGTGAATGTAGTACATCACTGTTTTCGAAATGTACATCACGTCCTTGTACCACATAAAATTTTTATTGACTCATCAAAACTGGTTGAAATTTTTTTAAACTTTTACAACAGAGTTATGAGAGAATTTTTAAGCTCCCATAAAAATTTTAGGTAATTATCAGACATGAATAAATTTATAAAATTCTAGCATCACACGCCTCATTTATCCTATTTCTGATTTTTATTTTTAAAACATAACAAATGATGTTAAAATATTTTCATAAATTTTATGTATTATCCTTAAAATCTTATGATACTCCCATAGATTTTTCATAGCATGAAAATGCATTCTCAATTTTTAAAATTGATAAAGTTTCATTTAAATGCCAAAAGTCTAAAAATCAACTTTTCAAATATTATCATTGAAGATGACTTCACGAACTTATTGATATAATTCCGGTCATATCCGCCAAAAAAATCAAATTCGGTTTAAAATTCAAATCTCGCGGTTTTGGCTAAATCTCGTGAAAAATTAAATTCGAAATTTATCAGAGCAATTTGATTTTTTCGAATTTTCCATCCTACTGGTCTTTGCAAACTCGTTGGGGTCCGAAATCCGAGATTTCGCCGAATTTCGCCGGTTTTTGTAACCTTGGTCCAGAGCAGAGAAGGCAGAGAGGTAGGAAGAAAGAAAGAGAAAAAGAGAGAAAAGAAAAGAAAGAGGGAAAAACTAAGAAAATAGGTAGATTGTCGCAATTTGTGATTAGTGTAGATAATTAGTTAGTTGTATACATAAAAATCAAAAAAGATGGTAAATAACTACATTAAGTAAATGAGCAGTTAAACATGACCTTAAAAATGCATGAACAGCTAAAAATGGAAACCAACACCCTTCATGTAAATGAAATTGCAACTGTTGGAATGGTTAGACGCCATAAATCATGTTCAAATAAGTTGCCATAGATTAGTATGCTATGATTTTCAGGATCTGAACTGAATCCAGCAGAAGGCCACTTTCCAAATCCAAGTGAGGCTGAGTATATCAATCTTAATTCAGGCAAGCTTTCCTTTGATCATGTTTTCATTAAAGGTTTTTAACTGCTTTTACATATTTGCATAAATATTGTCACTGCATGGAAAGTTTATTTTACAAATGAAAACATTAAATTGGATGCGGTTGGAGAATGGGTTGAGAAATGGATTAATGGATGGATAATTGGATTTGGTATGTTTATTATGGTTGGTAGAGGGCGCCGATGAGAACGGAATAGCCGCGCCAATGAGAACGGAAGAGCCAACGGGGTCCTCTACATAGGCTATAATATAAGGTCAACCAACTACACTCGGACAATGAGCCGTATTCCAGTATCAACCATAGTAAGTGAAATCGGTTAGAAAATATTGTCCTATGAAGGTATTATGATCTCCACATTGTTGATTAAGTAGTTAACTAGGAGTGTGAAGTTAGGTATGCCGGGAGTCCCAGTGACGGACACAAAATCAGCTGTGGTTGATCAGACACTATATTTAAAGCCTAGGGGAGTATCAGTGTTGCTGCGGTAGTATGGTACAACTATATTTGCGAGTTGTGGGGCAACCTGGGATAGGTGTCCCCAACTCGAGTGCAGGGTTAGAGATCTAATGGTGGATTAATGATAAACATTCTGAGGTCTCACAAGATGGGGACGCTATGGCTAAAAATGATATGAATCTGCGCAGGGTTAAAATCATGAATTTATGCCTGTCTCCTGGATTGGAGGCTACGGAAGCTAAGTCTGCCTCATATATGAGTGCTAGTAGCTTTTTCATAATTAAAGTAAACAACCTTTAAAGAAAACCAAAAACCTACTTTCTGTAAAAATGGATTTTGAGGGAAGGTGATCATTAGTTGGACTTGGGCTGGATTGAGAGAAAATCATGTACTGCATTTGCTATTAATGCTTGCTGAGTACTTTTGTATTCACCCTTGCTAAATCCCCCTTTTCTAGAGAATGGCTCCGGTGGTCAAGCGTCTGGTTGGTTTGACGAGGCGGCTGAGTTCTACCAGGAGGGATAGAAGGGATGAGTAGCCGTGCATCAGCTTTGTCAGTCTTTTAGCGTAATTAGTATCTATGTAATATCCTTTTGTTGTACTTGGATCTAATGTATAATTATGGTATTATACATATAGCCCTGCATGGGTTGGTTTGTAATATATTTACATTCAGTCTCTAATTATTGTTCTGCTGCAACACTCTAAACACGATGTATTAACTGATAAAATATCGAGTGCGCTCAATGTTTTGATTAGCTAGTATGCCGAGATTCGTGTAATTATCTCATAGTGATGGCAGTGTTACTGTCGTTACCCTGAGCTAATTGCGCGGGTCGCCACAATGATCCATCCTGAAAATGAATTAGATAGTGGTCAAAAGAGTAAGTATTGGATTTTTTGTAGACAAGAACAAATAGCATAACAACATTGAATTATAAGAGCGACGATGATCACAGTATCCCAGAGAAGAACAGTGACCAGAGGATAATACACTTGAACAGGAATGGATATACTAAACATCAACAACATTTAACTTAAAGGGAGAAAATAAAAGAGTACGTAAGGGTACCAACTCCCCAGGACTAGTTTGAACCTATATCATGATTCATGAGCTAACTTTTCATCTTATAATTGTAAGCCCGGTATTTTAATTCATGATACAAACCCCCTAGGTTGTTTGGAAGCTACCCTGACTCAGTTTTAGTTTCCATTGCATCAGTAGTTTGAGCTAAATAAAATGCTCGAATATAATCCAGCTGTTTGGATTAAAGTCATTATGGTAAGAAACATACTTGTCATGGCGTCGCCTAGTCGTTGCCTAGGCATCCCGGCGGCTGGAGGGGGACGCCAGGACAGCCCGCCTCGACTGGAGATGGGATGCACAAAAGAAGAGAGCAGCACTCAGCCACTTACCTTTGTTCTGTTGCGCTGGAGAGATCGGCTGGCGGTAGGAGAAGGGGGAGGCTTCGGTTGCCTCTGGCAGCGGTGGCGGCAGGAGAAGGGGGAGGGGCTTCGGTTGCCTCTAGCTGCGGTGGTGGCAAGAGAAGGGGGAGGCGGTTGCGCGATTTGCGGTGGCAGGAGGGGGAGGCGGCGGCGCCATTTGCGACAGCGGGAGAACGGGGAGGTGGCAAGAGAACGAGGAGGCAGCGGCAGGAGGAGCAGTAGGCGGCGGCGATTTGTCGCAGGGGGAGTGGGAGATGGCGATCTGTGCTAGAACTCTAGAAGAGGATTGATGTTTTTAGGGTTAGGATTGATGGGCTGGGCTTTTCGTTTGTGTGGGCTTTGTGTTGTGGACTTTATGTTGTGGGCCCGGAGATTTATTTTGTTGTGCTATTTGGAACTAGTTGTATCTTTTGTTGTCCTATTTGAAACTATTTATTTGCTTGCTTGTCATCTCTAATTTCCTTTCATATGAGATATATTTAGTTATATTCATATCATATAAGATATTATTTATTATTTATTATTATCATCGTAGTGGCTAGACATCTTGGCGCTCCGAGCTCGCCGCGACAACTATGGTATGAAATATAAAGTTAAGCTATACAAACAAGTTCAGATATACAATATAGACCACCGTGGCACGGTACTTTTTCCCTGGTTCTTAATGGTGAGCATGCACCATGAGTACTATTGCACCATAATGGCACAATCGGCTTATGGTATTAACATCACAGCTAAAATTTTCTTTTCTGCACATAAAAGGCCATTTAAATGTTCAAATTTTACTTCGACCCAGGACATACAGCTGTTATCCTAAATCCCCAATGTAACAAATGAAGATCCTGGTGGCTAACAAAAAAAAGGGACAAAATCCTGGTTCTGCAAATTCGAGTAAAAATATAGAGGACAGCAGAAACAGGTTGTGATTCTCACTTCTCAGTTGGCAACAACATAAAGGAATGTGGTTGAATAATAATGATATTTTCAGTGCAGTCAATTATGCCCAAATCAAACATACAACTAAGCAAGCATAGAACTTGTAACTCATACCAGCAGAACAAGACCAGATGCTTCAAGTTCTATGTTAAACTGCCATTTCAGAAAGCTTTGCATACAGCCAATTAGCCAAATCAGTCAAAGTATTTCAAACAAAGCAAAATAAAGGGGGTGAAGACAAAAGAATCCCACCTCAAAGAATATGATCCCTGTCTCCATAGGGATAGTATCATCATCAAGTACATCACTTCTCTTAAGATCAAAAGATCCATGGGCAGGCAAGTCAACGGTTCTTTTCTCACTGGAACTGTCGTGATTTCCACCATCATTTCCTGAACCCTGTTTCTCAGCTTCCCCGTAGGGACTGAGCTGCACCCAATTTGTCTTTCTTCGGATTTTGGACCCATGACCACTATCAGGTGACTTCTCAATGTGAAAAAAGTGTAGCAATCATAAAGGTACTCCTGTTTGCTTCCCATTCCAACAGGCTCCATCTCAGGTGTGATTGTTGAGAACACAGCTCCAAACACCCTTCCATATGCCACTTAAGCTACTCGCAAATGTATCCCAAGCAGGCTTTATGACAGGTTCCTAAGATTGAAAAATGATAATATCAGAAGCTGTTAGGAATTAAATAGTAAGCACACTATTTGGCAGGAAACATGCCTTTTCCCCCCACAACTTACTGTCCATCATTCCCCATTGTTTGAATCAAGCCATCACTAGTTATCTTTCAAAAACAAAATGATGTGCTTTGAACGGAATTCTCCAACCGGCTAAACATACAACAAATTGAAAAGAAAAAAAACAGAACATGACAAAAGTGCACATTAGAGGATAAAAAGTCTAGTTTTGTAGCCAGGCATTGGCTAGGTCTAACGAACACATCTTATATTATCCACAGATACGTGTAACTGAAGCAATCGGGAGGATTTTGCGGGACGGATTGGAGTATCCACCACAAATTCCACAAAAATGCTAAAATTAGACGCGCGTATTCATGTTACAGCTATAATTGCGTTAACCAGTTGTGCTCGTGAGAGAGTGGTAGCATCAACGAACCTGGGTCTGGAGCACAGTCTCCACCTCCACGAGCCATGCTCCCCGGCGGCGACGGCGGCATGCGGCGCCCGCCCGGGCTCCTGCGGCGGCGATGCTTCGGGGGCCTGGACGCCTCCGCGGCGGCGACGGTCGTTGTCGACGCTCCAGACGTTCTCCTTCCCCCTCGGCGACGCCTTGCCGCCCCCGGCGGCGCACGAGACGGAAGCCCTAGACGCGGAGCCGGGGAAGTAGAAGAGGCGGTGACGGCAGCCGCGGGGGGCCAGGAGGGCGAGGCTGCCGCTGCACGCGCCCAGGCACGGCGGCTGCATGCTATTATTGCTCGATCGGTTCTGCGTGCGCGCGCGCGGTTGCTCGGCGAGGTGCGCAGGAGGAGCGAGGCTTAATTGCTTGGGGTTGGGGGGAGTACCTCGGAGAACGTAGTGAGGTTGACAGGCGGGCCCCGCTCTTGCAGGAGGGAAGGGGAACCTATCGCCCATGAAACCGCCTTTTCCATCTATAAGCGTACTACTTAATACGCTTTTGTTCCCTTAGAGCATAATACGCTTTCTCAGGTCGCAAGTAATTTCTCCAAAGCGCCTCCATCGTTCAGGCTTCCTTCACGAGTCACGACGACGATAGAGCCACAGCCACAGACCCACAAACGGGAGAGACGTCAGATCCGTAGTCGCGCCTCCATTCCAACGCCGTCGTCTTGGGCCGGCACAACCGCGCACGCATCAATGCCAATGGCACGGCAGTTGGTCCAGCCTTGTCGAACGGCTCTCGATAGCTTTTTGTGAGTCGATGTACCGCGGTTTGTTCTAAAAAAGCGACGTCTATTCAAGCCAATTATTAGGAGGAAAGCTCTGCCCAGCTTGTTCATTCATTCCGGCTGGTTAGCTAGCCAGTAGCCAGAGCACGTTCCATGCCACCGACAACGCAAATCCCAGCATTAAGCAGAGCTAATGGCCTTTGCAGTTGTCAGCTTGGCTCTTGACATGGCACAGAGAAAGCACTGCCCCCCTCCCCACCCCACAATCTGCATGCTCCACATGCAGAAGCGGCTAGCCATTACCTTCAGACACCGGCACTGTGTCGGTTGATGATCATTTGGCAATGCTAACAACAAAGAAAGCAAAAATGTTGAAGCAGCTACAGCGGTTAGAACGATGGCCTCCTATGACCATGGGAATATGGGATAGGAAAAATCTTCTATGCCATGGAGAAGGCATTACCATCAAAAGTGTGCCACTAATCACTGGTGAGTGGTGACTATGATTACTTAAAAACAATTATTGGTGGTCATAGTACTTGGTAGTTGGAGAGAAGGCGAAAAAACAAAAGTGAAGGCTAGCTTTGCTTTCCTTGCAATGTAAGGCCCCCAAAGCCTCCAAATATTGTCATGACTCTTGCCATGCCATGTTACAGTGGGATCAAAAGGGAAAAGGAAAATCAAGGGCTCAATTGTGGTGGTCGTGGTGGTGCACTAATGCATGTCTAATCATTGTACCAGAAATATGATTTGAGTGAGCCCTAGTAAGGCTAAGGATCGAGGAAGAGGCCAGTGATCCGATCCAGGCTGTCCACAGAGACTTCTGGGTCAGGATCTAGTTTGCGAGTCCCTTTCAGGCGTAATTGCCAGGACAGTAGGAGGCTCAGTGGTTAGATAACTGCTTGATCAGCTTAATTTGCATGCAGTTACTAAAGCTTAAGTGTACCTGACCTTTTCCTTCTCCAAAGGCAATGTACCATCAGAGAACAGGGCGCTGGTACTAGCCGTGGTTGCTTTCGGTTCTGAATGACTGCATCTTTTTCTTTTTTGAAACGGAGAATGACAGCATCTATTGAGTGCTCCTAACTGAACAAGAGAGGTGCTTCAATGCTTTTCTTTTTTACAGTTGCACAAATATTAAAGTATGAATAAAGGGTAGATAGTGATTACTTACCCCTTCGCTAGCTTCAAGATTTGTGCAACTTGTATTAGGAGAGAAAGCATTGAAACACTGCTCACTGAACAATCTAGAAACGTCATGAACTCATGATGCTGAACGAAGAGAGAACCATACGTGTCGAGAGCTGCAGAAAATTCGTTCGACCTCGGGTCGATCAGGGGATTGAACTTACTTCAAGCTTGAGCACAGTCGTTTGTTGTCAACATTCGTCTCCCAGTGCACGCATTATTCAGAAGTATCAGGATGCTTTGTTTCATAGTTCTCCATCTCCTTTTTCAGCAATCAGTCGATAACTTGAGCCCTTGAATCACGATGCGCTTGTAAAATCCAAATGATCGCAATTCTCACACACGTACATCGGTCCATGTCGGCTGTTCTGTTCGTGATTCAGACGATCGTGACCTCTCCCCACCAGCCACCAGGGCACCACCAACAGGTGAGTCGGTGACGACCAACGCTTGTTTCTCTGCTCCCATCCCCACCAGGCCACGGGTTCGCCCAACGTTTTCTTTACCATGTAATCACTCTGCGAGATGACACGTTGGTACCTGGGTCCCTCTTTTTCCCTGCATCATTCGGTTTCTTGGATCGATCGATGAGTGTGTGTGCATGTGAGGACTGATGCACACGCGTTCCTACCTTCCTTTCTCTTTCGGTGTATCGTTACCGGATTCGCTATAAACTCTTACGAATTATGAATCGGATTTGTCGAATTCAAACCGATTTAGAGTACGAGATTCGTGTTCGTAGTGGAAAGTGAAAGAAAATGTGATGAAATACGAACTCAAATTCCGTACCACGACCGCGTTTTTAGTTTTTCGTGAGCTGTTAAATGTGCAAAGAGACATGTGAATTTTGATGAGCGATGACTGGCGAGTGGGTGGTATAGTGATTTATCGTAGGACTTTTGTGTGAGAAGCGGAACGCATGAGACGTGGCCTGCCCTGTCCAGACCCTGTGGATGTAAGGCTTCGGGTCCCTACAGATCTCTGATATGAGGTGTCCCGACTCCCGTGCTTCTCACCTTCTGCGATGGCGCATGCAGGGGTCCTTGACTCCTCGTACGTTGCGATTTTTGAGTTGGGTTTTGAAACCTTGCAGTTGCAGCGCCCGGTTGCTGGTTCCCCGCCCTACTACCAAGCGTCTGCATCTTCACTTGCATTGACAAGACAAAGAACAAATTGGCAATAAAGCGTATAAGAAGTAGCATGCATGAGGATTCATTCATCAACCGCCGGAATGATACATGATACATCAGAGATGTACACAAGATTCTCTCTACAAATCAAAAGTAGCAGCTGATCCATCAATCCATCATCTATATATAAAAAAGAATAAATAACCAATGTGCCGTACGCCAAGTCGCCAAGAATCATACACGCAACGAGCGCGTCCAGAACGTCAACAGGATAACACGATCGAGTAACAGGTAACAACAGCAGGAAAGCAATGGTGACGAAGCTCTACTTAAAACAAGACCACGAGCCCTGCAGCCGCCAGCGCCACCAGCGCGGCAACGCCGGCGCGCGCGCTCGCCGCCGCCGACTCACCCTCCGTCGCTGTGGGCGCGAGCGCGGGCCCTGGCGACAGCGAGGGGTTCACCGAGCTGAGCGGCGACAGCTCCGGCGCCATCGTGGGCGACAGCTCTGGTGCCATCGTGGGCGAAGGAGTCGGGGCTACGCTCGGGGCCGGAGACACGGGCGCTGGCGCGGGGGCCTTGGCCGGCGGTGAGGTGGGCGGTGCAACCGGGGTCACGAGCAGTGGAGACGGAGCCAATGCTGGCGGCGGGGTGGCCGGAGGAGGCGTCGCCGGTGGCGTGGCCAGGGGTGGGGAGGCTACTGGGGGCGGTGTCACCGGAGGTAGCGCGGCGACGGGAGGTGGTGTTACCGGTGGGGGTGTCGCCGGAGGTGGCGTGGCTGGAGGGGAAGCGGTCACTGCCGGAGGGGGTGCAGAGGCGGGAGGAGAGGAGGTGGCGGGCGGAGGTGACGTGGCAATGAGCGGTGGAGAGGCAGCACTGGGTGACGTGGCAGCTTGCTGTGGAGAAGCCGCCGTTGTCGGCGGAGGCGTTGTGGCAGCCTGCGGGGCCGAGGCGGCGGCGGTCGTCGGTGCGGCAGAGACCTGAGACGGCGAGGCGGCGGTAGTCGGCGGTGCGGAGGAGGCCTGCGGTGGCGAGGTGGCTGTGGTCGGTGCTGCGGCGGAGACCTGCGGCGGGGAGGCACTGACCGGAGGAGCATTCGACGCCGACGGCGACGAGGCCGGCGACTGCGCGGCGCAGGAGACGAGCAGGAGGGAGAGGAGGAGAGGGAGAAGAGCCATTGGTCGTGAACTCTTCTTGCCTTCTCTTTGCCAAGCTTTGCTCTCTTGGAGGGAGTTTGCTAGCGGCTAGTGGTGTGTAATTAAGTATCTGTGTCTGTGGCCTAGGCAATGGAGGTGGCGAGAGCTCTAGTGATGAATTATATAGTGCGGTGATCATCATGTGAGTGAACTGAACTGACGGTGAAAAGAATATCAAACACCTAATTTAATTTTGCAGAGGAAATGTACCATCTCACAGCTCAGTAGGGTCCTCTCCTAATTATGATTCAGGTCAGGACAGTTATTCAGTATACGCCGCGTGTATTTGCACGGTACGATAACAGTGGTACGTACGTACGTAGTTTATCTGCCCTGAATGCGTATACGTGCTCATACTTTCATGCCAAAAATTGCACATCTTCTCCTCGATGCATGCGTTGGTGCAATCGCCAATTCGTCATCTGCTGCGATATTTGGACGGGCGCACTCTGAACTTCGTACAGTTTATCTTCGAAAACTTTTGATAGACAACTAAAAATAGAGTTCGTCCCCAAGGAAGGCGCCTGCAGCCAATGACTAGGCCTGCTGACCCGTGCGACAGCTCGATCGATATACTCGCCCACCGATCCTTGTGTGCATCTTGGCGTTTTGGTCCGGTACGGTACGACCTATACCCCGGAGTCGGTGGCTCTGGAGAGAAGACACCAACCCCGGCCATGAGAGATTGAGAGGTGAGTAAAGAGAACCCATCCATGAAGGCATGAGCTTTGTTACTTGGCTCGGCACAAGCATCTCGTACCAAACATACACGGTAGCGGAAACGCTAAGAGTGCATTTCGTCTCTTTTTTCGGGCGCGGAGGGTAACTCTGTGCAGTTCTTAGCGGAAACGAAACCACCGAATTGACATAGGCCTCTTGGGCCTTAGCTCTTACAGCCGTTTGCCGCGCTTCCGCCAACGCCCTCGCCGCACTTCCTCCGCCCACCGCACCCCATTGGATCACTACTAAGATGGGCGGACCTGGTGAACCTATCCACTGAGCTGTATGGCTCCGTTTGGAATATATAAAATTCACAGGAATTTTACACGTATTTTATATAGAACAGTTCAATTTTCGCAGGAGTTACGTAAAGTTCTCGCGTCCCAAACGGATGTTATATGCAGTAACTTTACACCCGCGTCATAGAACATTTTTTGAATTCAAGCTGAAGAACAAATCGAGAACTTTGAAAGTGACACGCCAACAGCTACCGTTGTCCGTGATAGATACGAACCTAGCGAACAGTGCGTCCTGTCCATGTGGGCGCCAACCGCATGCCACTGTGCGAAAGAGCGAATGGACAGATCATCAGAAAGGCATCCTAAATGCGTACGTGCGTAATGGTAATGTACATTACTACACGTCGATTTCACGAAAAAGCATTCGTAATAGTAACGTTTAATCACCGGGACAGGCGGTGCCTTTTGGCCCCCATTTGATGCTCTGATGTGTTTGCTCATAAACAAGACAGAGAGAAGAGCGGCTTGAATCATCCCAAAACAATGCCCCTTCATGCAAGCAGAGCTGCAGCTATGCACAGCCACGTCACCGGCATGGCCCCACCCCCTGCCAGTGGGACCCGCCTAGCACCACTGTTGGTGCCCGGGTCGTCGCTGCTGGGCCCGAGGGCGGCACCGGGGTTCGCCTGCGCGAGATCTGCTGTTCGCCGGCCGGGGCTCCAGCTGGGGAGCTGAAACAACTAAGGGCCTGCTTGGAAGGCAGGTTTTAAGTCCAAAATCAGTGTAAAATACCGGCTCGTAAACTTTTTCATGTTTGGGCTTAAATTACCGCTTGGATGGGCCGGTGATCCAGTAATTTTATTTCTGGTTTGGGCCAACACGGTCGGAAATATTCTCTGGGCCGAGCGGGCGACATTTTCTTTCCGACGGACGTATCGCGACTTCGCGAGCGCTCGCTTCGCGACTGCCGAGTCGCCTCGTCGACTCGAGAGAAACCCTAGAAGACGACGGCGGTGATCTCGACGGCATCGATGACGACTGTTGCTGCAACTTTCATCGGCGAGCGCGACGGCAAGATCCCCTACGTCATCCCTCTTTGATTTTGATCCAATCAGTGGCTATCTTGCCTCACCTCTCTCCAATCATCAGGCTCATCTTGAGAGTGGAGGCGACGGCGGTCCGACGTTGAGAGCGGCAGCAACGGTGGCACGACACCTCGGCGACTACATCGACCTCACCTCTTCTCCCTCCAACCAGATCTAGGTACAAAATTGCTAGGCCTCATCTCTCCTCTCTCCAACCAGATCATCTGGGCCTTACCTCTCCTCTCTCTGACCAGATTAGCTTGAGATTTTTTAGATACAAAATTTCATACAATCGCTGTCCAAATCCATTGCAAACGTGGAGTTTTTGATGCTATGACAGGACTCAATAGAGTTGGTTAAACTAGGGGCTTGATAGAAATAGTTATTCTAAGACAACATTTTATTTTATCAGATGCATGAAGACTGAAGACAAATGATTTGAGTACTACTGTTTTTCCAATACATGATTTTCGCATCATGATTTCCTTGTATTGTGGACTAAAGAACCCATAGTCAAAAACCCATGGTGCTGTTGCAACCAAATTCTCACCAGACCTATAGAACTTGACAGGGCTACAAAAATGAAATGGAAATTGAAAGCTGACACTAGTCCATAGCGAACCCAGCACTAGAAAGTAGTGAATTCCACAACTGAAATTGAAATGTAATAACTGTATATGTTGAACATATGACCAGTCCTATGAATTATTCTAGAAAGCATGTAAATTAGAACAAGGCTGCCGGGATCTCATTAGATAATTGTGGTCTGTTGAGTGGTTCTACTTGGGTTAGTATAGTAGGCAGTAGATACATGAGCAGTATGGACAATGTGGAGGGCTGACACACTAGGTTATTCTTGTTCTGGCAAATTTAGGTCATTGCATTTAGATTATTCTTGTTCTGGCAAATTTAGGTTCATCTCATTAGAACTTGGGGTCAATTTAAGTACAATGCCAATTATGTAGATTGATTTGTTAATTGCATATCGTTATGTGTATTGCCTGCTTATTTGTTATTTGCATTCAATTGGGCTTTACTACTCACATAGCTTCTCTTCGACAACAACTTAGAAGGTATGGTTCCTTTTGTTGTGATTGGCGACTTTAGTCATCATCATCTTCCTCTTCTCCCCTCTTTCTCCTTGCCCTTTTTTCCTGCTGAAAATCAGGAGGGAAGTGTAGGCAAGATCTTTCTTCTTGCCCTTTTTTCTTGATAGCTTGGTCTGAAGTGCAGGTGGCCTAGTATTCTTTGGTTGCCTTTTTCCCCCTCTGAAGCAATCGTGCTATCCTTCATCAATTTAAACACTATTCAAGTTCAGTTGTTAATTGTCAACTTTGTTTGTTTCTAATACTGCCAGTTGGTTCTTCTTTGCAAGATAGAATAATTGGTTAGAAGCCATTACACTGAGAGAGGGTAGGGCAAAGATCTATACATCGTATAGAAACTGATGATACCTTATCCCAAGGTTACGAGACCTTGTCAGTAGAGCTAAAAAATTACACATCAAATTGAGTCAATACAAATAATATATTGTAATCCTTATATATTAGCATTAGAAACTTGTGAGTTGCAAACACCAGCAAGACACCAGGAGCCATTGGTTTCAGATACTTGTGTGTACTGTGCTTTGTAGTATGTTGTGCGCAGTACACGGAGTGGTAAGAAAAGGAACATAGATTATAGAAGCTGCTGGTACATATCTAACCATACTGCTACTCGGTTTTATTTCTAGGTAATTAGCATAAGATAAACTGTACCAAATAAACTCTTACGTGGATTCATATGAAGCAATGCCATTTTATTACCCATATTTTGTTCCAATTTAAACAAATAGTGATCGCATATATGCTTGCCCGCTTGATACCGTTTTGCTATTAATGGTATTGACAAGTATGCATACCAGTATGTAGTATGTCTCTGTGTGTGTTTTTTTCCATCGCTCTTTCCTTTTTTTCTACCGATTGCCGTAACTACTGTAGTATGAAGATCTGAACATCTCCATGTGTCACTCGTGTTAATCATTTACTTTAAGCATCCTTTTGATGTCATGCATCAGAATCACAATGAAAAAGCTTTAAGCATCCTTTTGATGTCATGCATCAGGCTTATCTAGACTACATTAGTATACTGTCCATTTCTTATTTAATTATAAGCATGCCTTGTTATTAGCTGATTGAGTATCCAACATTTGCTCAAATGTTCCCCAAAATTCCTTTGTTTATAGGTGCTGCTGGGAACATGTCCTTTGTTTACTGATTGACAATTTTCATTTTTAAATATTAAGGTTCTTGAGTGCTAGTTGATATGAAAGACCTTATCCTTACTGAATCTGAGGAAGAAGAAGATGATGATATGATGCTGCTTATTATGCCTGCATTATATTTAGCTTCTACCATAACTAAAACTCCATGTCATACATCAAAGCTTAGTGGAGCAGAATATATTAATGAACTTCTTGAAGGTCATCTGAGCCGATGTTATGAAAATCTTCGAATGGAACCCCATATTTTCCAAACACTTTCAGACTATCTTAGATCAAAAAATATTTTGCATAATACAAGAGGTGTCACCGTGGAGGAGCAATTAGGCATTTTCATGTATATGCTTGCACGGAATGCCAGTTTTCGAGCATTGACCGATAGATTTCAGCACAGTCCTAAGACTATACATAGGCATCTTAGGGCAAGTTTTGAGGCTATCACTTCATTGACCTATGAATTTATCAAGCCTCCATCCACTGAGACTCATTGGAAAATATCATCAACTCCACAATTTTGGCCTTACTTTGAGGTACATGTAATCCATATCAGTATAATTTAGGAATTTTTACCCTCATCTTATTCCTCAATTAGTAATAAGGTTTTGTTTCTTGCAGAACTGTATAGGGGCAATAGATGGTACTCATGTCCCTATCACAATGACGGATAGTGAGGCTGCTCCATATCGAAATAGAAAAGGAACTCTTTCTCAAAATGTGATGCTTGCTTGTGACTTTGATTTGAATTTTGTGTATGTTTCTACTAGTTGGGAAGGGTCCGCATTAGATGCAGGGGTGTTACATTCTGCCATTAAATCTGGATTTCGAGTACCTAGGGGCAAGTACTATCTGGTTGATGGGGGCTATGCGAACACACCATTCTTTCTTGCTCCTTATCGAGGAGTCCGATACCACATTAAGGAACAAGGACAGGGCAATTGCCGATCAAGGGACTATAAAGAGTTGTTCAATCTTCGCCGTGCCCGCCTACGCAACCATATAGAGCGTGCTATTGGCATCCTAAATATGTGATTTCCTATTTTAAAAGTTACAACATTTTACCCAATAGAAACTCAAGTGAAAATTCCAATAGTAACAGCTACGTTGCATAATATAATCCGAAGCTATAAAGGAGATGAAAAATGGTTAAGTGATCAAACAATGAACATTTCTTCAGATAAATTTGTGGATATACCTAGTGGAGATGACCGATACAGAGATGATGTTGTACCATTGAACAATGAAAGGAACATGGGTAATGCTTTGAGAGATGAGATTGCAAAGAAGATGTGGGCAGATTATGAAAGAAGTAGGAAGCGGAGAGTACAAAGGAGATCTCATTAGCAATTATGATAAATATCTATTTTTTACTTTATTTATTTTTGTACTCATTGTAATAAAACATAACAATTTTGTGGGTTGTATGAAATTCTCCGATGTCATACTTTATGTCGCAATGTACTTATGTCATAAATTGAACACTGTAGTTTTATTTGCCATTTATTCATACTATTTACGGTTCCTTGTGGTTTATGGTTTATCTAAGGCTTTATGGCAAATAGAGCAAGGTGGACGTCAAAGTATGAAAAAGGATTGGTTGATATACTCCTTGAGTTCAATGTTTCTCGCTATCGTGGTCAAAATGGATGAACTTCAGAAGGTTGGAACAGGATTGTGAAGGATTTCAACAAACTCTTTCCAGAAGCAAAACTTTCTAAAGCTCAAATTCAAGATAAAGAGGCTTAATTGAAGAAAGACTACAAAGCAATTAGATCCATTCGCAATCGTAGCGGTGTCTCATGGAATCAAAATGCATCCATGATTAACACCACATCTGAAAAATGGGATGAGATAATCGAGGTAAGCTTCTTGTTTTTTAATTGTGAATCTTCTTTGTGTCCAATTAGAATTTTTCTATTTACACTTGAATTGTTCTATCATTATGTAGGAGGACTCTAGGCTAAGAAGATATGAAAACAAAAGTTTCCCATTTTTTGAGTCGTTAGATCTCTTGTATGAAGGTAATATCCATTCTGTAGTCCTCTCATTCATTGGCTCTTAACGAATTGGTTCTAAGGTTGTTAACAAATTGGATGCTGAATTGGGTGTTGTCTACTAGCTTCAAAAGTACTTTAGAGTTTACAAATGAGTAATAATCGCTTGTTGCATCTAAGTTGGCATTCCATTCTATAATCCTCTCATCTTTGATGTCTTAATAGGACAAATTGCGGAAGGAGAACATTGCTTCACTTCTAGTCAACCATCTAATGTTGCAAATACAAGCATAACTAGAAAACACTCACGGGATGCAAGCATCACTACAAAACACTCACGGGATGCAAGATTTGATTCAAGACCTCGCATTGGGGAAAGACAGGACAACATGAATTCTCCTCCAAGAATGCATGAAGTTGGAAGGCAAGATTTGGAGAATGACATACAAGATGAAGAAGAGAACACTATGTACTCTTGTCAAAGAATGGAAGATATTGGAAGGAGTGTAGAGAATAAACTTCAAAATCGCCATGCTGAACAGTTGGATGTTGGAGATAATGAATCAAATCAACAAGAACGAGGAGGTGACGATTATCCAAATTCAAGAACTGGGAGTGCTGAAGCACAAAGAGGAAGACCCAAGAAACAAAAGGGTACATCGGCACCATGCATTGAAGAAACAATGGCTGCTTATTTTGAATTCAGAAAAGAACATGCTAGCATGAAGGAGCAAGCTTCAAAGCAAGGAAATGAGTACTCAATGTCAAGATGTTTTGAAGTGTTACAAGCGATGGATGAGTGTCCGATGAGGTCAAGATCTATGCCTCCGATGTTTTCAAGGATGCAATAAACCGTGAGATCTTCCTATGCTATGAGCCAAGACTTCGTGGTTTGTGGTTGAAGAAGGAAGAAAACAAGCTTAGAATTTGACTCCTTGTAAGTCCTCTTATATTGATTTGTTAATTGTGTATCGTTATGTGTATTGCCTATTTATTTGTTGTTTGCATTCAATTGGGCTTTACTACTCACATAACTCATCTTTTTACGTTTCCCATTTGTTTGCAAGCCTATATTGATTCATGGGGCATTGACAAGGAAAGGGTTCTACAAGCCTATATTGATGCAATAAACCCCTGTTTATACTTGGAGTGGGAAGTAGGAATTACTCTGGATTTAATTCCTTCTGGTTTTTTGCTTTTTTGGAAGGCTCATTTCTTTCCCATTGCTTTTTTGGAAGGCTCCTTTCTTTCCTGGCTAGGGGGGCAAATTTAGTACAAAGCAGCTAGAAAAGCATCCTTTTCTAGTCTTAAGTATCATTTGCACACATGTGGTTTTTAAGCCTTGCCCTACTAGATGGAGCATCGTTACTGTGATTTTCTTTTTCTCTTTTATCGAGAAAATACATCGAGTTGGAGAAGCAACATAGTAGTACCATATTTTCTTTTTTGAAACCAACATAATAGATGCCGGATGAATGGATTATGGAGGGAGATATCAAATATTGTTGTTTGATGAACCGTTACAGGATGGAGTTCTAACCCATGAGCGTTTCACTGTGAATTTCATTCAGTCGACCTTTGGACAAATATTCTCTCTTTGTGAAGGATATAGCAGATTGCCTTTTGGCTACCATGGCGAAGAATTTAGGATTGGAACGAGAGGTGGTTGCTGACAACTGAGGAGTTGAAGTTCATATTGGCTGAATACGTTTACCAACTGAGGAGCTGAAGTTCAAACATGTAGTTCTTACATTTATCAACTGAAGTTCATATTGGCTCAATACGTTTTTCAGTAACACATTCTGTTATGTACTTGGTTCATGTGTGCTTGTATCAAAGGATTTACAGTTATGCTCTGCTTATTCAATCGCTCAACTGTGTGATTTTCATAACTTGTTATGTACTTGGTTCATGTGTGATTTTGTTGACGAGCAACTGTGTTATACTCTGCTTATTCAATCGAATGTGCGAGAGTAACGAGGTGATTTCGTGATGAGCAATGAGATGTTTTCATGTACCTGCCAAATGTGCTATGCTCTATTTAGCCTGTAAAGTAAGCAACGAGATGTTTACCAAATGTGCAGTAGTTAATATTTACAATGGGAATGCCAAATGTGCAGTAGTGAATATTTACAATGGGAATACCCAAACAAAATTCAAAGTTTTTACAAGGGAAAATAAATCCAGATGTATTCAAGTGGTTTTCTTTGTGCCAACAAATATACAAGTGTAAAATATTTACACTTGTAAAATATTTCAAGGCTCCCAAGCAGGCCCTAAGAAATTTAATCATGCAAACGGAATCATCAACATAAATTAAACATGATCATCAACACAGATTAAGCATATATAATAAATTGCTCAACAATTAATCGTTAACTTTATGAATTTTCCACATGTATTACATTTACATGATTACAATCTTTTGCAAATAATAAAGTTACATCAAAAGAAGATTACAAGAAAAAAATAAATTCCAAAAATCAGCAGCTTCTGACCCATATATTGTTTCCTGCAAAACAAATAATCCACACACATATATATGTATAACCTAGGTAAAGATGCAGAAATTTAAACTTCTAGAGTTGTCGTCAGACTAGTATGTGATCGATACACACATCGAGATACCAGACTGTCCGAGGCTAGTCAGCACCTCTCGCTAAAAATGGGTATCATGATTCAACATAAAACAAACATGTAATTATCGGGTAACTGTAGTAATGCATAAATAGTGCCAAAATATCACATAGTAAAAAATTAAAAGTGTGCACAGTAGAAAGGTAAAGAGCTCCAGTAAAAAGGGAGAGAGTAGAACCTCCCCCATGACATCCTTCCCAAAGCAAAGCACCCATACGCCATATATCCAGGAGGCAAACCCCCACAAGCCAAGCACAAAACTCCCACACCACCAAGCACCAAAGGCCAAGCCCCAAGCAAGGTAAACCACTAGGAAGCACACGCTCTCAAGGCAAGCAAGCCCTAGGAGCAAGCACCGGGAGCATCCAAGCCAAGCAAGCACAAGAGGCTAGGAAGCCCAGGAGCAAGGCCACGACATCCCAACACCAACACCATCATCACAGCACAGCCCGACATTTCTTCTTCATCCCCCACACCATAGGTAAATCCCCCACATTTATAATCATAGCACATATTTTTGTAGCAATGACAGTAGCAAAAGCAAAACAGCCGCAAAAGACCGTAGGAGTCGTAGTCTCAGTAGAGACCGCCGTAGAGGTGGCGTTGCGCATGCTAGGGAACCACCGCACTCCTCGGTGTACGGGAGGCTCCCCGGTGTCTTCACAACACCACCAAATCCACGACAATCCCCAATATCACCATCGACTCAAACTAACTATAAACATATTCTTCATACACATCACCAAGCATATGTTCAAAGATCATAATATAGACAATGCAAATGAAACAAAAAATATATAAGGGAAGAAAAAGGGTTGTTACCCCAAACCCTAGCTCGGCCATGGTAGAGAGGCAGAGGAGCTTCGGCATTGGAGACAGGGGAAGGGGGGCTGGCAAAAAGGCACGGCCCAGGGGCCAAAACGAGGGCCTAGGGGCAGGGGTGCCAGCATGGGCGCGGCCCAGAGCCAGGAGGCGGCGTACGGCCAGGCATGGTCAGTGGGGCCTAGGAGGGAGGAGGGCACGGTCGAGAGGCAGGTGAAGTTGGAGGAAGAGGCGGCAGCGGCTCAGGCTTGGTTGGCTCGGGGAGGGGGCAGCCGCGAGCCAGGCGGGCTCGACCCGAGCCGGGAATAGGCAAGTAGCCGAGAGGGCGAGGGCGTGGGGGAGTGGGCGTGCAGCCCGACGGCTGACGGCAAGGAGGAGGAGGAGGCACCGATTCGGGTAGAGCAAGAAGAGGAGAAGTGTAGAGGAAAGAAAGAAGAAGTGAGGTAGTAGGATAAAACCGGTCGAATGGGAGAAAAAGAAAAGGGAGGAAGAGAGAAAAGAAAAGAGAGGAGAAGGAGAAAAGAAAAGAGTGGAAAAAAGGGGGAAAAGAAAAGAAAAGAGAGGAAAAGGAAAGAAGAGAAAAGAAAAGAGGAAAAAAATAAAGAAGAGAAAAGAAAAATGGAGGGAAATATTTTAATGTAAATCCATGGATCATCCAGATTAATTACACATAATTAAAATCCGATAAATAAAACAATTTAAACTACATGGCATTAAATAAAAGAAGTTAAATTTAAAAAGTATCCAAAAACTTAAAGTGGCATTATACGTATATTAAATAATAAAAAATTAATAAACAGTTGGACGCCGTAAAACACACAAAAAAATCTACTAAAACATAATATTTTTTAAAATTAATACAAATCAGACTGGTGATCTTCAACAGTTGTCGGGTGAGGACGATTTATACCAAAATCCAGGCAAGCAATTTTTGATCATTTTTTATCATTTTTATCATGTATATTTACTTATATGTGATATCACCTATGCATGGGAAAAACATATTTAAGAAAAATATAAATCGGATGTAGTTGGGAAGATGATTTTGGTGATGAACTGTTGTGGCACTAGTTGGTGTTGAATATGTGGAATTAATGATGGTTGTTGGGGCAGTATTTGAATTGTGTGTGTGTGTATATATATATGATGGGTAAAAGGTGCCATAGATGATGAGCATTACCGGTGGGCTCCCTCTACATATGGCTAGAACATAAGGTGGAATAAACTACATTCAGTCAATGACCCGTATAATTTCGTATCAACCATAGTGTGTAAAAAACGACTAGAAAAAGTTGTCCTATGAAAATGTTATGATCTCCACATTGGGTAAGAGTATGTAACTAGGATTGTAAAGCTGGATATACCGGAAATCCTAGTAAAGGACACAAACATCAGCTGCGGTTGATTTATTTTGGCGATGAACGTTCTGGATTCTCAACTGATGTTGGGTTCATTATGGGTAAAGTGGTACAAATCTACGAAGAGTAAAATCATGAATACATGCCTTTCTCCTGGATTAGAGGCTACAGAAACTAAGTATGCCTCATATATGAGTGCTAGTAGTGATTTCAATAATTAAAATAGAAAACCCATATTTTCCTAATAAAACCCTATTTTTCTAAGAATGGATTTGAGAGAAGGATGGCCAGGTGATGGATGATGAAAAAATTCATATGATGCATTTCGTTATTAATGCTTGCTGATTATTTTTGTACTCACTTCTGCTAAATCCCCCTTTGCTTAAAGAATTGCTTTGGTGGTCAAGTGCTTGGTTGGGACATGGATTCCAACGAACTCGCCTATGAGGCATGGGGTGAGGATCACCCACAGGACCAGCACTACGAGGAGCAGGATTACCAGGAAGGTTTGGATGTTGAGTCGATCGTGCATCGACTTTGTTAGTCTATAGGGTAATTAGTACTTTTAAATTATATTTTTGTTGTAGTTGGGGTTTTATGTATAATTAATGTACTGGACTTATAGCCTATGCAGCAATAGAATGTAATAAGTTTCCATTTCGGTCTCTAATTATTGTTTCTGTTACAACACTCTGAACATGGTGTATTAACTGATAAAACATCGAGTGCACTTGATGTTTTGATTAGTTAGTATACCGAGATCAGTATAATTATCTCAGAGTACTGATAATACTACTGCCGTTAACCTGAACTAATTATATAGGTCGCCGTAGGAGGGCAGCTGTTTAACCAGCACGTGCAGCTTCATGCCGCCGAGGCAGTGCATCTCGTTGCCGCAGATGAAGTACCGATCGCCGGGAGCCGTCAGGGGCATCGTCGTGTTGTCGTCGCTCCTGGAGAGGAGCGCGTTGGCGGCGCTGCAGTTCTTGAACCCTGCCTCGTCAACTTCGTCCAGCGTGTGGTACTTCGGGTACTGGCCTGGATCACGCGGCGCGGACAAGTCATTGGCGAATTGGTTCAACTAACCCGATTATATCAGGTAAGAGACGTGAATAATCAAGGAAAAATACTCACTCCGTTCCAAATAGACGTCATTCTACATTCTTTTATTTCCACCGAGTCATATCTATAAATACGATATTACATATCTTTCTTATATCTTTAGTTGATGTAACTTACTTTTTTTTATGACAGTAAATAACGTTAGAAATAGTTAAAGGGGAGTGATATAGAATGAAAACATTGTAAAAAATCATATCGAAATAGTATAATAATATATATTTAGAAACAAAATTTAAAAATTAGAATGAAATGTACATCGCCAACATGCCGTCGACCCATGACGGGAAGTCCGCGCTGAGGTCCCAGCCGGCGCTATTGCCGACGATATACGAGACCGCTTCGGCTTTCCAGGCTACGGCGTCGATGAGTAGGATGCACAATGCGAGAACAATGCGAATCTGAGCCATGGACGGGTGTAATACGGCAATGCAGGATATGTATTGGGTGTAGTACTTTGGAGATTGCAATTTAAACAGTCTATAAAACAATTGATCGAAAACGGATGGTTTGGATTAGTCAAAAGCACCGTTCATAGTACTATAGCAAAACAATGTTTATTATATTTTTGACCAATCTAGACCGTCTGTTGTCTCGATCGAACGGTCCGGGACTATGGGAATTGCTTAAGTTGTAGTCCCCATAGTGACTGCATCCAATCCCTCTTCGGCAATGCAGGGCTATGAGACTAAGGGCCTGTTTGGAGGGCTGCGGCCGTACTGAAAAATTGATTTTGGCTTGTTGGGTTAAAAAGCTGTCATGACTAGCGGCTCTGATTTTTCTTGAGAGGCCGCCTGGTAAATTGGCTGTAGCTTTTATTGAGTACTCTCTCCAACCCTCCCCAAATCCTCTCCTCCCCTCCATATGGCCCTCACTCCTGGCGGCGCAGGGCTGGGCGGGGCGGCGAACAGCCGGGCGGAGGCCAAGCGCTCGAAGCCGTAGCAAACGAGCGGGGGACGGCGAGGACGGAGCTCTCTGGGCAGAGGCAACGAGGTCGGGGCCAAGCGAGGTTGGCGTGGCGGCGAACGAGCTCGGTCAGGTGGAGACGACGAGGACGGAGCTCGATCGGACGGAGACGGCGAGGTCAGGGCCGAGCTCGGTCTAGACGGGACGACGCGAGCGAAACGAATGCGACGCAACGGAAGCACCTCCCCCACAGCTGGCTTCGATGCACAGCCAGCCTCTTTAGTGGGGCTGCGGCTGGCAACCGAAGCCCAGCGAAGGCCCCCAAACAGCCTCTAAGAATGCACAAATGCCAAAAGCTTGGATATACTCCACCGGAAGTTCTTGTTGAGCATTGGTTATCTAATCTTTCCGAGTGCATTGCAAAAGAAATCAACTAGGTCGTGTGCTTATTGCGGTTTGGAAGGTGTTGCAAGCAAGCGACACGCATAGGTCACTCAGAGACCGTCGACCGACATGCTTGCTTCTAAAATGGAAGGTGAAGCGGTCTTCTTTATTTTCTTGTGATGTTCTTGAAGAAGAATCTATGTACTGCAACTCATTTTTTTTAAGGATGTTGGATTGCCCAAGGGTCTTGAATGAATTTTTTTATTGTAGTAGCCTTCAGGATGTTTTTTTTTTGAAAATGGCTATTGTCACGATGAAATTGCGGATTTAGCCCCAGGAGCCAAATCAAGCGTTGGATTGTACTGATTTTTTTTCATTTGTTTTCAGCAGTACCAGTGCGTTGAAAAATTCTTTATTGTTTTCCAACGCACGGCATTTTTTTAAATTTTGAGTGGCCGGAGTCCACTGAATAATTTTATTTTCACGCTGAATATATTTTTGAGTGATTTCGAGCGGTACCGCTGGAATTTTTTTGTTATTTACCATTTGTTTGTTATTTTGCTTTTTGTTTTTTGTTATTTTCCGGTGGTTTTTTATTTTGCAGCAGCGAGCGGTTTTTTATTTTGCAGCGGCAGCAGTTCGCTGGATTCAGTTTTTGGATTCGGGCCAAGGATTTTTTATGTCCATATTTTTTTTTTGAAGACCGCTCTCGTGCCGACGAATTTGCGAATCTAGCCCAGTACAATGGAAATTCAGGGGACTGAGCGCGCTATTATTTCAAGCGGTTTGGGCCAACATGATTCTTCTTTTCTGCGGCTGCAACACGTCGGATTTTTTTGTGCGGTGGAAATATTGTGGCGGTTGCCGAGCGTTGAAATTTTTTTGTTGTTTTTTCCACCGGAACGCGAGCGCTAGAAGCGACAATGGCCTTTTTAGAGAAAAAACATTCATTGTATGTTTATAGTTCGAAATCAACGGAATGAATGAAATATAGCATTTCATATTATTGGATGGAATGGTTCCTACTGGAAGTATTCCTTAAATTTGTATCCTACCATCTAAAATAGAATGATTTCATTCAAACAACCAAACATAAGAATATATTTTTTAAACTATCTCATGCATGTACTATTTGGTATAAGAAACCAAACACACCCTAAGGCGTCGGTTGGCCCACAACTCCACGAAGGAAAAAAAATCTTAATCCAACTATGTTAGTTTAACCTAAATTTTGTGTTTGACAATAAACCTTGTTAATATAAATTATTGTTTGACTAGATTAGATGGGTTAGCATTAGAAAAATAAAATTTACGAGGTATTAGTTGTACTAGCTTAACTTATTCCACCAATTTAATAGGTTAACCTAATCCTGAATTAGGAGGTTCAAACCTTTTGACTGGGTTGACTTAATCCTTCCTAACCGAGCAGTGTTTGGTGGATTAAACCTCTAACCCACCTCTTAACCGCAAACCAAACGGAACCTTTGGGTCGGCCGGTTAGCTAATCGGACCCGAGACAGAGCAATAGGCCTAGAAGGAATAATGCTTATTCCTTCTAAAAAAGCTTGTAATTTTTTAGGGTTCATTTGAAATATAGTAATCTATTATAATATTAAATCAGAGACAAAAGAAGCCACAACGTTCATTCTCAAAACTAGAAATTCCTATATTAATCGGAGGGAAACAAGAAAGATTTATACTGTTGATCGTGGTAGGTCCGTATTATAACGAGCTAGATTAAAAGAAAGAGTTTGTGTCATGTACAATACAGAAATAATTGAAATTCAGAATAAAAATAAAATAAAATTAGAAAATTGATTTTCACACAATTAAAAAGAAAGAGGTCATGCAAAGTGCAATAAAAAACAAAAATCGGAATAAAAGATAATTAGTAATCCGATTTACATACTAACATCAAAATAAAACTCAAATTATAAAAATTTAAATGAAAATTAGTACTTGGATTTGTATATGAATTGCAACATAAAAAAACTGAAATTGGGAATAAAAAAATAGCAATTTGATTTCCATGTGATTAAAAGAAAGAGTCTATGTGATGTACAATCAACAATACGTAAATTTGGAATAAAAAATAAATACAACTCAATCATATTAAGAACATGTCTAATAAAAGAGGAAATCTTATTTCTATCTTTGGGCAACAGACACAAGAAAAATTAAAGAAGTCCACCAGGAGGCAGCGATGAGCGATCCAACTATCCAAGCTCGCTCGACCGGTCACGGCACGTTCTGGTTTTCTTCCCCCCTGCCTCTCGCGAGGGCCTCTCTTTCCTTGCTTTGTTCCAACTGAAGCGCAGCTTAAGGACAGACTCTACCCACTCGGCGTTGCTCCTGCGGCTGCAGCCACGACATTGTTGTGATTCATCGATGAAGGGCTACGAGGCGATGGGATCCGGCAAGACGGCCTCGACGGGATCCAGAGGTGGGATGCGCTGCAGCCATAAAGGGCTCCGGGCTTACGGCGAGGCAACCCTAAAGAATAGATCAGTAGCGGTGAGGATGGGCTCAACAATTAACGATCTTGACTTGGTGATATTCCCAATTAATCACATATTTTGCTCTAATCCATCGTGCGGACCGGTGACCACGTGCTCTCATGAGGCATTTGATTTCAAGCGCCTTGCGTGAGGAACAGTGCGTTTGGGACGTCGAGGGGCAGCGAGTTGTGACGAGGACGTGCTCCTCTTGTATTGACGGGCACTGATGGCGCAATATGGCAGCTCCGGCCTCCGGCTCGGTGTTTACTTTGTCCTAGAACGCAACCTGTTCAACTTAAAAAGGGATGTTCCCACTTCCCAACTTTTGATCGAGCCAATCTACGTAGAAGCAAATAATAACACTAAAGGTAATCAACATGGAGACTAATTGAGCAAACAATGCATACATGAGCATACGCAGTGGCTAGACTGATGGTATAAATGTATCAAAGTTACTGCTTCCTCCGATCACAAATAGTTATCGTTTTAGATATAGATGTAGTCAAACTTTCAAAACTTTGACTATTAATATCTTTTTAAATATTTAAATTGGATATACGAAAATCATACATGTAGATTTATCTCGAAAAGTACTTTCATAAAATTATAATTTTATTGGGTTTTATAAATATATTATAATAGAAATTAGTAGTGAAAGGTGTGTTTTGGAGACCATATCGATATCCAAAACGACAACTATATCGATATTCAAATCTCCACCTTTTACATTATTTTGTTCCCCTTATTACACTGTTGTGCTTGATCATTGTTTTAATTAATTAGAAGAATTTTATTTCAATTTAACGTACTAAGTTAGTGTATATCTTGCAACAAACGCTCATATATATTATGATATCATGCTTAAGTTGGTAAATCATGCATGGGCCAATCTTTAACATATTAGGTGAATATTGATTTGCTACACGTCGAACCTCTGTCGAGAGCCCAAGAAACCGTTATGTTGTCGCAATGCGCGGCTAAATTTTGTTATAAACTTTTTATATTAAAGATATAACTTGATAATATTTTGAAGCTACGACACATAGCGAGGAACGTATTGTATTTAATCAAGCTTTTTCATGTAATTATGGTGTAATTCAACTAAACATCACCACAAAAAATTCCAAAAAAAATTGTAAATGTACTACATGACTTACTCCACCTATGTATAAAATTTAAGTTAATATTTATTCTATGTTAAGAGTAATAAAAAATAGAAAATTGTGAAAAATGTTAAGGCCACTAGATCTAAAAACTTCTGTGAGCTAGAATGCACAAATTGTGCACAACCAAGTCCAAAGCAATTTGGAACAAGATCTTTGGCCGATGATTAGAGTTCGATTCCCGCCACCCATGGGTTGGGCAGGTTAGTTGTGTGGATTTCCCATATTAACCGTTTATGATTTCAACCCATGAGTTGCGAGTCTTTAGATGACTACATTAGCCAATTATCCTCCATGTCCTGAAAAACTTAAAAAAGACCTCATTTTCAGTTTTTCCAAAATAATTGCAGAGGTTGTATCAATTGAAGAATTTGATTGTACTTATCTTCGACTATTGCGTGTCATTAGATGGAGGGCACTTAAGAGCTGAACGTCACAGGAAGACAATGGGAGAGCAAGAGGACTAAGGAGTAAGGAGGATCAGGTGAAGATGAAAATTAACATACTGATATGTTTAATGTTAGCACTTAGCACCCAAATAAGATACCGTAGTATAAATTAAACATTAATTAGAAAAAGGATAAAGATCTACAAGCATCGTGTGCTAGATTGTCCAAAACAATCGTGATTATAATTCCAATTACATTTGTACATAAACCAACTTACTTAGTGAATTATGAAATGAAAATACAGTTGGATTTGTATAATATTCCAACCTATATATATATATATATATATATATATATATATATATATATATATATATATATATATATATATATATATATATATATATATATATATATAAACTCCATGTATGTACAATCAAACAATACGCAAATTCAAAAGAAGCTACAAATTTTTTATCTGAAGGGCTAGAAATTACCATGTTAATGGGCAAAAAAAAATAGAGATATACGTCGTCGATTGTGGTTAGTCCAAATTATAACGGTGAGGATAAATGGGCTATAAATAGACGATACATTTTGATACACGTACAACACATATTACTTAGAGATGTTAAAATACATACATAATATCTAGAAATGAGAGAAGCTATCACATATCTAATAGCAAAAAAAAAAGCCTAGCTTTGTCAGAAACCATCAAGGAATATTTTATTGTGTGAATCCGGAGGACAAAATTGGATACGACTAACAAACATAACTTCTCTGTTGTTTTTTGCAGGTTTGATCGATGTGATATGAACCATGCAAGTATTGTGGGAGATTATGCTAAAGAGCGATATCGGAATTATGCTAAAGATGTAAGAAGTCACTAGCGGTGATACAACATGAGATTGCATTGATAATGTTAATTACAGGCATAGTGTCCCAGTTCTATATGCAAATATGATGTAAGGCAGTCACGTATGAATGCATGTTTGCCATCAATTCATCTATCTCTATGCAATATAGCGTTGTTAGTTAGGAGGAGCATAAGCTGACGCACACTGAGTTAGTAGGAGCGTAAACTAGGAATACACCACAAGATGAGATTGAAGTGGTCAAGGGTGGACTTGAGGATAAGTAAGGCACTTCGCCGATGACAGCGAAGAGATTGGTGGACATGCAAAAGGAAGCATGGTAGACAATTTTTACAGGCATGATGTCGTGCTAATCAATTAATGCAGCTGCAATGCGATACGTGGTGGGGTGGGTCGAGGAAAAGGACACGGGATTTAGCAATAACCAATAAGAACCAGTGTGTTTCTTCAAGTCTTTGTGGAAGGATACGTAGTGAGGGAGAAGAAGCAATAGATGAGAGAAGCTTCATATATTTTGAAAAAAGATTTATTGAAGGAGAAAAATATGGGTATATAGCTACATAATTTATGCAAGACGAAGAGTTACTATGTTTCTAAGAACCCCAATAACTTATTATGCTCAATGATTTTCTTCTATCAAAACTTATACTTCAATTATATTCCTTAAATTGATTTTTCCTTCAAGTTTCTATTGTTACTTCTAATGTTTATAATGTCTTAAAAATCTAAATAGTCTATAAAATACGTTAATATATTCTCAAGCATATAAGTTATATCATTTAATACTATAAACTTTAAAATAAATCTAGTTGTGCAAATACGCAGGCCATCCTGCTGGTTCTACATAAAACAGTTATTTCTTGTAGCAGTTGGAAAAAAAATTACGTATTTTAAAGAGGACCCAAGATTTTACTCTCAGGACGACTGAGACCATTGAGGATGAATATATTGCCTGAACATTTGCGCAACTAAATTTCGTAAGGGGATTTTTTTTTAAGAAAACGACAGGAGCTCCACCAAGAAGAGAGTACACCAACCAAGGATGGCAAGAACTTCGTAAGGAGGATTATTCGTAAGATTTTATTGTCTGTAAGCAGCAACAAGAATGTCACTGTACCATAAGTGGTCACAAATCACAGCCGAAGTTTAAGAAACATACACAAACTCTGAAGATATGCAATAGTAGAGAGGAGCAGAAATGTGCAACTCTGCCTCCGGAAGGAACACACGAAAGGGGCAGAGTAGCAGACACAAAATATACGAAACTGCACTGTCCCTTCCCTAGCCCGTCAGGGCAAGAAGCCCCACGGCCAAGAACAACAGAACCGAAGCAGCATGGGCCCCACTGGCAGTACCGGCCCCGTTTGTGTTGGATGAGGACTTGGTTGTCGTGACGGCCGGCGCTGCGTCCGCCGGCGTCGTGTCCGACGGTGCCTCCTTGCCTGGGTTCGACGGCTTGCTCAACCGCGCCCCGGGGACCGGTGTGGTGACGTTGCTGCCCGAGACGGAGGAGACCGTGACGGCGAGCTTCATGCCGGAGGCGCAGTGGCCGCTGGTGCCGCAGATGAAGTAGCGGGTGCCCGGCCTGGTGAGCGCGATCGTGGTGCTCTGGTCCCTGTACGACCGCAGCGGGTTGCTCACCGAGCAGGCACCGTGGTCCGCCGCGCTCACCTCATCCACCGAGTGCACGCTGCTGTACTGGAACACTGGCCCGGCACGCACAAGATCCCACGAGTCAGCATAGGCCAAATAGAAACTACGAGCCACGTACGACTCATGACGCACAGCGTGCCACTGATAAACATATCTACGCCAATGGACCGGTACTTACAGAGTGTATCGCCAATGTTGAATGCCTTGCCTTTGGCCCAGGCGTTGTAGTCTACTCCGGTTGTCCACCCCGACGAGTCCCCCACCGTGTAATCCTTCGCGGACACGGCCGGCACGACGGCGAAGAGGAGAATGACCACAAGCATGCCGGGTAGAAGGCCGGCCATTTGACAAGACTTGTTCATGGCCAACTGAACGGCGCCCAGATTACAGGAGAGTGGGCTGATAAGACTGCGCTCAGGGGATAGAGAGCAGTCGTTATATAGGCCAACACTGGTGGAGTGGTGGTTACTGGTTAGCCCTCGTCATTTTGTCTTGTTGGAAATACTGATGTAAGTACGTATCAGCTTAGTTATGGGCAGTAGCTGGGGTGTCTCTGCACAATGCATACGGAAGGGTTTAGTACCTAAATGGTTTGCTTTGTCTATGAAGAAACAGCTACCAGAAAAGGGTCTAGAAAAATAATCGATGGTGTAACTAACAGGTGCAGACCGTGAGGCAGATCCGCAGATGATGTTTGTTGAACAAACCAATTCGATTACTCGTCTATTTTAATTTGCTAGGCGAGTGTTTTTGCTGTGCAATGGTGGTGGACACATAAAGCTATGTATCCACTCACCTAAATTTGAGTCTCGTTTTTACCTCACATCTCGGAAAAATAATTTGCTAGGGGAAAACAGGTAACATAAACACGTAAGGCAGCATGGCACAACTACCGGTATTACCGTAACGAGGACCCGCGTACGTTCTGTATATTGGTTGCTAGTTGCTAGGCTTTCGTATTCGAGTATAGATTCTCTTTTCTTTTCGACTGATGAAGACGGGAGGGATTCCGGCCCATGCCTTTAATTACAATCGTTATATTTCAACAACACATCAATTTCATTATTTGGACACATTATCGTAGCCTCAACACAGTACTATACTGAATTAACTACGACATGCATGGACGTATATATATATATTTTGTCTAGGTGCCATATGATTTTCGGTTTTGCAAATCACATGTAGTCCAATGTCCCACACGCTTCTTTCCTAGGTCGGAACAGTAGCACTGATCAAAAGCTCGGCGCCACTTGCCGCCATCACAACGACAAGCCCCTCGTCGGCGCACGAAGAGACGACGCTGTACGATACGTGCACGGGCTTGCTCCCGTCCAGCACGATCTCCTCGAGACCGACCTCGTGCCAGTACGCGGGTCGAAGCGCGTGCCCCCGAGAGGGCGGCGGCGTCTCACCATCACCTCGCGTGCACGTCTGGACGTTCAGCCCTCCCGAGCCATCGCTCGTGAGAACCGTGAACCGCGACGGATTCTTGACCCCCAGCACCTCGCCGGCCTGGCCGATGCAGGCCGCAGCGAGCGCTCGGCGGTCGGCGACAACGGCGGTCCTGAAGAGCACGGTCGTCGCGCCGGCGTCGGCGGTGTAGGCGTCGAGGGGAACGGACTCGAGGCGCTTGGTGGCGCCTGGGTTTTGGATGTAGCGCTTGTACTGTATCACCGGGTTGGCGACGAGCTTGCTCTGTGCCTGCAGCTGCGCGTGCGTGACAGCCCACGACTTGAGGAAGTTGATGAGAGACAGCGGGTCAGTGAGGAGCAGGCTGCAGCTTACGCCGATGGCGTAGCCGCCGTCCTGGAATCGTGTCATCTGCAACAAGGTGAAACACGAAATTGGTGCAATTTTTTAAGTTAGTACGAGAATTAAGTTAGATTTAGTATCACACTTTCGGTTCGGTTCGATTTAAGAATATACACAACAGAATGATAACAGTTCTGCTGTCCGTCTGTGAGACGGCGACACGAGGAAATACGTGGTACGGACGACTCTTTCCGCGTTGTATCGAAATCGTCTGTTCACAACACGTTTTGTGGGGCTTCGTGGGATCCCTTGCGAAACAAAATGATCCAGTGCAATCGGCACAAGGTTACCTATACGTTTTTATTCATGTAATATATATCAACACATGCATGCCCACCATATGTCAACACATGTATGTATACTAGTATTTTCAAGGATTGAAGCTTACATGCATGTATGTATATATAATATTGTACTCCGACTCTTATATGTGACCATCCATGAGCTAGTACAAGGATCGAGCTTTATGTCAAAAAAAAAAGTTACAAGGATCGAGCTATGTAGGTATGTTTATGTTGTTGCAAATAGGCAACAGAATTATACCATAAAAAGATTTTATTTAGTGTTGATCAGTATATCTTCAAGCTTGTGATTGCAAATTATAGGGTTATATAGATACAACTCATTATATGATTTATTTTTGATTTTATCTATAGATAGAAAATATATCATAGACAACCGTCATTTGTGTCACTTTACATACTCTAAACAATCATCATTGTTGTAATAATCGAAACGAACCCTGCGTGCTTGGCCCAACCGCCCAACCAAGCCACCAACAAACTACTATCGGTTGAACCGCCACGTGTCAATGAACTAACAATGGGCGGGTAAATTATGCAAGCAAAACAAACTTTATCTAGCCTGCAAAAATACTTGAAGTCCATATCATAGTATTACTGTCGTATCGGTACCGATCGGTATAAACATTATGTACTATTTAAATTGATATAAAGTGGTCATATATACCGTATTGGTCTCAATACCGGTCATACCGTCTTCGATACCGGAAAATATCGACCATACCGGCTTGATATCATACAATACTAGTCATATTGGTGGAATTTATAATATAATTTATTGAATTATATGTTATATCTGATAGAACTGCTATGTATTTAGAGTAGTATTATTAGTAAAATTTGGTGTGCATATAATTAAATATATATATTTACTTATAAATATATGTATGAACCGGAACGGAATATATCATTTAAAAATTAAACTAGTATAACCTTCGTATGATATTTACAAGTTTTGTCCATATATATACCTGCATGAAGAACGGCGCACATATCCCGGGCTCCTGCACGTCCACGTCGGTCCACATCGCCAGCGCGGCCTCCTTGCTCTCCCTGTCCTTCGCCTCCAAGAACTTTGCCAGGGTCGTGTCCACCGACGCCTGGACCAGCCGCACGCCGGTGTCGTTCAGCTTCACCTCCCACGGCCCGTCGCCCCCGCCACGGCGCCGCAGCCGCCCTGCCTTCTCCGGTTGGTCGGCCAGCGCCGCGCTGAGCGACTCCTTCACCCACACGGCCCGCTCCAGCCGCGCCCTCGTCGCCCCCTCCAGCTCAGTGCCGTCCGCGCCCCGGTAGTAGAGCACCGCGCGGAAGCGGCGCTGCAGTGCCGCGGCGGTGAGCGGCGGCCCGGACACGGCGATGGGCAGCGACCGCGGCCGCCCCGCCTCAGCGACGCGCGTCGGGACGGCGGTCTCCAGGGACTCAACGTGGATAAGCGTGGCCCTGGCCGCCATTTGGCAATCGTTCGTGCGCGCCAACCAGCTGTGTGATTTTTGCCTTGGTAAGAGTAGACTACCAAGAAGAGGTTCGAGGCCTGACAAGAACTTATCCTAGCTGCGTATTGGAGACTTGGAGCAGTGCCAATTTATAAGTGGTTTTCAAGCAAGTTGTCTATTTGCTATGAGAAATACTATGCTTAGAAGCAAAAAACTTACAAGGGATTGGGTAATGTCACACAAATACCATCTTTTACGGGATTTGTTTTAGGCAAAAATTCGTATGCGCAGTTTGTTGAGTTCGAGCGCTGAGAAAATTAGTTGGTGTTGGTGGCGACATTCAGTTCTGTATTGGACGATGTAGTTTGGTTTTGGCTAGCTACTCACGGCAATTTAATGGTTTAGTAATACATGGGCTGTTCAGGCCACGCATATATTATGCGATGGTGACTGGCCAGAGCTAGTTTCGTACGGAAGATCACTGTTGGGTAACAATCAATCCAATCAGTGCCGATTAATTGGTGCTAAAATAATTAGCTAGGTGCAAACTGGCGATGAAAAATTTCCGATGCATGGAAGAACATAGCTAAAACAGTAAAACCAGAGTGAGCTTTTGATTCTTTGAGGAACCAGCATGTACCATCAGTGTGAGTGGGGATTGGGCAGGATCAACATGTGGCCTCGCTACAGCGCTACATAACAGGCACAGCTCGCAGGGGCCGGCTTGATGAAAGCTTGTCGCAGCCTCGCAGGTCACGTACGTCTGAATCCGGTCACCGGCGGCGGATTAAACAACCAGATGGGTTCAGCTTGCCCACACGGGAGAGAGCTGATTTGCCTCACCTTACCAAGCAGGACTGGAGTTCTTCTTGCCTTAGTTTAACTATGACGTGTGGTCACAACTTACAGCGGTGAAAAAAAAAAGGTAACTGTCCGCGTCTTGCAATCCATGGAATCATGTAGGGCATTGTATCGTAACGAATACCTTCTCTTATTGGTAAGGTGATTTGCCTCACCTTACCAAGCAGGACTGGAGTTCTTCTTGACTTAGTTTAAAAAGATTTTTTATTATCTCTGAGAGTTACTAAAATTTATATTAAGATAGTATATATATAAAATATTTAAAGTGTGGATGTATCAACTTGTAATACCTTTTACTACTGCTTTGGAGATAGGTGAACTGTGATGGTTTAATACGACGGTTTTGGTTGCACTTAAGAAGAGGGTGTGGCACATTGGGCTGGCATGGCCCACCTCATGCACGTGAAGGGAAGAAGCAGCCTGGCTCTCTCTTCTGTTTTTTTAACCCCTAGTGAATGTTCTTTTCAGTATAACTCTTCTTCAAAATCATTTGCAGATTTGACTTTCATAAATATCTTCCACACTTGGGAAGTTCGGCAGGTTGTTTGCCGCGTTAAGATTCCTGCCGAGCTCCTCTTTTCTCGGCAGGAATCAAATCCACTAATTAATCACTAATTTAATAATCCTACTAAATTAATCACTTAATTAAAAATCACTATTTAATTAAATTTTTTATTTAATCTCTTGATTAATGGGTCCTTCCGAGCTAACGGGACTCGGTAGGTGGCTGTCGAGTGGAAGAATCATGCCGAACTCTCTTAACATGGCAGGTGACTTATGTCTCCGCTGTACCTTCCGAGCTTATTAAGGAAGTTAGTTTCAGAAATTCAAATAAAAAGGATAAATTTGTAAAAACGAATTTTAGGGGACTGTAAAAGCGCCGGCTTCCCCTTTCTTAGATTCTCTCTCGTTCTCTTCGAGCTCACGAACACGCCGCCGCTAACCAGCTCGTCTAAAAATGTGCAGCGCCGTCCTTTGCCGCCGGAGCCTCGATCTTGCGACTCGCGAGTCACCGTCATGCTCTGCCGGATCCAAAGGCCAAGACCATCCTCGCGCTGTTGGGGCAGCATCGGTGTGTGCTAGATGGGTGAAGGCGGCAGCGGCAGCTTCACCATGATTTAGGTGGCGACGTCTTGGCATCAGAATGGAAATGTTTCTTTACTAGGTGAGTATTAGGTTTAATTGTTTGGAATTGCAAGCGGCTTGGTTTTTGGTTGCATCGGATTAGAGTTTGGGGCTTTGGTGGCTTTGTTATTAGGAATTGCATATGGTTTGAGCGGCTGTAGCTATCCATACTCTAAAATCACACTTGATTTTGTTTTTTTGCCTGCAATGAATCAACGATGGATTACCAGAAAGTCGAATTTTGACACAATATTTCTCCATTTATCACCTCTTCCGAATCATTTTTCTCTAAAAGAAATCTAAAATTAATATAATATTAGTATTTTGAAAGCCGACGGTTCGGTCGAACCGACGTTCCAACCGGTAAACCGGCGTCCTCGCTGATTCGATCACTGATCTAATTTTTAAAGAGCGCTACTACTTAATCCTATACCGTTGGAATTTATTCCAACAGTATAGCATGTTTCACAGTTAAATTTTACCTCAAGGTTTCATGTTGTTTTGTCTAGATAGGTTTCATGTTGTTTCACAGTTCAGTTTCACCGGGTTTCGTAGTGTACAAGTTTCGTAATGTTTCAGTTTCGTAGGTTTTATTAGATTTTGTATGTTTCATTAGTTTCAAAAGAGTTTCAAATAGATTTTATAAATATTTCAGTATATCTCAATAAATTTTAATGAGTTTCTAATATGAAATTACAAAGTTTCGTCCAATTTCAAATATGAAACTTGATTTAAAACGAAATTCAAAATAATTTTATCTGAGTTTCAAGAGGACAACTTCAAAATTTCACAAGTTCCTTGGAAAAACAAATGAAAACTAATTTTATATGAGTTTCATGAGACTTGTTAAATATTAAAAAAATCAAGCGTGTTTATAGGGTTCGTATATCTAGATGAAACACTGTGAAACCTCATGAAACTTATGTGTGAAATTAAGTTTTACGTGTTTCTAGAATATTTTAAGTTTCACCAAGTTTCAATAAATTTCAGAGTATATTTCACAGGTTTCATAGAATGTTTCAGGCCATTAATTGATTCAGGAGTTTTATAACGTTTCATAGATAGGTTTCATGTTGTTTCACAGTTAAGTTTCACCAGGTTTCGTAGTGTATTTATAAGTTTCATAATATTTCAGTTTCGTCAAGCATAATTTAACAGATATGTTTCATATGAAATGTAAAATATGTTTGTGAAACATCATGAAATTTTAATGTAAACACTACGAAACTTGGCGAGAAAAATCATGAAATCTAAGTGTGCGACGTTGTGAACCTTGTAATTGAAACTTCGTCTACATTGGTGAAACTTAGCCTGCACTGGTTAAACTTCGCCTACATATAAATTTCACAGATAAGTTTCACTCGGAAGTTTCATGAGGTTTCATAAAAACACATGAATCTTCCATGCACAGCTTCTCTTTCGTCTCTAGTGTGTTAAGCTAGCAGAACAAAGAAGCTAGCACTCATGTTAGAGTAAGCACAACACGATGCTGGGCTACTTCTCCCGGCTCCAGTGGTCGTCGGCGGCCACGGCGGTCGAAGCGCCCGAGCCCATTACACCATTCGGCGACGCGTCTACATCGATGGCATCGACCTCGGCAGGCTCCAATGCGGGGACCTCTTAGCGCTCTCCAACTCCAGGCTGACCGTGACACCCCCTTGCTTTGCCATAGGATTGAATTAGGGAGAGGTGTTCTCTAGATCAGCTAATGCAAACAGTAATCAGCCTACTCAATACAGTGAGCACACGTATTGCTTTGCAATTCTGGCACTGCCGTGAACGACGACACGTCCTCAGGTCCGAGCTCGACGCCCAGAACTCCCCGCACCAGCAGAGTGCTCCCGTCCGTCACCGGCAACGCCAGTCACCCCAAGAACACCTCCTTGTAGATCAGGTCCACCACGCACGGCTACAACAAGAACGACGTGGCCCCAATACCGGTCGCCTGCGCCACGCGTCGCACCCACACCACGAGAGGGTCATACACCAGCACGCGCATCGGTTGCCCCGCGAGTGCCTTCGATCGGAGCAGCTCCTCCAGTGTCTCAAACCTCGTGGCCTCGAGACTGCAGCAGTACCCAAGGAAATCGTTGCCGTACACGGTCGCCATACTGGCGGCGTCGAAGCCTTCGGAGATGGTGGCCACAGAAGGGCTCGCTTGGGGGTGGTGTTGTCGAGAGCCGATCACGTAGTGGGTGACGACGAGCGTGGGGGCGGAAGCCGTGGTACATGAGGCGACGGTCGAACTGGAACATCGGGTTGTTGTGGCCTTGCGCGCCCAGGAAAGGCAGAAAAAAGACGTTCGCGCCACCACCTTCTTCGGACGATGGATTCTTATTCCGTAGATTTTCATTCGTACGGTATACCGTACGTTAGTTTTTCTGATTTTTAAAACTATACATGTGAGGTATCATTTGAAATACATAAATTTAATATAATTTTGTAAAATTTCCTATGAAACAATTTAATTTTCGTGTGAATGATTTTTGGTGATGCAAACAGGGCAAAAGTGTAGTAACGGCAGATTTCCTACGAAGCAAGGAGGCCAGATACAACGCCACTGCTCCGAGTCTCTGAGACTCTGGGCCTATTTGGAGGGGTTGCGGTTGGACTGAAAAGCTGTTTTTGGTTTGCTGGGCTGTAAAATAACTGTAGCTGACGGCTATGGCTTTTCTTATTATGCTGTTTGACAAACTGGTTGCTACAGCTATAGCTTTGTGGGGTAACTGAGCGTGAAAGCAGCAACCTAACGAAGCACAGCGGCGCCGAGCGGGGAGGTGGTGCAGAGGCGACGAGGCGGTGGCGGAGGTCAGGGAGGCAGAGCGAGCGAGGTGGAAGGCGGTCGAGCAAAACCTCAATTGAAAAATTTCTCCCCAGCAACTGCAGCTTTTAGATGTGTTTTTGTTAAGGTTTAGCTTCTAACCCGAAGTTGAAGCACAGCCCAAACAGGAAACAGCCCCTCCGACAGACTGAAACTTTAGCAAACACGAGGCCGATTACCACACTACACGTGTACAAGGCCAATTCCGTAATTTGGGCCACGCGGAACGGAAAACGCTCCTATATTATTACTTACTCATCGTTTCGTCCCCTCAAAATTTCCCCGTTTCTAATCCCGTCGCCCGTCCAGCCTCGATCGATCGATCCTCCGATTCGTTCGTCGAAACCACCGCAGGAGGAGAAGGCGCGAAGCGAGCAGGCGATTGGTCCCCGATTCGATTCGATATGAATCCCGAGTAGTAAGACCTCCGATCCCGCCCTTCCCATCTGATCCGCGTGATTGTTTTTTTTTTCGCGGTTTCCGTATGTTTATTGGAATTATTTGGTGGGTGTATGCTGTTGTTTCGATTCGCTAGATATGTATTAAGACGTTAAAAGGATCCGATCGGGTACGCGTAGTCTGGCTCTTCCCAGATTTTTGGATCTGGATCTGATGAGCGCATGTGGGGGTTGTTCTGATCGAATCTGTGATTACGATGCTAATTGTGGTTGTATGATGATGCAAGTTGCAGCCCGACCATTACGGAATACGATTGGTTCATTTGTATAGATCTATTTTTTTTCTCTCTCTGCCGTGGCTATTGACTGTTACTTCATTGTGGCTGCATATTGAAAAATGTAGAAGAATAGATAGAGATAGTTTCAATATTGTGTAGATACATGAATCTGGATTGTATGATATGGTGAAGGCCTCGTTGAGAGTCTCTACGGGCAGGGTGTTACACGAAATGCGAGCTGCCCGTACATTTGTTAATCAGGTATTGCATTTTGCGTTTTAAGTTATCTAATTGGCATTGTGCTAACCAGGGTGATACATCGTGCACTTGCTCCGTTGAGTATGATCGACACTCAATCATGCAATTCTGCATAGTTGTTTAATTGGCGTACCCTTGTGTAGCCAAAGAAATTCATGCTAGAGGGAACTAGTATGACAAACAATATTCTGGTCTAATCGGTGTTTATTTATGACTTGTGGTTGTTTGTATGAAGTTAGTCACAATGCAATTTTTGGGCTTTTGCCACTTACAGGGCACCCCTCCTTTCTTTTTGTGTTAGTTTATTTTAGCATTACATGTTACTGATGTTAAATTGGATTGTACAAGCACTTCTATGTTGCCACTAAATCAATCCAGTACTTCGTTACTATTGCACTAATGTGGCATTAATTTATGTTTTGTCAATTTTCAGCGACTACCTCTTTAAACTTTTGCTCATTGGTGATTCTGGTGTTGGGAAGTCATGCTTACTTCTGAGATTTGCGGTATGGAATTCATGCCCTTCACCTAGTTGTGAATCTGATACTTTTGCATTCTATGTATTGAAATTATGAATGTAGTTACATATGATACTCATAAATGTGTGATCTGGTAAGAGTATGTTGTGTGCCACTTTAGATGACACTGTAGCCGAAAATACTTGAGACATGTATAATAATCACACATGAAGCCCTTTGCATGTCTTGTAATCTCAACACCGTAATTTATGAACATCAAGGCATCGTGCTCATGTCTTGTAATCTCAACACCGTAATTTATGAACATCAAGGCGTCGTGCTCGCAGTTTGTTGCATTGTTTTCCTTCATAAATACGTCATGGTGTCACTGAAATATGGTCTTATTTTTTGTAGGATGACTCGTACTTGGATAGCTATATCAGCACAATTGGAGTCGATTTTGTGAGTATAATTTGGTTTGGTCTACTGTAAATGTTAAGTCCATGGCATGCTATGCACAGTACTAATTTCATTGCTTATGCAGAAAATACGCACAGTTGAGCAGGATGGGAAGACCATCAAACTTCAGATTGTAAGTTCTGTATTACCCCCCTCAACATTCCATCACTAACGGGCGTGTATATGACCTAATTTCTACTAATGCACCATCTAAAATAAATCGAAGATGTCCCTATTTTTACTATGGCCAGTTTCAAATAAATCTAGAAAAAGTAGAAATATTACAGTGGATGTTTCATGTTTGTATAGTTTAAGATTGGGAAGTGATGTCTACAATTGAATAGCTAATATATCGGTTAACCTGTACAGCCTGTATTTGGTTGTTAACAATTGGTTGCTTGTGTTGTTCAAGTGCTCTAGACCCTAATAGATCACTATGGACTTGACACACTATGGAGCTGTTTTAGTTACCCTCATGATTATCTGGCATTTATTTTGTAATTACTCTTGTTTTATCATTGTCTCAGTGGGATACTGCTGGACAAGAACGTTTCAGGACTATTACTAGCAGCTACTACCGAGGAGCTCATGGCATTATCGTAAGTTGACACCACTGGAGCTAATCAGAACAAACTTCCCATGCTGGTTTTATTTATAGAACTTAATTTGCATATATTTGTGGATTCGCAGATTGTGTATGATGTGACAGACCAAGAAAGCTTCAACAACGTAAAGCAATGGTTGAATGAAATTGACCGCTATGCAAGCGACAATGTAAACAAGCTCCTTGTTGGGAACAAATGTGACTTGACTGCCAACAAAGTTGTGTCGTATGAGGCAGGCAAGGTGAGTTTTTTAGGATAAACTAGCGGGTTGGTGATTAGGAGGGATGTAATATATCATAATGTTTGTCAATTATGACTTATGAGAGAAGTCCTGGCACTAGAATTCTTTGATAAGGTTTTGTTAGGGCTAGATGAAGGAAAACAAATTAATACTTGATCAATTTAAACTCTCCTCTCCATGCTTATCTTACATAGGTTGCGGAATAGTGCAGTGCATGACTCTCTTACATGCATGATCTTTATCAGGCACTTGCTGATGAGATGGGCATCCCATTCATGGAGACTAGTGCCAAGAACGCCACCAATGTGGAGCAAGCCTTCATGGCTATGGCTGCATCCATCAAGAACAGGTACGTCTTAGTGTTATTGTTAACTAACAATGCTCATATCTCGACTTCTTAGGTCATTGCTTAACAGAGAACGCGCTTTCCCTTTATGGTGTCAGGATGGCTAGCCAACCAGCCGCTGCTAATGCCAGGCCGCCGACCGTGCAATTCCGTGGGCAACCCGTCGACCAGAAGACGTCCTGCTGCTCGTCTTAAGCTTCTTCGTCTCTTTTATTTGGTGTAAACCGTGATGCACTGTCACTACTGTTTGCTTACTTACGATGCGTTTGTATTATTCCCGCTTAATTGCCTTACTGGTACATTTGTTATACAATTCAGATGATTACAGAGCTCGAGCAAGCAACTCTGTTCTTTATTTTTTTCATTTCTCTTTTGTTATTTCATTTCCTTGCTGGGCACCCATTGGCCATTGCTACCTGGAGAGGAGGGTCTGTGGTCACCAAAGCCCAGACATCAAATTTTCGGTTCCATACCTGCTGTTTGCAAATTATAATTCTGCCTTGGTTGCGGTGGCAGTTTGGCTGGCAGGTGGCATGCGTTCACCTTGCACTTGCATGTAACAGAATGTGCTCCGGCGTGCACATTTTGACTCCGAGGAAGCTCTAAATGGGATACTTAGCATATGGTAAAAATGCACATATTGACTAGTCGAATGGGCAGCTAAACCCACTCAATCACACCAATTAGCGTATCGCAAACAACGTCATGCACCAAGCCTATCGAATCGAACAATAGTTGTATCACAAGATAAACCTACACATCGCTCGAGTAGCTAGCTTCGCCAGGCGCCTCACCGAATAAATAGGGTATATATATGCGTACGTGTTAACTGAAATAGTGTGCACCCACACTAGGGATGTTATAGGCCTCTAATTGGGATACTTAGCATATGGTAAAAATACACATATTGACTAATCGAATGGGCAGCTAAACCCACTCAATCACACCAATTAGCATGTCGCAAACAACGTCATGCACCAAGCCTATCGAATCGAACAATAGTTGTATCACAAGATAAGCCTGCACATCGCTCGAGTAGCTAGCTTCGCTAGGCGCCTCACCGAATATATATATATAGTATAATTATTTGGGACACTATGGTGCCCGGACTCCATGATCTAAAATGGGTATTTTTCCTATGTATTTTTATGCGATACTTTTTGACATTTCTATGATGCTGAGTTTAATCAGTTTACTAACTAGTTCAAACAAGTTTGAACTGAAATTCAAACTAGAGTTTCCCTTTTTGATGATAGTTTGGTTGTAGGTATGTGCTGATTTTATATATAAATCAGCAAAGAATGTGATCCAAACTTGTTCAAAATCTTTGAATTGGAGTATGCTTTTTCAAAGGTATGTGTTTCATTTGAATTGTTATAGATAGGTATATGCCCTAAAACTAAATTTTTTGAAAAATATACTCGAATATAGTTTGAATTCACGCATTTGAAATCATGGTGCCTCATTTCGGCTTCATATATATATATATATATATATATATATATATATATATATATATGCGTGCGTGTTAAGTGAAATAATGTGCACTCGCGCTCTAGATGTTAGAGCAAGTACAATAGCAAAGCCAACTACTGGCTAATAGTAAGCTAAAAGCCAGTTTGTACAATTACTGTCTCTAAAGGTTGTCTCTAAATATTGTGCAATAATTATCTTTTCTTTCTTGTACATAAATGATTTACCTATGCTCCCGTGCAAAGCTAGCTACTAAATAAGAGCCAGCTCTCTTCTCTCTCCTCTTTTCTCACTCCTCCACATAGACCAAAGCTGATGTGTACAGGTTAAGAGCCAGCTGACGTGGTCTTATTGTACATGCCCTAATAGGCCTCTAATTAATTCTCTAGAGTGTATAAGTATCACACACGTGTGTGTACATGTGGTGAAGCTAGGATGAAAATTGAGGGTGGTTCAAAAAGACTAAGCAAAATTGATACAAACATAATCTTATATTCTTATGTAAACCAAATTATACATGAAGAGAAGAGAAGCAAAGCAAAACGAGAAAGAAATACAACGATGATACCTCACTAATGGGAAGTGCATCCTAGTAAATGTAAATATGCTTCCACTGAATAGCAATCTATCATCTGTAAATCAAAATTAGCAAAGTTAGAGATACAATAGTAAATTGTAAATGGTCATAAATGTTCAATTAAATGAAACATACCAACAAAATTACTAGATGGTCTAGTCGCTGTAAAACTTATCCCTACACAAAATACAACTATATAGATTAGTGTCTAATTTTCTATGCAATACATGATACAACATCAAGTTATCAACACGAGTAAATGGTAAAGAAGTAAAGGATAAGACAATTAGGAAAAAAATGAAATATCAAAATTTCTCCAAGTCAGCTGTCGGCGGAAGTCAAATTCTCTTGCCTCACTGAGTCAACTCCCAACAGTAGGGCGAACCAGTGAAGCTAGCAATCGCCTCCCTGTTAGATCCGCAAGCCTCGACGGTCGACACGACGACGCCCAACTAGCTGTTGGCCTCCTCTCCTTCGCTCGTCCTCATCACACCATCGGCTGCCTCGCCCCCGCGCTTGAGCCTCGAGCTTTTCGGCGCTGCCGCTAGGTCGCTCCACCCACCACCCTTGATTGGAGTAGTGTAGCCTAGAGGAGAGGGTGAATAGGCAATTTTAAAAATCTATTTGGCTAAAACCGATTTTATATGCGGAAGCGTAAATCAAAACGGTTTTGCTCAATTAAGGCTTAAATCAACTAGTTTCGCTAAGTGCACCAACAACCTAAATCTAGATCAAGGTTTGCAATCTTAAGGTGACAAACAAGTAAGTCAATTCTAGGAATGTAAATCGCAAGAATGTAAATGAGCAATAGGAAGCAAATCAAAAGATGACACATGATCTTTTTACCGTAGTGTTCGGAGACTTGCCAGTCTCACATAATCCACATTGAGGTAAGCCCAAATGAATTGGACCGGCTCCACGAATTAAGCCAAATACCTCGAATTTATTAGCGGTAGTTCTTTCCTCCTCTGGGTAGGAGAGCTCCAACCTTCATAAACACACCAGACCTTATCACAAGCTTCTTGAGAAGATTACTGGACCACTGTAAGGTCAATGACGCCGACTAGAGGGGGGTGAATAGGCGGCTTTAAAAAATACTCTACGAATTTCTACAAATCAATTCACCCCTAATTACCCTTATGCCAAAACCTTAACAATAAATAATACGAAAGCGATAAACTAAGGTTTTGACAATTAAAGCCTAAATCAATTAGGCTCACTATGTGCACTAACTAATTAAGTCTCTACAAGACATTGCAATTCTAAAGACAAGTAATAATAAGGATAAGAATTGCAAGAATGTAAAAGCACAAGAGACACACCGATATTTTTACCGTGGTGTTCGGAGACTTGCCGGTCTCCCCTAGTCCACGTTGAGGTTAGCCCAAACACATTGGACCGGCTCCACGAATTGAGCACCCACCTCGAATCCACTAGTGGTTGCTTCTTCACCCTTCCAAGTAGGCGAGCACCGACCTTCACAAACTTTTACCGGGGCTTCTCACAACCTCCGTTGAGAGCTCCCACGAACGACGCTCTACGCCGTCTAGGTGCCGGCAAACACCAAGAGTAACAAGTCAAGCACCTAACTTGAACTCCACCAAGTACACATGTACAATGATGATCACCGAGTGCAATACATGCACAAGGCTCTCCTCAAGTGCAACACATGCACAAGAGGCTGTCAATCCACTTCCTAATTGTAACACATGCAATTAGGGCTCACTCTTAGCTCAAAAACCAATTGGAATAATGCAACACATGCAACCAACTTCCACAAACTCTCCCCAAAGTCAACAAGCACATATGCCAGCCCTTGGCATCCTTATATAGCCCCCCACACGAAATCTAGCCGTTGGGGGCTAATTGGGCAAAAACAGCATTTTTCGGTACTACCGCCCTTCTAGGGCAGGTAGTACCGGCTTCCAGGGCAACGGCTCGAAAACTAGGCATTGCAGAAACCCAGACTATCAGAGGCAAAAGCCCGTAGTACCGCCGAGCTGCAATCCGACCCCCGGCGTTCTGCCACCTCAGGGCACCTCCAGAACAACCACTCTGGAAAATAGCTACCGGCGGCTTGGGCCTGGTAGCTCCGGCCTTCACAAACCGAGAAAACGCGCTCTTTTGAAAAATAACTACCAGCGGCTTGGGCCCGGTACTACTGCACCTTCGGTAGTACCGCCCTTGAGCCCAGGTAGTGCCAGCCGAGGAGAAGAGCAAAAACATACTCTTTCGGAATATAACTACCGACCACACGCGCGATAGTACCGGACCTCCAGACTACCACCTAAATTAGCACGGACCTCAGACTACCCGACCTCAAGGGCGGTAGTATCGACCGAGCGGCGAGACTGCTCCCATAAGAGGTCTTGTTACCAAATGGTACTATCGGCCTTAGCACGTTGGTAGTGCTAGCCTTAGGGAGAAAACCCAGTTTTTCACAAAAACTTTTCTCCGAACCATTAAAGATTTATTCTTTGAGCTATATGAGGATCAACACATTATCACAACACTATACAAAAACACATTTGCACATATTAATCACATACTCCAAAGAATCACATTAAGCACAACTTATTTGCAAAACACATTCTCAAAAAAACCGAGAACCTATGAGATCAATCCTCTTAGCCATGTAAGGATCAACACATGATCCCGACACTTTGCAAAACACATTTGCAAATGCCAACACATGTTCTAGGATCGAAACCCATAACTTCCAGCTCATTTGCAAAACACATTTGCAAATAACAAATCCATTCAATATTTTGCAAAAACATATTTTGCAAACTCAAAGCACAAACCAAGCTTAGCCTTGTGATGATCAACACATGATCCAATCACAAGCTAAAACACCAAAGCATGATCTCTCTATTTGCAACACATGCAAATCTCTAGCACTATGCAAAATAACTACTATTCAAATCAAGTTGCATGAGCTTTCTCCTTTTTTAACACATGCAAAACTTAGCTCAATGCAAAAATCAAAATAATCTCAAGTGCATGAGCTCTCTATTTGCAACACATGCAAATCTATAGCTCAATGCAACCACTTTAAACCAGATTGCTTGAGCTCTCCTTTTGCAACACATGCAAAACTTAGCTCCAAGCAATAACCACATAAACAATATTGTATAAGCTATCTCCCTTTTGCAACAATGCAAATTCATAGCTTCATGCAAAAACCAAATCAATTAAGATTTAATAAAGAAGCAAACATGCGCTCCCTTATTTGCAACACATGCAAATGCTTCGCTCATTCAAAATCCAATGCACGAGCTTCACCCATTCGCAACACATGCCAAATGGTTAGCTTCAAGTAAAAATCCGATCAAGAGAGTGAGCTAGAGTGAACCGGATTGAGTTCATCAACACATGATGAAGCTCAAGCTAAATGACTCAGCCCCTCTTAATAGTACGGCAACCTAAGTAGCAACCCGGTCTCCCTTCCAAACACCGAGACCGGTAAAAGACTAGGAACACATCCTTAGCCCTAACTAGTTATACCTTTGCCTCTAGCGATCCTCTTGGAGCTTTTATGATTTCCAATCATCTTCTCTCCAGTATCGAAACTTCTTCTACTTGTTCATCAACACATGATTAACTTTCTCTAGCCCTTCTCTTCACTTCGAGATCCATCTTTGAAGCTCATCAACACATGATGATTTCTTTCCAATTCTTCATTTTCTTAGACTCAACCTACTCCACAACTCATGGAAGATGTTAGTCCAACAAACACGATTGTCTCAATCATCACCGTACTCCATTAACACATAATGGATGCCTCCAAGATTGATTGAGCACAACTAAAATCAATTTGAATGATTAATTGTGTCTTGAGTACTTTAATGCAACTAATGCTTCATTATACTCAAGAACTTTCCGATTGTCCTTAATCAACAAAGATACACCATCGACACATGATGAAGCGTTCTTTGATTTGATTAAAAGACAATTGAACTCAATTTAAATTTCATTTAAATTGACATGATATATAACTACAAAAAATTTCATATACTCAATTTGATGGAAAGTAATGATCCAATATGTTTGAGTGATGGAAATGAGATCAATACATTTAGACCATCAACTATAGAACAAACTCCATTAAGTATGTGCATATAACTAATTGAACATGGAATCAATATGCACATAATCAATCTTAGATTGCATATGAGTTTATTCTATATTTGCATGAGTATACTACAACTACATAAGTTATATATATACTCGAAGGGTTGTTTCAAAGTCTTGATCCTTTATTTTATTTTGCAAGAAGACATGGATCAATACTATTGAAACATCAAGTTAAATTATAAACTCTCCCTAGATGTGTGCATTCATATAATATATGGAATTGAAAACATAATGTACATCTTTAATATATAGGCAATGGAAGACTTCATTTTTTAACTTGATTCCTATGTATGCATTAAACTAATAGAGTGAATATGAGTGCATACCTTGGGTTTTCCATTTTCCATCCAAATTTGAGACTAATAAGAATGTAGCTTAATTGAACATATTAGTCTCGTAATGATTAGATTTATCATTAAACAATGATTAAACATTAATATTAAACCAATCACCAAAACTAATGGAGCTTGAACTTACAACTACGATGCCTCCACACCGTCTAGGTGTTGGCAAATAACAAGAGTAACAAGCCAAGCCTCATTCTTGACCCTCACCAAGTGCAACACATGCACAAGTGGATACTCGATCCACCTCTAGAAGCAACACATGCAATTAGAGCCTTTTCTCCTTGCTCACAAGGTGCAACAAATGCACAATTGAGAGGAGAAGCCCACACTAGTTTAAGAGAATGAAATAGAATGCTAAAACATTTCACACAAGAAACTCTAGCTCAATTGCCTCTCAAATCTATCAAATATGGCTCTATAAGCTCTCAAGGCTTTTCTCTAAAAAAATATTCCTTAAAGGAGTGTGGGAGCAGCAACAAAAACCTCCAATCTCGGTCCCTTTTATAGCCTCTCAAAGAAACTAGCTGTTGGGGGCGAAATTCACAAGAAACAGCTAAAAGTGGTAATTTCGACATGCAAAATCTGGTAGTGTCGTCCTCAATTGTAATGGATAGTTCATTGCATTAAATGCGTAGAAACTAGCCGTTACCGTCTATGCCGGTACTATCGGTGTACAAACCACGGTAGTGCCGGTAATTTTATCCCCAAAGTAAATCCAAAACACCTGCTATGGAAAAAATCTACCGGCCATGTGCAGCGGTGTTACTGATCGGTGGTAGTACTAGAATTTCAACATCGGTAGTGCCGGTTTATTTAATCTTAGGGAAAATAAAAAAGCACATGCTCTGGAAAAAATCTACCAGCCATGTGCAGCTGTACTACTGACCGGCGGTAGTACCAGGCTTTCAACATCAGTAGTGTCAGTTTATTCAATCTTAGGGAAAATCTAAACACACATGCTCCGAAAAAAATCTATTCACCATGTGCAGCCGTGCAGGGGTACTATTGATCGGCGATAGTACCAGACTTTCAACATCGGTAGTGCCGGTTTATTCAATCTTAGGAAAAATCCAAAAACACATGCTCTAGAAAAAATCTACCATGGTGAGCGGTGGCAGGGCACAAGTGGTGATGGCGACGGGCTCCACGGCGGCAGCAGGCTTCGGTGATGCTCTAGTGACGGGGAGGGGACAACAAATTCGGTGGTGACGTCGATGGCGGTGGGATCTAGAGGCAAAGCAGCGGTGCAAGAGATTGAATTGGCTCGATCTTGGCACACGGAGCACGAAACTCAAATTAAACATAGGAGAGAGAAGATCTAGGCTTAGAACACGCGGTGACGTGATTGGATTTGAGGTTTACTCACTGGAAAAGCGAGGAACGTGACAGCAAGTGACGATCGCTACGGGACTTCCACTGGAGACGAAGAATATGGCAACAGCGATTTTGATGTGGAAACAATGTCAGTGGGGGTGCGAGATGAGGCGGCGCACACGGGGTGGCCTCGACTTTTAAAGTTTTATAGAGGGCGGCTAGGATTTGGTGGTGCAGCACACGCCGAGAAAAGTGGCATCGGCGCAGGCCAGGCTCAGCGCGAGGCGGGTGTGGGAGGGGCGAGGCAGATCGGCTGGGCCATGGCACGAAGCGGGCCGTGCATGAGAGAGGGAGAAGAAGAAGGAGAGAAGGAGTAGGCCACTGGAGAGATTCTGCTCATGAAGGTTTTAGAATTTAGATTGATTTCCAAATTTAAAAAATTCTAATAAATCCAAGTGCAAATAAATAGCAAATGAACTAAAAAAAATCTTTGCAACACAAGGAACCTAACTAAAACTTGTTTCATTTAATTAAAGTTTACATTATTCAAATTAAATCTTTTTAATTTTAGAAATTCCCGATTAAACATCAATTAGTGAGAAAAATTGGTGAGAAGTTTCAGAGGAGCTACACTGCACAAAGTATTTTTTTTAAGAGCGAAAACGTACGATCACGGAGTAAGACAAACAGTAATAATGGGCCGCTGCGACAATGCTGTCGTGTTGCATTAGTGGGCCGAGCAATCCAGAGTTGCCATTTTCCCACTCGACAACCGCTCACTTGAAGAAGGACGTGAGCATACTCAAACTGGGCCGAGAAAGAGACCGATTAAAACCAAACCGGGCTGGCCGAACGCGTTCCTTGGCAATTTTACGCCTCTCCCCGCCTCGGCACTTCCTCGTCCTCGGCATTTCGTCGAACTGCCCACGCGCGCGCCGCCACCCTCGCCCTCCACTTCTCCGCTCCACTTCCCAACCACACCACCAGCCTCCGCCGCTGCAACGCAGAAGGTGCGGCTGAAGAACCGCGGCTGGACCACCTGATCGCCTGCACCACCTCCATCCGCGCGTCCTGCCTCCTGCTCGACCACCTTGCGCGCCTCCCACCGTCGTCCCCCGTGCCGGCCCGCTCCCTCGCGCACCTCCAGAAGCCGCTCGGCCTCACCTTCCCCGTTCTCCGCTTCCTCCGCCGCCACCCCACCCTATTCGCCGAGCGGCCCCACCCGCGCTTCCCCTCCCTCCCTTTCTTTTCCCTCGCGCCCGCCTCCCACCTCCTCCTCGCCCGCCATGCCCGCGCCTCCGCGGTCGACTCCCACCTTCGCCGCGCGCGCCTCCTCCTCCTCACCCGCTCCAAGTCGCTCCCGCTCGCCTCCATCCTCCAGCTCCGCTTCGACCTCGGCCTGCCCTACAATTTCACCGCCGCCTTCCCCTCCTCCTACCCCAATCTCTTCGCCGTCTCCAACAACCACATCTCCCTATCCGCCTCGCACCTCCCTGAGGACATCATCATCTCCTCCCTCCAGGGCCGCAACGCCGAGTCCATTGCCGGGGCGACCTACCGTGTGTTGTCCCGTCCGCCGTCCTCGTTGAACGCCCCCCCTCGCGTGCCCCATGCGCTTCCCGCGTGGGTACGGCGGGTGAAGAAGGTCAAATCCTGGATGGAGGAGTCCCACCGGCTGCCGTACATCTCGCCGTACGACGATGCCTCGGGTATCGACCCTGACAGCGACATCTACGAGAAGAGGAACATTAGTTTGCTGCACGAGCTGCTCAGGCTGACAGTGCACAAGTTCATGAGGCTGTTCACGCGGTACCCTGGGGTGTTCTACCTGTTGCTGAAGTGCAAGACGACGACAGTGGTGTTTCGGGAGGGTTACCAGAGGGGGAAGCTTGTGGAGCAGCATCCCGTCGTGGCGGTGAGGGACAAGGTGCACTACGTGATGCGCACTGGTGTGCTGTACTGGTGGAAGGGCTTGTCCAAGCTTGTTTGGATGAGGATGGTGATGAGGAGGGTGCACTGGATGGAGATGAGGAGTTTCAAGGGGAGGGGATGGATGAGGATGCCGATGTCGAGTGCTTCGGAATGGAGATTGTGGATGATGATGGGCCTGCTGATGTGGAGGATGATGAGGGCGATAGTGATGGTTGACATGAACTGATGATTCTTGCTTGCTGAATTTTGATGGTTCGATACGGTGGCTTTGAGCATGGATTTCAGAAACAGGGTTCAACTTAGTGCCTCCAAAGGAGAGGTTTCCACTCATGGATTTCAGCAACAGCGATCAACTTAGTGCCCCAAATGAGAAGTTTCAGAAGGCAATCACAGACCATTGTGAGTAGCTACTTCCATTAAAATTTTGATGTATTGTATATTTATCTGCTTGAGAAGTAGATAGATATTCTAGATGTTTAGTTTGGATGGCTGATTTTTTGTTGGGGAGGTAAAACATATCTTATGGCTCTTTCTGGATAGCATGACATAGAGTTATCATTATTCGACAGAATGGTAGATAGTTATTCCAATACTTTTTATCTATGTATTCTTATTAAATTTATTATATGTACACACTAAAGTGAAAGTTATCTCAGCTTTGCTGATTGTTGTGCTGAGCGAATGCATTTGTCACTGGAGCTTATACTGTAGAACATGTTCTCACATTTTTGGTAATTAAGAACTGTTTGACTACTATCTAGTGCTAGAGTTACTATAACCTTTTTATAATTAACTGACATGGTTGTCAACTAGAAATAACTGCGAAGACAATTTGATATCTGGATGTTGGATCTCCTAGCCTCCATAATAAAGAGAAGCTCAAGTTACACCACCTTGCTTTTTGGTCGCGAAGCACACCTCACTAGAATTAAGTCAAGCATGCACTTTGGCATGGTAGTGATCACAAATTAGATGTTTGTCTAACCTGGATAGCAAATAAGTAAATGATACACATATCTCGTTTGGCAGACATTGATTTGATGAGAACTGGCCTGTCCAGACTAATGTAGGCAAGTGCAAATTAAGCTTTCCTATATCACAGAAGATTTGTTTGAAATTTGAATTAGACCTGGAAATAGAATATAGGTATTTCTAGATTGATTCAGCTCATTCCTGGGGGTGACTCTTGCTGCTTACAATCTTTCCAGCTAATTACAGCGACGCTGACCAAACTTTTGCAGTCTTCTGGGCAACTTTGCAAGCCAGTGGAATTGAATTTGCCACAGTGATTCTGAATTCATATTCTTTCTCTCTTGCTTTCTTAAATATGGTGGGGTTTTTGTTTCTTTCTGGCTTGAAATAGTGTTCATCAAGGCGCTAGGCGTAGTTGGGCGGCAGACCAGTGCCTAGTGCCTAATCGCTGCTTAGGCGGGATAAATTAGCGAGGAGGGAGGGTGTCACCTAGCGCCTAGGTAGGCTAGGCGGGCACCTTTTGGAACACTGCTTTAATTATGAGAGTTTTTCAGTAAGTTCTATGTGAATTTCAACCATAATTTGAGAGGTTATAGGTCTCTTAATTGCTCTTTTTTAAAACAGAAACTGGAAATGCTCAGATACTGTTTGTACTTTCTAGTAGCTTGGGTTTTTGCAACTGGTACCTCCAAGGATAGGAAATCAAGCGAATATACTCTTGTGCTTCAGTTTACTCTTTGATTTGTGTGGAATTTTCTTGTTTACCTCTTTGTTATAAATAAGTTACATAACTTGTATTCCATCCGTCCAAATGGTCTTGTCCACAAACGTAGGGCGTATTTCATATTCCAATGGAAAATAAGTGTATTGTTCCCTCTATACCCCTAATCATGGTTATCACGCGCCCCGGCGAGGCGAGTCGCCTCCGGGGTGCCTGAACGCCTAGGCGACAGTTAGGCGACCAACTAGTTCAGATTTGAAGCTCAATTATAGTTCAAGTTTCCTATCATCTTACGTACAAAATCATAATTCAAGCTCAAATATAGCATGTGTAAGGAGTGATGTGTAGTACCTTGTATATAGCATCCATAGCACCTTCCATATGATCCAAATCATTGCTGTCCAAACATTGATGTAGAGTCTGAAATAACTCAATCCATCCAGCAGTTTGCCTTGATTTTCCCTAGTACAAGCAGGAGATTTACCTGATGTCAGCAAGATGAAACTTGTTGGATACATGGAATTCACATAAACTACAAAAATATCTTGAAAATAGAATTGAGAATGTTCCAAGGACAAAGACATCGAAAGTTTCAAACATAGATATAATGTTCCAAGGACAAGGACATTAAAACATAAATATAATGTTCCAAGGACAAAGACATTCAAACATCAATGTCTAAGTCTAAATCATCTTGACGATTCTCATCACTTGGTCCACTCTCATGAGGAGAAGTAGGTGGCGTTTGGCCATAATCATCGTCGATGTCTAGATCATCGGCCACCAAAGGTTCATAGGCTTCATCCTCGTCTGAGCCTTGCCCTTCTCCTTCAGTTGTTGAGCTCAAATTTACACCACGTCGAGAGTACGTCCTGGCCATCCTAGGCAGATTACGACCCTGAAGCATTAGTGATGCGCCAATGGCTTCATCAACACGAGCCCATGAAAGATTTTCTCCGTGGTGGACTTCTTCGGTACTCATTTCAACCCATTCATTGTCCCATTGGAACTCTTCTAAGATCAAAGGGTTGAAATTTGTCCCTTCCACACGCCTCTTTTGAAAACGTTCGGCAATCTTTCGGTTGTATTGAATGTAGACCAAATCATTCAATCTTGGTGCTCCAACCGGTTTCTTTTTTTTATATGGATCTGAAAATTAATCACTAATCAACAACAGAAAATAATTGGAATATATGAGCAGCCTTGAAATAAATACAACTTAGTTGCTTGCAAATTCGAAGATGCCCCAATTGCGCTCACAACCGGAGGCCGAACAACAAAGGCCGAGGATGTGTCTTGCAAACTTTTGAAGCTCTCTAGCAAGACCACCAAAAGCATCCCACCAATCAACTAAAACATAAAACATTGTATCTATGTTAGAAACTTAGAATGTTTAAAATTGAATCAACTTAGAATAGAAGTTTAATACTTACAAGGACTCTTTGTTTTTTGTTGCATCACAACTGATTGCTTTCCAAAGCTCTTCCTCATTTTCTCATAATCATCCGCTTGATCACTTATCTTTCTAAGCAAATTATCATCACAATTAACAATCTTTTCAAGCATATCATTGAATGCAATCTGGAGCCTTGAAGCATAGTCAATGTCTTTTTCTTTGATGTCGAAAAACTTGTTTGGGTTCAAAAACAATGCAGCCCCATGCAGCTTTTGCTCCATCTGATGCACCCACCGCCTCTCAATGATGTCCATTACCTTCTTTAGTACCCTTGGTTTGCTTCCAAAAGACTCTCTTATCTTATTCCTAGCATGATCCATACTTGCTGAAACCTCCGGCATGGCAGGCTTCTCATCCCCATCAACAGTCCTCAGCACAATCAACAAATGCTGGGATGCTCTTATGCAAACCTCCACAGCATGCCAAAAACGCAAGGAAAGCAAAATATCACAAACTTTCTTCCCCGCCTCCGTGTGAGCCAATTTGGCCCTAGTTCAATCCTCACTAACAAAGAGTAGTCGCAAAGCATCCTTATGCTTATATAAACTCTGCAAAGTGAGAAAAGAAGTAGCAAACCGAGTGGTTGCGGGTCTCACTAAATCCCTCCCTCCTGTCTTCTCCCTCGTTGCATCGATAAGCCTCTCGTGCCTATAGATGAAGGTAGTCACATGCTTGGCTTGATTGATGGCCTTCTTGAACTCACTTATATATCCGATATCTTCCAACATAAGGTCCAAGCAATGTTCAGCACAAGGGGTCCAGAAGAGAGTGGGAAACCTCTCCTTAAGAATTTTACCTGCAAAAGAAAAGATTGAGTTCCAAGCAATTTGCAGCATAAGGCAGATTTTTTTGGCTAAAGAAAAGAAACTTACCAGCAGCCTTGAAGTTGGCATCATTATCGATGACCACTTGAACGACGTTGTTAGGGCCCATCTCCACAATCTTCTTCTCAAGCAAATCAGCTAACATCCTTGCATCAGCCGACTGAGAGGATGCATCTATAGGCTCCAAGAAGAAAGTCTCTTCAGGACAATTAACAAGAAAATTTATCAAGTGTCCTCTCTTATCAATCCATCCATCTGACATTAGTGTACAACCGTATTGCCTCCAACCAGACTCTTTCTTCCCCCTTAATGCTTGGATTTCATTCTTTGCCTTAGCAAGCAACGGCACCCTTAACTCATGAAAACTAGGTGGCTTGTATCCATGCCTGTATTGTCCAACAGATTCCATCATAATTTCATAACTCCTAGAATTTGCAGCATTGAATGGTATGCCACATTGATAAAAGAAATTAGCAACATTCATATCCACCCTCTCTTTTTCTTCCTTGGTCCTCATACATTGCTCCATGGAGGTTTAGGACAACTGTTTGGAATGCCTTTCCTCAACCACCTCTTCGGGTGTCTTTTTTATCATGGAGGCAACTGATTTTGTTACTTTGGCCACCGGTTTGAACATAATGTCAGCTTGCTTCCTCTTGGCAGCTGTCCCAGAACTTGGATGACAATACGACACCTTCGAGGATACTTGTTGATTAACCTCAACCTCCTGAACATCATCACCTCCACCTTCCTCTTCATCGTTATCTAAATTAACCATCTTATTTCTTGCAGTCTTCTTCATGTAATCTTGCATCTCTCTCATTATGGCCGTGGTGGTTTTGGGGCATTTTTGAACATCCCCAAAACCTGCGGCAAGGTGCTGCTTCAACCTCTTGATGCCCAAATGCATTTGTTTTTATTAGAGTATTGATTACTTATATTAGGCTTTCCTTACCTTCGCTTTCCTTCTTTTGTTCTTGCCTAGTATAGCCCTGTAATCTCTCCCTTTATGGATATAAATAAAATGCCACCCCTGCCTTTGGCTGTGTGGTGAATTGTGCCAATCTCTCTACGTGGTATCAGATTTCCTCTCCTGAGACCTCTCCCTCCTCTGTCTTGCGCAGCCACCACCCACCATGCAGCGCCTCCTCATCCACCATCGCCTCTGCGGTCAGCTGCCGCCATTCAAGCCTCTCAAGACGGCCCGAAGACGGCTCTGTCTCGGCCGGGCGCTCGCCCGCCGCGACCGTCCTCAATCCCTCAGCACGGCCGTCAAGTCTCACGCGCCGACCACCTCGACATGAAGGCGCCAACTACTCGATGGTCCAAATTCTTCCGACCATGTGCCTCAAGTTCGCCTCCTCTCCCACATCGATGGCTCGGTGATCGCACAACCAGTGACCGCCGACTCTCGCCGACTCCATTGTCCTCGGTGGTCAGACGGTTCACACCGACGACATCCTGGACTCCACAATGGCCGATGACGAAACTGCGCGTGATCTCTGGGTCGCAATCGAGAGCCTCTTCCTCAACAACAAGGAATCACATGCCATCTTCCTCAGTAGTCAGTTCCACTCCCTCATACAAGGTGATCAATCCATCGCCGACTATAGTCAGCGTGTCAAGACGCTAGCAGATGCCCTCAGTGACATCGGCCACCCCGTCTCCGACTCGCAACTCGTCCTCAATCTGCTGTGTGGCCTCAATCCGCGCTTCTCCAACACCGCTGACGATATCGCCAACTCCACGCCGTTCCCCTCTTTCGATCGGGCCCGCTCCATGCTTGCCCTCAAGGAGACGCGCCTCGCTAACGAGACGAAGGTCGCCGCCGAGACCGTTTTGCTCACCAGCGGCTCCTCCTGCAACCATTCGTCGCCGCTTCCACCACGGCCCGCCTCAATCGCCTGTGCCGCACCTATGTTCCAATGCCGCAATCGCGATGGTCGCCGCCGTGGCGCATCGCCGCGCCAAGATAGCAACGCCAACCATGGCGGCCTCAAGGCGATCGTGCACCACCCACACCGCCCGTGGTTCGCTTTAACCGTGGTCTCCTCGCCCGCCGCCAGGTCGCTTCCGCCGGACGATGGCGCCCATTAGTCGCTCCGGCTTGCTCGGCGCTCCGCCCTAGCGCATCTGCGTTCGCCCTCTTCAACCTCACCCGCATCAACATGGGACTAGCAGGGCTCATCACCGCCCTAAACCAGCTGGCGGTTCAAGGGCACGGTGGTGGGTTGTGGACAATGGCGCCACCTCCCAAATGACATTCAATGGCGGTATCGCTCTCCTCCCAACCTCCTCCTAACACAACAGTCACTGTTGGCAATGGTTCCCGTTTACACATCACCTCCAGTGGTCATTCCTTGCTCCACACACCAACTGCACAATTTTCTCCGCGATGTTCTCGTTGTCCCTCACTTAGTTCGCAACCTTCTGTCTGTTCGCAAGTTCACTCGTGATAATCACTGCTCTCTTGAGTTTTACGCCTTTGGTTTTTTCATCAAGGATCTCCAGACGAACCGAGTGATGCCATTTGCAATAGCGAGGCGACCTCTACACCATTCCTCCTGCCGAGCCTCCCTCTACTGCCAGCGCCCACATCGCCGTCTCTCCCAACTTTGGCACCAGCGTCTTGGTCACCCTGGCACCGCTTCTATCATCGCCTTGCATAAAAGTTCACACATTGCGTGTAATAATGTAGTTCGCTCGCTCTGCCAGTCTTGTCAACTTGGCAAACATGTGCGCCTACCCTTTGCTACTTCAACTTCGCGCACTTTTGCGCCCTTTGAACTCCTTCACTATGATGTGTGGACCTCCCCTGTGGCTAGCATATCTGGATCGATGTACTACTTGGTTGTCGTCGATGATTTCTCTCACTTTTTTTGGACCTTTCCTCTTAAAAAGAAGTCCGATGTTCACCAACATATAGTCGACTTGGCTGCTCTCGCCAGCACACAGTTCGGCCTCCCTCTCAAGTCAGTCCAGGCTGACAACGGCCGCGAATTTGTTAACCACGCTAACGCATCCTTCTTTGCCTCCCGCTTCATAGCCATTCGCCTCTCTTGCCCCCACACCTCATCACAGAATGGCAAGGCAGAACGGTTGCTTCGCACACTTAACAATATGGTTCGCACATTCCTCCATGCCCACATGCCGCCCAGGTTCTGGGCTGAGGCCTTAGCTACCGCCACCTACCTCCTAAACCGGTGCCCTTCCTCTTCCACTAATGGTGCTGTTTCTTACACGATTCTTCACCAAACGCCTCCACAATATAGTCACCTTCGGGTTTTTGGTTGCCTTTGTTTTCCCAACCTATCCGCCACAGCTGCTCACAAACTTGCTCCTCGTTCCACGGCTTATGCCTTCCTTGGTAAACTAATTGGCTAGGGCATGTTGCATATGAGTTATTGAACTCTTGTTAAGAATCTATTCCAGAGGCTACTTTCGAGCAATCCAAGGACATAATATCATTTTGTTTACATTCTATTCAGTCGTTCTTGGTCGTGATATTACTTAATCTGCTAATGAATTATTTTAGCAATCCCTTTTGTATTGACAATTTTACTTGTTTGAACTGTTTGCTGAGTAGGTGCAGTGCACCTTATTATTGGCTGGTACACTACCATTTCAACTAGCGGCTGGTTTTTAGAAAGTTGCCTCTGTTTCTTTTTATTCATCCTTCTGCAATTTGCATACCTAGGATGACAGCTTATGTGATTTGCACACAATCTTATGTTTCTTTTCATTCATCCTTATTCGGTGACATTCAAATTCCATATGCGGTTGATTTAAAATTTGTACCAATTTTATATAGAATACTGTCATGCTAGTAGTAGCACACACCATCTTTCAGATTTTGGTTTTGCTTTTTAGTGAATGACATTGAATTGGTGATAGGTGGCAACAACATTTTAAGACCAAAGCAATGGTTAGTGGTCTATCCATTTGTTTCCTTTTTCTTTCTTTTTGAATTATTGGTCCCTGGGCTTATCCATCTGCACTATATCTTCTTCTTAATTCTTTTGCTTGCCTTATTCAACTTTTGGTATGGTATCCTCCAACATTCCACTTGTTTGTACTATTGCTGCTAGCTGTAAAATTGCATTTTCCAACACCCCAAAATTTGACTTTTCTGTAGAAACTTAGCCAGCCTGGGTTTCAGACACTAACATCACTAAGAAAACAAGAAAGTGAGATTGCGAGAATGTGAACTGCACGGCAGATCCAGAGGCAGCAACTTCTGCTTACCGTACAAGGCAACCATGATGACTTGTGAGAGAAAAGAAGGCACAAATAGGTGAAACCTTCTCTTGACTCGTCATGGTTGTGCGGCCGAAGTGGAAGCCCCCACAATCTCACACTCTTTCTGTTTATCAGGCTAAAGCAGCTAGGCATCATGCGTTAGATAGAGGCATGGAAAACAGATACATGCCCCAGAAGACCAGAATTGGACTTTGCAACTTTCCTGGATTCCAATGCCCAGATGGATGGAGGGCCAGGGAACAAGAAGAAAAGAAGAAAGCTAGTTTGTTGCTTGGCTAGACATACTCCATGCCAAATGGCCAGAACTTTGCCAAAAGGAATTGGCCCTGGGGGCCACCGGTTGTTGCTTGAGTAGAGGTAATCCCAATGCCTCATGCAACTAGTTTAACTAATGGGGCCAGCTGATATTAGAATCTAAAGCTAATGATTATACCATGCCTCCTCTTTGATAATGAATATATCCTTGGCTTTGGCACCTTTCCTTAGCTACTGTTCAAAGCATGCATCATATATTTCCTAGAGCAGAGAGCATATAGGCGAAAAAATAGTACAAAGAAATCGTGCTGAAAGGTTCAGAAGAATAATAAAACCCTTTGCTATTGTACCTACACTACACTGATTAATAAAACCAAGCATTCTCCAAAATATGTTTACTGCTTAATACCATGCACCAAATTCAGCCATTACAATTCTTATTTCTTAAGTCTGCTAGTATGAACTTGAGAGATTTGTCCAATTGGTTACGCTGGCATTTTGCCTCTATTCTTTAGGGTCACATGAGACCCATGAGGTATCATTGACACCATGCATCTGAATATCTGATCATTAAACTGTAGGTGCAGGTGTGCAGGCGGTGCATGGAAACTGCTACTGGAAATCTGGTTGCAGAATTGGGCAGTGTGGAAGCGTGAGAATCCTATGATAATGCCTGCTAATGCATGCACATTGGATGGATCATGGATAGGTTCAGGTCCGTGATTTGTTTCAGGTCATCTTTCGATTTTTCTCCCCTTTTCTTTTCTGCATGTGCTGTTTTTGACATTTCACTTCAGTTTGGATCTCTTTTATTTACGTACTCCAATATACACTTATGTAGAGTTTTCTTTTTCTAGGATTCGATAGATGGACGTACAGTTGACACCTCATGTCGTAGTCGATGCGCCAGTGGGTTTATTTCTTATTAGCTGGAATGGACGAACTGTTTGGTCTCGTGCAGTTTTCGTAGGTCCACTAGGATAACTTGTGCCAATATGAGCCTGCAGTTATTTCTCTCTTGAAACGAATTAATAATGGAGCAACAAGTGGCTTAACCGGATGAATTATCAGGTCACTTTTCGTGTGCTTGTTAGCTGCTGAACACTGTCTCACTTTCATTTTGTTTAGCGGAATGAAACTGTGGTTCAAGAAAAATTATCGGGCCAATTCGCTGTCCGTCTCAATTATCTGATTCTTCCAAAAAGCATTTTGTAAAAGGTGAAACCGTACAGCGACAAAAAGGTGATGGATCCAAAATGAATCTTCGGAAAACCAAGTGTTTCGGTCAATGGACAAACTATTGTCCAGAAAGCAAATTGGAATTGAGACGTAATAAAATGTAATTTGCTTTCCGAATTGCTACATCTTCCGTTTCATTATTATGAAATTCTATTGTCATTGGAATATTGATTGACAGACAATTTAAAATTTATTGAATAACGATGATGACTGATGTAAATCAATCATAATGCATTGATCGAACAAATAGATATTCACAAAGAACATACAAAACATGAGGCAAACTCTTTTCTCTTTATTGATAATTGATTCTCTTATCCAATAAGATGTTATATTTGTAGTGAAAACTTTTCCGAAATAGTTTGGGAATTCGGCAAGAAAAACATAAAGTTGTATTATATCTCAACGTTAAGAAAACCAATATAACAGGATAAAGCAAGACAGTGCGATGCCACGTGGTCCTATGGGTCATTAAGGGAAGAAGAGACATGAAAGGAAAGCAACAGAGGAGACTGAGAGTCTATGGAGGGTGAGTTGACGACTTGTCTTCTTGTCCTGACAACTGCCACATTGTGCACCGCGGGCAATCACGCACCTTATCGTATCAACAATTCTACATTCACCTATGCTTAGTAGATCCTTTCCTATTAGTTGTTAATTGCTCTCACTAACACCGCCTACTGAAAGCCCATGAGGTGATATTATTATGCACACTTGGTACGATATATACCAAAAAGAGATACCGTTCATTTTGAGGATGTGACGTGCCATCTTTCCTTTATTTTTCTTCTTTTTTTTCGCATGAGGTGTGAGCTAGAATAGATCAGGGTTCCAAATCTTGCCGAATTTTGGGTTTCGGATCACCTCGAAATTTAAACTACCGACCAGATAAAAAAAATTAAAAAAACTGAAATTGCTACAGTAACCAAACTTTCGTTTTTTTCTCTGCGGAATTTCGCAGAAATTTCATGTTTTTTTGCCGGTTTTGAAACTTTTAAGGCCGAATTTGGTCCAATAACCCTTAGGTAAGTCATCTCCTATGAAACTTTGTTGAAAAACCGAATTTTTGAGACATTTTAAAATTTTGGCACAAACACTGTCAGATTTTTATAAAATTTTAAAAGCTTGATAATGAGCTGAACATTTTATGGTACTATCTTTAGTATCTTAGGATCATACATAAAAAATTTAAAAATAATTTAACTTAATTTGTTATCCTTAAAAAATAAAAAATTGAATGAACATAATTGGGACAGTTACATTTCAGAATTTTATAAATTTTCTTGAGTGTTATTATGATCTAATTTTTTTTGAGAGATTAATAATTGCCTCAGTATCATTATATATTTTTTTAAAAAAAATTCAACATTTTTTGTTTAGTCAATCAAATCTATGTAAGCATTGAACTTCGTTTGTTATATTATATTTCAAAAATCAAAAAGAGAAGAACATAAATGGTACTGTGCCTTGTAAGAATTTTATAAATTCACTGGAGTGTGATCACGATTCAAAATTTTTATGAGATATTAATAACTTCCTTATCACCCTTCTATAAATTTTTCAAAAATTTTAAACTTTTTTTATTGCTAAAGCAAATCTATGTATTGAACATCAGGCTTTTATCAGGACGTAGCACTGTCTGAATTTTTAAACATTATTTGAGAATGATCATCATCTACAAATTTTAAAGAAACATTAATGTTACATCAGGACCATCCACAAAAATTTTCAAAAGTTTTTAACGTGGTTTAGGTAATTTTTCATTTTGTTCAAGTTTGCGGGTAAGCCTTTTAACAGGGCAGTAGTACTATTTGAATTTTTAAAAATTCATGAAGTTTGATCATCATCTAAAAATTTTATGAGAACATTAGAGATGCATCATAACCATGAAAAAAAATTCAAATGTTTATAATGTGGTTTGAACCATTTTGCATTCGGTTCAAAATTGACGGTCAGCGTTTTATTAGGATAGTATCAATGTTTGAATTTTTAAAAATTCCACAGACTTCATAATTATCGGAAATATCATCTATGTGTCAGGACTCTCCAAAAAAAATTCAAAATGTTTTGACATCGTTTGACCAACTTTTCTGCCGTTGCAAAAACGCCGAAATTTCGGGTATTTCGCCCAAAATTTCGGGATTTTTCGGCGAAATTTCGTTTTTCTCGGTAGAAAATAAACCGGAATTGATTTTTTTTAATTTCAAACGAGATTTGTCCGAAATATCCGAATTTCGGATTCCGGTCGGGAGCGATATTTTTTTTATCAAAAACGAAATTTGAATCCTTAGAATAGACCTGTTAAGAATATTGAATACTGTAGAATTCCTGCAAAATCTACAGCATGTTTGAATGGCCATTACACTCTGCCGGGAAAGCCACTCTTTATGGGTTGTGGCAACCAAATCGACCAAAGTTTAGTTGGTAAACGTGTCCACAATGCATGCCGACCAGGGTTCACAATTTCGTTTCGCTCGCGAAAACCGCTAGCCCCGCGGTAGCGGTTTTCGCGAAAAACCGCTCGAAAACCGTGAAAAATCGAACGGTTTGCAAATTTGAAAATTTTGAAATTTGGTCAAATGAAATCCCGAAAACCGCGGTTTTTGACGAAAAACCGGTTTTCGCGAAAAACCGAGCGGTTTTTGGAGAAAATCGCAAAAACCGTCCGAGGTTGGAAAATTAGGGAAAAATCGAAAAAAATTAGGAAAAAATACAAAAAAAATATTGTAAAATTTGTAGAAATACAGGGAAGGTTAAAATTGAGTAAAAATGTAATAAATATATAAATAAGGTATGTGAAAACGTGAAAAAATTCCAAAATGATCTCTTCTAAATTTGAAAAAAATCGACATGACCTTTGCTATATTTTAGTGAATTAGAAGTTGTAAGTTATGTATTTAGCAATAATATGTCAATAAGTAATCTTTTATTGCAATACTACAATCACACAAATGCAAAAATCGGCATTTACATAACTACAAAGCAAAATCATTCGCAATTTCACTACCATTTACTTATCAACACCATTTATATTATAATGCATTTAAATTGAAGTTGTGGAGTAGGTATAAGTATAGCTTCGTCACTCTTCCATTGTCGCAAAAATGACATGTTCGACCTACATGAACGGAACATCGAAAACCGATGACAGAAGGAAAAATAGTGAAAATATAAGAATAAATTGAAAAAATTGCAAAAAAAATTAAAAATGTAAAAAAATCCCAATTAATCTATAAAACACCTAAGAGAAATGTTTATAATTTTTTAAATCATTTATTTCTTCTAAAAATCTAAAAGCAGAAATTAATGAAAAGGAACAAATACATCATCGATTTTTATAAATAGTAAAATGATTTATTATATTCTAAAATTTTAATGAAAATATAAATAGTTCTAAAGGATCATGTACTAAAATTTTCAGAAATATTAGACTTCATTTATTTCCCATATAAAATCAAAAAGCAGAAGAGCATATACAATGATAATAGCACTTTCGAATTTTAAAAAATACACATATCTGATCATCATCTCAAAATTTTACATAATCATTTTAATGACGTTATAACATCACAAAAAAGTTTAAGAAATATTAGACTTCATTTTGTGCCCTAGAAAATAAAAATCAAGAGCATATATTGTGACAGTATCACCGCTGTAATTTTGTAAAAATGTACATATGTGATAATAATCTGAAAATTTTACAGAATCATTATGATTACCTCAGGAACGCACAGAAAAAATTTCAAAATTTTTTGACACAGTTTGCTAAATTTCTTCAAATTTTTGAAATTTACTGTTCATCTGGCCGGTTTTCCGAGCGGTTTTAATTACCGAACCGGCTCGGTACGGGCGGTTTTCGACGGTTTTTTGAACCCTGATGCCGACTAAGGCATGCCGCAAACATGACTATGAATCAAACAAGGATCACCAAAAGTCGAATTTGCCTCATTTTAGATAAGGAAATTGTGACGGTGAACCGAACATTTCTTATGCTACTTCTTGAAATTCCTACCTTAGAATATACCATGGAGGGAGCCATCGGATGAAAAGCCCACCAAAAATCTTTCAAAAAATCACTAACATCATAAATCGATCTAAGAACAACGGGAGGCTTGAGCCTGGAGCCCTGGAGTAGCTCTGCCCCTAGAACAGACCTTCATAATAGATCATGCATATGTTTTTTTGGAGAAGAGAAAGAAAGAAACATAGATACACAAAACTACTATTTACGAATTACACCTGAACATTGTTCTACTTAGAGAAATGAAGAAGATCAAGAAACCATGAGTTCCTTGCTCAAATTGCATCACAAGTTCACAACAATGTTTGAGAGAGAGAGTGAGCATGCATTATTCAACGAGTCACCTACGCTTCTTTGCCTGGCCCGCACTACTCCCGATGTGATGGTGACAGGTGGGCCGGCTGTAGTCCAAAAGAGGTACGACATGGTCCCACGCGCTGGGCCCAAGCGTGTCCAAATCTCCGACCCATATCGGCACAACAATTAATTATGCTTTCGAGAAAATAATACAACAATAAATTCACCTTTTTTTTTTGAGAAATTCACTTTCGATGGTTTAATTATAACTAGCAATTTCTTATTCCCATTTGGAAAATGTTTTTTATTTTGTGCCATCCTCTTTTATAACCTGTTTTGCAAAGTATGCATGCAAAATTTGCCTTTTGTTTCATATAAAAATTGTTGCCTTTTGTTCTTTCAAAAAAAAATTCAAAATTTAATTTATAAAAGATAGTACTGTACTTTATATGAAATCAAAATCTTACACAGAAAACCCACCTTTAATAATCAGATTTATTGTAAGATATTAATCTAATCTCATGATTAAATTAGATAATTTATTAGGCAAAAACTGTTTCTCCGACCATAAGAAAATATATGAAAATTTTTGTATTGGCTATGGATGAATAAGATATGAGACAAACACAAAAAAAGAAGAAAAGACTAGTCTTTGTCTTGTACTCTCATTGGTGACACATGAAGTGGTGAGTGGTGAGGTCATGTAGCAATGATGCAGTACACTGTGGACACGTTGGAGGGTTCGGTCAGTAACAAGAAGAAAAGGGGAAGGACTAAAGTGAACAAAGTTATTTGATTAGAGAAAGTTAAATAGAACGGAGATTAGCAAATCTATACCCCTTTATAATGCATCTAAGCAATTTTTCTTAAGTCCACCCTAAATAATGCACCTCATTAGAGATGGCTCAATGTTCATGCACCCAGCAAAACGTCCCCAGAAACTTGCATTCATCAAAATGAACGTCTCAGATCTTTCCTCAGTTTTACTCACCCACATCCGATGGCCATTATTTAGTGTGTCTAATCATCCCTGTGGCCCACAACAGACATCCCCCACCTACATATTTGGAAGGAGAGCGAATCAAACAAGAAAATAAATAAGGAGGATCCGCATGCAAGGAAACCAGACTTGAATTTTTTACTGGCCAAAATTGTACGTACTACATATTTGGAAGGAGGATGAATCAAACAAGGAAATAAACAGGGAGGATCTACATGCAAAGAAACAAGACTTGAATTTTTTATTGTCCTGGCATTGTGATTGTATTTTTTTCCGAATATGACCCTTTTCGAGACTTTTTTACGGATTTAGCCCCATAGAGCCTAATTTCAGCGCACGGAGAGCGTTGAATTTTTATTTGTATTTTTTATCTAAGGAACCAACGATCCGTGAGTCGCTTAATTTTTTCAATTTTTCTCACGGAACCGGTGCATGGCGAGCATTATTTAATTTTTATCTTTTTTCCTTGCGGATCGGTGATCGGCAAGCGCAGTTTATTTTTCCATATTTTTTCGAAATCATCCCTGTGGCCCACAACAGACCTTCCCTCACGTCCAGCATCAACAAGGAAAAGGAAACAAACGTCTTAGAATCAAGGAAAAGAAAACAAACGTCCTGGAAAAGGAAAGGACCATACATTACGTGCTGGGAAAAGGAAACCGGGAGATGGGGCAATAGGGAAACGCAGTCTGCAATGGCTCCACGGCCGCCATCGGTGGCTTTTGCCGACGCGGCGAGTTCTTGGTCACGACCTCGCGGTCGTGTCTCTCGACAAATTTATAATTTAAATTTTTTGAAAATAATTTTATTAAGTACAAAATAATCGAAAGTTGTTTTGAGAATTTTTCTAGAATTTTTAACCTAATGTGCTATCTTTTCAAAAATCTTTTATATTTAAAAAAATGAAGGCAACTCACTTGTAGCTTCTTCTAGTCTGCAGCTTGGACTAAAGAAGCTTCTTCTCTTCCTCCTCCATTAAAGCAAGAAAGAAGCTCCAAAGCTCCATCAATCCTGCACCAAATCTCCTCTTTCCATCTATAGTGTTAATTCCCAAATTTAGTGCTCTATTGCCAAAATTTTCTCCCAATCTGATTTGATCCCAAATTATGGTTTCCATAAATATGCTTGTTTGGGCTATAAAAGCCGACGAGCTCTCATCCACCCCATCGCATTGCGTAAATCCCCAAGTGCCCCTCTTGTAAAGATCGCGAATTTTGGAGGTAACACAAGCCATCACCGTCATCTTTCGTGAAATTCACCGCAACCGTGACTCCTCCTCAGCCTTGGTGTCGGTCAGGTCTTGACCCATCATGACCGCCGCCACCCCGCCTTCCCTCCCTTGTGCCGCCAAGCCCATTCGCCCATTTTCTTCTCGTGGAAGTGCAAAAAAATAATCTAAAATCGAAAATTCTTTTTATTTCTCTTTCTTGATTTAAAATCTTTTGGGAGCCCGTTTTCGCCCATTCGACCTCCATTTAGTTCCGTTTTTCTTTCTAAATTCATTTAAAATTCTAAATTTCTCTTTTATTATTAAGTGTTGTATTCATACTTATCTTCTCATTTAATTGATAAGCGGGTGTACTGCCGTCGTAGCGTTAGCACAGGCACTATACTAGTACTAACTAGCAGGCTAGCAGCTCCCGCGCAACCTTTCAGCCCTTTCTGAATCTCATTATATTATTTCTGACTAGCTAGGTGTCCCATGCGTTACAACGGAGTACAAAAAGATCATACATATCATAAAATGTTATCATCAAACGTGATCTCAAATTAGTAAACTAAACATCAAATTTCTATAGAGAAAAAAACATAAACATCAAATTTCTCTCACATATCAAAGGGAATATATATGTATAAATAAGTACTCAGTAGTTTATGTTTTTCTTGGAAGGACACTATTGTTTCTACCAGGGTAGAAAAATTTATTCCCATACAACACTATCCTAAACATATGTTTGTAGGGCTGCCGTCGCCTCTTCTTCCCATGCATCGCCGTCGCCTCCCCTCCCCGTGCACACTGCCGCCACTGCATCCACTCCCTGCGCCTCCTTGCCATGGCTCCTGTGTACCGACCTGAAACTCAAGTATTTTGCCAGTGTTGGTAATCTAGCCATCTTCCTTTTTGTCACTGCGACACACAACCAGTCAATCAAATGTGTCTAGCATCTAATGTATCAATTGTCGTGTAGAATCAAAATCCGAAGTAATATTCTCCTAAACTTATATTCTAGTGTGACATTATATAACGATTTGTAAGACCTTAGAATTATTTGTACTGTACTTTTAGAAATTTTCGAATGTATGTGTCGAATTTACAATGTTATTAAACCATTATAAAAAACTATAAAATTATGTGCGTAAAATATGCACCTTTATTAAAAATTTTGTAGTTCCATCAGCCGTCAAGAAGCATCGACGCCACTTTCGTCGGTGACCTCACTATCGATGGATGTCGCGTGAGCCTCCACCTCCACACCTGCTGTGGCAGCGCAGCGTAGAGAGAATGGGAGCGAGGGAGCGAGTACAGAGTTGCGGCTGTGATGGATGTGGGAAGGGGTTCGGCCATGTGTAATACAAAGACGCTTAGATAGATGTTTAAAGAGAGAACAAATGCCACATCATGAATCAATGAAAACAACTATTTTACAAATACTTAGATAATTTGATAATGTTAAAAGCCTATCTAAGCGTCTTTCTACTCGAGTACAAAATACTAGATCCATGTACTTGGACACAGTTATAAATACAACTAAATTAACTTCTCTACCCAAGCGCCAATTCTCTCGACGGAATTTTCTGCTTGTAGGAATAGCTCCAAGCACTGACCTCCTCTCCAAGTAGCGCGGTCGACACATTTGCATCCCATGCCATCCATGGTGGCAAGGCGAGGTAGTTTTTTTTTTGCCCAAGCGACTACGTTGTACATGACCTTAGGACGGAAGCAATAGATGCAAGGAGAGGCAGCGGCTAGTGCAAGAGGGGAATGAGGGAGGTTGGTCTGGAGTCGTGAGTGGTGGGCGGTTAGGTTGGGAGGCAGTCGTGCAAAGGAAAGAGTTGCGGGTTGTGGAGAGGAAGTAGTTAGAAGAGGAAGCGGGCAATTCGAATAGGGAGGCTAATGATGGATATTTTTAAAAATAACATATTTTTAAAATAAATTTATAAAAAAATATATCGAATAATTTTTGTCAAAACTTTGAATTGGTAATAGAGTTCTGTTGCTAATTCAAATAGCGACAGAAGCCTCAGCCTTGTTAACCAAATGAATCCATGACAAAATAATACATCGACCAATACAAACCACGACTAAACAACGACAGAGGTGTATTTTTGTAAAATTTTGATTTGACATATTATTTTTTTGTAAAATTATTTTTAAAAAATGTATTATTTTTAAAAATAATTCGCTAATGACTTGAGGAGGACAGGCATAGATAAACTTTCTTTTATTAATTAAGAAAACAAAAGGAAACAAATATGTACGCTTTCGCTTTCGCTTTTCTTCCGCCACTTCCCGTCCCTCCTCACAAGGGGAGAGAGAGTGCGTGTGAGTGCGGAGTTACTCAGGGACTGGGCACTAGCAGTAGTAACACTAGTGGGCGGTGGCGAGGCAAGCGGAGCGGAGAAGAGCCAAGAACACGGAGAGCACCCGAGGCCCAGACTTCTCTGGGGATCTTCACTTTCCCGCATTCGAGGTGATTCTTTTCTCTTTTTTTGGACTTACTGGTTTTGTTTGGTTTGGTTCTTGTTTTCTTGGGGAAGCTCTGGGCCGCTGGTTTCTGCTCTTCTTCTCTGTTTGGCTTGATTGTGTGTGCGGGGAAGATCTGAATGTGGGTGGGTGCATTTCGAGGTGATAAAACAACCGGGGGATTTGGGTGTGGTTCTTGGGATTTTGCTTTGGGTTGGGAATCTTGGGAGTTAAGAAATTTAGGCGTAATTTGGTGGATGGTTGTTTTCTTAAGGAAGTAATGTCTAATTTAGTGGATTGAACGGCACTTTTCTGTTTCTGCAGGGTGTTGTTCTTTCTACTGCCGAAGGTTGCGTCGCTTGGTGCCAAATAATTAGCCGGGAAGCAGGTTGGATTCTTGGAACCCGTTGGATTGAAGAGAAAATTTGGTTTTCTTCGGCTCCTTAATCATTGTGCTCGTTGCAGGTGAAGTTCTCTTTGTGCTGAAATTTGCTTACCTGGTGCCAAGAATCCTGTTCTTGGTGGCATACCTGTTGGAGACAATTGCTTAGGGAATTTTGCCTTATTCGGTTGAATTGCGAAGAAGCGACCTAATCTTGGTTGGTGGTTGTGCACTTATGCACTGAATGGAGATAGTAGATAAGATTGCCGAGCCCAAAGACCCTTTGATGGTCACCGCGCGGAAGGTGCAGAACTTGGAGCCGCCAATACCGATAAAGGCATCATGGAAGGGGAAGAGCTCTCAGCAGCAGGATGAGAAGGATTTGCCAGCTGATGGGGAGGAGAGCTTCCGGAGCGTGGATTCCTCAGATGAGGGTTGCCGAAGTTCTTTCTCTGGGGCCAGTCATCCCCTGGAGCCAATTGATATGGATCTTATGAAGACTGTCTATGTTGCAATTGATGAGGAGAAGTCCGAGTCACCAGTGTGTTTAGTGCGAGGACTATCAGTGAAAGAGCCATTCATCGATGACCTTTCTATCCGTGTTACAGGCGTGAAGGCAAATGCGGTGGTAGATGCAGGCAGTGGTGAAGGTTTGGCTGAAGAGAGGAATGTATCTGGTGCTGCAGTGGCATCATTGGCTACAGCACGCTCGTCACATGCTACGGAACCTGTGTCCTTGCCTCCGGATTCAGAGGAGGAGTGTGTCTGGGATGCCTCGCTCCCTCCGAGCGGCAATGTGAGCCCTCACAGTAGCATTGACAGCACGGGTGTGGTAACTGCCATGAACATCGTGAACAGCTGCACAAACACATATAAAAGTGAAGCCATAGCTAGTGAAACCGTGCTTACTGTGGAGAGAAACTTTGAAAGAGTAAACGGTAGTGTTCGAGGTGACTATCTAGAAAGTGCAAAAAGTAGCATGAGCCGAGCAAGTGACAGCAGTGGTGTTAGCGATGACAGCAGTTGGAGCAATATCACTGGAGGTGGTAAGCCTCATAAGGGAAATGACCCTAGATGGAAGGCAACTCATGCTGTGCGAACTCGAGATGGTGTGGTTGGGATGAGCCATTTTAGACTGCTCAAGCGTCTCGGCTGTGGTGACATTGGCAGTGTTTACCTCTCAGAGTTAAGTGGGACTAGGTGCTACTTTGCTATGAAAGTAATGGACAAAGCATCCTTGGCAAGTAGGAAGAAGTTGAACAGGGCTCAGACTGAGAGGGAGATTCTACAGCTTCTGGATCATCCATTCCTCCCAACTCTGTACACACATTTTGAGACCGACAGATTCTCGTGTTTGGTCATGGAGTTCTGTCCAGGTGGCGATCTCCACACTCTGCGCCAGAGACAGCCAGGAAAACATTTCCCCGAGTATGCAGCAAGGTATATATATATTGAAGCATTGATAGAGTAGTTATTTCCTTCAGTACTATATTTGCCTATTAGTATATTGTATTCTCATTCTAGAATTTTGTTATTTTAGTATTCCATTTACTATCGATGTAATGTAGTTCAGTGTTACCATAATACTATTTTTTTTCTGCTTCTTTATAGTTCCTAGAGAAGCACTTGAGCTTTTTGGGGGGTTGTTGAGCCTGAAGCGTAGTTGTGTAAGAACTCCAAGCTGAAAATTGTTTCCATAGGAAAAATTACTTTATATAACTAAAAAGTCTTATAGGAAGCTCGCCTTTTGGGGCATCACTTAGAGGGCAATTTTGCCCTGTTACAACAATAACAACAACAACAACAACCAAGCCTTTTGTCCGAAACATGTTGGGGTAAGCTAGAAAAGAAATCCAATCAAAGTCAATAAAACCCTTAAACCTTCGATCTTGGGTCATGGTTCCGGTACGTGGATCACTAACCTCCATCCACAAGCAATTTTGCCCTGCTACTCTGCAAATTTTATGAATGGAATCTTACGGCATTTATGAGATGATGTTCAGAGAACTGGTATATGGTGAAATGTTTGTCCAAAATGTACTCAGAGGGGGTGCCCATAAATGGTGCTTCTATTTCATGGGTTGAAATTTATACAGTTTGGTCCATGCCATGGTTGGCATGAGTATAGATAGTATAAGTCATGCTGCAATCTGCTTTCGATTCAGTGTTTCACACTTCAATGCCAGCTTGTTGAGTAGCTTACCTTCTAATTGCAATTGCGAGCACTGATATTGTGTGTGCTTCTAAGCAGGTTTTATGCTGCAGAAGTACTTCTAGCTCTGGAGTATCTACACATGCTGGGGGTCGTTTACAGGGATCTGAAGCCAGAAAATATTCTGGTGCGTGATGATGGCCACATAATGCTTTCAGATTTCGACCTCTCCCTGAGATGTGCAGTCTCACCTACACTCATCAGAACATCAGCTTTTGATTATGATCCCAGAAGAGCGGGCGGTTCATTCTGTGTACAACCTGCTTGCGTGGAACCTACTTCAGTCTGTATTCAGCCTGCATGCTTCATACCCAAATTGTTCGGTCAGAAGAGCAAGAAAAAGACTAGAAAGATAAGGTCTGAGCTGGGGCAGAGTGCCTCCACCCTGCCTGAGCTCGTCGTAGAGCCAACATCTGCTCGGTCAATGTCATTTGTTGGGACCCATGAGTACTTGGCCCCAGAAATCATCAAAGGCGAAGGCCATGGAAGTGCTGTTGACTGGTGGACCTTTGGTATCTTCTTGTATGAGCTTCTATACGGCAAGACACCATTCAAGGGTTCAGGCAATCGTGCCACACTGTTCAACGTGGTTGGTCAGCAGCTAAGCTTCCCGGAGTCACCATCCACAAGCTATGCGAGCACAGACCTCATCATGGGGCTCCTGGTCAAGGAACCGCAGCACCGCCTCGGCGTGAAGAGGGGAGCGACAGAGATTAAGCGTCATCCGTTCTTCGAGGGTGTGAACTGGGCTCTCATCCGGTGCAGCACACCTCCTGAGGTTCCAAGGCCTGTCGAGGCTGAGCTGCCCATGAAGTACAGGGCGGCAGAGGCAATCGGAAGCAACAGCAAGAGGATGATTGGTTCGGACATGAAGTCTGGCGGGAAATACCTTGACTTTGAGTTCTTTTAGAGTTGTGCCTAATGGCAGAGCAATCTGTTGCATACTGTTGGTGTTGGGTCAGTTTGGTGTTGTGATTCGATATGGTGGTGTTTGTCTCACCACAGTCGCAAATTTCTCGCATCTGAATTGACAAGAATTAGGTATATGGGCCTGCCTGCTTAAATTCCTCTCCACATCTGCGTTTCTATAGTGTAGACTCTCTCTAGTTTGTTTTTGTGCTAAGTGCTAAAAACTGCATTGCAGGGAGGCCCTGATGATGGAGATATTTGGAGTTGGGTATGAGCTGATAGGATCCGCAGCAGTTGCTGGTGATATGGGCGCGTACGGTCTTCTCTGAACTGGTTGATCCTTACAGGATACAACTGACCAATTTTCCCCGTTTTTGTTTCTCCCCAGCCTGTTGTTGCCTTCTTGGCTTATAGAATTTTAGGAACGTCTGTAGTTGTAGGCCCTTCAATATGTTCCTGTATGACCTGTGGCTCATTTGGTGTTTCATGCAGCAAGTGGCCTATGGATCGATCTTACACTAACAACGTTTAGTTCGTTTTGGAAGCTATATCTACTCAACTGGAAGATTTTTATAAGTTGATACAAGATTTCTGTAAGTTGATCCAAGGAGTTCCTCCGTTTCCAAAGAGAAAAGATTTGTATGTGCAATTTTGGGACGAATAATGCAGAGAAATTTTATAGCTCTGACACATAAGAGGTTTAAGCTTTATTACAACCCTCGGCAAGAAGTCGAGCAAACTACGGCCCTGTTTGGGAAGATGCAGTATCTCTAAAAAGCTGTTTTTTTTTTACTTTCTAGGTGAAAAATGGCTATAGCTTCTTATAAAAGATCATTTAATAAATAGCTAATTTTTCTCAGTAATAAACTGCAAAAGCAGGTTTAGACCAGTTTTTGTCTTTTGTTAGTTATATATAGCTTTTAGCTTTATGTCAAAAACTGAGCTGTTTAGGAGAGCTTATGAAGCTGATTTTAAGCCCGAAACAGTGCCTACAATAGTATGACCTAGCTAAGTACCAGCATGGCTACATGTCATCGACAACGGCTCCTTGTCGGCGTAGCCATCCTTGATCGCGAGCGGACACCACGACCGGTCGTCATGGACAGCTTGAGGAGGCTCCAACGAACTTGCCCGGGATGGCGATGACGTCCCCATGCTGGACGCTGTACTCCTCGGCACTCGGGCTCTGCCATCAGCGGCCTGCTGAGGTACGACGTCGGCATCGGGACCTAGTGGGTGCTGTCCCCCGGGCGCATGACCCACACCGTCACCAGTGGCTCGGCCGCCGGTTCTTGGCGCTGCTCCCGCTTCTGCGTCGGCTTCTTGAGGAACGGCATCGTGGCGGCGGGACGCTCGTACGCTCTCAGAAAGCCAAAAACCCTGTCGGAGGCGAATCGGGGCGAGGTCTCGAAACAGCAGAGGTAGAGAAGGAGAATTTTTTTAATAATATATTTTTTAAAAAAATTATAGAGATAAAACATCAGAATAAAAATTATCAGAAATCGTCAAATGAAATGATGACAGGAGTCGCCAATAGGGCAGGTTTCTGTCGCCGTTCCATTTGGCGATAGTACCCTGTCACCAATTGAAACGGCGACAGGTTTTTTTGTCAATTTTTTTTGCTGCAAATAATTTGTACAATTTTTTTCTGCTCAGAATTATCATCATATTATTTGTACAAATATACTGTTGTCCTATTTAAAATTGTTTGTTTTTTGAAATTATAATTTGTATGAGAATATTGACGTACAATGTTTTAGAGGAGGACATCGCTTCGGTGCGATGAAGCTAGTGAGAAATGATAAATGAAAAGGTTGACGACATTGGTAACAAGTATGAAAGAAATGACAAACAAACGGTACAGAAAAAATACAGTAATAACATGACATAGAAAATGACAACTTGGACATAGCATGACAGAGAAAATGATATAGCTTGACATATAAAATGATAAAAGATACATAGCGCGACAACACGGAAGAACCATGAACGAAAATTACAGCTAAGATGCATGCACGCCTTTTGGAAATACAAAAAAGTCATGCTTGTTATCGTAGACCTTATATGGAAGGATCCATTGCTTTCCCCTTTGATTGCGCGAGGCTCGGGAATTTAGTTTTCTTCCAATTACTCTCATAGGCATCCATCTAATAGTAGTCTTCAGGCGTGATCTTAGGCTCTTCCCACGCGCGTGCGTATACCTCTTCGGCTTTCTCCTTCCTCTTCCTGCGATGTGCCTAAAGCTCCTCCTGTGCCTTCGAGAAGTGCGCTTCGTCAAGACGGGGGTGCGGTGGTTTTGGTTTGTCTTCCACGGTCTGAGACTCAGGCTATCAACGTTTGTATTGCTTGGGCATTACAGAGTAGTACAAGTAACGAGTGTGTTCATAGAACGCCCTGTCGTACTTGTCTAGCTCATCGATCCATTGAAAGAAGTAGCATGTTGTCTCTTGCTGGGATTTTGCGTGGATAAAGTTAGAGCTCAGGGGAACACAACATGTATTACGAAATGTACATACTTGTCGTCAACTTATGAGAAGCTGGTGAAGCATCTAGGCCCCCAAATTTGTCTTGGCTTGTAATTAAAGACAATCGTGTTTAAAAGATTGACAATTTGTTTTGAGATCATGAAAATAGGTTAGTCCGAGATATTGGACACAAAGAAGTGAAATCATGAAGCACTAAGAAAATTGAAGTGTCAAGCACAAAAATACAAGAATTGAAGATTTTTGTGATGAACTTGGAATAAAGCGTGAACTTTCCGCTACCTACACTCCAGAACAAAATGGAGTTGTAGAAAGAAAAAATTGAACACTAATTGAAATGGCAAGGACAATGCTTGATGAGTATGGTACTTCCGATAATTTTTGGGCGAAAACTATCAATACCGCTTGTCATACCATAAATCGTCTTTATTTGCATTGTCTTTTGAAAAAGACCTCTTATGAGCTTCTTGTTGGAAGAAGGCTGAACATCTTTTATTTTCTTGTCTTTAGATGCAAATGTTTTATTTTAAAAAGTGGTGTTGGACTTTCAAAATTTCAAAGTTGTTGTGATGTTGGATTTCTTCTTGGTTATTCTTCAAATAGCAAGACTTACCGTGTCTTTAACCAAACCTCCGGTTTAGTTGAAGAGAAGTGTGATGTTGAATTTGATGACACTAATGCCTCTCAATTAGAGTAAGAAAATTTGGATGATATCAATGACTGGCTTGAGACAAGCTATGAAGAACATGACGCTTGGGGATATCAAGCCTAAGGAGGACTAAGAAGAACAACCCTCTTTCACTCAAGTTGAACTATCTACTTTCGCTATACCAAGTCAAATTCAAGTGATTGAGGTGGAAGATAAGGAGGACAACCAAGCTCAAGCGCTACCTCAAAGGATTCACACTGCAATATCAAAAGATCACCTTATAGATCAAATATTGAGTGACATTAGTAAGTGTGTTCAAACTCGACCCCGTGTCTCTTCATTTTGTAAACATTACTCTTTTGTGTCTTCTTTTGAACCCTCTCATGTAGATGAAGCTTTAGATGATCCGGATTGAGTGAATTCTAAGCACGAAGTACTCAATAACTTCGTCCGCAATGGTGTTTGGTTGCTTGTTGAGAGACCCAAGGACCACAATGTTATTGGCACAAAATGGGTCTTTATGAATAAGTAAGATGAAAATGGAATTGTGGTAAGGAATGAAGCAAGGTTAGTGGAGCAAGATTTCTCTCAAATCGAATGTTTGGATTTTGATGAAACGTTTGCACCCGTGGCTAGATTAGAAGCTAATTGTATCTTGCTAACTTCCGCATCTTGCTTTGATATCAAATTATTTCAAATGAATGTGCCTTTCCGAATGGCAAAATATCTGAATTGGTATTTGTTGAGCAACCTCTTAGTTTTGAGAATTCTAAAAATCCTAATCATGTTTATAAGATCTCTAAGGCGCTCTATGGACTCAAACAAGCCCCTAGGGCATGGTATGAGCAACTTAGAGACTTTCTACTCTCTAAATGATTCAAAATTAGGAAGATTGATACAATACTCTTCACTAAAATAATTGATGATGAATTCTTTGTATGTCAAATTTATGTTGATGATATCATATTTGTTTCCACTAACCAAGATTTTTGTAAATAATTTGGTGATATGTGTCTAGGGAATTTGAGATGTCCATAATAGGAGAACTAAGCTACTTCTTTGGATTTTAAATCAAGCAACTCAAAGATGGAACCTTCGTGAGTCAACCCAAGTACGTGAAGGATCTACTCAAGAGATTTGGCATAGATGATGCAAAGCCCATCAAGACTCGCATGGCTTCTAATGGGCATCTTGACCTTAATGAGGATGGTAAACTGGTAGATTTATAGCTTTATAGTTTCATGATTGGTAGTTTGTTTTATCTTACCGCATCTAGACCCGATATCATTTTTAGTGTTTGCATGTCTGCATATTTTCAAGCATCTCCAAAAGAGTGTCATTTAGTGGCCGTTAAGAGAATTCTAAGATATTTAAAGTATTCTTCTAATATAGGCTTATGGTATCCCAAAGGTGCTAAATTTAATTTAGTTGGATATTCATATTCCAATTATGCGGGTTGCAAAGTGATAGAAAAAACACTTCGGGGAGTTGTCAATTTCTAGGTAGATCTTTAGTTTCATAGTTCTCCAAGAAACAAAACTCTGTAACCCTATCCACCACTGAAACCTAATATATATCTGTCGGTAGTTGTTACGCTCAATTATTATGGATGAGGCAAACCTTAATGGATTATGTAATTAATTTCAAATGTGTGCCTCTTTGTGTGATAATGAAAACGCGTGAAAGCAGTCAACAACCCGATCCAACATTTAAGAACCAAGCATATAGATATCCGTCATCAATTTCTAAGAGATCATGTGAGCAAAGGTGACATAATTATTAGCCACATAAGAACCGATAATCAATTAGCTGATATATTCACCAAGCCTTTAGATGAAAGCCGTTTTTGTAAATTGAGGAATGAATTAACTGTCATAGACATCTCTAATTTTGCTTGAATAATTTGCACAATGGTTGGATTCTTATTCGGTTTTATTTGTTTTTGTTGATTCTTTGATATCTTTTTGAGCAACACAGTAAGGGAGAGTACTATATGAACTTTATGTATACTACATCCCTTAAAATGTGAAAATATCAAATAAGTGCTAATATTGTTCAAAAGTAATCTCTAGATCATTCTAGGTCAAATTGTTTGAAAATTTCATATTTTCGAAGATTATATAAAATCCTACTTGAAACCCTTAATTTTCACATTATATACTTGTATAATCCTCAATCTCATCTAGAAATTATATTTCATCACAAATCGTATTCAACATCTTATTTTAAAAACATAAACCTATTTGGACAACATTCCATTTGAATTTCATCCAAAATCCCCAAAAAAACTTGGTTTGTATTGACCTATTTATATGCACTTATTGAGTTTAACTTGTGGAACTAGAATTACCCATGTTTCTAGTGTTCTACAAGTATTTCAAACTCAAACAACTCATTTGGGCTCATTTTCTCTTCAAACAAGTATTATTGTTTCAAAAAGAGCTTTTGATCCCTCTAAAAGGCCATTCTTGCAAAAACTATGTTAAAACTATGGGAGATGATCTTGTGATAAGTTGAAAATGCTCTTATATGATTTCATTGGGTGCGGAAATACATTGGAGTACTTTTTAAACTTAAATCTGAATTTTATCTGGAGGTTCAAGCCTAGACCGGCACTACCGGTGCTGTGCACTCAGTAATACCGGACCACTAGCACTACCGCCCTTCTGGGACCAGTAGTACCGGATTTATCGGGTGGGACCGTTTTAAGCTAGTTTTTGGTTTGGCTGAGTGCCCCTCTCCCTTATTTATTCCCTGGACGATTGCACTCCTCATCTCTTGCCCTCATTTGTGCCTCTCTCTTTTCTAGGGTTGGTGATGAGGCTAATGGAGGCTCGATCTTTCGGTGAGATGGATAAATCTCGATTAGTGGAGACAACCCTCACGATCCAGGCTACCGACTGAAACACGACTGATGCCAAGCAATCGCTGAACCAAACTCTAAATTGTTATCAACCGTAGCAAAGCCCGATTGACCTGATCATGAAGATCAATTCCTGCAAGCAATGGAAGAACAAGCAAGAACAAAGCAAAAGCAATATGAAATTGTAAATATAATTGAAGTATTGATGCGGAGTTCCGAAGCACAGTATTGATGTTCATCTAGCTGAACAAGAGAATACCAAATAGTTTCACCAAGGAAAACTATGACTAAACAAAACTCACCTCTCCCTAGGGCTGCGGCTAGCTTACAAAGGAAGAGAAGACAAGGGGGTGCGGCCAGAATATGGAAAACTGAAAAGAACTCTTGCCGTAATCGAAAAGGACTCTGTCCCCCTTGGACTCTGACTGAATACATAGACCTCGCCCTAAATAAGGTGGCGCAACACTATAGCTTTTAACAAAAAATAAATTCTAGGTGTTTGAAGGTAGTGGCCGAAACAAAGAGTCATGGGAGTTAGGCCATCCTTTATTGTGGCAGCATGGTGGCTTCAATTGAGTGTAGTAGCCATCATCTCCATTGATGCTCTTAAGTCTTATTGTCATGCATGGACCTTGATTCCTAATTAGAATAACATCACGTGCATCAGGCAGTATCGTAGAATTCATAGAATATGAGTGCACTCTGAGAAACAAAGTTATCTAATAATTAAGTTGACGAGCACGTGCTCTAGTGATTGGTCCTTGTACATCTTGATGAGAAGCAATAGGAATGGTGGTTATATCAGTGGAAGGGATGTCCTCATCAGTTGGCTCTCAATTCTTTCTCCTAAAATCCCCAAATCTCAAATTTCTCAATTCTTCTCAACTCCAAGGATCTTCCCTATCTCAAGAGCACTTATCTTCTCAAGGTGACCTTCTCTCATCACTTTTGTGCTCTGTTTTCCCTAAATTTGTGCCCTAGGTCTCTATTTGTTGGTTTTAGAGTTTGATGTAAAATGTAGTAAATGCATGCAATATAAAATGAAATCACTGGATAAAATGAGTAGATCGGTGACTTATGAAGTCATTCCATGCAATTCCATTTTTCGATCTAATCAAAATCGTGATTCTACTCATTGAAAATTTTGGTTCCATGATGAACCCGACACTACTGCCCGTGGGACAACGGTAGTACCACTCAGGAGCGGTACTACCGGTCCAACATGGCCGGTAGTTTCGGATTTCCTGCTCAAAGTGTGAAACATTTTGCTACATTTTTGTCAAATTCTAGGATAGAGCACCTAATCTCCTTTGCTAATCCTTCCTATTATCCTTGTGACCTAGAGATCATGCCGAGGGCCAATAATCCATCAAGACCTCGTGCTGCTCATGGTGGAGGTGCTATCCGCAAAAACACAAGAAATGTAGGTACTCCTGCAAGTAACAGTGACAATGATAGTGTAGACTCTTTCACCATTGCTATGAGAAATAGAGAAGCAAGAAGGATTGTGCAGCAAGAGCTGGCAGGGAGCTCTTGCTCCAGAAAGGGAAAGCAAGTTTCTCAAGAGTATAGTGAAGAAGAAGAGGAGCAAGAATTGGAAGTAGATGAGGATGAGGAAACCGAAGAAGAGCAGGAAGCTATGCCTAAATTTGATCCCGTGAAGGATTTGAGGCAAATAAAGGGGGAGAAGTACTATGCTATGAGACAAGAAAATCAATATCTCCTCCATCAAAGTGCAACTGAGGATCGATTCCAAACCTTGTTCCAACAAAAGTTATTCCATGAGATATACAAGAACAAGGACTTTACTGACCAAAAGTGGATAAATTGGGACCACATCTACAAATTGCCACTATTTGTTTGTGTCCCTGAGATGTTCCAAGGAGTTGGCTTCATGGATTTCGTTAGTCGAAGGAGTGACTATGTGGAGGACATGGTACGTTAGTTCTATGCAACCATCTATACACCTGACACTCATGACTCCATCACTTAGATGACTGGCTCCGGAGTCTATACTGCTACAAAGGATGAGATTGAGCATGCGTTAGGTATCTTTCATAGTGGATATCCACGGATCCATAGTGACAGAGTCCTTGAACTATCATATCAGTTTGAGTTCTATGACCAAACTTCTAGTGTCAGAAGGCTTGAAAAAATTAGCAGGACTCCCGCCTTAGCCCAGTTTGATCAACAAGATCATTAGAGTTACGATACATTCAAAGAGTAGTAATTTTGATGAAATTTGTGGATATGCTTGGAACCTCATGAAAAAGATCATGCATCGACAAAAATTTGATGTGGTGGACCTCATGATGAGGGAGACAACCTCTTCATCCCGTGAGCGCGGGAGGACTATTTACTTTGTGCCGTACATCATGAAGATAATCAGAGGAAAGACTGGGTACGATGAGGCTCTTGGATGTGAGCATAAGCAATACAAGCCACGTGAGACCCTCCTCAAGTTCTAAGGCACATGGCCCATCATCAGCATCCACCTTAGCAGGATAAGACATAAGTTCAAGCTCAAGATATGCCACAAGATGCTATTCTAGCAAGTCTTGCTAGTCTCAGAGTGGACATGATGGGTCAATTTGCTAGAGTTGATGAGTACCAAGCTCAGACCCATCAGATGGTGGAAGAGGTGAGAGGTCACATGCATGCTTTCAATACTACTTTGACTGACCTGAGCACTTCCATCTATTAGTTCCGTGACGAGCAGGCTTCTCTTGCCTTCCATTGCTATGATACATGTGGTCCGCGTGCTCCTCCACCTTCTTGTGCGACATTGAAGACCCCTCTTTTTGGTACTTGATGCCAAAGGGGGAGAAGTGAAGAAGTGGAGAGGTCTTGCTTGTGAAGGAGGGAGTAGAGGAGAAGTGTCGTTTTTAGAGGTTTAGCTTATGGGTTATGTATGTCTCTTGTATTTTGTAAGCTAATTGAACATGTTATGAAGTCTTGCTAGTGAAGGAGGGAGTACGGGAGAAGTGTTGTTTTTAGAGGTTTAGCTTATGGGTTATGTATGTCTCTTATATTTTATAAGCTAATTAAACCTCTTGTGCTTTTGGGTGTTATGTGGATGTGTTTATGGATCTTTTGGTTGAATGGTTGTAATAGACTATGAATGCTTAAGGGTTTATTTCTATGGTTCTTATTTGATCATATTGGATCTCATGTATTGTGTGCATACATATTGTTATAGCTATTGTTTATTCAATTTTCTATATTATCATGCTTCCTTTGATCAAATATATAGTGGACAATCCGCCAAAATTTCAAAATTTCCTCAAAGTGTGCATGATCTCATCCTATTATCTTCATTTACACATCTAGGGGAGCTTTAACTATATATTGTGGCTTTAATGGCATTTTGATTTCAAATTCCAATCATTTCTTTCCTAAGAAGTGAAATGCCATATAAAGAAAAATCTTAGAGTATACAACTTGCTTAACTTGTTGTACACTCAAAAACAAATTCAATTTCATTATATTTATTGATGTTGTTATCCATTACCAAAAAGGAGGAGGTTGAAGCATCTAGGCCCCCAAATTCGTCTTTTGTTTTGGTAATTAGTGACAATCATGTTTAAAGGACTAACAATTTATTTTGAGATCATGAAAATAGGTTAGTCCGAGATATTGCACACAAAGAGGTGAAATCATGAAGCTCTAAGAAAATTGAAGTGTGCTCTCAGACGAACGCAATAAGTTGACGTAGAAATGCAATATTTTCATACAATAATTTGACATGGTAATGCAATTGTCTGAAACAATAAAATGCTTACAAAAGTCAATCCATACAATAGTATTATACATAGAAGGCTACGAACAATTTTATATACAAACTGCATGGGAGAAATACAAGTTCCATAAAACAGTTTTACACATGGAAGGCACACAACAGTCACGATTTTTGCACTATTGGGCAACTCTTAAAATTGTGTCTTGTCTCTTTGCAAAGCGAACATTTCTTGACTCGACGCCCATATTCTACTGCATCCATGTCGTTCTTGATGTGCCTTGTCTATCGATGCCCGACGTCCTTCAGCCTCCCTATGTCCGAAACCCACCTTGTGTCCTTCCAACTGTGATACTCCATGAACGAACCGACCACACAGAACCCATACATTTCTCCACTCTAAATTGCCATCACCTCTTCCTTCGTGAAGTACTCTGACAACTCGAGTCCATACGCACTATTGAACAAGCAGCCATGACGTGTGCGCATGGCTTATGTAATAGACGGGGCTTGTTGCATATGCAGGAACATGTTTGTCTCCGAATAAGGCACTCCTGAACAACTGTTCTATTCGTGCCAGACCGGTTTTGTCTCTGCATAATACCTCAAAACTTCCCTCGTCCCCATCTTCACAGCTCTGTGCATCTCCCCCGTGCTGCCTTTCTGTTCCATGTATGCAATGATCATCTCGGAGTATTTGACAGTAAGATCATTCATGATAACCAATGCCCTCGCATGCCGATCCATGAAATACTTTGTGATCCCACGGACCCCACATGTCCCCGTTGTACGTCTCAGTTAGGTTTGTTGTCATGAACCCATAGCTAGCTCTGTTGGTGTCGTAAAGTAAATACTACTTCTCCTTAGGCTCATGCTCTATCCACTCGGAGAAGCAATTAGTGCCCCATCTGTTCCTTTGAACCAACTGCAAAGGGTCCGTGGGTAACTCTTCAAGCTCAATTGGGACTCTCCTGTGGTAGCCGTTGCCTTCTCTGATGTATACCTTGTTGTCAGCTCGTCCAACTTCTTCCATAGTGCGTCGAACTTTCGCTGTTGATTCTGACCGCATAGCCTCTTGTATAGTTTTGTGAGTTCTTTGTTTCTGAACTGCTTGTAGAAGTTGGCACCCATGTAGTGTTTGCACTATCTACTTTGCAAATCAGGCCATGCATATGGCTTATCTAGCCCTTACTGCAACTACAAGATTGCCTTGAACAACCCGGAATACTGATCGTGTATGATACATACTCCAGGCCGCTCATCAACGACGCCAGCTTTAACGTTCCTTAGAAACCAGGACCAATTGTCAGTGTTCTCACCCTCCACAAATGCTAGCGCTATGGGAAGAACCTGATTGTTGGCATCTACTCGTATTGCAGTCAAAATTTGTCGGGGTTTTGAGTCACCGGCAAGTAAATTTATAAGTCTAAGGGGCCGCGCGCTCCCTCTCCTTGAATGGTTAGACTAAAAGCCTGAATGTATCTTGGTTGGTGAATGTCCCTACCCGATTCGTGTGGTGTTATCGTATTGCTTTAGGTGCGAGAAGGCGCACGGTGTTTACAAGCGGAGCCGGGGCTCGAACGTGAGAGCGTAAACTGCCTATTCGTTGAGGGATCTAGAGAAGAGGGCGAGAGAGACCGTTCGTTTGTCCGTCCCTCCTCCAGAAGACCCTGCCTCCCTTTATATAGTCGGAGGGGGAAGGTTACATGGAAAGTTGGGAGAGGGATGAAGACATCTATGCTAGGAGTTCTGACCCTCGATCTTGGTGGTTGGTCGACCTCCTCTTCTGCCCATACCGGGTTGGTGGGCTCATCAAGTAGATCAGTTTGCTGCTTTATCGGGAATAGCGCACCTGCCTTCTGCGAGCCTGACGGGCGCTGACGCTATGTTGAGTTTTTGGTGCTGCCTCGGGAGGGAGCGTATCTCCATACTGTGTGTGACTGGACGATGAGACTGGAGTCTTGATTTTAGCAACCTTCGTGCTGTCTTGGGAAGGAGCCACTTGCCCCCGCACGGTCACTTCGAGCGGTCGTGTCCGTAGACCACGTGGCCGATGGTCGGCGAAGGCCTGACACTTGGCCCTTGGCAGAGATTGCTTCAGCTTTGTCGGAGCCGCTGGGGAGCCTGACCGGTGGCGGGGGTCGGACGCCCCGTTAGGTCGGGGTCGACCTTGGAGCAGCTCGTTAGGTCGGGGTCGAGTGTCCTTTGTGGACCTGTGAGGCCTTTGGTCGGAGTCGGGCTTGGGACAACTCGTTCGTTACTCCGGGCCGCTGGGGTACCCATTGTATGAATACTCGTCAAAATCTAACCCTTGTACTTCCCAGTTAGAAATGTTCCGTCCACATAAAGCAACAGACGGCAACGCCTGAAGGCGTTGATGCATGCATCGAAAGCAAAGAATGTGCGCTTCAGTAACATCTTCCCAGCGAAGCGCTGCAAATGCTGGTTACAAGTATTGACATAAGTCCCAACATTTCTTTCCTTCATCACTTGAAGCATACTTAGCAGGTTCTAATAGGAGTTTCCGTGCTTCCCGAACCTTGCTTCCAATACCTTCTATTTCGTTGTCCATGCCTTCACATAGCTGATGGTGTATTGAAACCTCTGCTCCATTGCGAGTATTATGGCACGTGGCTCTAGTTCCAGATTGCCCACAACCTCCCCGCTCATTGCATTCACAACAAAGCCTGAAGAGATATTTCTATGCGATTGCATTGACTCTGTCAACACACATGTGTGCAGGACGACTATGGAATACTTCCAAATGGTGTCCCATTTGGGCTGTTAGGCATGGACATGCCATGGGCATCCATTCATCTCGCATCTCACATCATAAACCTAGGGATCTGACTTGACAGCCTTAAAGGTTCTCCGCAATGACACTGCCTATGCTGTTACTGCTTCCTGCACCTTCCACTTACTCTTATAAATAGCTCCTTGCCTCACCTCATTATAATCATACTTCCATGCAATGCCTTCAGCCTCGTTGACCACCATCCTATCAAACTAGTACTCCTCAAACTCTACAAGAAATGGTTGTTTATCACCTTCTTCATCACATAAGGCCTCATAGTCATGGCTCTCAACCTCCACCACTTCTACCAACCCTTCAATGTGTTCTCCCTCGTCTGCCATACCCATCGGTTCCTGTACCTTCGGCAATAGAACGTCAACTTCCTCGGCTTCCACTCTCTTGACCTGAACTCATATCCTGCCTCGCTAAGTCTTCTGCACTCCGGCTGTTCTCGCCAACTTCCGCTGGCTCGTCAGCAATAGCCTCCTCCCGCATCACATGGTCGGCATCGACTTTCTTAAATACTTGAGCCAACAACACTAACGGACATCCATTCTCATTCACCAATCTTACATACAAGTTCCACGACTTCGGTCTCCTCAGTTCCACTAAGTCCCAGTACGTGCAGTCCTGTCTCCGACAGCTTACCCTGTACAACTTCAGATCATGCAACTCACGGTCCAACGAGAACAGGAGATACTACCATCTCATTACCGTGCCCCATAGACGCTCCCCTGCACGCGACAAACTAGCCACCACACTTGGAAAATGGTCCAGTTCCACACCTTGTCCACCCATACATAGAACCCTTTCTCTATAGTGTATTTTCAATTATACTCGTTCATCTATTCATGTAGAGCATTTCATCAAATTGTTATTACGCGCATAACATAACATCATCTTGTCTACTCTACACTACATAAAACGATTACTGCAAACATTCATAAATTTAATTTTATAAACTATATACTACCGCACATACTTTTCACAATTTTTCATTCCCGATCCAATCCATTCTACACATTTCAAATACTACTACAAATCTTAAAATACCTACATAACTATGCAACTATTAGTACTCTATACAGCTAAAGCAACAAAAGCAAAAATTATACCTGCGACGTAGCCGATGATTTCCTTTTCCTCCTCCTTCCCTTCCTCCACCTCCTACTTCTTCTCCCCTTCCTCTTCCTCCTCCTCCTTCCCCTCTTCTTTCTCCTTTTTTTTCTTCTCCTTCCCCTCTCTCTTTCTTTCTCTCGGCTGGTAGATGCGAAATGTAGCTGTTCTAATCGACAACGTACTGCTGACCAGGTTTTTAGTGGCTTTGTCGCCATTCCAAATGGCGACAGAGTCATGTCACCAACGATGACAGGATCCTGTCGCCATTTGGAATGGTCATAGGGGCATTGTCGCCATTCCATTGGTCGGCAGTAGGGTAGTTATGTAAATTTTTTAAATAATATATTATTTCTGTATTTTTTAAAAGTATATATTATTGAAAAAATCCTAGAGAAGGAATGGTATGCGTGGCGTAACATAGGTCCGTAAAAAAACTCGTTAGGAATCGAATCAAAAGTGCTTCGATTACACAATCAAAAGTCAAAAGTGTTTCGATTACACAATCTAATGGGTTCAAAATTAAATTAAATCCGTTTTAAGTGAAATAAAAGATCAACAAGGTCCGACCTATTAGCTCGAATTTGAAATAACAACTTAAATAATAAATAAAATAATTTTTTGTCGAAGCACGTGAATTTCATGCATGGAATTCCGAGTTGCACGCAGAAAGAAAGAGAGAAAGAAAAAGGACAAACTCTCTAGTCCAATACATGATGGGCTGGTCGGAGCGGCCGTGGTGGCAGGCTCGCGCGAACCCTCGTCTGCGAGCAGGGTTCGCAAAATCACCGAAAATCGATCGAAAATCGCGATTTTCGGTCGTATCGGTGCGGAACGGCTTCTGAAACCGCCCGATAAACCGGTGCAATTCAAAAAAAAAATAAAAATTCAAAAAAATCTATGCAACGTAAACCAGTCGAAAATCGACAAAAATCGCTCAAAAAATCGTCCACAAAAAAAAATCAACTCGCCTGTCGGTTTTCCACAGAAATCGGCCGATTTTCCATGAAAAAGATATTTTTTTATATTTCTTTTCAATTTTTTTGATTTTAAAACTCCACAATTTTTGACGATTTTCGGCTAGATATTTCCGATTTTCGAAATTCAAATTTCGGCCGATTTTTCTCAAACCGATTTTGTTAACCCTGTATGCGAGCCTAAGACGCTCGGCTCAAAAAAAAAACCACGAAGCACGTACACCGGGCCGTAGCAACCTAGGCTTGGTCTGTACGTCTCTAGACTGGACAAGATCACGAAACGGGCAGCTAGGCCCAGGTGATGCCCGAGGCCGATCAACAGTACGGGAGCGGGCAAACAACCACGCAGCCTGCACCACCCCTCTGGGCAACGCTTTTTGACTGACGCCTGCAGTGTTACTGGCTGCGAGCGTGACGCGCCCGTTAGGGGAGAAGGGGGAGGTGGGCTTCTTCTAGTCGAGCGGAAGGGAGAGATGGGCTGCTTGTCGTGCTGAGCCAATGGAATGGGAAAGGAAACGAGATTGGCTAGCTGGTGCGAGTTTCTGCCCAATGCGTGGGATAATAACATTTTCTTTCTATTTCTTTTCCTTTTTAATTCAGTTGTAGTTTGTTTTGCCGAATGGACCGTGCAATGCAACACCTAGCTACGTCTGAAACGCTGGATTTTCGTTGAAAACAATTCCTTTTTCTTACCGGAATCGGAAAACATCCCAAATGGGGTCTTAGACCGTAGAAAAAACATGTACATTTAAGTGGCTTACTCAAGTAGATCATCAAATTATGATAGCGTCTTAAATCATAATCCAATGGGTTGGGTAGGCTCTAAATGTAAGTCCGCATCCCGGCAAAACCTTTCATGTGTAGCTTTCAGTCAAAGCTGGGCGTTGGTCTGTTGTCTAAATATTGTCTTAAGTCAAATCCTAGTTTGGCATCCAATCTTTCACATTTTATCCTTTTATTATCTCTGACGAGGAGATCTACTTTGCAACCAAACTTTGTTACACAACCAGTGAAACTGTTGTAAGAGCTTTTATAAACCGCATGTCATAAGAATATACCATAGACGAGTTTTTACTATCAATATTCCTAGTGTCGTGTAATGTATGTTTTACTGTCAACGTCTGTACGGTTTTTTAATATCAGTAGAGTTGAATGTAGTTTTTTTAAGGACAGTCGAATGTAGTCTTAAGTTCGAGCACATGTTACGATAACTTTTTTTTAGCGCTGCTAACGGCTGAAGTTTAGATGGACGCACGAAAATCATCATTTTTCTAGCCTCTTCTATCTCGTATTTTTACAGATTTAGCCGCTGAACGTATTTTGAAATTCGATCCCATCCCAAAAATGAAAGCGCTAGAAGAGGACACCACTACTGTGAAAGGTCGCCGAAACTCCCGAGATCACTGCAAGACGCCTCCCGCGCTCCCCAGCCATGTCAAGGACACTCCTCCAGCACTCCCCAGCTACGGTAGCGCCGTCTCCCGCGCTCCCCGAGCGTGTTAACGCTGTCTCTCACATTCCCTGGGTGCAGGAGCACCTTCTGTGTTGGGAAGAGGGGTCTAATTTGTAGATACATTCACGGAGATGCTAGATTTGAAAAAAAAGAGGGACTAAATCTGCAAATACTCTTATAAATACGTTAGATTTGTAAAAAATAAAACAAATAAGTATAGAGAGAGAGACAAGCGCAAGCTTCGGACGCAGAATACAGAGAAGGTGCGTTTTGGTCTGGACTCTGGCTCAAATGAAAGGAGAACTTGCGTGCAAAACGCGAAAGTAAAAACCCGGAAAAACACCTCCATCGGCAGCACAAGAGAACGCAAACTCGCTAAACCGCCGCGCGCCGCCGCTTTCCCCGTCGTGCCTTCCTCCAGCACGTCAGTTGCCATGGTGAAGCGGTGGCTCCCCCTCGAGGCCAACCCCGACGTCATGAACCAGGTACCCGCACCTCCTCTCTTCTTCTGGCAGCCCTCAGGGTTCCGCCTCGGCTTCTCCCCCTTTCTCGCTCATGGCCCCTTACGGTTGGTTGCAGTTCATGTGGGGACTGGGAGTCCCCGAGGACGTGGAGTTCTGCGACGTGTACGGGCTCGACGACGAGATGCTCGCCATGGTGCCCCAGCCCGTGCTCGCCGTCCTCCTGCTCTACCCCCAGGTGGTTCCCTATGCCTAATTGGCCGTGGCTTTCGTTTAGATTGCTTGAATTGCTAGTGGAGAGGAACTGATTCTTTTTTTTCCCTTTTTGGAGAGCAGGATAAGAAGAAGGAATCCGATGCTTCGATTACCTCGACTGTGGAGACTAAGGTGAGATTGAATTGTTTGGTTAGTCATTAGTTATCAGTTAGTATGCCCAGCGCCTTTCATGATCTAAAAGCAGTCGGTTTCCATTGCTTCCTGGCAAATGATCGACAGATCGAGTTGATTGATCTACTTTTTTTCAAATGATTTTGTGAAACATTGTGTTCGTAGAAATGGTAAATGGTGAAATACAGCCATAGTTGCCCACCATTGTTCAGCATAGGACCTAATCATAAACTGTCAACTTCACTGATCGGTGAACATAAATCAAAATGGACCATTTACAATATGATCTTGCAAATTTGCAATGAATGGATATTCCCAATCTATCTTGTCACTGAACATCAATCATTCTGTACATATTGTTGGTGTGCAAATTACTAACCGAAATTATGATATAGGACATCTACATTCTTCTTCAAATATTGCTCGTTTCAAGCATGATTTAATAAACCCAACTTATTCATACTTACAATCAAATCTGCTAGTTTTATTTTTCAATTATTGATGATTTCTATCTGTTGCAGTATAGAAGTGCTAATAGATGCAATGTATGTATGTGTGTGTGTATCAGTGTATGACGCCAAAATTGGACACCATGATGTCAGGGCACCATGATTTTAAATGCGTGAATTAAAGCCAAATTCGGGTATATTTTTCAAAAATTTCAGTTTTAGGGTATATACTCATCTCTAACAATTCAAATGAAATGCGTACCTTTGAAAAAATATACTCTAATTCAAATATTTTGAATGAATTGAAAACACATGCTTTACTGATTTATATATATAATCAGCATATACCTACAATCAAACTACCATCGAAAAAGGCAGCTCTAGTTTAAAATTCAGATCAAACTTGTTTGATCTAATTAGTAAACTAGTTAAATTCGACATCCAAAAAAATTTCAAACTTTTTCGCACGCGATACATAGTGTGTGTGTATAAAATTCTGCACCCAAGTGTAGAATAGTTATTCTATGCGTCGGTCGGACGAGCGCGTCCCAAGCACCCTACGTGCACCCACTTCGTGTGTTGACTAAGTCCATGAGTTACGCAGCCAACCAACTAATAAATACGGTTCCTTATTTGTACTAGAATCTTTTTTTATTTGATTTAGGCATAACTTTTTATTGGCAGCTTAGATTCACAAACGATTTTTACTAGTAGCTTATTGACGACGAGAGGAATAGAATGATATAAGCCCCGACCAATAAATACCACATGAATCAGATTGTATTGCTAAATGAACATCAATTTACTAAATGTGTTGTTAGATTTTACTGCTGCATAGACTTTACAGGCTGCTGAACCCTCCTGGAATATCACCAGAGAACTTGTTGCAGCATGACAGTAAAATTTAACAACACGTCAAGTAAATTGGAGTATATTTGGCAGTAAAATCTATCATACAGTCACTGTCTTGTTTGTTGCGACGCCCACTTCGTGTGTTGGCTAAGCTAATGAGTTACGTAACCAACCAACTAATAAATATAGTTTCTTGTTTGTACTAGATTTTTTTCCCTTTGATTTAGGCATAACTTCTTATTGGCAGCTTTAATTCACGAACGATTTTCACTCAAAGCTTATGACGACGAGAGGAATGGAATGATATAAGTCTCACCATAAATACCACATGAATCGGATTGTATTGTTAAATAAACATCAATTTACTGAATGTGTTGTTAGATTTTACTGCTGTATAGACTCCACAGGCTGCTGAACCCTCCTGGAATATCATCAGAGAACTAGTTGCAGCATAACAGTAAAATCTAACATCACATCCAGTAAACTGAAGTGCATTTGGCAGTAAAATCTCATTCATCTAGCATTTATTGGCGAGACATATCATGTTGTTCCTCGTCGTCAGTAAGCTACCGGTGAAACCCATTCGTGAATCGGAGCTGGCAATAAAGAGTTATAGCTAAATCAAAAAAAATATTCTAGTACAAATAAGGAACTGTATTTATTAGTTAGTTGACTACGTAATTGATAGACTTAATCAATACACGAAGTGAGCGTACGTGGAATGGTTTGGACGCACTCGTCCGGCCGACATGTAGAATAACTATTCTACACTTGAGGGTAGAATAACTCTTCCGTTTGTGTGTATATATACTTTTCAAGTTTAGGTAGTATATCAGAGGTAGGAGTAACTACACATAGGAGTAGAAGGTATTTTTCATATATAGGATGACTTTTTTTTACTCCCCGGAGTAGTTACTTTCTAAGTCGTATCTCATAACGTAGGGAGTATCTCGCGTAACGGATGGTATGTACGCGTATTATACAAGTATATAAGACTATCTAGGTGGTACGTATATTTTTTTCAAAGCTGGTATGTACATTTGTTTAGACATACTCCTTGTGGTGTACGTATATGAAGGTATTTGCAAAATACACTAAAACTATGTACGTATTTTGGAGTTATTATAATCGGTATATGAGTGTACCCAAAGTGAAAAGGGAGTATTTTAAGTTTGTTTAGGTGGGTATACACACACTTTTAAGTTTGTTTAGGTGGTGTATACACACACATACAGATGCGATATTCTGCACTCGAGCGTACAATAGCTTATTTTATGCGTTCGCCAGACGAGCACGCCCGACCCACCCCACGTGTGCCCACTTCTTGTGGGGATTAAGCCAACCAGTGAAGTAGCAAACCAACCAATAAATATGATTCCTTATCTGTACTAAAATCTTTTTTTTCTTGGTTTAGCCATAACTTTTTATCAGTGTTCCCCTAGACGGAGCCTAGCCCATCTAGGTGGGCCCTAGATGCTAGGATACACCCTTCCACCTAGCCCGCTTAGTTGATTTATCCCGCCTAGGCGGCGATTAGGCGCTAGGCGCCGGTGTGCTGCCTGCCTAGTGCCTAGTGGAATATTGGTTTTTATTGGCAGCTCTAATTCGCGAACGATTTTCACTGGTAGCTTACTGACCATGAGAGGAACAAATGATATAAGTCTCGCCAATAAATACCTGATGAATGAGTTGTTAGATTTTACTGAACGTGTTGTAGATTTTACTGCCACACTTAGCCATGGTGCATGATGATCGTGTGATAGCGACAATAAGAAATGGACACCATTTTATTAGACATGTTGTTAGATTTTACTGCCACACCTAGCTATGACGCATGATGGTCGTGCGATAGCGGCAACACAAAAGGGACCAAATTTACTACCAAATGCATTCTAATTTACTGGACACATTGTTAGATTTTATTGCTACACCTCGCTGTGGCGCATGATGGTCGTGCGATAGCGGCAATACAAAATGGACCAAAATTACTGCCAAATGCATTCCAATTTACTGGACATGTTGTTAGATTTTACTGCCACACCTCGCTGTGGCATATGATGTCCCTATGATAGTAGCAACACAAAATGGACCAAATTTACTATCAAATGCATTCCAATTTACTGAATGCGTTATTAGATTTAACTGCCGCACCTCGCCATGGTGCATGATGGTCGTATGATAGTGACAATACAAAATGGACCAAATTTACTGTCAAATGCATTTCAATTTACTGGATACGTTGTTATATTTTACTGTCGCTCCTAGTTGTGGTGCACGATGTCTCTGTAATAGCGGTAGTAAAAAGTGGATCAAATTTACTATCAAATGCATTCCAATTTACTGAACGCGTTGTTAGATTTTACTGTCGAATCTAGCCGTGGCGCATGATGTCCATGTGATAGCGGCAGTAAAAAATGGATATCACATTTACGTTCAAATGCATTTCAATTTACTGTCAGGCTGAGCACAGAGGGGCAAGTGGAGAGAGAAACATGGGTTGATTGCAAACTTTGAACGACGATATCACCTAAACCATTTATCCTATTTACAATCTGTTTGAAGAGTTTTGCTGGAAAAAAATGTGCTTAACAAAAAGATATCCATGATGAATATATTTTAACGTTGTAAAAAAATCACTGCATCAAAAGTATGAACTTGCTATACCTAAGCCAGAAAATTACCACATCGTCTGAGCACGAAAATGGTTGGAGGTTGACGAAGGTGAGAGATAGTGGGTTTTCTTTGACCAGTCTTTGACAAAGGTGGAATATGGGTTTTGACCCATGAAAGGTGGTGAAGCGTAGAATAACCTAATCTACACTCGGGTGCAGCTACTCACACCTTTGATATACCACCTAAATGAACTTAAAATACTCCTTTAAAGAATATATATAAAATATTCTCATTCATTCCATGCATAATGGGGACATTATATGTATTAAAGAGTTTTGTCGAATTTCATGCAATATTTACAGCTCAATTTAGTTCTGTATGATCGCCAACTTGTGATGATGAGACATTGTTGTAGAGATTGTCACTGAAATTGTATATATTTTTTATTTCCTTCAATGTTCTAAATAACGGTAAATGGTGAACGAACTGTCACCCCATTTTTTAGTGTTTATACGGTAAGCGGCCTTATAAACGGTTTTACTATTTAAAATTCAGATAAATATATACATGCGTTTGTAGTAACAAAATAAGTGTAATTGTTCACAACGGTGACATGAAGAAAAAAGATGACATTATGTGAACGTAATTAAAGAATCATAATTGAATAAATGTACAACTCACGTTGCAATGAAAATAATGCTAGCATTCATCTCATCTATGTCATAATGTTTCATGTTATATGGTAATCTTGTAAACTTTACCCAAATAAAAGGCCCAATAAAACAGGCATGTTAAACATTAACAGCCATTAAACCGAATAAATAGCTTGATAAAACGGACAAACCTTGAAATGTTCATAAACATAATGGGCAGAAGACCTTTACCGTTTTAACAGCCGTTTACAAGGCCTTAACGGCCTTTATTTAGAACATTGATTTATTTATTAATCCTAGAACTTCATGATACAGGAGCCCAGCAAGAAGGTGTACTTCACAAAACAGACTGTTGGGAATGCCTGTGGAACAGTTGGCATTATTCATGCACTAGGGAATGCTGCGTCCAAAATCAAGCTAGGTATTTTCAGGTGTTTCGAACTTGTATTCAGCTAGTGATCTACAGAATACTAATGCCTTCATGCCTCAAAATAGCTTACTAATGTAGGGACACTTGATTGATGAAATATCTAAGCATATGTATAAAGTACATGATCTAAGCAGTTCCCACGTATGCATTGTTTAATCATGCAATTCTATCAGTCTGGCCACACAATGAGTAGCAAATTTTCAGGCCACTTTTGTTCTTTTGTGTTACAGTCCATTTGATCTCAAACAGTAATTTGCATGATGCCTCAAAAACTCCAAACAATCCCCTATGCTTTCTTAATGAAATGTCAAAGTTTTCATAAAATAGTTGCTAATGGGTGGTTGCTTACCTGATCTTCTATTATATGTTGGGTAATTCCGGAGTTCATAATCTACTCTGGTTCCTGAACACATAATGTTACATATTAATTTGTTCTTAAATGATGCTAAGACATGCTTTGGTCAGCCATAAATTGTAAGTATGCAATCTTCACTTCACACTTGTGAATTTATGCTGCCTCTAATTCCAACTGTGCTAAAAAAGGTTATATTGAGTACCTTCCTATTTAGTGCACTTAACTTTGACTTGTAGCGAGATTTGATTAGTACCTTTCTTCTTTGCAGCTGAGGGGTCATATTTTGATAGGTTTTATAAACAAACTGCCGATATGGATCCTATCCAGGTTAGTGGTCCATGTGTTCCAATTCTAGTGCTTTTTTGGTTAGTGATCACGCTGTATTGTACAGTTGTGCTAATCTATAAATTACTTATTTTCAGCGTGCTGCTTTTCTCGAGGAGGACCAGGAAATGGAGGATGCGCATTCTGTTGCTGTCTCTGCTGGTGATACAGAGGTTATTACAGCCATGCCTTTCTTTAGTTATGCTTAGTATACTGATATTTGCTCAGATGACTAGATAATATTCTGCTAATGTACACAACCCGGTGTTTATATCCCTGATTGGCAGCAGTTCTCAGTCACCCTGTTGCCCCAGTAACCAGCTGGGAACGAAGTAACCAACTGCTGACGCCAGTTTACATCCTTTTACTTGGAACAGCCAGAATTACTAGCTCCCAGCCAGTTTTTGAGTCCCTGTCTGTTAGCCAGTTGACCTGCATTGTCATCATGTCATCTCCCATTTGTCAGTCTGAACAGCTGCAACCTGTGGTGAATGTTGTTGATCACTTGTCATTTGTTAGCGGGAATTGGACATTGTTCATTCATTCACAATCTCAGCAGAAAGGGCTTTTATCTTTGATTGCCATCTAATGGATCTTGATTTCATTGTGCAGGCCAAGGATGGGGTAATTGAACATTATGTTTGTTTCTCTTGTGTTGACGGTACGTACTGAACGACCATATACAAGAATACCATAAATGGATTTTGTTACAAGTCTTCAACCGTTAGGTTGATGATCACGTTTTCTTTTGCTTTTTCTTTTCCCTTCATTCAGGAGAACTTTATGAACTTGATGGAGGGAAAGTGCAGCCAATACCTCATGGTCGTTCCTCTCCTGATAGCTTGTTGCAGGTAAATTGTTCAGCTATTCTTATCTCATTTTTGGTTCTTAGCTTATAATTTAGAAGGGTACGCTTGCAAATTTATACCTTAAACATAAGTTTTTTGGCTGTGATATTGGTAGCTCTTTGTTTCACCAAGTAATGTGGCACTGGTAGTTGATTCTTATTTTCGAATAAATCCTAGCTGCTTAGCAATATGTTGCTCAAACATTGACACCACTCCTGAGGATTCTCTGTAGTACAAATGATACTCATGATTTTTTGGGATCCTATGCAGGATGCTGCAAAGGTCATACAAGTAAGGATTGCAGAGTATCCTAATTCAATCAACTTCAACGTCATGGCTCTTTCAAAGAAGTGATATAGGTCCAGAGGAAAGACTTGTCGGTTTACATTTACTACTTACTAGTATGTTTACATCTGCAGCAGCCTCAGTAGTCAGTAAATCCAAATGCAGCAGTGCTTAGTCTTATTTTGATATTCGAACACATGAAAATGAAATAGATGGGAACAGAACTATCAAGATAGAACCATATCGGTACATCTCAAGCTAGTTTCACTTCTCTGCATCCCTTTGTATCGGAGATTCCAAATGAACTGCCAGTTGCTGGATGCCCACTGGCCAGTGGCCACTGCACGTATACCCCATCCCCGTAACTTCAGCGTATATCCCCTTCCAAAAAAAAGATGCAGGTTACCAACGAAGGTGGTTGCCTGGCTTGGATACTGCATGCGCTCGTCCGTGGTCGGGCCGATCATGGTTGCGCGGCGAATGCCAAGGGATGGCATGGTCATGGCCAAGCGAATAGCGCGGTGGGTCGGCACGATCGAGCGGCGGCCGGGTGTTTCTGCAACCAGCAACCGAGCGCTTCGCCCGTAACCGAGGGTCGCCGTGACAGGGCAGCCGCCGTGGGCGTCTCTGAGCTGGGGCGGCACGCACGGCCCAGATGAGGCTGGATATTTCGCGTATTCCGCACGCAGGAGGTGCTTCATGGCGGCGTCTGGGCATGCTGCGCGCGGGGGTCGGGGGAATAGCCGCAGCCGGTCCTCGCCATTCCCGCGTTGGGCAACAGCGCCATGGGAGGGGCGGCCATGCGTTTTGTTGGCACATGCGTTTTGTTGGCGCATGGCGGGGTTAGCGACGCGCCATGTCATGGTATTGTGGTAGACGGGCAATAGCGGCTGTCGTGCGTGCGGCAACTCGCGGTGCGGGCTGGTTGAATCGTTGTTAGTTCGTCAGATCGGCCGGCAGCCGAGTCAGGGACAAGCGTGTGCCGAGATCGTACTTTATTATATAGCCTCCTTTCCCTAGTCCTTGAAAGTAACTATGAATCTTACTCAAAAAAAAAAGTAGGAACTTTAATCTTATTAGGATTTATCTAATACACTTCCTTAGTCCTCTTCAAAGTAACTATGAACTTATCTTATTAGGATTTATCTAACATCTTTCTAAATCCTATCCAAATCCTAGAATCATAAAAGACTGCATATAATTTTTGCTATACGCTTTGTGTTGGTTGGACTGCTAGCCCGCCGTTCATTTTGCAGTTTATTATGGAGTAAGTATTGCAAGTTTGTAACCAGCATTACGCCCAAACTCTGCAATTTATTCCTCATCATAAACACTTGACATCCACACGAGACATCCAACATGCAGACCGCAACTTCGATCACGAAACATACTACTACTACACAACCAAACCTAAACATGCACACATGCACTAGGAAGCACAACCGGTAAGATCGACTAGCTAACGCGGCTACGGCGACAAATCGTACGTAACAGCAACCGTAAGCTGTATTGGTGATCATACGCCGTCCCGTGCGTCCAAGCAGATCCTCCTCTAAGCCCCCTGCGCCTGGTCGATGCGGTGCTGCGCCGCCTCCTTGATATCCCAGGCCTTCGACGCGAGCCGCGCCTTGGCGTGGTCCAGCTGGTCGGCACCTGGCGGGTGCTTCCCGGTGAGGTACTTGTACATCCACGAGAACACGGACAGCGCGCCCACGCCGAGGCCGCCGGACGTGACGAACCCGGCCGCCATGAGCGCGAGCGAGATGGTGGCCGGCACGAGCACCGGGCTGAAGATGACCAGCACCGGCGTGGCCAACGTGAGCGCGATGACAGTGGCGGCAAGGATCAGCCCGGACAGCACCAGCATCGACCCACCGGCCGTCGCGGCCGTGGCCGCCTTCAGAGCCGTCATCATCACGGGCTGCTTCTGCTCCGCCTGGTCACCGCCGCCTCTGACCCCGCGGTCACCGAAGCCTCCGCCTCCGCCGCCTAGGACGCCTCTGTGGTGACCAGCCATGGGTAGAGAGCACTTGCAGAGCTACTACCGCATGGTGCGTGTGGAGAGAGCGAACGATGGGGAAGGGGATGGGGTTATAGAGGAGGGCCGTGCATGTGGGTACGTGGAGGCGGGAGCTGGAGCGGCCGCGTGGGACGCATGCGGGACTCGTGTCGGGCGCGGCGCGACACCTGTGGTGGTGTCGTGCGCACGGTCTAGGCCTCTTCCGCGAGGCGATACGAACGAGGTTGTGTTCGTTCGGCCGCCCTGGGCGAACAGCAGGCTGGGACCGAATCTGTCGTGGGCCGTAGTGTCACGGGCTGAAATTCTAGCCGCTTTGCCTTCCGTGTGTTCACTTTTGCTTTCTTGAACATTGCTCCGCTCCCGTAACAGTAACACCACCGTGACCTTGCGCATAGCCTACGGTCTCTGTGAGATCGCGCCGCCGCGCAGGCGGCCAGTGGACTAGACAAGGTCAGACTGTACTTATTGAGTTGCATGCATTAGCTAATTCATTTAAAAACTTAAATTTATGAGAAAATATAGATAATTTACTTATACTTCCGAGTCTTGAACTCAAGACCTCTTAGCTCTAATACTATATTGAGTTGCATGCACTAACCAGTTTACCCAAAAGTTTAAACTGATGTGGAAAGATAGACAATTCATTTATACTTCAACACTCCCCCTCACGTGTAGGCTCTTTCAGACCTAAGACGTCGAATAGAAGTGGGTTGCAATTATTTTTCTTTAATTGCGTCAACCGAGTCTAGAATTCAAGACCTCTTAACTCTAATACTATATTGAGTTGCATACACTAGCCAGTTTACCCAAAAGTTTAAACTGATGTGGAAAGGTGGGCAATTCACTTGTCAAAGACGTGGAATAGAAGTAGGCTGCAATTATTATTTTTTAATTGCATCAACCAGGTCTTGAACTCGAGACCTCTTAGCTCTGATACTATATTGAGTTGCATGTACCAGACAGTTATCTAAAAACTTAAACTGACTAGTATAGTGCCATGTCTTCCGGTTTCCTTTTTCCAGCACGTAATATATGGTCTTTTCCTTTTCTAGAACGTTTTTTTCCTTTTCCTTAATTCCAGGATATTTGTTTATTTTTCCTTAAGATAATGCTGGAGGTGGGGGGAGATCTGTTGTGGGCTACAGGGATGAGTTAGACACATTAAACAATGATCATCGGATGTGGGTGAGTAAAGCTGAGGAAAGATCTGAGAGGTTAATTTTGATAGAGGCAAGTTTCTGAGGACGTTTCGCTGGGTGCATGAACGTTGGGCCATCTCTAGTGGGGTGCATTATTTAGGGTGGACGTAGAAAAGAATGCTTAGGTGCATTATAAAAGGGTAAAGATGAAGAAAGACAGTCAATTCACTTATACTTCAACGGTACTGCGTTGCCGCCACCGCGTTGTCCAGGTACCGCGCCCACAAACGGTGGAAGCTTCTGGCCGCGTTCTGTTCGGAGCTCCTGCTGTCCCTGGCGGCTGGCGCCTTCTTGATCGGTCACCACCGTACTTTTAAGAAGCTCGGCGAGGGCCGCGAGTTCATCACATAGCTTTGCGCTCTTCTGTACCACGCGAGCATCGCTGAGAGATCGGAGAGGTATTTCGCCAGGGAGCCAGGGAGGTAATGTTAGAAACTGCGTGAAGTTGCTTAATTAGCTGGCTAAAAAACCTCCTGTATTGGTTAGGCTAGTCCCTGTTCGATTTTGCAGACTGGATGGTGCAGTCCCAAGAGGCTTCCTCAGCTTATCGGACCGAAGAGTGTTCAAGCCCATATCAACAAGTTGCATCGCCATACATTTGACATTCTCGCCTACAGAAATTACTCTTCATTTTTCCGCCGTTGAAAAGCTGGTGGTGGTACTACTTACGAGGCTGCCTGTCAGCTGATTCCGGAGGTGGTGTGGAAAGTGAGGAGGACTTGCAAACTGGAAAACGGTGAGCCGGAGGGAACCTCCGATTTCCGATGGCTCCTTCTCAACAGTGTTCTCATAGTATTAATTAGCACGTTAACTCCTCCCTCTAGTCGTAAATAGTTGGATGTTAAAACGGATTTTAAAATACAGTTAACCATTAATTATTATTACAATATATTTGTATATCTAATAAAATTATAATATTACAATAGTCCCTCCATCTAATTTTATAAGCCTTATCTTTTAATGGTCATGTTTATAAATATAAGGTGTATTTCATGTTGCAATGCAAAATTAGTGTGATGTTCCCAATATACTCCTAAAAAATATCCATCTTTACTTTATTTTCTATAGATCTATGCATTGAATACAATGATTAGTGATAATAATTAAAGATAATCGAGTCATTTTTAATATTGTCGGGGATCGAACATCCTGACACATACCCGTACCCCCCCGGGGGGGCCTTAAGCGGTCCTCCCCTGACCTCGGCGGACCGAAGTAATGAACGGACTGCTCCAAGCCCGCCTCCGACCAAAGGCCCTACGAGGCCACGAAGGACACTCATCCCCGACCTAACCGACCGCTCCGAGCTCGTCCCGACCAAGTAGGCGTCAGGCCTCCCTCGCGGTCGGACTCCCCGACTCTCAAACCGCCCGAGGAGATCCCCACCAAGGCAGTGTATCGGGCCCTCACCGCCACTAGCCACGTGCCCTCGTAACCACGACCGCTTGAAGTGACCACGCTGGGAGCAGTTGCTCCTTCCTAAGCGATCGCGAAGGTTGCCAAAGTCAAAGCTCGGTCCCATCGTCCGATCCACGCTTGAGATGAGGGTACGCTCTCCCGAGGCGAGCCGGACCACGCATTGCAACGCCAAGATCTCGATAGGTCCACAAAGGGCAGGTACGATGTTTCCCAAGAAAACGGCAGACTACTCTGCTCGGTGAGTCTACCAACCCGGTGTGGGCGAAACAGGACGGCGACCAGTCATCAAGACGGAGGACTGGGGTTCCTAGGACAGTCTCCACCCTTCTCTCTCCCAATTCTTCATGTAACCTGCCCCTACCGGTTGTATAAAGGAGGGCAGGGCTCTTCCTTTTGGGGCGAGGAGAAGAGGGCTAGAGGAGCCGGCAGTAAGGCTTGTACACCCTCTGTTCATCGAGCTCTCCTGGATCATCGTTCCCGGGCGATCCCGAGGACGAGCTCCCCTTGTACCCCTCCCTAGCGGAGCCTTTAGTTCTCTTTCGCCTGCGGGCAAGACTAGAGTAGAGCTATTACCCGACCTAGGGGGCTCGAACCAGTATAGACTTCGTCTCCCTTGTTTACTCGTGCTTCTTCCCAGACGAACGCAACTCTGGGCCTCGCCCCTTTGCACGATCCTTCCCCCCTTCTTCTGTGATCGACGGTCCCGATCGTCGACAGCTGGCGCCCACCGTGGGGCCCGAAGTTTCGTTCGTCCAGAGTTCGTTATCTCGGCGGCATCAGCACCTCTAGCTCCACCGCCGGCATGTCGCGAACAGCAAGCCTGGGCTCGGACGCTGTCCTCGAGTGCCAAGGCTCTACATCCATGCTCTCGCCCTCCTTGCCGCCTCGCGAACGCCGGGCCTTCGTGGCCGACGAACGTGAGGCGACTCCCGGGGCGGGCGACGGCGGCCCGGAGACTCCTCGGGAGGCGCACCGGCTCGCCCAGGTTGCCATCAACCGAGCCATCGCTGCTATCCGGCGAGAAGAGCGTGACATGGCCCGCTCCCTGTCTGGCCAACTCAGCCCTCCCCGTTCGGACGAGCCTGCCCAAGAACGCTTGCGGGCCATCGCTAGGGTCATGGCTGACCCCGCCCGGGCCGGCTCGGCCCTCTTCCGACGATCCATGGCCGAAGAGCTCAACAAGGCGACCGACGGCGTCGCACCTCGACGGCGAGCAGGCTCCCTGGGCTCTGGGTCTCGCCACATGGCAGCCAGCGGCCCCCCGCCGCGTGATCACCGGCCGTTCCACCGGCAGACTCCTTGTTCGTGGGCTCGTACCCCAACGCCGTCTCCTCCGCCTCGCCGTCGGGACAAGGCGGAGTGCGGAACCGTCCGCCGTCAGTGGCGTAATAACGATGCTCTCTCGAGCAGCCACACTTCCGGGAACCTCTCCCCGGACGTTTCACCCAGGCACCGGAAGGTGCATTACCACCCGCGTCACCACCGTAACAATGCTCCTGTCGACCGACGTGGTCGGCGTGGGGTGGGCCGCCAGCTCAAATTCCCCCAGTCGGCTGATGACGACTCTGACGCTAGCAGCGGCAGCGGTAGCCTTCCGGCCTACGGGTGCGCTGGCCGGCCCGGTTCAAACCGGCAATGATGGAACGGTTCGACGGGACCAAGAACCCCGCGGAATTCCTCTCCATTTACTCCACCGCCGTCTTGGCGGTCGGTGTGGACGAGGCCGCGATGGCCAACTATCTCCCCATCGTCCTGGATGGGGCCGCCCGCACCTGGCTCTTCAACCAGGCGCCCGGCACCTTCCGGTCATGGCTCCAGTTGCAGAGCGCCCTCCACTCCAACTTCCAGAGCTGCTACGAGCGGCCCGAACGAGAAAGGGACCTGGACCGTGTTATCCAGGGAAAGGGGGAGACTTCGTGCGCCATTCACCCGCGCGCGGAACTCGATTCCCAACATCTCCGATGAAACCATCATCAAGGCCTTCAAATTCGATGTCCGAGACAGATGCCTCACGGAGGACCTCGAAATCGCTACGAGGCTCACCGTCAACAAACTATTCCGCATGGTGGAACGATATGCAGACACGGACGACGCCGTCCGCTGGAAGCACGACTACGATCGAGGCAAGCTCGGCCTCGCCCGGCGGCGGTGGTCGTCCGCTTAGGAACGAGACCCGGCTCGCGCGACAAGAGGCGAGGAAAAGACCGCGGCGTCGAGGCGCCGGCTCCGTGTGGTCGCCACGGCCGACAACAGCGCGAGTGGCGAAGGCACGCCACCGTCGCGGGGCCCCGGCCTCGAGAGAACCGCCACGCGCAACAAGGGCCGCACCACCGCAGGCGGTGGTCGGGCGCTCCCTCATGCGAACGCCTAACCACGGGCAATGAGGAACACCACCGACGCCAATAAATTTTGTCTGTTCCACAAGATCCACGGCCACGATCTGCGAGGCTGCAGGACGTGGCTATTCAAGCTGGACGCCTTTTATAGGGGGGCTGGAGAGATGCCCGCGCTCCCGAAAGGCGACGAACAGCCTGGTAGGGTCGGCCCCTGCCAGGCTCAAGCAGGCCCCGACCTGGAATTCCAGCAGGGCGACCGCCGTGTGGATATGATCTTCGGTGGCTCTTCAGCATACCGATCCCGGCGCGAGTTGAAGGATGCCGCGCGCACCGTCTACCAAGCCACCGCCGGGAAGCCCACCGACCAACCCTACAGGTGGGATGGCGTCCCCATCACCTTTTCTCGGGACGACGCTCCTCCGGGGATGTCCCGAGACTTGAAAACCGCTCTGGTCGTCGCCCCCACCATAAGTAACACCATCGTTGGCCGAGTTATGGTCGACGGGCGATTCCTCAACTCGCTCCTGGCAAGTGCCTTGGATCGGATGCAGATACCCCGGTCAAAAATCAAGAACATAGCGATCCCCTTCTTCGGCATCGTCCCTGGAAGCTCGACCACCCCGCTCGGGCAAGTGGTCCTCCCCGTCACCTTCGACGATTCCGTAAACTTTCGCACCGAGCTGATCACCTTTGAGGTCGTGGACAACGACCTCCCCTACAACGCCATCCTCGGGCGTCCCGCCCTGATTAAGTTCATGGCCACGAATCATTACGGGCACCGGTGTATGAAGCTCCTGGGGCCCAACGGCGCCATAACGGTCCGCGGTGACCTCAAGGCGGCGCACGGCTGCGAGGAAAAGGCCCTGGCGCTGGCCGGCATATTTGCTCCAGCCGGGTCCCGAGGCCGCCCCGAAGGGCACCCGTCGCAAGGCGGCCATCCAGTCGAATGGCCCGACCAAGACCGTGCAGCTCGAGGAAGGGAATTCGGGCAAATGCGTCTACATTTCCGCCCAGCTTGACCCTAAATAGGAAGACGAGCTCGTCACCTTCCTCCGAGCTAATAAAAGCATTTTTGCGTGGGAACCGGCGGACATGCCGGGGGTCCCACGGAAGGTGATCGGGCACAGATTACAAGTAAAGCCTGGTTGCAGGCCCGTGCGCCAGAAGCTGCGGCGCTTCTCCCCCGAGAAGGCGGCAATAATCAGGGAGCACCTCAACAAGCTCCTCAAGGCCGGTTTCATTCGCGAGGTCAACTATTCCGAATGGCTGGCCAACCCTGTAAATGTGCAAAAGAAAGGCGGTAAGTGGCAAATGTGCGTCGACCACACGGGTTTGAATGCCGCATGCCCTAAAGATAACTTCCCACTTCCACGCATAGACCAGATCGTGGATTCCACCGCCCACGCTGAGATGTTGAGTTTCCTCGACGCCTACTCCGCTACCACGGATCAAGCTCGACGAGGAAGACGAGGACAAAACCACCTTCATCACGCCGTTCGGAACCTTCTGCTATACGACCATGTCGTTTGGCCTCCGCAACGCGAGCACCACGTTCCAGCGGCTGATGGCTAAAACCTTCGACCCGCAGATCGGCCGGAACCTCGAAGTGTACGTCGACGACATCATCATCAAGAGCCCCTCTAAAGCTAGCCACATCAACGACCTGGCCGAGACCTTCGCCAACCTGAACAAGTTTGGCATCAAACTCAACCCCGAAAAGTGCGTCTTCGGCAAGACCTCCAGAAAAGTACTCGGCTACAGGATCGGGGGGTCGGGCGTGGGCCCGAACCCGGAAAAAATCGAGGCGATCGAGCAAATGACCGCTCCGACCTCGGTAAAATAGGTACAAAGCCTCACCGGCCGCATCATCGCCCTCAGCCGCTTCATCTCCCGGCTCGGCGAGCGAGGGCTGCCTTCTTCAAGATCCTACGCAAGCACGAGGGTTTTGAGTGGACCCCCGAAGCCCAACGGTCTTTCGATGAGCTCAAGGTATACCTCTCACGTCCGCCTCTATTGACAACTCCACAGCGGGGCGAGGCGCTGTTGCTTTACCTCGCCGTCACGACCCAAGCCGTTAGCGCAGTTCTAGTGGCCGAGTGGGCGGGCCGACAGCACGCAATCTACTACGTCAGTGAAGTGCTCCACGGACCGAAGGAGCTCTACCCTTTGGTCCAGAAGCTCCTTTACGCCCTCTTCATGGACTCGCGGAAGCTCCAGCACTACTTTCAAGCGCACACGGTGGTCGTCCCGAGCGGGCTCCCGCTCGGGGAGATCCTCAAGAACCCGGAGGCCAGGGGTCGCATCGCCAAATGGGCCATAGAGCTGGCCAAATTCGACCTCCATTTCATGGCCCGCACCGCCGTCAAATCCCAGGCGCTGGCCGACTTTGTGGTAGAGCAAACGACGAAACCTGCCCCCGAGCCCGAGGCCGAGGTCGAAGACCCTTGGACCATGTTCTTTGACGGGTCAAGATCCTTTGAGCGCTCGGGGGCCGGTGTTCTCATCATCACCCTCCAAGGCGACCACTTGAGATATGTGATCCGCTTCGGCTTCCCCACTGCCAACAACGCGGCGGAATATGAGGCCCTGTTGGCCGGCCTACGGGCTTGCATGTCCCTGGGCGTCCGCCGCCTAATCGTGAAAGGGACTCGGCTCGTCATTAATCAAGACAACAAAGTTTACGGTGTTCGGACCCTCGATGGTCAAGTACTCGCCGAGGCGCAAGATGGAAAGGTGGTTTGAACTCAAGATCCAAAGACATACCTAGGAAGGACAATTCCACCGCCGATCTCCTTTCCGGGCTCGGTCGTCCGGCGATGAACTCCCATCGGATGTCATCCTCGAAGCCTTGGCAGACCATCCGTCGCCGACCAGGAAGACCCGGCGGCCTTTCTCGAAAGCAATCCATCGTGGATGGACCCGATCATCAAGTTCCTCGACCAAGGGAGCTCCCCGTCTCCGACCAAAGAAGGAAGCAGGGTTCGACGCCGCGAGCTCGACAGCTCGTCGGTGGGCGGCTCTACCAATCAAGGCCCTGGCGTCTTGTCAAAGCGTCACTCCAAGAAGGTAAATATTTGCTCAACGACATACATTCCGCCTATGCGCGCCACTCTTCTTCGGGACCATGGTTGGGAAGGCATTAGGATGGGATTTTATCGCCAGCGGCGCTCAAGATGCCGTGGCATCGTTCGTGCCCACCAGAACTGCCAGCCACGCCGGAAGGCCGACGGTCGACTACGCCTTGCGGACCATCCCCTCGCTCGCCGTTCTCGACGTGGGGCTCGACATCCTCGGTCCCTTTCCAAGGTCGGTCGAGGGAAAGAAGTTCCTATTCTTGGCCATCGACACCTTTTCGAAATGGATCGAGGCGGAGCCGGTCTCCGCCATCACTGCCAAGGCCGCGGTAAGGTTCTTCCGTTCCTTCGTGGTCACAAGGTACGGAGTCCCTTGCAGGATCATCACCGACAACGGGACGCAGTTCACCAGCGAGCCGTTCCAAGAGTTCTGCGCGGATATGGGGACCAAAATCTGCTATGCCTTGGTAAGCCATCCCCAGAGCAATGGAGCGGCCGAGCGCGCCAACGGGCAGCTCGTCCAAGGGCTCAAGAAGCGAGTTTTCGACGAGCTCGGTCGGCGCGGCCAGGCCTGTGTAGAGGAGCCCCCCACCGTCCTTTAGTCCGTTCGCACCTCCCCCAGCCGGGCAACGGGGACGATCCCTTTCCAGCTCATCTTCGGAACCGAGGCTGTCCTACCGCCTGAGGTCACTCTCCGCTCCGTCAGGGCAAGCTCGGTCGACCAGGTCGACCTTGAGCAGGAGCGGTCCCTCGACCTCACCTTGACAGAATAAGTAAGGTGCCACAGACTACTGTGCTCGGACGATACCTGCAAGATCTTCGCAGGCACGTCGCCAGAGCTGTTCGACCCCGGGGCTTCCGCGTTGGGGACCTAGTCCTAAGGCGAATCCAAGACCGTTCTCACATCAATAAGCTGTCCCCGCTGTGGGAAGGCCCCTATAGAGTCGTCTCGGCAAGCCGCGAGGGGGCTTACAACCTGGCGACCCCCGATGGCAGGTAGCTCTCAAGCACGTGGAATGTGGGCCAGCTCCGGAAGTTCTTTGCCTAACGTTCCTCCATCCATGCTTGAGTTGGGTTTTTTCTTCTTGCTGCCGTGCCTGTTTCTTGTGTCCCAGGCAATCACGACCCGGGGCGAGACCCGAGCGCTTGTGTCACAATGCTCTGGTTCGACCCAGGTATGCGCCTGTAATAAAAGTCTCCTTCGCCTCCATCGCTAACCTCTCTTAGTTTATGGAGGGGGATGGCGCTACGTCATGACCCCGAGCTGCAGGTCCCTTCGTCAAGAGTCGTGCCATCATAAAAGCCCTCGGCCCCAGGGCTCCGCCTGCTTTCTCGCGGCCTTAATTCTCCTTTCTTTTAGGACGCCTCGAGTGGCGCGACCTCGCGGCGTGACCGTAAGGGCAACCATAAGGTCACGCGGCGGGCCCGACCTAGGGGCGTCCATGCGTGTTCTCTTTTGCAGCGCCTAGGGTCGTGTTTTCTAGGTTCGCCTCGGGGACGAACAATCCGAGCCTGGGCATTCCCAGGATCGGGAGCCGCCGTAAAACGATCCTTATCGAAGTAAGCCGGCTATTCCCCCGTGCTGCCAACCATTGAACGTTCTCAGAGGGCGCCCGAGCCCGATGACGTTTCCCGGGCTCGGATGTCGCAGTTTTAAAATTCACCACCGGGGATGACTCGGTCGCAATAAGCCGGCCTGCGCAATAAGCCGACCTTTCCCCCGGGCCCAAGTGGCCAGGTTCGAATTTCTAAACCGCCCTCTGAGGGGGCCTCGTCGAGCTTGAAGCATTCCCGAGTTCGCCGGACCAAACCCGAGGCCTAAATCTGGTCTGAGCCTAAGATATTCCAGGCCGACCAGTCCGAGTTGTGCCCAAACCTGAGTACTGCTAGGCGAGGCCTCGGTTGAGGGCGCGTTCTCTAGGTCCGCCTCAGGGACGTCAGTATCCCGAGCACGATGCATTCCCGGGCTCGGGGGCCGCTGTAAAACGATCCTTATCGAAGTAAGCCGGCTATTCCCCTGCGCTGCCGACCATTGAACGACCTCAAGGAGCACCCCGGGCCCGATGTTAACCGCAGGCCCGGAGGTCGCGATCCCCAAAATTAGCACCAGGGACGATCTCGGTCGCAACAAGCCGTTCTACCGCAGTAAGCCGACCAATTCCCCAGGGCCAAATGATGAAGACCAATCAACCCGAGTCGTGCCCGAGCTCGGGTGATTCCGGGCGAGGCCTCCGTTAAACTGACCTTGAGCACCCTTTAGCTCAGTCGGCCCAGGCTAGGTGCGAAGACTACAAAAGCGACGCGGGCCAGCAAGCAAGCTAAGTATTCCAAAGAAATACGACTTTGCGAGATTAGCAGAAAGTTACATTGTTTTTACAAGGGGGTGCGGATCCTTCGCCCCCCGACCCATCTACTAATTTTAAATTTTACTCCATCAACATGTCTCGGGCAAGCTTCTCACGCTCTAGGTCGGAGACCCTCCGCCGCAGCACGATGACCTCGGCCTCGGCCCTGTCGACCCGGTCGCGGTCACTCTGAAGCTGAGCCAAGGCACTCTTCCCCGCTCGAGCCACCTGCGCCAACTTCCCCTCAAGCCCGGCAACCCTAGCCTCAGCGTCGACCGCCTTAGCCTCTGCTCCGGTGGCCCTCGCCTCCAATTCGGCCACTGTCTTCTCGAGCGCAGCCACCGTCGCTTCAGCTGTCGCCGCCTTGGCTGTGAGCTCGGCCGCCTCGGCGCATGCAGGGATCGGATTCCCCATTTGCGCCAGGAGCCCCTCCACCTCCTTCCGAGCAGCTGCAAGGTCCTTGAGCGCGGTCGACGCGACCGAATGGCTATCCTCGCGAGCCATATGGGCGACCTCGAGGCACACCCGGAGTCCCCCCGCCTCCCGCCGCGTGGCCTCCACCTTCGAGCGAAGGTCGGAGACCTCGAGCTCGAGGCGCTGGATCAGCACCACCGCGCTCGCACGGTTTTCATCCAGGACGTCCTGCGCCTTCTGACGGACTCGGGCAAGGGTCTCCTCCGCCTTCTTCCGCTCCTCCTCGACGGATTCGGAGAGCGCCGCGGCATGAAGGTCCCTCTCGGCCTTTAGCTCCCGCTCGGTCTCCCGAGCCCCGCGCTCCCGCTCGGACTCAATGACCCGCGCGAGCTCAAGGGCCCGGGCCTCTCTCAGGCGCAAGGCTTCTTCCCGATCGCGCATCACGGTAGCTTCGAGCTCAGCAGCCTCCCTCTGTATGACTTCGATAGTGTCACAGAGGGGTTAGAACCTGAGCACGTGGCTGCGCACGACCCCGTACCCCTGGAAGATCAGCTGTAGGCCCTGCAAAGAGAAGGGAAAGATCACCACAACTACGAGAAGAAGGGAAAAAGAGAGAGAAGGGAAGAGTCACCGCAAATGCGCTTACCGCTGCTAGACGATCCTCCAGCGTCGGCAGGTCGATGGCGCCGTCAGAACACCGGGGCAGTTCGCCCGCAGCGACAACCTCGGCGGCCCTCCCCACCGTGGTAGCATCGGCACCACCCAAGGACCCAGGATGATCCGCCCCGGTCAGGGCAATGGCAGCCAAACCCCTGAGGCTGGAGGGTGGCTCGTGGACTCCCTTCGCCGCCGACCACGAAGGAGTCCGGCCACCGTCGGTCCGAAAATCGTCGCCCGCTCCTTCGGCAACTCCGCGCACTGGGACGACTCTACTGGGTAAGACGATCACCCCGGTATAGGTACTACGCACGACAAATTGTTAGGGGATTGCTCGGACGACCCTACCATCACAAAAGTTGAGAGGCAGAAAGGAGTACTTACTGTGCCGAGCGGATGCGCGACAGCCTTGTCTTCTTTGCCGGACCTCCTCGCGGAGGAAGGTCAGCTCTCCGTTTTCCCGGGGACTCCACCCTCGGGAACTCCTCCGCCAGAGGCGCCGCGACGACGGCGCCCTCGACTACGCCACCCCCGACGATGGCACCTCGGTCGCGACGCTATCGACCGCCTACCGCCTCCCCCACGTCCACCTCATCCTCCTCGGAAGACGCGGCAAGTAGCACCTGTCGCGTCCTGGGCCGCACTGTGAGGCGGTCGTCGTTCACCTCATCCTCCTCGACCTCGCCCTGGACCACAGGAAAGGTCGGTGCCCCTCGGACGCTCGAACACCGCAACAGGGCGGGATGATAAAAAATGTATGAAAGCCTTACCTGGCGCGACAATTCCATGACAGCAGCGCGACCACTCCTCCCTCGGGAGCTTAACGCCAGAGCTCGTGGCTCCGGCTGCATATCCGGGGTCCGTGCGGTGGAAGCCGCCTCCCGCTGCTGACAGAGAGGCAAGGATCATCAAAAGAAGGACCAAGGAGGCAGAAAGAGGGAAACGTGCTCAGGCTCGGATGACCCCGAGCTCGAGGCATTCAAACTTACCACGACCCGATCGCCCCACTCGACGTGGGGCTTCTTGGCAACATGCCTCGGGGCGTCAGGAGCCGGCTTCTTGCTCCCCTTCTTGCCCTTGACCAGGCCAGGGAGCGGCAACAACTGCTTCGCCGTGTCCCAAAGTTCCCTGGTCGCCTGCGTGAGCTTATCACGATAAGCACACGAATTCGAGCCCCCGAGGCCAATGTCAAGGCGAAAGTTATTACCTCGCCACTCCGCCCCAAGACGTTCTTGGGGACGTTGCCACCGAGGTCGTAGGAGGTGGCAGCCTTCCCGAAGATCTCCTGCATCCTCAAGGCGATCCAGGCCTCCTTCGGCGCTGCAAAAAGCTAAAAAAGAGAGCGTCAAAAAAACAAGGGAACACCGACCAAGGCCCGAAAGAGCTCAGGGTCGGGCAATGCTAACCCTCGTGGCCTTCCCGGGTGGCGTCGTGCCTCCCGGCGATCTCGTAGAAGGGATGCAACCTCTTCCGAAGAGGAAGCACACGGCTCCACAAGTAGTCGTAAATGACCACCTGCCCCTTAAGCCCGCGCGCGGCGCAGGTATGGATGAAGGCGATCGCCGCTTGGTCGGCCGCCGAGTCCTCTAGCTTCGGGGTCTCCCGCCTCCCGTCGATCGCGGCGCCGATGTAAGCAAGCCCACTTTGCTCGCCCTTCTTCAGATAGAACCACTTCTCCGCCCACGGCCCGAGCGAGTCCCGGGTCAGGATTTGGAGGAAGGAACAAGGGAGTCCCGCCCGCAGCCAGAAGTAGAGACACCCGACGACGGGGTCCTTCGCGGTACGGGACAAGGAATAAAAGCGAAAGAACAACGAGGGGGGTGGGGAGAATGCTCAGGAACCCCTCGCAAAGATGAGCAAAAATGGAAGGGTGGAGGATGGAGTTTGGTACCAAATTAACAAGCTCAATCTCACATTGTGTGAGGACCGCAGCCAAGAAATCGCTCTCCGGGGTTCGCAGCCCGAAGAGCATGTACTTCTCCGTACTAACGATCTCGTCGTCTCGAGGTTGCGGCACGTTCTCCCTGGACGGGAGCCGCCAGGTGAACGGATCCAGCAGCCCCAAAGTCTCCATCTCCTTCATCCGCTCCACGGTGAGCGTACTCCTCCCGAACTTCGCCATAAGGACAAATGGGCGGGTTTGAGAGCAAAGGGCGGAAGGCACCGACGCAGGAGAAAACAAGAGCACGAGCGGCCGGGGGAGGAGAACCCAAGGCGCGCCCCGGTCTTTAAAAACACCTCATCTACCGGCGTTATCGCCGCCTCAAAAGGCGCGCCCGTAGCCAGCGGGCGGTAACCGAGGCGCCAAGGTCCTTCGAAGCACGGGCGCCTTTCCACGCACCCGCCGAACCGTCCCTCCAACTTCCCCGTCCGCGGGACCCTCGGGCTCCCTGAGCCCACTCAGAAGCAAGGTGCTGGAGTTCAAGTGTCGCCAAGAAACGGTCTCGCCAAAATAAAACCCCGAACCCGGGTGAAGGAGCGATCCCTCCTCGAAAGACTTCAGACTCAAGAGCGCCCAGAGTCTCAGATCGCTTCTTGAGCCTCGGAGGCTGGTTATCGGGGATCGAACATCCTGACACATGCTCGTACCCCCCCCGGGGGGGCCTTAAGCGGTCCTCCCCTGACCTCGACGGCCCGAAGTAATGAACGGACTGCTCCAAGCCCGCCTCCGACCAATGGCCCCGCGAGGCCACTAAGGACACTCATCCCCCGACCTAACCGACTGCTCCGAGCTCGTCCCGACCAAGTAGGGCGTCCGACCTCCCTCGCGGGTCGGACTCCCCCGACCTCCGACCAGTCTGAGGAGATCCCTACCAAAGGCCAGGTATCGGGCCCTCAGCCGGCCACTAGCCACGTGCCCTGTGACCACGACCGTTTGAAGTGGCCACGCTGGAGCAGGTCGCTCCTTCCCTAGGCAGTGCGAAGGTTGCCAAAGTCAGAGCTCCGATCCCATCGTCCAGTCACGCGCAGTATGAGGGTACGCTCTCTCCCGAGGCGGAGCCAGGACCACGCATTGCAACGTCAGCATCTGACAGGTCCACAAAGGGTAGGTACGATGTTTTCCAAGAAAACGGCAGACTACTCTGCTCGGTGAGTCTACCAACCCGGTGTGGGCGAAACAGGACGACGACCAGTCATCAAGACGGAGGACTGGGGTTCTTAGGACAGTCTCCACCCTTCCCTCTCCCAATTCTCCATGTAACCTGCCCCTACCGGTTGTATAAAGGAGGGCAGGGCTCTCCCTTTTGGGGCGAGGAGAAGAGGGCTAGAGGAGCCGGCAGTAAGGCTTGTACACCCCCTGTTCATCGAGCTCTCCTTGATCACCGTTCCCGGGCAATCCCGAGGACGAGCTCCCCTTGTACCCCTCCCTAGCGGAGCCTTTAGTTCTCTTTCGCCTGCGGGCAAGACTGGAGTAGAGCTATTACCCGACCTAGGGGGCTCGAACCAGTATAGACTTCGTGTCCCTTGTTTACTCGTGCTTCTTCCCGGACGAACGCAACTCTGGGCCTTGCCCTTTGCACGATCCTTCCCCCCTTCTTATACGGTCGACAGTCCCGATCGTCGACAAATATCTTTTGGGTCTATGTGCCAAGAAGAAATACACTAGAAAACTTGGATAGAGGAAGTACGTAGTACTTTTGGAGATAAATCTACATATATGATTTTATGTATCTAATTTAAATATATATAAAAAAATTGACAATCAAAGTTTTTAAATTTTGACTCACCTATATCCAAAACAGTAACTATTTATAATCCGAGGAGAAAGTGAATATTTTTGTTAGAAAGGGAATTAAAAGAAGAGAGAGGGAAGCAATGTTTTGTGTAAGATATTGCTTGGGCACACAATCCAACACATAATTTGTGTGTCTTGCATCATTTTACACTCCTACCTACTACACTTACGCTCCACTCCGATTTGTCGTGCCGCCAGGCCACTCCACTCGACGTCGAAGCCCGTCACTCGTTGTAGCCCATGCCCACCACGTCGCTGTCCCACAACTGAGCCGCTGGCCACCACGCCCGACCTCCTCGCCACACTCGCCTCACCGTCACACTAGTCGGTGCTGGACACCCACGCGCATGCTGTGGAACAACTGAGGCAGCTATTACCGCGCCTGAGGTTCTCATCGCCCGCCGTGCTCGAGCTAATCGTCGTGCTGGCCACCCGCTCGCCGGTCGCCACCCCCTCGCCGAGGCCACAGCCGCACCATGGCCACCGCGACAGCCAGATCTCATGTCCAGACGGATCTAGGCACTGCCAGAGAAAATTCGACTAGATCTAGAGGTGGCAGGCAAATGTAGGGGCAGGAGGCGACTGAGGGGAGATCAAGGTGGAGGACAAAAGGACTCGTCGGTGAGGATGGGAGAACAAGGTGGAGGGAAAGAGTCAGTCGGCCGCCATCATCGGTGAAGTAGGGAGACCACGGTGGAGGGGAAGGAGTCGGCCGAGCACTCACGTAGGCGAGGAGGGGAGACCAAGGAGGTAGGGTGGGTATTCGGTTTTTTCGGTTCGGTTTATTCGGTTTTTTAGAATTTCGGTTTTTGGAATATAGGAACCGAACTGAAACCGAATTATGTTAAAAACCGAACCGAATTAACCGAACTAAATCGGTTCGGTTAATTCGGTTTTTCGGTTAACCGAAATTTTCTGCTGCTATACTAGTATCTGCTTCAGTTGTGAAAGGATGAGCAGCAGATACTACTAGTAAACAAGAATCTGTCGCTCATCTTCCTGATTGCCCTCTCACCAGCGCCATCCCTCTTTACTTCTCTTCGACGCCTCAGAGTCCCCGCTCCATGCCCGGCCAGCGGCGAGCTTGAGCCCCGTTCTTGATCGTCGTAGCTTCGTTCTTTCACATCGCCGCGCGTCCAAGCTCACATAGAAAGCGCAGAAGCCGGCCTCGACACAAACTTCTTCGGCGCCAACTCGATAGAAGCCGAGTTAGGGTTCATACCTGCCTTCTCATCGCCGTTGAGCCATATCCAGCGAAATCATTCTCCCTGGCACTAGAAATTTATGCGCCGTTTGACCGCCGATCAGCTCGCCTCACCTCTTCTACTACCACTACCTTGGCATCTATAAAGCTTAGCGAATTGTCCAGCTTGAGACCCCCAGCCGCAAGCAAAGTTCCCACTGAGCCTATACTGACGCAGAGCGGTGGCCGGTGGGTATCCCATTCCTTCACCTCTCTAGCGCTGCCATCTTCCTCAGCGTAGGTAAAAACCGAAAAGTGGGGAAGAATCGTGATCAAGCAAACCCGGTGAGTCATTCCTAAATTATTTGAATCCGAAGCACCCTAGTGCCTCTCTTAGTACCCATCAACCCTCATTTTCAGTTTAAAACAGCCGTAGCGCCGCCGCCCCTGGACCCTTCTTCCTCTCAGCCGGCGACCGGTGGCCGCGCAACCCGTTGAATCTCCAGCCACATTTTCAGGTGAAATGAACTCCTTGTATCCCGTTGATGCTTATTCAGCCTTTGCCTGATGAAAATGTGCCGAATTGCGAGCTCGCGCCAACTAGCCCATGGCGCTGCCGTGCGGCCTACGGTGGCAGAGCGCACCGGCTGTCTCTGACGGAAAATCGACCCACCTGCGGGTTGGGGACTTGGAAGTCGAGCGACTCGAGCGCTGCGCAGTGGAGACTGGAGTATATGCCGGCCGCACCGCACGCCCGCACCAAGCAGGCAAGCACCATGAGCTAATTCGGTTTTCGGTTCGGTTTCTCAACTTAAAAAACCGAACCGTAAACCGTAAACCGGATAGCACCAGAAAAAAAACCGAACCGTAAACCGAAAAAACCGAAATATTCGGTTAATTCGGTTCGATTCGGTTTTTCGGTTTCGATTTAAAAATGCCCACCCCTACAAGGAGGTGGACTCAGAGGCAGCGGGTCGTGTAAAACAGGGGAGAGAGAGAACACGAGTATTTATTGTTTGGGCTCAGTGATAAATACTATACACTGAAGAGGTTGTTTATTGTATTATCTCTACATGATACAAGGGTATAGACATAAATATACAATATCTACCATTGAGAATACACTGACTAGGATCCAAGGAAAATGGCAAACAAGAATAAACGGTCAGAAGCCGCCCTACGGCCGCAACCCATGCCGGCGAGGCCCCGTAGTTTAATGAGTAGGTTTGTTTATATTTGTAGATGTAATCATGCGCATGGAATCATAGAAGCAATTTCAAATATGTGACCAGTGGAATCGGCTCCTCTGGCGGTATTGACTGGAGGAGCGTGAACTGTTCACTCGTATAGATCACTGTAGCTTTTTTTAAAAAAAAATACCAAACATAGTCTTCTTCTGCGTGCATAGCAAAAATGACCCTGTTTCTTGTCGCGAAAGGTGTGGCAGATGACACATATCTTCTGCCTCGTCTAGGGAGTACGGGAGGAGCCAGCCCCCCGCGAGCCCGGCAGTAGGTGATGGATAATTAGGTATATTAACGATGAATCTATTCTGAAAATAAGATATGATAATAATTGAAACTAGAACAGATGAAACAAATAAACTAAACAGAAGCAATATGCCAATTACAATGTCTATCTCATCCATATTATTAGATAAACATGACATAAATGAGATTCACGTGCGTTATCGAGATGAAGCGAAGACGTGGCCGAACCAGTAGTGGATGTCGATGAAGATCAGTAGACAAAGCCGATTGTCGGTGAAAAAACCAGCGAGCAGTCATGTGAAGATGCTTTCCAAAAACGTAATTCGCCTTCTCCCGGTGCAGGATCTCAAGGACGGACATTTCAGAGACCTGCTCTCCCAACAGTCGGTGCACGCCGGTAAAGGGACGGAGAAGACGAAGGCAGCGCAGTACGAGATGGAAGACAGAAGGTTCGATAGAGATCTGATCTCTGTTCTGCGTATATATAACATAGAGAGGAGCGTGGAGCACGATACGAGTCGGTTACGGATACCGCGTCAAATCCGTTCCACGATTTGAGTCGGTTACGGATTCTGCGTGCAGTTAATTCCGCACAACATAAACGTGTTGACCACTTAGTCCCATACTGCAAAAAACTGCAAAAGAGAACTGCGTCCGCGCAAGCCATCGGACTCGATTTCGCTGCACCATTCACGCGCATGTCGCGTACGCGCCACATGGCGAAGCGAGTGAGCGTGTGTGTTCTCTCCTTTCTCTCCTCATACTCTAGCATGGTGGAGGGAAACTCACCTTGTAAGGTGGTCTTCATCCACCTCCACTAGCAATATAAGACTATTGCATTTTCACATCTCTTCCACATAATGGAACTTTGGGATTTTTCAGGAATTATTTGTGAATTTATTGGGCCTAGCCCAAATAATTCCAACAGTAGACGGACGGGCGTGCCAGGGCTCGAGGGCAGTGGCGCGCGAGTAGGAGCGAGCGTGTGCGGGAGCGCGCGGGTGCATGTGGGAGCAGTGGAACGCGTGGGCACAGTCAGGCATGTGTCGGCGCAGGCGGGCATGCGTGGGGCCAGCTACGCTCGGGTAGCATTGAAGGCATCCTTCCACGATCCCCGTGCATGACAGCTCGTGTTCCCGCGATCTTGTGTGCTTCCGTGGTGCTGGCCACCTCCCACGCTCCCTGGACGTGGTAAGGGATATATATCGTCTACCACGTCTTTCGTGGTGGGAAAAGACACTATTTTTATAAATACATAAATTGGATGACTAGATTTGCAATAAATAATATAAAAGGAGACTAGATAAGCAGACAGCTCGAGGAGCGTTAGGGTACTATAGTGGCGAATAGTGAGAAGAAATTGCGAAGCATTACAGCTGTACAGTTCTAAATCACTGTAGCATCTAGTCTCAGCCGTTCTTTTTTGGATCGGACGGCCCAGAATCATCCAATGTCGCATAACTGTGATTTCCTGACCTTCCTCGCGCCAGAGGATCCAAATTCTTGACTAGTACTAGTAGCTTCTAGCTAGTAGTACAGGTAGCTCAATTTCTCTCACCTGCATCTGCGTTTGCTCGGGTTGATCTGGAAGACTTGTTAAATTAAGCAGCACCGATCTTGTCTTTCTAGACGGTCATCGCTCGTGCGCAGAGTCCTACAGCAACTAACTTGCCTTGAGTATAGATCCTGCCTTGCAGTTTTATTATTCTTAGCGTCAACCTTTTTTTAATTTATGATCGTAATTGCGACGTTTCTTCCTTTCGTCTTGACCAGAGATCAGGACGCAGATTCGCTGCTTCGGTAAGCTGGGATTTTTTTTAATACTACATTTTAAATTTGCTAGAGATAACTTAATGTCTCTAACTACCATATCTATTGGTTCTATACATAGTTTGTTAAGAGTCAAGTCTTTTACAACTAGAACTCTTTGGCTATATAAACCAACACCTCTGTATTTGTAATCTTGGAACATTACAGTGTATTGTTTCCCGTGATTTTTTCCCGCAAGGATTTTTTATGTTAAATCCTGTCTCCAGTTATATTGCCTTGCATCTAACCCTAACAAATGGTATCAGAGCTAGAGTTCATCAACCCGGATCTGGTATTCCCGATCTGCGTCGCGTCGTCGGCCTTCATCGCGCATCACGCCTCGTCTCCACATCTTCGGCACCCGCTATGCGCGCTGGCTGATGTTGGAATCACCAGCCCGTTGCGCCGTCCGATCACCTACATCGCCCACAGCCGGCCGCTCTCCGACGCCGCCTCGGCTTCGCTCCGGCCCGTTGACTGGTTCGTCCTTCGTCTGCTTTGTTACAGCTGTGTGTTTGGATTGACTGTTCTAGTCTTTCTCTCGACCTACTGGTGGTTTGCTTAATCTCGCTTCATTCTTATGTTTAAAGAAATAAACCCAAACTTTGCGAGAAAAATCATCAATGAAGGTAATCATGTACTCACAACCTCCAATAGAAGCAAATCTAGAACGACCCTAAAGATCAGAATGAATATAATCAAGAATTCCTTTAGTCTGATGAGTTGAAACAGAAAAGCTGACTCTCTTTTGTTTGCCAAATACACAATGTTCACAGAAATCAAGTTTGCCAATATCATATAAAAATCTTTTCTTGCATAAAAGATGCATACCTTTCTCACTCATGTGACCCAAGTGCATATGCCAAAGCTTGGTGATGTGAGGATTTGATGCAATTGTAGAAACAGCTGCAGAATCTGTAACTGTAGAACCTTGCAAGTAATAAAGACTGTTCATTCTATTGGCTTTCATAACAACAAGGTTGCCTTTTGAAATCTTAAGAACACCATTTTCACCGGTATATTTATAACCCAAAGATTTTATGGTGCCTAAAGAAATAAGATTTCTTTTCATTATGGGAACATGACGAATATTTGAAAGAGTCCTAACAATGCCATCATAGGTTTTGATTTGAATAGAACCGATGCCCAAAGAAATAAGATTTACGTGTGTTTTGCATCTACAAACCCTAACAAAAATAATTTTGAAAAAATACACACAAAAAAAATGAACCTATCGCCAAATGAATTAACAATATATCACCAAAAGAATTAGTGATAGGCACTCTATCGTCAAATGAATCGACGTTATAGATGTATTTTTGTAATTTTTTTGCCATGTTTTTTTTAAAAATTATTTAAAATATATATTATTTGAAAAAAAATCTGAACGATATGCCTGCGTCGCAAGATACCTTCTTCCAGACTTCCAGTAATTGAATTTCAGCACGGCAGCTCTCCCTGCTAAACGTTGGGCAGACAGCGAAACTTGCCGCATGATTTTTTTTTCTGCGCAGCACAGTTAGTCCCAAAAATCAGCCCATCTGGCTCTCCGATCCCCAATGCCCCAGCCATTTGTTTGTGCCATCCATTTGGTTGCGGCCGGTTTTTTTGACGTGGCAACTTTTCGCACGAAACTAAACACACATTTGTCCTTTTATTATTTTCTTTTATTGCCTTTGTTTTTTAAATTATTGGCTGGTTGTACGGCATAACACTCTTATCTAGTGATGAAATATTCATAACTGGTACTTTGCTGCATGACCTGGATTCATCAATCAGGCACTACACAGATTGGTTGGCAAGCAGGAAAGTATGCTTTTCTTACGAGTTCCCTTTCCACCCAGAAATCACCGAACAAGTATGGAGAATGATCTCATACATGCTCTCCCAAGTCCCATCATGCATGGCCCAAGGCGAGCTGTTAAGCAACACAAACACTGGACATTGCCTGGAAACAGGGTAATTCTCCAGTGTATCATCACTGCTTATCCCTCTTTACGTCCTGGATAAGCACAAGTTTAAGATTTTTATTGTTGTTAGCTAAAGATAGATGAGGATTGCTTCATTGCTTGTGTGTGTTTTTTCCCTTTCGTTTCAAGCATAATTGCACAGCAGGATGGCGACCTCAGCTCGGCTTGTCCACTTGCTCCACCGAGCTATCAGCGCTGAACCCCACGATGACTCTCCACTCGATTAAAAGATCTCATTTTTATAATCTAACCTTCCCGCGCATCTATTTGCAATTTTGCCTTCACACCCATCGCGAAAGGTGCGATAGTTGACGACTATCCTTATATAGCCTGATGAGTGTGGAAGATGGTCAGCACCCCGAGAGCTCGACCGACCATAAGAGCATCATAGTCCATCACAGCAGGTTGGCTTCCACAGTACTTGGGTGTGATAACGAGCTCCTCTCACGCTCGCTCGCACTGCCACAACGCCAGCCAACTTCGCGGTCCCTGGTACGCTGCAGGTGACATGTATCGACGAGGTAGATAAATTTGCAAATACATATACGGAGATTAGATTTGAAAAAAAGATAAGACAATTTCGGATTAAAAGGGGATTGATTAGTCGCTGCTCCACGTGGGAAGCCTCGTGTTGTTTGTTGGCTGTTGCTGGGATTTGGTGTGTTGGTTTCGAGGACCATTTCGATTTGGTCTTGCATTCTGGTCGCCGTTTGTTGACTTATGATTCGTTTAAGCCGCTTAACTTTTCTGTCGTCAAACCTATGGGTACCATTGTTTTCGGTCAAATGTTTGTGCCTCTGTGATTAGATCATGATGCATTCATCGATTTGTTCGTTAATTGAGCGGAATACCAACTCTTAGTGCTCTTATGATCAAAGAACAAAGGGGATTCACTCTTCTTCATCTCTCCTCCCTAGTCCCTACAGATGTTTGCACAGTTTCACACTCTCCTCTTAAGGGTGTTTCACCAATCACCACACACTCTGACAATGACGCACATAACCTTACGACTCGGTCCAGGTAACGACGACACCGTAAATTGTCTGACAACAACTCGATACTACAGTTGCTCCTCCACTTGGGCCCAATTGCACGCTCCGAGCTTATCACGTTCCATCTGGTGGAGCTTTCACTTGATTGCCATCGCATTCCTTGCCATCCTGCACCGTGCAAGCCTTGCTGTTGTCCTCTGCTCGCAGTTGCTGGTCAATCCATGGCACACCTAGCTCATTGCCTCACGCACCCGGTCGCTGGACCTAGCTGACCAGTGGTGCCATCGCCACCGGCTCGACCGGCGCGGCAGCGAACCACGCCTGGGCCGGCCGGCTCAGCTGGGAAGGCGGCGGCACCAGGGCCATGGCCATGGTCGCGGCCGCGGCCTCGCCTCTCTTTCTCCTTTTTGTAGAACCGGACGAGGAGGAAGAGGAGGAAAGTGACGACTCCGAGGTCGCGGCCTCGGGCGTCGGCCGCTTGTCGCCCGCGGCTACGGCCGCGGCGGTGGCTGCGGCGATCTCCGAGCCGATGCGGAGCGGGAAGTTGAGGAGCGCGCGGGAGCCGCGCATGCGGTACGCGGCGCGGTCGTACGCCAGGGCGGCGTCCTCGGCTGTGTCGAACGTGCCGAGCCACACGCGTGCACCGTTCTTGGCCGGGTCCCGGATCTCCGCCGCGAATTTGCCCCACGGCCGCTGCCTTACCCCCCTGTAATGCTTTCCCCTGGCCACCGCGGCGGCAGCCTCCCTCCTGGGCGTGACCGCCGCCTCGGCCCCGGACGCCTCCTCGCTCGGCGTCGCCGGCTCCGACTCGAGGAAACCGAAGCAAGAACCGTCGTACGAATCTGGGGACGGCAGGGGCTCGGGCTTGACCGTGGCGAAGGAGCCGTCGGGGAGCCAGCCGTAGGAGAAGGCGTCGCGCAGCGCGCCGTACACGACCATGTCGTCGGAGTCGTCGGGGCGGAACGGGAGCGAACCGCTCCACTGGTCGGCCACCAGGCTCCCGAAGCTGGTGCTCCGGCAGTACGCCGGCCGCTTCTTCCCCTCGGCAGGCGCGGCGGCCACCACCGCCCCGCCACGCGGCTCCTCCAGGAGGTGCTGCCGGAAGGTGTCCAGCACCAACGCCTCCGACGCCGGGTTCAGCAACATCCTGGCCAGCTCCTCTGCTCGCCTCCTAGTCTCTGAGGCTCTGAGCTGATGATGGGTGTGTGAGAACTGAGAACTGGTCAGGTTGAATGGTAAGAACGGGTCGGGGTGAGAGCTTATATAGCGGAGACGGAGCTGGCATTCGCATCGTGGTTCGTTGAACTTTCCTGGGTTGGAGCCACGTGATGGAATGGGTTTTTACGGATAAAATAAGCGGAAAAACAGCGAGCCAGGGATGCTAATTTAGTTCAACAAGTAGTACTGGACTACTGGCAGGAGAGTATTTTGCGGACGGACACGACTATTGCTCTTCTGGACCTCTGGTTACGTAGAGATAAAAGCAAGACCCTCGGTAGCTCTCTATGATCGGCAGCTCTGCACGTCTCCTTCACCCAGTGGATCGTCTCCCACCGCAGCAGCCTTCCGTACTGCCACCGCCGCTTTCACGTAGGGCTGGCTATTCGAGCCGACTAGGTTCATTCAAGCTGTTAAAAAAATGAAAATCCACTCAGCTCGTTAATCTAATAAAAAGCTCTAGCGGCTTCGTGAAGTAATTAGTCAGGAGCTAAGCTAAACTATATTGTGAACATATAACACATATTAACGCATACATACTACAGAAGAACTATATAGATGAAACAGTAACTAATTATCCAGTATAAAGTAAAACATAGATAATTAGCGAGAAGCCAATTAACAATCCTAAAAATTATATTTAACCTAATATGGTTACATAGACATGCATAATTTAAATATTCATTTAATAAAAAAATTTTACATTAAAAATCATCACATTGAATATTTAGTTAGCGAGTCTTAATGAGCTAACAAGCGACTTGTGAGTTAACTCGAACTCCGCTCGTTGAGATAACGAGATAGGAAGTCGGCTTGGCTCGTTTATTTTACGAGCTAAGTTCGAAATGCTCACGAGCTTCGAGCTTTTCTGCTAACCGTTAGCTAGTTTCACATCCATGGTGGCGATACTCTCGCTACCTTGCCGCACCGCCACTCCGTCCAACCTAAGTACTAGTCGTCCACGTCATGCTGCCACCGCCTTCTTCCGATCCATGACGCCATCTCTGTCTTGCTGCCACCGCTGCCCCACCACCAGACCGTCTCCTCTCTCTCCCTATAAACTCTTGAGATCCTAGAGAATTCCTTCCTGACCCCGGTGAGCCTTAAACCTAATCTCATGGTAGGTCGTCCCTATCGAATAAGAAGAAGCTTGTGAGGAAGCTTATTCGCCAACGCCGTCGTCTGAGAAGAAGTTTAGGGTGGGAGCTCGGTCACGGTCACCCAGAGGAAGCTCATTTGCCGTTGACAGGTGCTTACATCACGCCATCCATCATTTGATCACGGTCACACCTTAAGGCTATCGTGCGCCTAATAGCGCGATAGACTTCACCTTTTGCGGAGAGCTTTGCTTACCTTCGCGCTTGGTTTTTTTGTTGGCTAGTGTCGTGCTGGTGGACGTTTCGTCAGCGATGAGGTCGTCAGCTCGGGGGGTGTGGCCCAGTCTCGTACCGTTGGGGGCGCGGCAAGCGAGATCGTGTAGCAGCGCTGTTGGTGCGATCTCGATGCCTTTGCCTTCTGGATGGTCCATCCATTCCAACCTCTGCACGCTTTGGGCATATTCTCGGATTATTCAGATGAATGTGAATGGCTGAGCGAGCAAGACCAAAGTGCTATCCGTTCTAAAGCTCTATCGAAATGTCCCTCTCCTGGTACAATCAAGTTTACCTTATCCTTCAAAACAACAAAAAAGCTTGCCTTGTTGTCAGTAGATTCCTTGCACCAACCATGCATTAACATTACCCGTACATTCTGTTAGCGATGAACTGGGCGTATCTGTTAATAATAAGCTAGATTATTATTGCTCTGGTTTGGAAATTCCTCCGCCTTAGCTAGATAAGAAATGACAGCACAATAGCCGGACAAAAACAGTGGATCGGTATTGAATGCATGTGGCCCTCAATTTTGCCATCAGAAGAAGAAATAGCGTAGAAGTCATGCGGTGCATTGTTTCTAGACCGTCTGGTACTCTGGTACTTTGCGCTCGCACGCACCAGAGGATAAAGACTGTTTGGGTGAGAAAGCAATGCAATAATTTAAAGTAGAAACAGACACCCTGCCCCTGCAACTTTGTACCGTAGTGTGCCGTTTACTTGCTTGGCTTCTGGATTAGTGTCAAGATCAAAACCCTGTATGATAGTTGGTGTAATAACAAAAGTAGAAAATTGCAGTGCCTTGTCATGCAGATAGCTGAAAAGACTACAAATATTTATCAGTTCTTAACTTTTACAGCAGCGTCACGCCAATGAAGTTCTTGCTTGTTAATTTCCACAAGCATGTCGTGAGCTAAAGACTACCAGAGCATCGAGCACGTGATTTTCTTCGGATCTTGACTACGGGGGATGCATGAGCTCAATTTGTGGAAGTCATCAAAATGAAACAGAGATATACATTAGACACCGTCGTTCAAAACTTTAATTGATAATATCTTTTTAAATATTTAAATTAGATATACAAAAATTGTAAAGTAGATTTGACTCAGGAAGTACTTTTCCAATATTACAATTTTATTCGGTTTATATTATAATAAAAATTAGTGATTAAATTTGTGTTTTAGAAACAATGTCGATATATAAAACGACTGCTATTTGTATTTCGGTAGTAGTTTTTCTAACATTCGACGGCGTCACGCATGCTTTTGTCGTTTCGGCAACCATCTAGATAAGATCACAATTTTAGTTTAGTTTATGAACAGGATCATGTGACAATAGAGAAGTTAATTGTATATATAATGATCGTACGGATCAGCGGCTGGTAGCTTAGCCTGCTTACCGAGAGTGATCACAGTAGTTATTACTCCCTCTTATCACAAAAAAGGCTGTTTTTGGATATTGACACAGTCTCTAAAATATAATTTTAACCATTAATTTTTATTATAATATATTTATAAAACTTAATAAAATTGTAATATTATAAAAGTATTTTTGAGACAAATCTACACATATGATTTTTTATGTTTCCAATTTGAAAATTTAAAAAAGATATTGACAGTCACGTTTCAAAAAATTTAACTATATCTACATCTAAAAGAATAACTATTTGTAACTAATGGAGTAATTAATTTCCGGAGTTGAAGTCGTAGCTACTTTCTTCAGTCACGCTTCGGCCCATCTTTTTCAGTAAAATTAGACACTGCTATGCCGACTTTAACTTGCATGAGTAGTACTAATGCTAATGCTTTCTTCTTGAAAGCACGTGTAATTTAATTTGGAAGTGGCGCATGCGATTTATGGCTCGTTAGCAAGATTACACACTGTCCGTACGCAGGCACAGAAGGATTTTAACTGTATCATCAAATGAACAGGCTGTTTTTCAAAAATGTATTATACGAATTAAGTTTACATGTTCATTTTGTTGGACTGCTCATATGTATTAACTGTTAAGTAGTACGTGAACCAATCGATGTTGAGATTCATTTTGTCATGTGCTGCTAGAGTGTGTAACTTTCGTACATTGCATACTACCGTATATAAATACGGTAGATTTTCCGGTCGCTTGGCGTGTCCACGTCGCCTTCGGCGCGGCGTGGACGCGCGCTCAGCGGCCGCGTCGCCCGCGTGCACAGTGAAATGGAGAGCGCCGTGCGTACGGCAGCCTCGCGCGAGAGCCATGTCGCCCACTTGACTAATCCTGTCCTACGGTTCAAGTATTTTTCCGCCCCTCGCATTTCAATATCGACGCGGTAGCTTAGTTGGTTAGGCCGCCCGGTTGCGAGCGCTCGGTCCTCGGTTCGATTCCGAGGTAGCGCAAATACTGTGGTGATTTTTTTTTGGAACTACAGCACATACGCGACCTCGCGTGCTCCGCCGGTCCTCCTCCCCCTTTTGTCATCCCTCTCGAGCCACCCGCCGCTTCTCCGGCATCCACAGAGACCTCGAGGAGCATCGCGCTGCCTGCCCTCGCCACCATCCTCGGCTGCCTCCTCGCGTCCTCTGCTCGCCCTCCGTCATCACCGTCGCGTTGCCACAGTCGCCGCCACCATCGCCTTTACTCTCCAGAAATACCTCTTTTCATCCGTCTACCTGCGGAAGAGGATCGGTTCGAGGGTTCCGCGCTCCCTGCGTTCTCATGTTGTTGTGATTCTGAACTCTTTGTTGCTGAATGTTGTTGTAGATCCAGAGCAAATATGGGAGTTCCAGCAAAGTCTTGGTGAGTTAACGACATGGATACTTTGTGTGGTTCTTCAGGTTGCCTCATGTTTGGGACAGGGAATTTTAACATCTCAGGCTCTTGGTTTTGTTGATGGGGGCACCTCAAGATTTCATTGTAGCAAAAGATTCGCAAACATGTTATATTCACGTATTTGTTGTTTTACTTCCTTCTGCAGGTTAATAGTCAGTCCATATTTGAGTCCACATTTGGGAGGATGTCTAATTTGATTGATCTTTTACAGTGTTTACTAAGAAGGATGTACCTAAAGGTATCAAAGCATTACAATTTTCTCTATTTTTTTCCAAAACAGGGATTACAGGTTTCTTGATATACTGTTTTCATTTTATTTTTAAAAAGGGCTATTCAACATTTCTTTAGTATGTAACTCCAGATGAAAACTCCCTGTGCAACTTATGTTGTCGCTTGTTATCCACCTACCAAGTTTTCATGTGAATCATGTTCCAATTAAGCATGCGATGTGGTTTCTCAAATTCTGGAGATTTTGACTTGTTCCTGTTCTGTTGTGCATGCAACGCTTGTGCAGAATCCTTGCACCGTTAGACAAGCAATGCAGATTTGAGGACTAGGTAATATACTTGTTGGTTTAGTTATCAAATCTGAGATCAACAATATTCGATTTCCCATATTATTTATCCATTCTTCCTTTTCTTCAGAGGCTCTGACGTTGTTAGCAATGCACCTTCACTTCGGAAAAATGCTTCTGTGCCGTCCGATATGAGTGATCTTGCCTCACAATGTTCTGGACATTTAGGTGAACTTGTTTATTGCGTTTATTTTTTGTTGTTGTTTCAGTCGTTTTGATGTCGCACATGTGCAGAACTTAGTGTAGACAGCTCGTAGATCACGGTTACTAATCTCCACCAGTTTCAGACTGCACGCGCGACTGTATTTTCTGGTAAGATCATGTATATGTTTCTATATTAGTTCATCAAAACGAAGTGTTGACATATAAATGCCTCTCTATTATACATACGTCTGTGTCTTTTTTTTTTTTGAAAAAATGCTTATACGCTAGACATATCGTTCTTCTTTTCACATGTGATATAGTACAGCTAGATAATCATATGGTGCAAAAGTTTCTTTGGTTTTTCAATTTTTTTATGTTGATGCAATTTCAGTTAGGCGAACCAGTAGCTGGTGTTTCGATGAGAAAGTTCTGATACAGTCACTTTACAAGGTAATTATACTTCTTGACTGAACTTCACTGTCTTTGCTTAGTTATGTTTTACTTATCTTGTAACCACGTTTGTAGGTCATGGTTTATGTGCCTGAAAAGTGATCCGGTCGTTCTTTTCTTCATAGATCGCAAAGCACTTATTCTAGGTTCCAGAAAATGCTTGGCAAATTATCTGGATAAGCATTGATACTTGGCTCTCGATTCGACTCTGATGGTGAGCACAGGGATGTGAACGAGAGAGTTAGTAGCCTCTTTCCTTATCGTGTTGATATTAAACCTCCCGGGGAGGAGACCCATCTCCATAGTTGGAATACTGAAATGAAAGAAGACAAAAGCAAAATCCAAATTCAAGATAATCGAAACCACATCATAGAGCTACTCTCAGCCAACGATCTAGACTGTGATGATTTGAGCTCAATCTGCCAAGCAGATACTATGGTTCTCAGCAATTACATAGAGAAAATTATTGTCTCAAAGATCATTTGATTCATAACAAGGATCCCGAATACAAAAATGGGAAGCTCGTTCTATCCTCTAAAAGGTTAGATCATTTATCTTGATTGTTAGTATCGATTAGCTTTTTCCGATTTTCTTAGCGCAGATTTGTCCCATGAATTAAGCATTTTTCAAGAAAGTGGCCTTGGTTGGAAAGACACACGAAATACTATCGTATATTTTGGTACGCTTTTTCCGTGTATGCCCTTTGAATACAAAAATGGGGAGCTCGTTCTATCCTCTAAAAGGTTAGATCATTTATCTTGATTGTTAGTGTCGATTAGCTTTTTTCTGATTTTCTTAACGCAATTTACTTTGCAGATCATTTATCTTGATTGTTAGTATCGATTATCTTTTTTCTGATTTTCTTAACGCAATTTACTTTGCAGTTTGTCCCATGAATTAAGCATTTTTCAAGAAAATGTCCTTGGTTGGAAAGACACATTGAAATACTACCGTATGTTTTGGTATAGTTTTTCCCATGTATGCCTCAGACTTCACAATTTTTTTATTTTTTTAGCGGTCTATGTAAGTTTTTTTTACGAGAACACCCTCCAAAATCCTTAATTTTTTTATGCGATTCTTTTCTTCGGTTATAGAATCCTCTTTACACGGCAACCCCTATCTACGCGGCGCGGCGTGCCGCCGCGCATACGTGCCTAGTTATTCCTATCTAAAAAGAAGAAGAAGCAGGAGGGTCGATCTGTTCCACAAACCATTAAACCACAAGCACCTTTTATTCCAACACAACGTCCTCACGAGCCACAGGTTGCCCAAAGAAATGCTAATATAGTTCAATAGGAGTAATATAATGGAGTTGGACTGGTCAAAGGTCAAGCCAGGGTTTGACCGTGGACGAAGAAAAGTCGTAGGTCCTACATATTGGCTCGAGTCGAGACAACGATATCCATTGGGATCTTACACGGACACGAAGGTTTTGATTTTTTTTTAAATAATTTTACAAAAATAATACCTCAAAACTTTTTTACAAAATCTCTCTCTCTCGTCAATGTCTGTATTATCGATGATTGAATTGACCGATAGATTTAACGATATATGTGTATTTTTTTTTATTTTTTTGAGTATTATTTTTATAAAATTATTTAAAGTGTATTATTTAAAAAAATCAAAGGTTTTAGCATGATGAAGAGATGAAAGTCTTTGCCTTGTCTTGCGTGCGAGGTACTGCAGGGGTCCACCGTCCACGTCCTGAGCACCCTCTTGGATCCTTCCTTGCAAAACCTCCCGAGAATCGCACTCGCACGTAACCAGGATCAGTAACATACATCGCTTGCACTGCAGTACTTCATGGGCAGGTAACGCCTGTCGTCCGATCTAAAACGAACGCTTCCAAATTGCGTCCAGGTGACATGCAGGATGCATCATAGAACTCTTGTGCTTAGCTTTACGCATGCTGCAATTTGGCACACTAGTTTCTCATCCAAAAATGAGAGATTTCTCGCTGGAGTTGAATTATTGGCGTGAATGGATCCTGAAGACCTGACACACGGACGAGACGACGCACAAGCGCGAGAACAGAACAAGTTTAGGTACCGCACCGCAACGCAACGAACATTCTGAAACACCTTTTGACTCTCGTACACTTGTGACCAACTTCTTTTTCTTTCGAAACAGATTGGTGATCAACTTTTACGGCCACAGTAACAACACTGAGCAAAGACTTTGGACTTTAACGTGCTAAACACTTCACTAGCTCCAACGTAGCATTTTCCTTTCCACACAAGCAGCGATGCCATCATCTTTCACTGTGACCGTAAAGCAATCAGTCGCGGAATTAGAAGAATTTTTACCGGAGAACGTATTTTATATATACAATTCTATAGTTTTATATAATAATTTCATAACATCATAAATTCAACACATAATTTGAAATTTGCTAAAGTACAATACAAATAGTTCTAGGGTCTTAAAAATCTTAAACCACTGAAATCCGAATCAATTCAATCAATAGATTATCCTATTAAAGAGATAATATTGTAACATTTCTCAAATTTTTAGAAGTGCTGAAAGCAGGTACTGTATTTTCTTAGCCAGGGAATCAATATCTTGTTCATGGTCTTCCCCTAGACTCTGACTGTACAGTTAGTTGATACGCTGGTGCTAAACTTCCCAAAAAGCAAGGTCATGGGGCACTCGTGAAAAGGACATCTTTTTTTATTCAAGGATAGTACTACAAGTTCAAGAAAAAATTCAAATGAAGCTTCATGGTGCCTTCCAGATCCCACCCTGAATGAACGGAAACCATATAAATGATCGACATGTAGTTGACGTAGAAAAACGGAAGCTAATATCTTAGATCGCAACGGGAAGCTTTCTACACTCGAAAGCCCGATCCCAACTCCCCAGGAGTGTCGTAGGCAGGGTTAACAAAACTATGATAAACCATCGAAAATCATTGTATCGCACAGGTTCGAAAAACAAAACCGTTGGTTTATCGGTGCTGTTCAAATTTAAATTCAAACATTTTTGAAAAATTTATCTAAAAACTCCCTAAAATTAGTATTAATTGCTTTATAACCTCTGGTGTGAATATTTTTTGAAACAATGAAGTTTGGAGACGTTTTTTAGCCATTTAAAATCTAGAAATTAGAAAAAGCAAAAAAAGAAAAGAAAAAAGTATTTTTAGTAGAAATATTTATTCAAGTGTATCAAGTAGTAATATTTAGTAGCAATATTTACTTCAACATATTTTAGTAACAATATTTGTTTATTTATATTTAGTAGTAATATTTGTTTAAGTATGTCAAATAGTAATATTTGTTCAATTATATTTAGTAGCAATATTTGTTGAAGTATATTTAGTAGCAATCGACGACACCCAAAAACGATACTATTTGTTCAAGTAGTGATATTTTATGCACAGAAATTATCTTGCTACAGTGTATTTTAATATGTTAATGTTATCTAATATTGAAAAGCTTACTTCTCGTTGTATGCATGCATAAACTACTAAAACTTTAGTATAAAAGTCGTACTCTGTACCACTAGTTATATTATGTACTTATTTTGTTGTACAACGTGCAATTTGACACAAACAATTTCTTGTAAATTATTTACACAAGCAATTTATGTAAGGTATTGAAATGTAAATGGTGTAGATATGTGAATGGTATTGGTATGTCATTATGTTAATGCCAAATTTTGCACTTGTTAGATTGATATGCGAGTAGTATTGAAATAAAAGATTATTTGTTGACATATTTTTACTAAATGGCTACTTTACAACTTGCGATTGTCTAAAATATAGCAAAGGTTATGTCGAAATTTTTTCTATATTTAGAAGAGATCATATCGGAATTTTTTTCGTGTTTCTCCATATTTTTTTTATATTTTCTTATTTTTTTTGGCCTTTAATGAATTTTTACAATTTTTACAACATTTTTTTTACATTTTTTCAATTGTCATTGGTTTTTTTTTTGCAGTTTTTGTGCATTTTCGAGCGGTTTTCGCTCACCGGTCTGACCAGATTTCAAAATAGTTTGAATTTTTATACGTTCAGTTTTCAACAGTTTTCTAGCGGTTTTCGCTATCGTCGGGGACTCAAAATTCGGCCACGAAACGATTTTGTTAATCTTGGTGGTAGGTCCGATTCCATAAGTGTAACGTATAAGGATATGGTCACCGTATAAGTTTACATGAATACTAGGGTTGTACCACTCTGATCAAATAGCTAAGATAGCGATATTTGAAATTAGTAAGCTTGTTATGCAGGTTGTATGGTAAAACAAAAACAAAAACAAACCCAAATTTTATCATGGAAAACGAACAGTAAGAAGTTTAATCCATACAGTGCTACTTTTTCTGTATCTTACACCATGTCTCACTCCTATGATCCTATCCACTCACCTAGCTACCTGATAACCTGAATATCAAACCGAGAGCTAAAGGACAGATTTGAACTTGAAACCACTGCCAAACCCATCCTCACCTATACAAATGAAGGGCGCCTTTCTGAAAGCCCTTTTCACACTCTCCATCTACCACGCACACAATCATCAACTTAAACCGTTTTTGTTGTCCTGAACCCTGACGTGACATGTGACACGTCTAATCTACACAGCCAGAAGGGCTCGCAATGAGTTGGTCAGACAAGTGTTCAATCTGATGCAGACCGGTTCACTGAACCTGACGTTCGAGTTTCAACTTTCAACCAAAGGCGATCGTGCATGCAGCTCGCAAAAGTTGAGTCTCCTACTCCGGCATCATTATTACGGTTGGAAAATGGAGATCGAAGTGAGAAATATATGTCCTCCTACCTAGGATTCAAATTTTATTTTCAGATAAAATCTCGCTTAGTACCGAAATCTCGATATTTCAGATAAATCTCGAACGAAATTTAAAATCCAAAATTCAAATCCGGTCCATTTGCAATCAAGAAATCCCGAAATTCGGCCGGATAACCCGAAATTTTGGTGTTTTTGCACCGACAGAAAAGTGGGTCAAACGATGACGAAATATTTTAAAAAAAATTTGGAGAGTTCGGACACATTGATTATATTGCCATAAAAATATCAGGGAATTCTCAATTCTGTGGAATTTTTAAAAAATTAAACATTGCTACTGTCCTGATAAAACGCTGACCAACAAATTTGAACCGAATGAAAAATAGTCAAACCACGTTAGAAAATTTTGAATTTTTTTTTGCATGGTTATGATGCATCACTAATATTCTTATAAAATTTTCAGATGATGTTTAATCTTCATGAATTTTTAAAAATTCGAACAATGCTTTTGCCATTTTAAAAGACTTATTAGCAAACTTGAACAAAATGAAAAATTATTTAAATCACATTAGAAACTTTTGAATTTTTTTGTGGATGGTATTGATGTAACACTAATATTTATATAAATTTTTTTGATAATTATCATGCATAAATAAGTTTTAAAAATTCTGACAGTGCTACATCGTGATAAAAGTGTGATGATTAATATATAGATTTCTTTAGCAATAAAAAAGATTTAAATTTTTTGAACATTTTAAATAAGGGTGATAAGGAAATTATTAAGATTTCATAAATTTTTTGAATCATGATCAAACTCCAGTGAATTTATAGAATTCTTATCAGGCACAGTACCATTTATGTTCTTTCTCTTTTTGACTTTTAAAATAAAATATAACAAATGAAGTTCAATGCATACATAGACTGATAGACTTGATTGACAAAACAGAAAAATTTGAAATGTTTTGAAAATTTTATAGAATGGTACTGAGGAAATTCTTAATCTCTCATAAAAAGTTTAGATCGTGATCACGCTTGATAAAATTTTTAAAATTCTGACAAGTTTACTGCCCAATTATGTTCATACTGCTTTTAATTTTTTAAAGATAACAAATAAAGTTCCATATTTTGAAACTTTTTATGTACGACCCTACACTACTCAAGATAGTACCATAAAATTTTAATATCATTATAAATCTTGTACAATTTTATAAAAATCTGACAGTGTTTCTACTAAAATTTTAAAATGTTTGAAAAATTCGTGGTTTCAACAAATTTTCATATATGATGACTTTATTAAGGGTTATTGACCAAATATGACCCTAAAAGTTCAAAAACCTGTCAAAAATCATGAAATTTTGGAAATTTTTGGTATTTTTTTGCCCAAAAAAACGAAATTACTATAGTAATTTCATTTTTTTTATTGACCTATAGTTTAGATTTCGTGGTAGTCCGAAATTCGAAATTTTGACGAAATTTATATAGTTGCTTCCTCCGCTCCACTTACGTGCGAAATCCTCACGTGCTCCACTGATGCCCACTGGAAAACAAGAAATTCGCACAAGAGATTAGAAAGTCTTGGGGCCGGGGGCGCAGGTCCACATCGATCGACATCTTGTTTTTGCTCCTTCTATGTTGCTTCTGCAGTAGAAGCGCTAATAGTTGCTGCATCTAAGTTTATATATAGCATGTTTTTTGGCACATAAACCAAAAATATATTAAAAATAACTAGATTAACCCTAATTATTATCAATAAACATTGTATCTGATGCATGTATATAGATAATATAAATTAAAAAATATTTATTAGACGTATATAGGTAACATCACACTAATTTTATATTAGAATAAAAAATATGCTCTATATTTATGAACATAAACTTGAACAGGGAAAATAAAAGAGTCTTTAAAGCAAGTACAATAACAAAGCCAGCTATTTACTTCATCTCCCATCTATATCATCTAGAGTAAACACTAAAATCAGCTTATACAATAGCTATCTCTAAAGTTTGGCTTTAGATATCATGCATTAACTATCTCTTCTCTTTTGTACATAATTAATCTACCTGTGCTCCCGTACAATGCTTACTAAGAGCTAGCTCTTTTGTCTCTTCTCTTTTTTCACTTTTCTATATATGATAAATTTGACGTGAAAATACTGAGAGTAAATTGAGATGGCTTTATTATACATGTCTAGTATGCATGGTTTCTTTTTCCAAGCTTTGTATGACTTGAAGTGGAATTGATTGGTTCAGTTTTAGACGAGGGGACAGAGGCAAAGAGCGATTAGAGGATCAGAGCACTCAAAAGAATCGATTGTCGCACCGAACAATCCCACAATCAGGGATAGGGATAGGGATCACTTGCAGTTTAAATGAGGACTACAACTTTAATAGTTCCTATTCCAACGTATGTTCGATTCAATGATGGATGGTTTAGATTGTTCAAAAAATCGTGTGCTACAGTAATTGCAACAGTAAAAGTTACTACAATGCTTTGCTACAATACCCTTAGAAAATCTCAGGCATCGCTTTTTCATCAAACATTTGCATAAGGACTGCCAAAGTTGCGGTCCTCGTTCAAACTGCACGTGAACCCTATCCCACAATCATGGGCACAGCCCCAAACCGATTGGCTAGAGGGGCACAAATTTTTTTTCACTTAGAAGTGTATATATCAGCACTACCGTATGTGTAGTTGTAGGCACTCAACTGCGAAATAGTCATGTAGACCAAATTTTTTGTAAACCTGTTTTCCGTGTGATAAAAATTGCAAAAGTAGCTCTCCATTAAACACGGAAGAACTGGCAAAGGACATATGTTCCTTGCCATGCTATGGAATCGCAGTAAGGTGCCTGGGCCTTGACCATGGCATCGCCGACGTTGGAGGAGCTGGCCTGCTGTTGCAGAGAAAGCGGTAGGCTCCTACCATGACAAAGAAAAGCGGTAGGCTCCTGCCGCTCTCCCCAGCGTCCTTGCGTGCTATCATATCGTGATACGTGACATATGTCATCTGCTAGGTCTTTTGTGCTGAGACATAAAACATTTTTGCAAAAATGGTCGTACGCAGGCAAATTTGGGGGACACGAGAGAGGTTACTACAGTAAAAATGTAGTTGTAGTAGTATTCAATCGTCAGTACGTAAATCGGTATGGTGCCGTGACAAATGCTACGTATTCGCGCCATGAGAGACACTAGCGAAGATAAGATTGTGGTGAGATAAATCCCACATATGCCCCTGGAGCATGTGTAACTGACATGGACTGGACATGGCATCAAGTTGGCTGTCCTTGGTTCATTGAATCCACACCAGAAAACCACAAGGCCACGGCCCCACCTGAATCGAAAGCACTTTGTTATGCCAAGTCACGATGCTTTCTGAGCTGCAAATGATAGGCTCTCGTGCACCATATATGCATAGACAAATCCCTATTTATGGATACGATCTAACAATTTAAATAAAATGGATACTTCATTTAAATATTTTGAACGATTTTACGATTTCAGATCACACGTGTTGCTGATTTTTATATATAATCAACACGTACCTATAACCAAACTATTATAAAAAAAAGACAAATCTAATTAGAATTTTTGTTCAAATTTATTTGAACTAATTAGTAAACTAATTAAACTCAAAATAAAAAATTCCAAAAATTTTCACACGTAATAAATAAAAGAAATAGCCGTTTTAGGTTATGGTGCCTAGGCACCATATATACACATATATATGTATATGTATATAATTATTTGGGCACCATAATCTAAAACGGATATTTTTCCTATGTATCACGTGAGGAAAGGTTTGAACTTTTTTGGATGTCGAATTCAATTATTTTACTATTTGAATTGAAATTCAAACTAAAGCGGCCCTTTTTATGGTAATTTGAGTGTTGGTACATACCGATTATATATAAATCAGTAAAACATGTTATCTAAATTCGTTCAAAATCTTTGAAATCAAGTATATTGTTTTAAAGATTTGTGTTTCGTTTAAATTGTTATAGATGAGTATATACACTAAAACTAAAATTTTGAAAAATAAACTCGAATTTAGCTTGAATTCGCGTATATGAAATCATGGTGCCCTGACACGGTGGTGTTCCATTTCAGCATGCGTGCATAGGTGGTTGAGTGTAGACAAGTTATTATACATATCGGCCGGACAAACGTATCCAAACCACTCCATGTACACCCACTTCGTGTGTTGACTAAGCCAATTAGTTACGTAGCCAACTAACTAATAAATATGGTTTTTTGCTTGTAATAGAATATTTTTTATTTAGCCACAACTTTTTATTGCTAGCTTCGGTTGACGAATGATTTTCACTGGTAGCTTACTGATGATGACAGAACATAATGATATATGTCTCGCTAATAAATGCCAGATGAATAAAATTTTACAACCAATTTACTTGAAGTGTTGTTAGATTTTGCGGCCACACCTAGCAATGTCGCATGATAGCCGTGGGATATCGACAGTAAGAAATACATTCCAATTTACTTGATGTGTTATTAGATTTTACTGTCGAACCTTACAGTGGTGCGTGATGGCTGTGTAATAGCGGTAATACGAAACAAACAAAAGTTATTGCCAAATACATTCTTATTTACTAGTCACGTCTTTAGATTTTACAGTCGAATCTCACTATGGCGTTTTATGGCCATATGATAGCGGCAATACGAAACATACCAAACTTACTTCCAAATGCATTCTAATTTAATAAATGTGTTGTTACATTTTTACTGTCATGTTGTGCACATAGGGGCATATAGAGAGAGAAATGTGGGTTGATTGCAAACTCTAAATGATGATATCTTTTAAACCATTTATCCTAGAGTAAATTTCATAAAATTATGTTTTTTGTACAAACTATCAGAAAACTATAAATTTTAGCTCTTATTTCACAAAACTACAGATTTTAAGAGAACTTGTGTCACAAAACTATAGGATTTAGAATTGATAATTTCTTATAACGGGTTTGACACTCTGAGCCTATATGACAGCCTCACGGGCCCTCATTTCCCGTTTCACTTGCTGGTGAGGCTGCCATGTGGCTCAGATTATCAAACCCGTTACAAAAAACGATCAATTCTAAAAGTTGTAGTTTTGTTATACGAATTCTTCTAAAGTATGTAGTTTTATGAAATAGAAGTTAAAATATGTTGTTTTATAGTTTATACTATAAACTTGTATTTTTTGAGAAATTTACTCTTTATCCTAATTAGAGTCCTTTTGAAACGTTTTGCGTGGAAAGATGTGCTTAACAAAAAGAAATTCATGGTTGATATGTTTTAACATGGTAAAAATAATTACTACATTAAAAGTAATATTTTTTTACCGATCTTTGACAAAAATGGGACATAGATTTTAACCCACGGAAGGGGTGGAGTGTAGAATATGTTATTCTACTCTTATGTGCATACATACATACATGCATGAATACATACATACATATAGCTATGTGTAGAATAGGTTATTCTACTCCCTAGCCAGTTAATGCATATCGGTCAAGCCATGTGTCCTAGTACTCATCGCGATGGAACTGTCTCAGTTGACTATCAATTACGCGAAAAAGTAACTAGTAAATGTGTTTTCTTGTTTATACAAGAATATTTTTTTCTTTATTTTAGCCATAACTTTTTATTGGTAACTCCGATTCACAAAAGGTTTTCACCAGTAGCTTACTGACTACGAGTGGAACAGAATGATATAAGTCTCGCTAATAAACAATCATCTTGTTGTCCCGTGATAGATTTTACTTACTATCTATATATATAGATTTTACTATTATACAGATGGTTTAGTAGTCTGTGTAGTCTATTTTTACTATTAAATATACATCAATTTATTTTTTATAATAGTAAAATCTATATATACTGATCGGAAAATCTACATAGACTATTTTGTGCTCTTCGATGTAGCTCTCATGCACCTCTCCCAACCTTTGGCACGCATTCCTTTTACAAGCTTCCATCCAATCGCGTACAGTCCTCGTATCCAGAAATTTTTGTTCTATTAGCTCTTTGCGCATTTGTATTTTTAAAAATAGCTTTTGTAACAACGAAATTACGAAAATAGCCCCGTGGCCTGTCTGTGCCGCTACCCCAGATCACGGCATATTTTTTTTTCCTTTTTTCCCGCCCGGGCCCACCTTGCCGCTTGCTGAAGGCGCTGCTCCCGCCTAGACGCGCGCACGGTGGGGCCCACCTTGCAGCTTCCTGGAGGCACTGCACTGATCCCGCCTGCGCTCGCGCCACGTGGTGGGGGGTGGCTCGGGCGACGCAAGTGGAGGAAAAAATATGTAGGACTCAATCGACGTTGAAATTTTTTGAAAGTTTTTGTGGAGGTTCTTGACACATCAATGATATTTTCATAAAAATTTGGGAAGATTATCACATATGAAGAATTTTTAAAAATTCGAAACTTACTGGTCAGCGTTTAATCAAGACAGTTGTAATGTTCAAATTTTTAAAAATTTCTCATATGTGATAATCTTCCCAAATTTTTATAAAAATATCACTGATGTGTCAAGAACCTCCACAAAAAATTTCAAAAATTTTCAATGTCGATTGAGTCCTACATATTTTTTTCCTCCACTTACATCGCCCGTGCCACCCCCATCACGTGGCGCGAGCGCAGGCGGGATCAGTGCAGTGCCTCCAGGGAGCTGCAAGGTGGGCCCCAACCGCGCGCCATTCCTCCAGGCGGGAGCAGCGCCTCCAGCGAGCGGCAAGGTGGGCCCGGGAGGGAAAAATGGAAAAAAAATATGCCGCGATCGGCACAGATTGGCCAGGGGGCTATTTTCACAATTTTATTATTACGAAGGCTATTTTTAAAAATACAAATGCGTAAAGAGCTAATACAACAAAATTTTCTCATATCGATCCCTAGCTTGTTTTCAGATCTACTTGTATCCCCTCTTTCTACAAGCTAACTTAACCCTTTAGCCCCAACTTTACTGCCAACTTTGACTCTGTTGCACGATCAAATCAATTCCTGCACGGGCGTGCGTGCATGTATTGTAACTTTTGAGTCGGATCGAGTGTCGGAGTCTCGGAGAAGTAGAAATGGAGAGGGATAGGTGCGTGGTTAGTTATCTTGATCTGAAGTTCATTAATTCAAAGCTCAACGATCTGTCTGGATGTATGTATGACTAGCTTTATCACTTAAATGAACCTGTTATACTCCTTTATCACTTTAAGTATATTCCAATAATAATTCTAAAATACTCTAATGTCATATAGTTGAAAAAATTTCATTGAAACCTTTTATTTTTGGTTGTATAGACTTTCCATATAAAAAAGGAGAATGTACACAAATTATGCTATAAAGAGTGGACTTTAATGAAATTTGTCATGGAAATCACTTTGGAGTATCATATAATCAATATTAGAGTATACTCAAAATGATAAAAAGGTATAACAACATCATTTAAACGGTATTGTCAGGGATCGGCCATCCTGACACGTGTTCGTGCCCCCCCGGGGGGAGGGGGGCTTTAAGCGGTCCTCCTCTGACCTCGGGGGTTTGTTTCTGGGCCCCGACGCCTCTGGCCCGGACTCCCATGTAAAACGGCGGTCCGGGGTAATGAACGGACTGCTCTAAATCCGCCTCCGACCAAAGGCCCCGCGAGGCCACGAAGGACACTCATCCCCCGGCCTAACCAATTCCCTAGGCAGCGCGAAGGTTGCCAAAGTCAAAACTCCGGTCCCATCGTCCAGTCACGCGCAGTATGAGGGTACGCTCTCTCCCGAGGCGGAGCCAGGACCACGCATTGCAACGTCAGCATCTGACAGGTCCACAGAGGGCAGGTACGATGTTTCCCGAGAAAACGGCAGACTACTCTGCTCAATGAGTCTACCAACCCGGCGTGGGCGAAACTGGACGGCGACCAATCATCAAGACGGAGGACTGGGGTTCCTGGGACACTCTCCATCCTTCCCTCTCCCAATTCTCCATGTAACCTGCCCCCTCCGGCTGTATAAAGGAGGGCAGGGTCTTCTGTGAGGGGGCTCTCCTCTCCTGTCCCTTTTTTCCGACTAAGTCTTCGCGAACCGGCAGTAATACTTGTACACCCCCTATTCACCGAGCTCTCCTCGATCATCGCTCCCGAACGATCCCGAGGTCGAGCTCCCCTTGTAACACTCCCTGAAGGAGCCTTTAGTTCTTTTTCGCCCACGGGCAGGACTGGAGTAGAGCTGTTACCCGACCTAGGGGGCTCGAACCAGTATAAACATTGCGTCCCCTGTTTGGTTGTCCCTTTTTTCCTTGCTGTGCGCCCGCCGAGGTCCCTCTCCGGACGAGCGAGGCTTTGGGCCTCGCCCCCTTATACGATCCTTCCCCCTTTTCTTTACGGTCGATGGTCCCGATCGTCGACAGGTATATTGCCAGTCGGGGTACATACACCTCGGAGTACGAAACCATTTTCATATATATATATATAGTATGATTTTACTACTGCACAAACTCAACAGGCTATTGAACCCTCCGGCATGATAATATATATTTTACTATTTATATGCATGATAGTAAAATCTATATATCATACGGTAGTAAATTGATGTTCATTTTGATAGTAAAATTTGATTTATATTGTGTTTATTAGCGAGACTTATATTATTCTGTTCCTCTCGTCGTCAGTAAGCTACTAGTGAAAACCGTTTGTGAATCGAAACTGTCAATAAAAAGTTGTGGCTAAAAAAAAAAGATTCGTGTACAAACAAGAAATCACATTTATTAGTTGGTTGGTCATGCCACTGATTGGCTTAGTCAACATAAGAAATGGGCGTACGTAGTTGGTTTAGACACGCTTCTGCGGGGCTACGTCACACAGGTAAAATAGTCAGCTCTATGTGTACATTTAGAATAGCGCTATCGTGTGTATATTTTTTGGCTGCGTGTAGAATAGCCTATTCTACTCCCCAGCCATTTAATCCAGTCCGATCGAGCCAATCTGCGCAATAAAACGGTCCGTGGCAACCAACCAGCAAATGACTAATAAATGCTACTTCTAGTTTGTATATGAATCTTTCTTCCTTTAATTTAGCCATAACTTTCAAATGAGATTGAATTTTGATTTCAAATTTTAGAATTTTGCACTGTTCTAGCCTCCGATTATGATTTTTTTTCGTTATTAGCCCCCGATCGGCGAAAATTGTAAAAATAGCCTCTAAATAGTAACATCCAGCGCTCCATGTCCGTGGAATTTTTATTATTATTTTATATTCGAATCCCGCGATACTGATGCGCGGGAATTTTTTTTAACGTTTTTTGTCGCGCTGTACACATCCAGAGGACTGGAACCGCCGAATTTTCGGGAGTCCCAACGGCTCCAGTCCGCTGGAACTCGCCGCTCGGGGTGGGGGTAGGGTGGGGTTGGAAAAACGACGCAAACGGAAAAAAATATTTATAGGATTGTAACGACTTTGAAAAATTCTGAAATTTTTTAGTGAAGGTTTTTGACACACAAATTATATTTTAAAAATTTTTTCAGAAGATTATCACATATGAGGAATATTTAAAAATTTAAACATTACAATTGTCTTGACGAAATACAGACCAGTAAGTTTGAAGCGAACGAAAAATGAAACAAACCACGTTGATAAATTCTGAATTTTTTTGTGGAGGTTTTTGACACATTAATTATATTTCGATAAAAAATTCAGAAGATTATCACACATGAGGAATTTTAAAAAATTCAAATATTACAACTGTCTTGACGAAATAATGTTTGAATTTTTTAAAATTCCTCATATGTGATAATCTTCTAAAATTTTTATGAAAATATAATTGATGTGTCAAAAATATCTACAAAATATTTCAGAATTTTTCAAGGTCGTTCTGATCCTATAACCCCACCCCCACTGAGAGGCGAGTTCCAGTGATCGAACATTGGAACTTTCATAAATCCAGCGGTTCCAGTCCGCTGGATGTGTACGACGCGGCAAAAAAAACTAAAAAAATTCCCGCGGATCAGTATCGTGGGATTCGAATATAAAATAATAAAAAAAATTCCGCGGGCGTGGAGCGCTAGATGTTACTGTTCAGAAGCTATTTTTACAATTTTCACCAATCGGGGACTAATAACGAAAAAAATCGTAATCGAAGGCTAGAACAGTGCAAAATTCCAAATTTTACACGATCGTAGAATCTCACCTCCTCTACGTATGATATTTTTTTGAGAATTTTTCAAAACTTATACATATGATTTTCGTAGATTTTATACCATATAGCTGCTGTGTACACCATGTAGTAACAGATTGAGTTTGGTCTTCAAATTTTGCAGGATTGTAGAAGCTCAACTCCTCTACGTGTGGTAATTTTTTGAGAAATTTTCAAATATTTTATTGTTGGTCCGACAAAAAGAACTAGTTTTTTATTTATGAAAACCAACGGTACATATTTTCAAAAATTCTAAAAACTTACTATAGATATGGTAGATGAGATTATACAACCCTAAAAAATTTGAAAATCAAAATCAATACCAGTTGAAAGATATGAAAAAGATAAATTCGGTTGACTAGTGATTTTTCACTGTCTAGTGCTTTGTCAATTTCATATCTTTTGAATGCGATTGAGTTTGGTCTTAAAATTTTGTAGAGTTGTAGAAGCTCACGTATCCTACGTATGGTAATTTTTTTGAGATTTTTTGAAAACTTATACATATGATTTTCGTAGATTTTATACCATTTGGCTGCTGTGTACAGGATGTAGTAACAGATTGAGTACGAGACAGTAAAATATAGCTTTCTTGATAGTAAAATGTAGTATATGCTGATGTTCGGTATTTCGTTATTTTCATATCTCTCAAATTCCATTAAGTTTGGTTTTCAAATTTTTCAGGGTTGTAGAATATTACATCCCCTACATGTGGTAATTTTTTGAGAATTTTTCACAGTAAATTTTTTTTTATAGCAAAAGATAGTATACGTTGCTGTTTGACACTTTCTTATTTTCATATCTTTCAAATCCTATTGAGTTTGGTCTTCAAATTTTGTAGAATTGTAGAAGCTCAACTCCCCTACGTATGGTAAGTTTTTGAGAAATTTTCAAATATTTTACTGCAGATGTAGGAAACAGAACTTTATTCTTATTCATGAAAACCATAAGTACACGTTTTCAAAAATTCTCAAAAAATTACTATAGATAAGGGAGGGGAGATTATACAACACTGTAAAATTTTAAGACCAAAATCAATATCAGCTGAAAGATATGAAAAAACAAAGAAGAGATAGATTCATGTATAAACTACAATACGCATTAACTAGCTGGATTGATCAATCGCATGAATAGTAACTGATTCGATAGTAATTCAATTTGTTGTTCTATAGTAAAATGTATTTGTGATTTACTACCGAATTAGATTCAGGTGTGCTTTGTTTGCGCTTCGGCAGTAAATTTATCAGTTGTTCTGTAGTAAAATATTTCATGATTTACTAGTAGGCTATATTTACTAGTGTTGTTTGTAGTGCATTAACTCACTACGTTTTGATCAGCGCGTGGAATTTACTTCTCCGATCAGAACGCAGAATAGCTATTCTATACTCGGAAGTAGAATAGCGTCACCGTGTGTGTATATATATATATATATATATATATATATATATATATATATATATATATATATATATATATATATTCAAGGAAGCGACATCCACCCGAAACATTTCATTTCAGTTCTTGCGTGCAAAGCTGCAGCCCGCAAGCATATCTAGTACTAGTAGCTGTTAAAATAACTACATGTTTTATACGGGAGAGACAAGCATGTTGGCCGTCAATACATTAGTCTGCTTGGCTTTCGAATCTCTCTTTTTCTGAGATCAATTGGTTATTGAATCTGTGAGTACAAAGGCGGTTTGAGTTGTGGTTTAATACTGTTTCTAGGGAGTACTTTTATTTTAAATTACACACGTTGAGAAACCTGTTGGTTGGGTGGCAATATCCAATTCCTATTGTGATTGAGACTATAGCCTATAGGATACTTAATTCTTTGTTTTGATAAAGTACACACATGTTTGTTCTGCGAGATAAGTTTGCGGCTCCTTTACGGATGGGGTAGGACGAGCAACGTGACATGGAAATGTCCGGTATAGCCACTTGGCAAATGACCGAAGGTGCCTACAGCTGGTCAGTGCATGCCTGGCGTCATTGCATCTACATTCATGCATTGCGCACACGTACACAAACAAAAAAAATGAACTTTTCAGAGAGCAAATTAGACTGTCACTTCGTCTAGATGCCATGAGCGATCGATCATAGTCCCAGATCGGCTGCCCGGTGATTTAAATCGAAGTTACAGAAGGACTCCAGTGGTTTTTGTTCTTCAAACGCTAAGCTATTCGCGCGTATATATATATATATATATATATATATATATATATATATATATATATATATATATATATATATATATATATATATATATATATATATATATATATACACTAGTGGTTAACGGATAACGAAATAGCGGTCGTTATACTTTATTTTGTAATTATTTTGGCTTATGAATAATTATTTGATACATTAATTGTATATTTAGATTTGTAGCTAACTAAAATTACTTCTGGACACAAAGGATTGAAAACTAGTTATTTAATATGTTCAAAAATAGTAAAACAATTCAATACAGGCTTTAACCAAAAAATTTCATTTGAAAATCTACAAAAGAAAACTTGATCTTGGATAGTTTGAGTTCAAATATTTGGTACTTGAATTCTAGATTAAAATTTTAGATACTTTTATATTTTATATTCTATCTCAAGAAACGAGGGTTATCTTTTAGTGTTAAAAAATGTGGTATTTCCTTATATATCACTGAAAGTTAACCTTGTCCCTTATATGCCATCTATTATGTCAATGACACGTAGGCCTAACCCCATATGTCAGTGGCACATTCACGGATTTTCCTTTAATTTTCAGTGGCATATGAGGAATTAATGTAAAAAAATCAATTTATACATTGAATTCAACTTTAAAAAATTTTAAGATTCAAAATTATTTTTATTTATGATAAAAAATCAAGTAAAATGTCTTAGTTTTTTAGAAAAATAATTTATTTATATTTTAGGTTGGACTTGTCATGAAGCTGATTTAAACTTGCAACTTTTTAGTTGCACTTTGCTTGAATTTTTTGTTATATTTATTTTCCTATTCATATTATATTCTGCCATATAGTATATTATTTGCGATATCTTATGCTATTTACTATATATATTTTTTATTTATACCATGATAATCACGATTTAAATCATTGCACCAACCATGTCAGGAGAAGGACGGGTTCCAGTTCTGCTTTGTGCTTCTGTGGGCCTGCAGCTACCTGTATTTCTTGCCAAGTGGCAGCAAGGAGACCGAAACCAAAAGGATTCCTTCTTCTGGCTCGTGTGACGTGGCAGCCATTCCTGGTCGACTCGAACCTAATTCTGCAGGTTATTCAATGGCGAGTGGGCTGTAGAATTGATTGTTTGCCCTGGTTTTGCCCGGTGCTTCATCTTTGTGCTAACAACATTTTTTAGAGAGCGAATTGTCTAGCGCTGTTGCCAGATGGCATGCGCGGGCGCAGCTCCTCTCAGAATTGTCGGAGCTACTACCGGTAATCCTCCTATTTCAAAATATAGGACATATAGTTTTTCAGTTTTGTTTTAAAACATAAGATGCGAATATGATTTTAATGCTGTCTTCTCTCTTTTATCCTCATTTACCATCCTTCTCTCTTTAACATTTATGAGTAAATACTTACCTACACTAAGCTCTCTCTTATTCCTAAGATATTAACACCACGGATAAAATGGTCATTTCCGTCCACTAATATCTTGGTTTCGTGATATTCTTGATCCATGTACTCGACCAAAATATGTCTTACAAAAAGAAATCCATGTACTCGTGCTGTGGCAGGGCCAGTGCATTGGGCCGACTTTTTGTATAGACGATATCGCTTTTCTCCTGCTAGTACACGTGTGGCTTGTAAAATTATGGTAAGCTCAACCCTGCTTCCCCCGGTTATATACCAAACGCTGGTTTTCTTTTGGCAAACTAGATGCGTGGGTGCAGCGCACGCCGCACTAATTGTAACGTATGCCTGTGCGGGTTTGGAGAAAATCCGGCTTCATGCTTCGCGCGGGAAAAAATAATTTTTAGATTTTTTTTGGTGGGGGGCTTTCCTGCTAAAATGGGGATATGGATGTAATTTAGAAATTTTTTTGGGACAAATTTTAGTTGACTTTTCGTGAAAAAAAAGAATTAGTTAATTTTTTTGGGAATTTTCGAGAGCTTTCATGCGAAAAAAGGGATATAGATGTAATTTTGGAAATTTTAGGGGAAAATTTTAGAATTTTCAGGGGCTTCACCGCAAAAAAAATGTAATGTTGGTGGGCCTGTTCGCAAAAAACGGGCACAAAACAGACCTAAATGTAACTCGGACATAATTTTGGAATAATCAGAGGGCCCGCGGGAAAAAATTGAAATTTGGGAATTTTGGGACCTTTCCAAAAAAAAATGGACCTGTATGTAATTTATAGAATTTTTGGGGGCCTTTTCGTCAAAAAGCGAACACCACCTGGCCGCACCACGCGTCACACGGAACGAAAACCGAGCGGGGCGACGCGCGCGAGCAAGGGTGCGAAGTCGAACGCACGACCTCAGCCTCGGCAGCGTCGCGCGGTCGTTGCGTCCGAGTGGGGAGGATAAATTACTTAAGGTGTCCACACGGCGCGCGTAGGCCGAGCGACATGGCTCGCCGCGGAGCAAACGTATCAGTCGGAAATGATGTGAATGACACGAGCAAGCTGAAACTCTATGGAATATAATATACGGGTATACGAAATATAGATAAGGGAGAGGCCGATTTCCTCTTAAACTGACGGAGGGTAAGAGCGATGCTGGGCTGGAAAGTTATGGTAACTGGGCGAACGTACTCTATTTTGGAAACATAAATATACAAGGCAGAAGATTCCCATACGATAGCAGTGCAGGCCGCCCGCTTCTTCCTGCACCAGCCCGACGTACTCTACAGCGGCCACAAGCCTAGGTCCGTATCGGCTTCTTTTTCGGAAGCCAGGACGAGCAGCGCCGGCGCTCCGGCGTGTCGACCCAGCCCAGCGCCGTGTAGCTTTCATCTGAGCCACACAGCCCGGCGAACACGTCGTGGTCCATGCTGGTCCAGGATGCCATCCTGACGAGGGCGGCCAGACGGACGCCTGCGGCCCGTTTAGTAGGCAACAACACCGCATCCGCTGCGGTATGGGCCGTTCGTGAGGCAAGGCCGTCCGGTTTCAAAGCGCCGCGGATAACGGGGTCGAGGAGGCGAAACTGAAGCCTATGTCGGCCGACGGCCGGGGTCTCTCGACGTCGCCGAGGCAGGGAATTGATTATTTGTCCGTTTTAATTTGACGTAATCGATTATTTGAGGATTTGTATATCAGTAAGATATTATAGAGTAAATCATCAATAAATAAGTAAATAAAGATAAATTATCAAATTTTCCCGCAAGGCACTCACGACCAATCACCTGGAGAGATGCAATTTTTCCTTCATTTTTTGGGGCGCCAGTGAGTCAGTGACCCTTGGTTCGGTTAGCCCGTGCCTTTTCCTGCGGGTTTCACGGGCCGTACGTGTGAGCCCACCTGCTTGTCTGGCAACCGCGACCAATCTACATACCGACCCTCCGAAACCGTCGTCGTCGTAGAAGCCTAGAAGGTAAAACAAGCGCCACCAGGGCCACGACGGCGACGAGACATCTTTCTCGTTTTACTACAGCGATGCTTGCTCGGCGTGCCAATCCCCATTTTCCTACTTCGATCAACAATAATTTGACATGATGTGATTGAGAAAATCAACAGTTACATTCGAAGTACTAGCAACAATAATGTAGTGGCCTCAACGAGATTGCCCCACATTGATCAGTAGGAAGAAACAGGACATACGGCGGTATCTGAAAGTTTCGATATTAGCCACTCCGCTAGACCTCGCAGCCTGCTGACGTACGTCCGAATTTTGGAAGCAATCAATGGACTCGAGCTGGTATTGAACTCAAAACCTCGTGCGATCACTGCAGAAATGTGAAATCTTCTATTTTTCCAGACATTTTTTTCTCTCATCCGAGCAGATTTGATGTATTAGTTGTCGGTCCATCTCTCCGACTTATCTGCATGTGAGTCAGGTCATTAACGAACATCTGCGGTTGAACTGCTCAAAGACTCAATGCCTCATATCAGGCGATGTTTAACCGTGTGCTCCGTTACACTGTAACTTTGTGCTCCGTGACACTGTTGATTGCAACTGCTCATGCTTTTTTTCTACCGCATGTCTCCCTTAAAAAGGACTGCTCGGACTCTGAACATCATTTTCTTGTTTACTCGGAAGTCGGTTTGGATAACCTGCTGAGCCAGCATGAATTTCAGCGCTTTACCGCTTTTACAATGTCAACATGTCTCAATGTTGAGTCTGCTAAATGCAACTGCTGAAAGTACTGGGGTTTGTTAATAACTCCGGTAACTGTATATGTTGGTTCCACTGAAGTTGTCAATTTTAGAAAAGGCCAAATTATCTGTATGGTAGTAGAATGGCTTTAAGTCATATATGATGGGCCCATTGGTTGATTGGCTCAACGCCATTCATCATGAAAATTCTGCGTGTTTTTCGGTAGAAACGAGAGAGATAATTCTGTGTGTTGCATGTTCATGAAAGCGAAAATTTCATCATACTCATTGAAATATATCCCGAACGGTTCACTTTCCTGAACTATATTTCGCCAAACAGCAGGTAAATATACGCACAGGGAATGTCGAAGTGTGAGATATGTTTCCCGACCTAAAAAATCAGCAAATTTTCTTACAAAATGTTTACCAATCTTTCATGGTCTGCCTAGGATTTCTTTCGAGCAAAAAAGTTCGGAAAAATCCTACCTACCAGAACCTACTATCTGTCAGTAACACATCATAGCGAGGATTTTCCGTGCTGAACAAAGGACGCCGGTCGAGCTGTTATGGGTGATCAAGGAGGAGGTGTGGGCATGGCGAGCTTCTGGGATTCTTCAAGGAACAAACAACTAGTGACTGATCGGGGTGTGTTTCGCGCTGCTGTTCGATTTGGATGTGGTTCGCAGCGAGCTCCGCGAAATTGTTGTGTACTCTGTAGACAGCCTTACTGTCGACAATCTGTATTCTTTGCTCTCTTCAACTTCTTACTAAATTTCGGCCGGCCTCTTCAGGCCAGCTCGGCGAAAAATAGCTCTTCTACGATGGCAGACATAACCTAATCTAATCTGTATCATTTGCCGTCACTTCAAATAACATCAAGCTAACTATTCTAAGTGATCTTGACCTTCTAGTGAAAATTTTGATGGTGTGAATGAGAAATTGCAGCTCATGGGACTTTTGCCCCGTCTTTTATGTTGAGCGTTGATTTGTAGTCAGAAAGACGACACATTCTAGGGACAGAAGGTATCTATCCCATCATCTTTGTCAAGGAGAGTTACAAGGTCCATAGGATGCATTGAAGTCGTTAGAAATGTGACACCATTAACGGTTAGGGATGGCCTAGCGTAGTAGTATAGTAGTACTCGTAATAAATTTGGTGATGAATCCAGCTGGGTTCTTGCCATTCTATTCTCCCGTACTGAAACAGTCAAGCACAACCTGTACTCCCATCCAATATCCTTTTATAAAGAGCTCTTTTACAGTGGATTAAAATCAATATAAGCCGTCCATTCCTTTGAATCTAATGGTTGATATCGATTTAGATCTAGTTATACTACCACCTGTAGTATTGGTAGTAAAATTGAAAGAGGGGTAAAAGGGTAAAAAATTCCATCATACTATCCGTCCTCTACGGTAAAACACGTCATGTGATCCTGATGAATGATGGATGAATGGATAAGAAGTCTTTGAAGATCAACAGGTTTTCGGTGAATTCAAAACTGTAAACGAATTAGGAAAAGTCTAAAATACCCCCTATGAATAGATAGAAAAAGTCTAAAATACCCTTGAGAATGGATGGTTAGATTTGATTCCTACTACCACTACTTACTACCTATGTAATCCATAAAATTTCTCTTTACAAAACATGCTGGTGATTGATCTGCTCCTTAGTTTGTTTATTACGAACTCTTGTCCAATTGATCTTCGCCGTTTCAAGCAACTTTGAGGATTCCATATCGGTTTTGCTTTGATCAGTTCAGTTGGTGAGCGTGTGAGGCGGCTGGTCATGACCGGATCACAAGTTTTGGATTTATGCTCCCAGTTTGTTGCCGCACGAAGCAAACCACCGTGATCTTTCCACTTCGCTGTCCCGACTCCCGAAAGTAGAACGAATTTCCTGTAAACCAAACGAACAAACCAAACATATACTGCCACTGTATTTCCTTTGACTATAAAAATACGTACCGCATTGTGCTGGCTCTGCATTTGAAGAGGTCTGATTCGAGTCAGAGTTCGTCGGGTGCTTTCGTTTCGTGTCCAATCGATGGCGCCGAGGAGGCTCCATTTTTTTTTTGGCGAGAAATCTACTAATTAAGCTAACCGACAAGTTTAGTAAATTTGTTGGATACCTCGGTGTACACTCAAAAAGAGTCCTCAGGAACTTACACTGACATTGCTATTCACATCGTTCTGAACTCTGAAGAAAACCAGCAGGATCTGAGCGACGGATGATTTCTGTATACGTTCCAAGCTATGCTGCTGTTTTATATTCCTGCAAGTGTAACATCGAGGTAGTTCTCGATTTGATTGGCACTGAGCGATGACACTGAAATGGTGAACTATTTTAGCCCGCTACTCGTTATTACCCATGAGCAGAGTCCAATATACTACGGGTATCTCCTGAACAGATGGTACAGAACACTGTATTTCTCGTAGGATTGCGACCCTGTGGCCTATAGGACTGTGCTTTGTTGCTGTTGTATTCTTACTCCCTAACTTCCAATGTCTCTCTATCTTCGCCTATCAATTTAGCATGCCTAGTGAATATAACCACTTAGCTCTCATGATAGCTACATGCCGCAAGGGACCTTAGCTCACTTATAGAGAGGGTAGTCACTGGAAGACTGCCGCTGTAATCTTTTATTACCACGAATAGAAGACTGACGCTGTAATCTTTTACTTACCCGACTCAGTGTAACATGGGGCCATGCATGCAAAGCTAGGACGAACTGTCCACCCGGTCCAAAACTCCAATCCAAGGCGCGAGTCGCGCAGCATACATAGGGTCGGGGTCGATCGACTGCGCGGCCTGCCCAAAATTGGCGCGGCGCGGCTACGCCAGCGCGGTCCGGCCTGTCCGTCCGAAGAAGCGGCACAGGTCAAGGTCAATTCGGCCGTTTTGGGGGTGTGTTGACCTGGTTTTGCTCCTATCCTCTGTTAGCAGGCGAGGCGAATTCAAATAGGGGTACATGTGAACTGGGTATATGTATTTTGGTCCATCCAAGGTTTTGGAACTCGAAATTTTGTTGTTGATCTGTCCTCTTCGCATCAACTAGCCTTGCATCTGTTGACATATTGCAATCAACCATGTGTGGCATTTAAAGGAGAATATGTACCCTTATCTCTATGACATAACCGCGTGTATGCAATATCTGTCTCTGACATTAACCGCTCGACGATTTTGTGTGGGTGAAAGTCTTGCTGACAATAACTGAGGTCCGTGTGCGGGATTCATGAACCGACAAGGCATCTCCCTGCAGGCTGCAATTAACACCCCTTCGACGCTTTATAAGGAGTAGTGCCAGGAGATGGAGCAAACACAACGCAAAATTGTTGCATACCCTTTTGTAGTCGACATAGCTGCACCTTGTGCACTCCATTATAATATCTAACAATACAAAAACATAGAAAGTAGAGTTATTATTCTCTTTCGACATGGCCTGAACCTATCTAAAACACTGTCTCTTCTTGCTACAACAATACTGGTTTTGACAACCCATTCTCTGCAGCACATAAAACATGTATTGCAGGAAAAATATTATTGCAACACATGATATATATTGTACGTCCTATGTGTAGTAAGTACAACTTAGTTGAACTAGTTGGAGGCATGCACTTTGCTGTAAAAAATTGCAAAAAATCATCTTGATATGAAATTTCTTTTGGTAGCTTACAGAATTCAGATTCACACATTTTCTTAGTATCCCGTCATTTTTTCACATTTGGTGATCATATTTCCATTATTTATACACATTCTATGGACGTATGGGGCCTTTCTGCGACAAATTCTAAGTTTTGGAGGACTAGATCGTAGCAAATTCAAACGGGAAGGATCTGATTACAATATCTCAAAACTCAAGATTTAATTGCAAAATTTGCAAAATTCCCCACCAGGCTCAAAATCCCTAGCCACAACTTTCTCCTTCTTCAACCCCAACTCACTTCTCCCCTCCCCTCCACCTTTGGCCGTCGGAAAGGTTAGGTGAGCTCGCCGACTCACCACTTTCTTCGCCACCTCAGCTCCACGCCCATTTACCTCCATCTCCTCCTCCCTTCCCCAGATCCGGCACTGGCGAGGTTCGGTAATGACATCGATGTCCTCCTCCAAATCCATGTGCCTTTCACCACCTAAGACTTCCTCCGGTCAAGCAGTAGCACCATAGAGCCCTCCTTAGTGTTGTGTCAACCAGCCGTGGAGTCACCTGGAATAGCCCACTGGCCAGCCATCTTGTTCTTCTTCCTCCACCTCAACCTTCCGCTATTGCTGCTCTGCTTCGTCTACATCTCCAACACCGACAGCACTGAAGGACCGAAGTCGGCGACTAGAGGGGGTAAATAGGAGCCAAATAAAATTTCTCTCTCAAGAATCTCTTTAAAAAAAATAGTGCTATAGAGCAAACACTAGGCTCAAGAACACTAACAACAAGATGAATAGAGCAGGAATTTTAGCAACTCGGATGAGAAGATATATCAAACTTTATCGTCAAGAGGCATTAATATCTCTAGATATACTCATCCGAAATTTATGAAACTTGAAACATAGCAAGATAAGGTCCTCAGGGTCATGATTTCAAAAGGAATTTTAAAATGAAGCTATAATAAGAGACCTAACTAGTTCAACATCCTTGTTACATAAAAATAGGAATTTCAAAAACTTGACTGTAAGGAAACAACAATAACTCTAGATCTACTCATCTAAAATTGATGAAACTTGAAACATAGTAAGATAAGGTCATGATTTCAAAAGTAATTTCAAAACAAAGCTCAAATGAGAACTCTTCACTGTTGTAGCCCTCCAAAAATTATTTTTTACAGAACTAGTCCCCGTGCGATTTTTTTTGCAAAAATGGCCCGCGGGCCAGCAATCCCATGCACAGGGAGCGCTGCAATACCTAATGATGTACACGGGGGGCACTGCATGAGGTATTGTAGCGCCTCCACTTAGTGGCATTCAAATATAAAAAAGTACCGTGGTACTGTAGCATTTTTTTTTTAAATTTTGGATTGCCGCTGAGTGGAGGCACGGTATTTATCGCCGGTGATGCGGTATCTAAATTTAAATAAAGTTTATTATATATAAATTACCGATACCACATATTTAAAATATATATATATATATATATATATATTAAACCATGATGTGTAGCATAGCACATATTGTTAACTATTTTCTTACTCTCCCTCTATTATCTTTCTTTATGTCGACTGAGTGCTACAGAAGACAGCCCTGGGCCAGAAACTAGAAAAGAAGATATTCAAGTTGGTTGATGGGAGTAGTTTTTTTTTATAAAAAAACTCTTCAGTGAAGGAACTTAATTGAGGTTGGGTTAAGTTGTTGTAAGCATAGTCGTCAATACCATTCCAAAGCTATACCGGTGTGGCGGTTGAAATAGTACGTTTTAGTATTGGTCTATACCAGAGAAGGGAGGATGATGACATAAAGAAAGATAATAGAGAGAGAGAGTAAGAAAATGGTTGGCAATATGTGCTATGCTACACGTCACAGTTATATATATTACTATTTTAAATATGTGGTATCGGTAATTTATATATAATGAACTATATTTAAATTTAGATACCGCGCCTCCACTCAGTGGCAATCCAATTTTTTTTTAAAAAAAACAATGCTACAATATCGCGATACTATAGTATTGCCGCACTACAGTACCACGGTATTTTTTAAAAATTTTGGATTACTGCTGAGTGGAGGCACTGCAATACATAATGCAGCGCTCCCTGTGCAAGGGATTTGCGGGCCCGGGGGCCATATTTGCAAAAAGATCGCATGGAGGCTAGTTCTGAAAAAAAATTGGGGGGCTACAACAGTAAAGAGTTCATCTATTTATAGCACACTAGAAGCAATCTCCATCCTTAGATGACCTTTTTGGCCCTCAAAAACCTCATGAAGGGTTGAGATTCATTCCCTCACTCATACATGGGCTAGCCCATAACCCAACAACATAATGGATTTTAACCATACACTTGCACGCTTCTCAAAGCGCCACTTAAGTTCAAGATCCAATAACCCTTTAACACTAACTTAACCTATACTCCACTTGCAAAGCATTAATTCAACTATCCTGCTTCGCTCTCATCCATCCACTTGTTATCCTGGCTTGCACAACTTCCTGACCTTAGTCATCTTTTAGCGTCACCTTGACCGTCTAGACCTCAGCTCTCCTAGCCTAGTTCAGGTCTCCTCTGCCTCACCATGACCTAGCTCTAAAGTCATGCAACCATCTCAGATAAGCAAAACATCACATAGCATTGCTCAACATAATATGCAACATGTAATCAACACCAGCATCAATTTTCAATTAAGTGCATCTCTTGCAAATTTAGTTTTTCAAACTCAAAACAAACTCACACAAATCAACACAAGAATTACAAATATCAAATACTCATCACACATCAATAGGTTGACCTCCACATGGTCTTACAAGCACAGAACCCAACCTCTCCCTTGTTCCTCTTTAACATCTGGTTGATCCCCATCCCTTTCCCCTATCTTCTCAGTTCCTATTTACTCCTCTTATTTTGTGTTTCTTTGAACTATTGGCTATTAATTGTTGAATGGTTAATTTTGTGTTACGAAATTGCTAATTTGTTTTGTTGTTATCTTTGTTTGTTAACTATGTTAGGGTTCTTTGAAAAAGAAAAGAAAATTAGTGCAATTTGTGGTTTGTGAGGCTGTGATAGTACCATGCATTCTTATATTTGTAAAATACAATATTTATACTTCATGACATGTAGCACTGTGATGGATGCCGATCCATGCATTCATATGAGAAGTTTCACAAACACTTTTTGTTCCCTGCCTCTTGTACATATGTATCTGTTGGTGGAAATTTTAGTCTAATTGTAACATTTGTTCACTAGTCATGACCTTCATTTCAGCTTTGTGCAAATTGTGATTTGAGAGTCTCCGATAGTGCTATTCTTTATGTGATGTGTTTGTATGGTCCCGTAATTCCTTTCTAATTTGTTCAAATTCGATCTTGTGTTATAGAAATCTATGTTAGTCCGATGATTAGTTGTGATTGTTAGGTACGTTACATCTCTTTTTTTTTCTACTGTATGCTACCTACACCATACTTTTATATGGAACATGTGGTAAGAAAAGATGAGGAAAATGCAGAACTATCTTTTTTTCCATGTTTGATATGTACCTCGAAGCTTTAATTTCTCAATGTAGACTTGAGTACATGCTTATCTGCAAGTTAATTGTTTGGGAGTAAGTTGGCCGGGAATTATGTGATTATATATCTTTTCCTTTTACTAACTTAAACGACATTCTCGTGTATTCTGCGTTTGCAGAGTCTAGTTCAGGTTTTGTGTACAGCTACATTGTACTACCACTATCTACACTTGCATCATGTTGCACAAGTTTCTAAAGAAATATAAAGTAAAATAATTTTTTATCAAATTTGAGTAAGAACCACATGATAATGTATCATTTTTCTTGTTGCTAGAAGTAACTTAATAAAATCATGAAGTGATTTTAGTAGAACTAACCATGAGTACTTATTCAGGTTATTTTGAATGTACCAAAGCATTTCATTAAGAGTAGAAATGATTAGTCCTAAGAAATTGACCGACTAATTTGCCAAAAAATTTCTTTCGACTGAAGTATTATTGCACAATTTTGGTCATCAAAGAAAATTTGGTGGTTGCTTAGTGTTAGACTAACCTTTGTGTATGGCTAACTTCAATCACCGAAATAACATCTTTCATCCCTTAATTATGGCACACTCTTTCTCATTGGCATCATATTCAATGCTTATAATTTTAATATATCATGTGTTTTCTAACTACAATATGATAGTGATCATCATTTAAAAAAACAGAATGGCATGCAACATGCAATCTAAAGTTCTAAAAATCCCAATATCCAATTGTTTCTAATAGCATATCCTGTAATATAAAGTTCTAAAAATATGAAGTATCCACTTGTTCTATGATTATGTATTACCTACCATATCCTGTAATATGAAGTATCGTGGTTTGTGCAATTATTTATCTTTCTCAACAACATGAGGTGCTAAATACAAAAAATATGTTTCATCTGTTAATTGAAATGCATAAAAGTAGGCTCTATTCAATTTTTGTAATCTAGAGGCTTCATTTGTTCCCTCCTTTGAATGAGATCAAGGAACCACAACATGCCTGTTGAGTGCTTTATTCTGCAGGTCCTTATTCTTTCATTTTGTTCATACCATTCAGTTAGTGAGGAAGAGTTCGGTTTTTAACTACTGTTGAATCTCATATTACCAGAAGGTAATATACATGGAACTGAAACTTATACTTCAGTTCAAATTAAATCCGATGTGTTATACTATTAAGAGATAAGCGAGCTCGTCCAACTAGGTTTGGTGCTTTAACACTAACATAACCTTCCATAGTGATCAGATTTGGTGCTTTAACTTGTATGCTAACTATTTATATGCCTATCACATTAGAAACTTGATTTTTCATGACATTTTATTGTCTCGTCTAGGTAAGGAAGGAAGGATTGGTATAAGTTGCTTCCTATGGTTATTTCTCTAACAATTTTATGCAACACCAATTAGCTAAGGGACTATCATGAAGCCCATGACTTGGAAGATTAATCCATGTAGCACGCTTAGATTCATAGTATATTTTGTTTTATTTCAAGCTCCGCAAGATATTAAGCTGATTGCGAATCTTTTTGCAATCACATCCAATTCTCGTTGACCTTGAGGCATAGAAGATCGAACCATATAATGCGAAACATTGTTTCAAAGTCTATTTAGCAGGTGGGAGTTAATCGTCTGCCAAATCAAAGAAAGGCCCAACGAAGAATATGAAATATGGGTGTAAAAACTTAGTACATTTAAGTAGAATTTTGTACAGGTTATGTATATATGTTTGGAATATGTTTTTCTTTTGTATACTTGGGAGGGCTTCTTAGAGATGATGTATAAATTTTTTTTGTGATAATAGTTTATTTAATTTGGTTACATTGTTTTGTCTACGTATTAATATAAATGAGGTGTGTAGCAGTATTGATGGAAAAATTGTTACTAACAAATGTTAACTGGTAAGAACTGTTGGCAACCTATAAAAAGATAGGGTGTTGTTGATTGAAAAATGTGTTGCTAAGCTGCAACACATTTTATTTCATATAATAACACTTGTTTTGTGTTGCAACAGGCCCCCCTCTTCAATGACATAGGAAGTGGCAACATTTATCCTATGTGTTGTTTTTATATCAAAAGGACATCAACATATTTTTGATGTCACAATTCCATTAATGAAACCGACAACAGTTGATACACAGTCAGATTTAGCTCCTACTAGAACTCGACAAATTAAAACATTCAAAGCACAGACTTAAACACTCATCAGCGGGAAACAAGATCACAGCTTGCCATCTACCAAATTACTGAAAGAAATTGCAAGTGACATAAGCTCTTCTGAAATATGATCCTCTTTCTGAACTTCATTCATCATGTTTTCATTCTTGGTCATGTTGTTGCATTAACCCAAAGGAAGTGGCCGCCGCTTTAAGCCTGGCGTCCAATCTTTTCTTTGTACAGTGGACTCCAATCCCTCAGCACTATAAGCATTCTTCTCCATATTGTTTTTACATTTGATCAACTCTGGAAACGAAAAATCATGTTATTTCTCTATTGTTCCACAAGCTCTAGAGGGCAGCAGCACAAATAATATTCAAAACAGCATTTTTCTTATTTCTCAGCCAAAAACGAGCAACAGATTCATAGTTATATCCAATGTTCAAATAAAAAAACTCACCAACCAAGTCTCAAATGTTCCTGGCTACAACACATCAAAAAAGGTGAATAACAGTTTCAAATTCATCACTGAACATAAAGCCCCTCTATCCATACCCCTTTTCAACAAATTATCTCTAGTCATGATTTTGTTACGAGACAGTAGCCAAAGAAAGAAATGGATTTTGGGGGTACAATCAAACTCCACATTGCAGGAATGAAAACAGGTAACACCCCCCTAAAGTTTATAATAGTATAAAGAGATTTAACAAAGTAAACTCCATTACTGTTATACTGCCAAACTAAAGCATCTTCTTCATCAGTAAGCCTTATACTGTTTACCACTTCCACTAGCTCAAACCATCTGATCAACATTTTTTCAGAAAAAAATTCTTCTAAAAGTACATTTAACATTAAAACCATACCAAATCTCAGCAATTGTGAAACCTTTTTCATTGACTAACACATACAGATCTCAAAATTGAATGGGCCTTTTTCATTACTGTTATCCTATGTGTTGTTAGAGGTCCTTGCAACACTTATTTTGATCGGTACTTCTGTAGCAACGTATATTGTGTTACTATAAGTCCAGTTGTAGTGGCGCCAGGCTCTGTATCTAGTCATCTAGTTACCATACCATGCATGCAAAACAAACCGACCGGGCACTATCTCATTAATCATTACAGTTGGGGAATTGCAGATTAGGCGTCCATGTGACGTCTCGAGGAGAGAAATCGCGAAGGAAAGCTGGTCTCAGCTACACACGAGAAAGAGTAGAAGAGAAGCCGCTGGAATCTTGCAACTTTTCTAGCACTCATCTGGCTAATAACTAGCTGACCTTGAAAATTAAGCAAGGTTTGAACGAGCCCGTCGCATTGCACTTCGTAGACTTTCCAGTCGATCGATAGAGCCGCTAAATACAAGAAACCCAGCAGAACGCATGCCATTGCCGGATGCCTGAGCTACTCTAATCTATACCCCTTTATAATGCACCTAAGCATTTTTTTCTACGTCCACCCCAAATAATGCACCCCACTAGAGATGACTCAACCTTCATGCACCCAGCGAAACGTCCCCAGAAACTTGACTCCGTCAAAATTAACCTCTCAGATCTTTCCTCAGCTTTACTCACCCACATCTGATGGCCATTGTTTAATGTGTCTAACTCATCCCTGTGGCCTACAACAGATCTCCCCCCACCTCCAGCATCATCTCAAGGAAAAGGAAACAAATATCCTGGAATTAAGGAAAAGGAAACAAACGCTCTAGAAAAGAAAAAGACCATATATTACGTGCTGGGAAAAGAAAATCGGAAGACAGGTACTATACTAGTTAATTTAGATTGTCAAGCAAGAAACCGAGCTAGTCATTTAGATATCCTTGTTCATGGAGACGTATAAAAATATGCAAAATAAAGACTAATCATAGTTTCTGTATTTAATTAGGATGGTGTACCAGTACTATTCTACTTACAGTGCACATGCAGTTAGCTCACTAATTAAGCAGATCAAGACAAGTTCAGGTCAAGCCAGGCTCGCTCCATTTACTATATCTAGCGGCGGATGACTCGGTCCTTTAACAGATTGGTGAATTAAGAATCCGACCAAAAGGTGCATGAACGAACCGAGGCCGACTTAAGAAGGAGGAGTACTGCTCATTAATTTAAAGCAACGGTCGAGCTAGTACACTGGACCCGGTCTCGGCTGCATCGATCTGCATGGCTACGAGTCTGGCTCACCACCCTACGTTACGTGCGTCCATTCATGGATAATACTAGGCAGTTCTCATGCGCTACGCTGCGTGCAGATAGATTTAGAATGTGTCAATTTTTATATCAGATTTCGGTAAAGTAAAGCAAACATAATTTAAAGGCATGCTGAATAAAAGATGTTTTGTTTGAGATTCATTGCACAACGCAATGGTTACGAACGACTGACGGTTTAGAATGTGTCAATTTTTTATATCAGAATCTGTTAAAGTAATCAGATTAGATCCTGGAAAGATTAGCTCTGAACAAAGAATACAATACGGTATATAATTGAGTGTCTAGGTACATACAGGGCATTAGGTTATCAAGAAGTGCTACTAAATGCGTGGCTAAGTAAGAGTTCATAAATAGACAACAAGGATGATAATTACTATGATGATGGACATAAAGGGTAACGAACAGACTAAACAGAGATCAATATTAGAAAGCCTGAAATACGTTCAAAGATAATATCTATAAGAGCATAGTTCATCCATGGTCTATGCGGCTAGGCATATAATTATACAACCGTAGCTGTGAATAGATAGTGCATAGGACGCTATTAGAAAGTCTGAAATACGATAGGAGACGATAGTTATAACAGTGCGCATCATCCAAGGTCTAAACGTCTGGGCATGTAATTATACAACCATAGCTGCAAATACATAGAGAATAGTTTATATTGCCGATGAAGCAAAAAGTATTCGGCCAACTTCAGAAGCTAAACATCATCGATTGTAGAGGACGTTTGGAGTTACTGCAATAAAGGATAACGGTTAAGAATGCAGGTAATAGAGAAAAGTTCCTTGTATGAAGTTACCTTTTTAATCCAAGTCTGGGTCTCTGTCTCGAAACAGTTTTCTCTTAGCAGTGGCTTTGTGTTTGATAATGCTGTGATCATGTACGAAAATGAGAACAATATGTCAGTAGTTTATTAGAGGTGGCTATAGAAGTTTTGTACAGATATATATTGATTGAACACTACTCTGTGCTGCCTTCGGGAGCGATCAAATCTGGAACATCAGTCCGCAGCGTTCTTTTGAGCGAAGAGCGTGAGGCAGGCAACATCTGTAATTAAGAGGAGTGAGCTCTGGAATAGTAGTTAAATTGTAGGGACAGAAAAACGAAATATGTTCCTGTAATAGCCGAACTGACTTACTTGTGGTGACGGAGGTGTTCCTTCAGCCGAAATAATAGGAGCTCTAATGACTCGCTGAAATTAGAGACATGTACATATTTACACGCAGAGAAGCTATATATAGAAATCAATGAAGTTTTTCTGTACTACGCATAGACTATGTCACAAAAAGCAAGTATAGGGAAAATGTAAGATGTAATGACCGATAATTGACTTACTTGTGGTGACGAAGGTGTTCTTTCAGTCGAAATAATAGGAGCTCCAATAGCTTGCTGAAATTAGAGACATGTACATATTTACATGGAGAGAAGGTATAGATAGAAATTAATAAAGTTTTCTCTGTACTACGTATGGGTTATATCATAAAAAGTAAGTATAGGAAAAATGTAAGACGTAATGACTAATGATTGATTTACTTGCAGTAATGGAAGCGTTTCTTCAGCGGAAATAATAGGAGCTCCAATGACTTTCTGAAATAAGAGACATGTATATATTTACGTGTGGAGAGAAGCTATAGATAGACATAAGACGTAATGACTGATTGGTTATCAAGCAGAAACGGAGGGTTTTCCTTTTGATTCATGTAGGTAATCTACTGTAGCATAGAATATACGCAGATGCAATATAAACAGTAAGAACATAGAAAGATAGATAGTCTAGATTTTGTAAAGCAATGCATATACATGTAAGTAGAAACAGTGATAGATACGAAAATCTATACCCCTTTATAATGCACCTAAGCAAATTTTCCTATGTCCACTCTAAATAATGCACCTTATTAGAGATGGCCCAATGTTCGTGCACCCAGCAAAACGTCCCCAGAAACTTGCATTCATCAAAATGAACGTCTTAGATCTTTCCTCAGTTTTACTCACCGACATCCGATGGTCATTATTTAGTGTGTCTAATCATCCCTGTGGCCCACAACAGACCTCCCCCACCTGTATATTTGCAAGGAGAGCGAATCAAACAAGGAAATAAATAAGGAGGATCCGCATGCAAGGAAACCAGATTTGAATTTTTTACTGGCCAAAATTGTACATACTACATATTTGGAAGGAGGGTGAATCAAACAAGGAAATAAACAGGGAGGACCCGCATGCAAGAAAATAAGACTTGAATTTTTTATTGTCCTGGTATTGTGATCGTATTTTTTTCCGAATATGATCCTTCTCGAGACTTTTTTATGGATCTAGCTCCATAGAGCTTAATTTCAGCGCACAGAGAGCACTGAATTTTTGTTTTTATTTTTTATCTAAGGAACCAAGCGTCTGTGAGTGCCGCTTAATTTTTTCAATTTTTCTCGCGGAACCGGTGTGGCGAGCAATCGTTTAATTTTTATCTTTTTTCCTTGCGGATCCGGTGGTCGGCGAGCGCAGATTTATTTTTCCATATTTTTGAAATCATCCTGTGGTCCACAATGCACCTTCCTCATCTCCAGCATCAACAAGAAAAAGGAAACAAACGTCCTGGAATCAAGGAAAAGGAAACAAACGTCCTGGAAAAGGAAAGGATCATACATTACGTGCTGGGAAAAGGAAACCGGGAGATGGGGCTGCGCCGGAGAACGTGGAGTCGCAATGGCTCCACGGTCGCCATCGGTGGCTTTGCCGACGTGACGAGGTTGCTGGTCAGCGACCTCGCGGCCTCCGTGCCTCGGCAAATTTATAATTTAATTTTTTTTGAAAATAATTTTATTAAGTACAAAATAATCGAAAGTTTTTTTGAGATTTTTTCTAGAATTTTTAACCTAATGTCTTTGTCTTTTCAAAAATCCTTCTATATTTAAAAAAATGAAGGCAACTTACTGTAGCTTCTTTTAGTCTGCAGCTTGCACTGCAGAAGCTTCTTCTCTTCCTCCTCCATTAAAGCAAGAAAGAAGCTCCAAAGCTCCATCAATCCCGCACCAAATCTCCTCTTTCCATCTATGGTGTTAATTCCCCAAATTTCGTGCTCTATTGCCAAAATTTCCTCCCAATCTGATTTTATCCCAAATTATGGTCTCCATAAATATGCTTGTTTCGGTGCTATAAAAGCCGGCGAGCTCTTCTCCACCCCATCGCATTGCGTAAATCCCCAAGTGCTCCCTCTTGTAAAGATCGTCGGATTTTGGAGGTAACCCAAGCCATCACCGTCATCTTTCCCGGCGAAATTCACCGCAACCGTGACTCCTCCCTCGAAGGCGTCGGTGCCGGCGATCTCGCCGCACCAGTGCCGACCCACTGCGACCGGCCGGCCACCCCTGGCCTTCCCTCCCCCTTGCCCTGGCCAAGCCCAGAGAACACGCTGTGCTCTCTGTGGAAGCTGCAAAAAAAATAATCTAAGATCAGAAAATTCTTTTTTCTTTCTCTTTCTTGATTTAAAATCTTTTGGGAGCCCGTTTTCGCCTATTTGACCTCTATTTAGTTCCGTTTTTCTTTCTAAATTCATTTAAAATTCTAAATTTCTCTTTTATTATTAAGTGTTGTATTCATACTTATCTTCTCATTTAATTGATAAGCGGCTGTACTGCCGTCGTAACGTTAGCATAGGCACTATACTAGTAAAGTAATAGAGCAAGAATAAATCTTGGAAGCTTCAGGGAATTCTTGAGCCATATTAGGTAAGAGAGAAGAAGATGTTGTGATAAGGTCAGGGCTAGTAAAAAGTAAAATTTTCTTTGAGCTAACCGGAGGTGCCTGGCTCTGGGAGGAACCCAACACTGCACAGTGCGTTGAATCAACTGAGGGGGTCGTTAATGGATCAACATGAATCTTATCTGCGTCAGAGTGGACTGTTGCAACCATTTGGACGTTTTGAGCAGTGGTCGAGGCATCCTGTGCAATGTGACCGGTAGGTAATATAGCAGTAGGTTCAGGATTCATTTGTTTTAGTGGCGGAGGAAGATTCAGCTATAGAGAGAACGGGTAAGACATAATCAACTTGGTATGATATCTTGGTTCGTTGTAAAGCTCTTCGTGTGACTGAGACTTGTAGATTATACTGGCTTCCATAGAGACGGGCGATCTCAGGTGGAATTAAGTTATCGGGACTTTTACTGGGTGGTATAAGTTGAAGAACCGGGCATCCAACAAGCTGTTCGGCTATTTCCGCAAAGAAGATGAACTCCGCGATGCAGGCTTCTGGTTTGGACATGTCATCAGGATCAACACCATGAATAGTTACTCGATACCTGACGTAATGAATATGTTGTCTAATTATCAATACAGAGTGAGATTACTGTAGAGAGAGAGACAAATGTAGATAGATAAGAAGAGTATACCGTGGATCAGCTGTTGTGGAGCCACATTTAGAACATCTATAGCTCTCTCTTTCAGAATTTACTGCTCTTTTGCAGATATTACATGCTAAATACCACCATGGTTGGCCCGGAGCAAGCTCTAGGATAGCAATACGGACGCTGTAGCTGTTTCCCTATACACTCGAAAAAAAACAATAGCGCAGATAGGTTGTCAAATCTGTGAAGAATAAAGTAAGTAGTCTGATGCAGGGAAAATAAGGAGATGCGTTTACCACGACATCATGTGGGTTAAGATTAGAGATCTGATGAACTGTAACAGGAATAGGCTCCTTCTGAAGGGTTGGCTGGCCAGTCCATTTTATCTCATGCGACATATTTGCAATGCTATGGTGCAGATAGATGAGGATTAGTACAAATTCAATGTCTGATGGTATGATAACAGAAGAGATATAGTGTATATCAAAAGACAAAGCGTCATGTTAAAAGAAGCTAATAAGTTTAGGCAGGCTTAATAAAGGAAGCATTAACAGTTGTTGAAGTCAGACAACAGGACATAGCTAACGATTAATATATATGTGTGTGACAAGCTTTAATAATGGGCAGAGTCTATACCTATTTTTCAAGGACGCTGCCTCCGGAAGTAAAGGTTCTGTGTACCATTTGCAGATGGTACTTCCTTGGAGAGAGAGTTGGCCTGTAATATAAGGTCAAACGATATGACACAAACAGGAAAGATAGCATACTAAATAATATTGTGTTCTGTAAGCGTTAATCAAGGCATATAATTAAATTATGTGTGAAGACAGAACAAGATATCAAAGAAGAAAAACTGACCGTTATGTAGTTTAATCGTCAGACCAACTAATAGGAGGACAATAGGATGGCGAAGGGATCCACGCTGAATACTATCGGCGTCAAAACGAATTGCATGGGGTCCCCACAATGTGATCTCCGCATTTTCTCTTTGACATAGAAATGTTAGGCTATGGGTATGTATTTCATACAATAACAAAAGTTAGCTAGTACTGAGATTCTGTTAGATACGAACCTGCCATTTGTGATCTCAATGTTTCGAATAGGCTTTTGAACACCTCTAACAGTGACAGTCTTTATATGTGAGATAGATGTAATAATTCCAAGAGTATCTGTGTTAAAATAAATATTAATAGCGAATGAATAACAAATGAGTTGTAAGGAGCAAGGAATTAATTTAATAGCAGATAATACCAGATAACAATAGTTTGTCATTAAGTCTGGTTCTGAGTACATCGGATGAAACAGGGCGGCATGCATAGATAGAAAATCTTTCTGGAGCAACAGGAATTTCTCTAATCTTGGTACGAGCGGTGAATCGGGCCATGATAGTACTATCAACAGGACGATAAGTTGCACGTGCATCGGTAACCTCAAAGTATTCTATATAGTATATTGAGTCCTCCTTTAATGAGGGAGCAAAGCGCGGAATATGGCGTTCTGGGATCTGTGCATCCATCATAGTAGCCTTAAAATAGAAACATTATATATATTATAAGACAAAGATAGATCACATCAAGAGTTAAATGGCTTAACAATATTACTGAACAACAATAACCTGTTCATCAAGGAAAACCAGATCGAGTCGCAGAATCTTGTCAGGTTTGTTATCATCTACATATTCAGAAAATCGAGTAACTCTGACACGGATTCGCCAACGATGCGATTCCTGATTTACGTCCTTGAGCAAAGTATATTCCATCTGTATATCAAAAGGGAATCAGTTTAGAAGAGCAAATAGTAAAAACATGAGTAACGTCAATGTCTAAAGCATATAAAACGGAATTAGTTTAGGGAAAGCAAATAGTAGAAACAAGAGCAATTTCAATGCGTAAAGCACAAGAAGTGATGAATATAGTAAGCATGACGTACATAAAAAGATAAGCACAATTAGTCTATACACTGAAAATAGTAAAAGCATTAATAATTTCAGCATAAAAAGTGCATGGACCAATGAACATGACAAATGGATAGGGTACATCTAAAATTCAGTATTTTCAACATATAAACTACAGGAAGGGATGAACATAACAAATGAATAGAGTATATCTAAAAAGAAATATAGCAGAGACAATTAAAAGATTATGTATTGTAAGGTGCGTAAAGCAAAGATGAGAATACGTATAAACTGTGGGCTAATATTATACGCAATAGAAATGGTCGAGGAACAGTTTTAGTAAAAAGAAGCATGTGGGTACTAACATAGGAATATATATGCAGCAAAAAGCGCACAGAAAAGATAAAAAAAATAGTATAGCAATCGAACGATACAAACAAACATACGTAGAGGAAGGTTAATAATTAGTATTACATAAAGAGCAAAAGAATGATAGATCTGAGCTATTAGAGAGTTGAGACGATAAGATACAGAAACATATTTTTCATTAGCGAATAAACAATACAGCGCTACAAAAGACAAACCCGTACAGAAAGTAGTAGGGCAACGTATTTAGTGATCTAAGGAAACAAAAAAATACTAAACAAAAGGGAGGATCTCATGATAAACTATATTTCGAGTGGTTGAGCCAGTTGTCCCGTCTTCATTCTCGATCAGTATCAGAAGCCCTTCTTTTGATGTGACTCGAGAAACAGCGACATAGAATTGACCATGCGTAAAGACAGGGTTTCTTAAATAAACTCCAACTCTGGTCAAGGTTTGGCCCTGACATTTATTGATCGTCATTGCATAGCAGAGTCTAACAGGGAACTGTCTGCGTTGTAGAGTAAATGGCCATCTCGAGCTTGTACCATTAAGAATAATTCGTGGTATGCATATCTTTTCTCCGATATGTGTGCCAGTCATGATTCTTCCTTCTAGAATGTGATCACCGAGTCTAGTTAACACAAGACGTGTGCCATTGCATAGCCCTAGAGATTGATTAATATTTCTGAGAAGAACAACCGGAGCACCAATCTTTAAAGATAACCTATGTTGAGTAAAGTTATTGATGACGATGGAATGAAGGAACTCAGGTGGATACAAAAGATCAATATCAGCAGGTTGTTCATGTGTATTGGCAATCGTATCATAGCTTAGATAATCTCTCATATCTGTCGGAACTCTAGCAAGCATGGTGCTGTTCAATTCATCAACAACTGAATTGATAGGACATACAATAGCACGTTGCGCTAAATACAAAGGGTTAGTATAATTACTGCTGAAATCATCATACACAGCTCGCGTTATTGCATCTACTTTGTCCCCTTCTGGCCTTAACAAAAAATCTGAAGGTATATCTATCCATGATTTGTCCGAACTTCCTGGCTGGGCATGAGTGGCTATACGACCTTCTCCAACGTCAAGTATCCATTGCGCGAATTCTTGCATCTTGAGTTTTTCCTCTAAAGATAAAGTAGGGCTCATAAGGCGCATGTTCAAAGTTAAATGCATGACATCAACATATTTCCATAATGGAGATCTGATAAGAGAAGCAGCTATTATATCTGCACGTCCACCTCCTTCGATAACAGGAAGCACCTGTCTAAAATCCCCACCCAATAAGATTGGTTTACCACCGAATGGTTTATCAGCATTAATTGGATTATCAAGGGAGAGCAAATCGCGTAAAGTACGATCGAGGGCCTCAAAGCACAAGCGATGTGTCATAGGAGCCTCGTCCCATAGAAGAAGGGAGGCTTTTCTAAGTAGTTCTCCAAGTACAGTACCTCTTCGTACATTGCAAAGGCTTCTGTCGTGAATATCAAGTGGTATACGGAATCTAGAGTGAGCAGTTCGACCACCCGGTAATAACAAAGCAGCTACTCCAGATGATGCAACAGGTAATACAATCTGTGATTGTGATCTGAGTTTTGTAATGATAGCGTTCCAGAGAAATGTTTTTCCCGTCCCTCCATGTCCAGAGATGAAAAAAATACATTTTTCATGACACAATATCTTGGACATTACTGTATTGTAGATATTACACTGATCATGATTGAGGCTGGCATACATAGAATCAGCCTGCATAGAAAGTTCCACTCTATTATAAGATAATTCTTCAAGAACCAGTCGATTTGTAGATCCATGATCCGTGGTGCTAGACGGTATCGGAAGGTTATAAGACGAAATTACACTGGTCATGATTGAGGCTGGCATACATAGAATCAGCCTGCATAGAAAGTTCCACTCTATTATAAGATAATTCTTCAAGAACCAGTCGATTTGTAGATCCATGATCCGTGGTGCTAGACGGTATCGGAAGGTTATAAGACGAAATTGATAAACCATTACTTAAAAACATAGCGTCGAGCTCATGCAATAATTTTTCATGTAAAAGAACATCAGAAACATTGTAATGTCCAGCTTCAACAGAGGAACGAATTCTATAGCTAATATCATCCGCCATATATTTCCAGTATTTATTGAATAAAGCACGTGTATCGCCAACGTCACAATATACTAAAACTGTCATGAATAGATTTCTCAACTGATATGCGGTTGCCCATACAATCGCTTCATCAAACAAAGCAGCCCACTCAGTGTCATCGCCAATTAAGCCACGGGCCTTGCATGCTGTAAGGTCGAGGATGCCGACTAGAGGGGGGTGAATAGGCGGCTTTTAAATAATTAAAACTTTCTCTTTCTACTAATTTCTATAAAGCAATTCACCCCTTAATTACCCCTATGCCAAAACCTTATCAATAACAATGCGGAAGCGATAAACTAAGGTTTTGATAATTAAAGCCTAAATCAACTAGGCTCACTATGTGCACTAACTAATTATGTCTCTAACAAAAAGTAATTCTAAAGACAAACAATCAATCAATTTAATTCTATGAATGTAAATTGCTTGAATCTAAATAAAGAGAACAAAGCAAGCACAAGAGACACAATACTTTTTACCGTGGTGATCGGAGACTTGCGGTCTCCCTAGTCCACGTTGAGGTTAGCCCAAACACATTGGACCGGCCCACGAATTGAGCACCCACCTCGAATCCACTAGATGTGGTTTTCACGCGCGTAGGCTCAACCCGAACCTTCACAAACTTCGCGGGCTACTCACAACCTTGAGAGCTCCCAAGACGACGCCCACGCCGTCTAGGAGTCGGCAACCTCCAAGAGTAACAAGTCGAATCCTCTCGCTTGAACTTCACCAAGCACAACATATGTGCTTCCGGTGATCACCAAGTGCAACACATGCACAAGGATCCTCCTCAAGTGCAACACATGCACAAGAGACTCTCAATCCTCTCCTAATTGCAACACATGCAATTAGAGGCTCAACCTAGCTCAAGAAGCAAATGGGAGAAGGCAACACATGCACACAACTCCTATAAACACCCAAATGCTCTAGCACACACCAACTATCGCCCTTGCCCCCAAGGCCTCCTTTTATAGCCTCCAAGCCAAAACTAGCCGTGGGGGAAATTCGACAAAACCAGATTCCGGTGCTACCGCCCTAATGGGACCGTAGCGGCGGCCTCGCCAACGGCTACAAAACTAGCCGTTGCAGGATTTCCGTAGTACCGGCCATCGGGAGCGGTGCTACCGACCGCTCGGCGGTAGCACCGCCTCAACCCGGTTGCACCGGCCTCAGCCGAACTCAAAACACCTCCTCCGGATTTTTCACACGGCCGAGGAGCGGTTGCACCGACATCCGGTGCTACCGGCCTACCATGGCGGTAGCACCGACCGCTGCATCGCCAAAACATCCCCTCTCGGATTTTCCACACCGACGAGAGACGGTAGCACCGGACCTTGGTGCTACCGCCAAATCATGTAGCACGGACCCGTGCTACAGGCCTCTGTGGGCTGTGACGACCGGCCTCGGGAGAAAACACCGTTTTCACAAAAACTTTCTCCAAACTATTAAAGATATTCTTTGAGCTATGTGAGGATCAACACATGATCACAACACTATGCAAAATACATTTGCACATGTTAATCACATACTCCAAAGAATCTCATTAAGCACAACTTATTTGCAAAACACATTTGCCAATAAACCAAGAACTTATGAGATCAATCCTCTTAGCCATGTGATGATCAACACATGATCAAGTCAATTTGCAAAACACATTTGCAAACCCTATTCACATGCTTTAGGATAGGAACCCATAATCTAAAGTTCATTTGCAAAACACATTTGCAAATAACAAATCCAACTAACGAAAACACATTTCGGTAAACAACTCAAGATCTATTTGCAAAACGTATTAAGCAAATCAAACCCGAGTCTATGAGATTAATCCCCCTAGCCATGTGAAGGTCAACACAAGACCCAGTCAACTTGCAAACACCCGTTGCAAGCCCTACTCACATGCTCTCGGGATTCCGGACCCATAGACCTCGGTTTATTCGCACAACGAACTTGCAAATACACATTAAACCAATTTAATGCTTGAGCATTGTTCTTTGCAACACCTGCAAAAACCTAGCTCCAAGCAATACCAAAACATGAGCTCTCTATTTGCAACGCATGCAAATCTCTAGCACCATGCAAGCAACCACAACAAATACAAGTGCATGAGTTCTTTATTTGCAACACATGCAAATCTCTAACACCATGCAAGCAACCACAACAAATACAAGTGCATGAGTTCTCTATTTGCAACACATGCAAATCTCTAACTCCATGCAAGCAACCACAACAAATACAAGTGCATGAGTTCTCTATTTGCAACACATGCAAATCTCTAACTCCATGCAAGCAACCACAACAAATACAAGTGCATGAGTTCTCTATTTGCAACACATGCAAATCTCTAACTCCATGCAAGCACTTTAAACCAAATTGCTTGAGCTCTCTCCTTTGCGACACATGCAAAACTTAGCTCCAAGCAAAACCAAATCAAATAAGATTCAAATAAGATGCAAGTATGAGCACCCTTATTTGCAACACATGCAAATACTTAGCTCATACAAAATCCAATGCACAAGCTTTACCAATTTGCAACACATGCCAAATGGTAAGCTTCATGCAAACATCAAACAAGAGAGTGAGCTAGAGTGAACCGGATCGAGTTCATCAACACATGATGAAGCTCAAGCTAAAAGACTCAACCCCTCTTAATAGTACGGCACCTAACAAGCAACCCGGTCTCACAACCAAACACGGAGACCGGTAAAAGACTAGGAACACATCCTTAGCCCTAGCTAGTTATACCTTTGCCACACTTGATCCACTTGGAGCTTTTATGATTCCCAATCATCTTCTCTCCAGGATCACTTCTTCTTCTTCTTCTTGGTCATCAACGCATGATGAACCTTCTCTAGCCCTTCTCTTCACTTCGGGATCACCTCTTGAAGCTCATCAACACATGATGACTTCTTCTTCCCGATTCTTCATCATCTTGGACTTAACCTACTTCACAACTTATGGAAGATGTTAGTCCAACAAACACGGTTGTCTCAATCATCACCGCACTCCATTAACACATAATGGATGCCTCCAAGATCGATTGAGCACAACCCTAATCAATTTGAATGATTAATTGTGTCTTGAGTACTTTGATGCAACTAATGCTTCATTATACTCAAGAACTTTTCGCTTGTCTTTAATCAACAAGGAAACACCATCAACACATGATGAAATGTTCTTTGATTGATTGAGAGACAATCGAACTCAATTTAAACTTATTTAAATTGACATGAGTATATAACTACACAAGTCATATATACTCAAAAGATTGTTTCAAGGTCTTGATCCTTTATATTGTATGACAAGAGGACATGGATCAATACAATTGAAACATCAAGTTAAATTATAAACTCCCCCTAGATGTGTGCATTCATGTATATATGAATTAGGAACATAATGCACATATTTGGACTAAAGCAACGGAAGAGTTCATACTTTAACTTGAATTCTAAGTATGCATATATATAATAGAATGAATACGAGTGCATACCTTAGGTTTTCCATTTTCCATCCAAGTATGAGACTAATAAGAATAAGACTTAATAAAACATGTTAGTCTCATAATGATTTGATTTGTCATTAAACAATGATTAAACATTAATATTAAACCAATCACCAAAACCAATAGAGCTTGAACTTACACATGCCTCACGAAAGCTATCGTATAGGATAGATGCATATGTTCGAACATCTTCATAGGATTTAGCACCTCGAACAACCATTAAGAGCATTCTTAAGTAAAAAGTTTCACCAGTACTGGGATGGATATGGCGTAGCCTACCAAGTTTAGATCCTCTTTTTCTTTTAGACCATTCTTTTTTATCAGGGTGCCATGTCCATTTTGTTGGGAATTCACAATAAGTTAACTCTCTTGCGGAGGGCGATCTTTGATTAGCGATGAACCATTCCGTTAACATTGTCTTATTTGAATCAGGATTTTCTATAACGCTATTAAGCTCAGTATCTTCATGGTACGTGACTATATGCATTCCCGGCATATGCACATATAAGCGTTCTACCGATGGTGTTCTTCCATGAATATCAAAGCTGAATATTCGCCAATAGGCCTCACATGAAGATAGATACCTCGATTTAATGTACTCCGCGATTTCGTCAACACCTTCATTTTGATTTCGATCGCTATTAGTATTATCGAAAGGAAACTTATCCTTACTGAGATTAGCATGGCTGGATCGGCTAATATGAGAATCAGATCTTCTGGATCGGCTAATATGAGAATCAGATCTTTGTTGTGAAGGCAACAGGGTATTATTTGAGGCAGAAACTGCATGAAGCGCAATCGTTGCACAATCATGTCCCTTTTTGATATACTTGAAAAGGTATTTAACAAGATAAGTCTTGTTACACCACTCTACATTTATATGAGCCTGATACTTCTTTAGCAATAGTAGGTTATGAGGAACCACCCATCTATTGTCAAGTCTTATTCCATGTTTAATAACGAACCTGCCGTCATCACGGCGTCGGTAGATAGGGAATCCATCATGGTCTATTGATGTCTTCGAATGAAATGATTTTGGATATCTCTTTGAACATCGCCCTTCTTTCATACAAGGACACTTCGGGTTAAGATCACCACATGGACCATGAACCATGAATTCTTCCAGAAGAGCATATCCTAATGGATCTGATTGTATGTCAGGTAATTCGGCAGAAATAATACTATCAATGAAGGACGGCGATGGATCTCTATCTTGTACGCATAGCCAAACAAGTATATGAGCGTGAGGAAGGCCACTTTTCTGGAACTCGACAGAGTATACAACTGGAACAAAAACGAATATGGAGTCTAGAAGAAGGCAAAGGGGAAAACAATGAATGAGACAAAGAAACTGGAAAACGATAAGGAATAAGTCATACCAGCACGAGCAGGGCCAAATATAATACCATCTTTAATATCAGCAATAAATTCATCTAATTTCATGTGATAGACACGCGTAATCATGTCAGGCCTATCGTATGATTTTTGACCTGGGACAAATCGAATTGCCTCTACTATCTCTGGCCACTTTGAATTGCATGTAAAAGTAATGAACAACTGTGGCGGGCCATAGGCTCGGCAAATTGCCATTGAGTCATGATAATTTTGAATCATATATCTTTTTCCTCGAGTAAAACTGGATGGTAGCATAGTTTTTATACCAATATCCTTCCCAAGGCTATTCCCATGACAAACAGCATCAGATATACCTTGATCTGTCTCAGATCTAAGCCTGTCTTGATTAAACAAGTGGAAGGACAAACGATTGGATTCAATACATGAATAAGCATTAACACCGAGCTGATCCGAAAGTCTGCCACAACAAGTGAACGGATTAGGATCATCTTGACGGTAGTGGCACTCGTAACAATAGAATTCCAACATGGATACATCTTCACGATTGCCAGGTGGTTGGCCATCAACCTCTCTAAGTTTTATACCCAGATGGAAACCCGTATCACCATAAGGGAAAAGAAACGGATATTGTAAGGCCATCAAAGATGGATGTATCGGTGGGATATGTTTGTATTCCTCAGAATGTGATTGGACAATCACATCAAATGTACAAACATCCGGAGATTCACCACCAACCAACAAAGCAGCTAGCTCTGAGGCCACTGGAAGAGCATACCGGCCATCTGCTTTCTTGCGTGGGCCGAGTAACCTAATAGCAATCTCAGGAGCATTTGGTGATAATAGTCTGTCACGGGCAAGTCTGAATTGATGAACAATAGGATTGCAGCTATCAAACATAGAAATAAGATCCGCAACCAAAGTGGGGTCAGGGTGTTCTCGATTAGAATCAGCAGTTCCCAAGATATCCAGACGATTTTGCAGTTCATTCGGTGTATCGTAGATATAGAGCTGGGCAAACTCAGGACGATGGCCAACTTTAGGCAAAAGAGAACCAATACGATGATGTACGACCCCGTTAATACGAAATACATAAGGGCCAGAGCCAGTGTTTATGCTGTTATCAATATTGACTCCAAGAGAAGCAAAAGCAAAAAGGGAGTTATACTGTCTTATCATACGCATGAAGCTGGCCGATCGAGGACCTCCATCAAAACGTATAAGGTCCTGTAATAGAGCAGGGAAATGTCTATGAGGAGGCAAAGAGATCTTGCCTCTACGACAACAAAGGTTATAGACAATTCGATGCTGCTCGTACGAACTCCTATTCTGTATCCTTTCTTGATACCAGAATAAAGCACAGCATTTATCACAAGTGTATTCAGGGCCACCATAATATGAGCGATCTCGATATGAAGCTACAGAATTGGAAAAGGCAATACAATGGACAAAGATGTTCGAACAGTGTTAGGATATTGAACCAACAAATAAAAAGTGATGAGCAGTGAACACAAAAAAGACGAATACCAGGTATACCTTTTAACGCGTCAACGTATTCCTTAGGAAGGGAATAAGAAAGAGAATCCGATAGAGCAGATGGAACGGTTTCTACGTGAGATAATAAAGAAAGGAGGATATTAAAGTATATGTCATCGGCAAGATAGGCATGATAAAGGGGAATACGAATCACCAAAACGAGGAGAGTGACAAGATGGCTAAGCATTTAATATAAGAATAACCTTGTGATGTGAGGATTCTATAAACATTGGCCTTGCGTCTCTTAGCTCGATTCTCACGCGCAACGGACGGCGACACAACCGGGCAGAAATGGTCCCCTAAAAAAACCGGGCAACTATAATGCTACAACCAGGATAAGAATGAACATGGAAAAGGAAGAGGTTAGAATACCAACTTAGCACAGGACGATATCTAGGAGCCGGTAAAGCACAGTAGCCTGGACCCACTAATTGTGAATGGTTCGTATAAAAAGCAGGCGACCCTGCGACACACAGATGGTATAACGACGATAGTATACGGGAAATATGTATAATAAAAAGGTCGGTGACAAAAAACGTTGAAACAGTGTAGACAGATATAATATGGCATATTGAAGAACAATGAGCTAATTTAAAAGAGAAATCATGGAATACTTAAGAGAATATATTATCTAAGGAACTATAAGACTTAAGAAATAGTATATAATAGGTTAGTTCCATAAATGGCACAGAAAACACAAAGCAGGTACACTAAATAAAATCTACCTCCAACCGATGTAGAAGGGATATCCAACGACACAGGAGAACCAATATATATGTAACGGTGAGGACAATCTACACATCGTAAAAAGGGCATCAGGGGAGGGAATAGGATAAAACAGAAGAACTTCAGTACTTTGAGTGTAGAATACAGTAGTGTAGCATACAGTCTAGGGCTGAAGCAGCAGTTTTTTATTAAGTAAACGACAAGAACAAGATTCAATCAGCGGCAAAAAAATACATACCATGGATAGGACAGTCGCAGCGACGACTCGCCGTGACTGCAGTATCCATACAATGCCTCTACACGACGACCTTAAAAGAAACATCTAAAGAGCTACGACAGGCCATCCAGCTGAATAAATGCGAGCATCCTCAAACAGAGACAGTATATCATATGGGAAAAGGACTACGCTCACATCGAAAGAATGGATCAACATAGCAAAAAAACGGTCACAATCAAATGACAGAAACGACAATAGACAGTATATCATATGGGAAAAGGACTACGCTCACATCGAAAGAATGGATCAACATAGCAAAAAACGGTCACAATCAAACGGCAGAAACGACAATAGCACGTACCATGGATAGCAGATATGCACAGGGAATACATAAGGCAACAATTAGTATAGCACAAACAGTACACAATTGGATAACAGAAGCCATAACAATAAAGACTGTAGATAGCAAACATGCACAAGAAACAATTAAGAAAGACCACGCCTGAAAAAATTAGGAATCTACACAACAAAAAGAATACAGATCATACCTACCTTTGATCAGTAGACAGGATAGGCGGCTGACCAAGACAACAATAGTACGCACCATGTATAGCAGACATGCACAACGAATACGTAAGCTCAAAATTAGTACAACAAAAAGGGTATACAGGCGAATAATAGAAGCTATAACAATAAGGATCATAAACGATCGATATGCAAAAAAAACAGACACAATCTAACGACACAAACAACAACAGCATGTACCATGGACAACAGATATGCACAGGGAGTACATAAGACAGCAATTAGTATGCCACAAACAGTACAAAGTACATAAGACAACAATTAGTATGCCACAAACAGTACACAACTGAATAACAGAATCCATAACAATAAGCATCGTAGATAGCAAGCATACACAAGCAACAACTAAGATAGGCAGCGTTTGACCAAATTAGGAACCGATATAATAAAAAGAGCACAGATCATACGCACCTTCGATCAATAGACAGGAAAGGCGTTGGCCGAACCCAACAACAGTATGCACCATGCACAACAGACATGCACATGGAACATACAAGATCAAAATTAGTATAGAAAAAAGTATTTACAACCGAATAATAAAAACCAGGAGACGCTATAGGAAAAAGAGCACAGATTCAAAAATACCTTCGGCCAGCAAGCAGTCAAAGCGATCGCCGAAGCCGCAATCACAACCAAATGATGTAGAGTCGTGGACCTGCATTCAAAGAGAAAAGACATGTCATGTAAGAACTGAAAGCATCAAACGACAAAGAGAACAAGCACAGAGACTACGAATCGCAATCGCAACCAAACGATGCAGAGTCATGGACCTGCATTCAAAGAGAAAAGACATATCATGTAAGAACTGAAAGTATCAAACGACAGAGAGAACAAGCACACAGACTACGAATCAAAATAATCTATCTGAAGGTACACACAGACTACGAACCAAAATAATCTATCTGACACATTGAGGGAAGAACAACATAAAAAATAAAGAACACGTATAAACATCTGCACATAGAAAAGCTAACGAAACCGCAAATAGAGATACCACAACGACACACCGAAACAGAATGCAGTCGAACTAAGAGAAATCGAAGAATGGAACCAGATCGAATCAAGAGTAATCGAACCAAAAATAGCATAGGAACTGAAGCAAATAGCAAGACAATAAAACCAAAAGAAAAGAACTGAGTGACGATTAAAGATCTAGTACGCAACTAAACGCAACTAAAACAGCATACACAACTCAAAACACAAAATCGCAGCGGGAAAGCAGTTAAAGCACCTAAAACCTAAGGGCATATCTGAGATGAAATGGAAAATCGGCTACGGAATCGCAGCGGAAAAGCAGCCAAAGCAGCTAAAACCTAAGGGTGTATTCGAGACGAAACGAAAAATCGCCTGGGAGAAAACACAAGGTAAGAAACACAAGAGGAGATCGAGTGCTGCGGAACCAACCAAAAACGCCGACGATGTGAAGCAACAAATGGGGAAGGCGGAGAGCTCAAAGAGACGCCGACGATGTGAAGCAACAAATGGGGAAGGCGGAGAGCTCAAAGAGACACCCGGGGGCAAAAGAGGCCACCGGGGATCAACCACGGCAGGCGCACCGACAAGAACGGACCAACCGGAGGTCGGCCGTACCACCGTAAGGTGCGGCATTCGAAGGGGCAGCAGAGAACGCGGCTAAGCGAGACGACGCACCGGGAGCAGCGAGGGCGAAGAAAACCGAGACAGGAAGAACGGAAAAGGACGAGGCGGAGAAAAGCGAATGGACTCTAACCGATGATTCACGAATCGCCGACGCCGAAAGAACCAAAGGCGTATATCGCTAGCAACGGAACGGACGGACCCGAGCATACGCAGTAACAAAACTTCCCTCTGGCGAAAAGCGAAAAATCGAGACGCGTACGACGGAAAGGGAATAACTGACAAAAAGGGCCCACAACTATACAGAACTCTCCAGATCGCTAGAGAAAATCGAGACGCGTACGACGGGTAGGAAACAGCTGACAAAAAGGGCCCACAACCTATACGAAACTCTCCATATCGCTTGAATCTTTCCCGGCGTAATAGATATATAATGCGTTGCAACATGCAATTGGCAATTAGGCGATCAAACTCGATCGTAGTTAATTTGTTAATTTGCACCTGCCGGCCGAAACCAACCAACTGCTTTCATTGCGCGCGGCGACGGTGAACAGCAGGTTCCAGGAAATATCCTTGTTAAGGAACCTCGCTATCGAATAGTCCAGGGTTCCCGAGCAGATCTGAATTGGAGAACAGAAAGAGAGAGAGACACGTGTTTAGGGAGAGCAAAAGCAGAAATTCTTTATTGCTAATGATTCCTTGTACATAGGGGGGACCCCCTCCTCCTTTTATAGCGCTCATCTAGGGTTTCGGCAAAGGGGCCAACATGGGCTTTCCATGGGCCACGAAGGTTTCCCAACACTCCCCCTTGGGCCCTTTGCCGCGAGATGCATATGCCTCATCAAAACTCCAGGAAAACCCAGTGGGAAAAATACTTCGAGAAAGAGTACATAGCATACGCTTACTATGTTGCACGAATTGCCTCGTTAAAAACCTTATGCAAGAAAACTTCATGAAAAACTTGCTAAGGAAAAAGAGTACAATTCTCCCAACTTCCATTACTAATCTTCGAGATTCATGTTGGGTATTCATAATTCATCTTCGAGATTCATGTGGGAGTATGTGAAATATCTCCCCCTGAAATCTGCACTTCTCTAAGTCTCATCATCCCAATTCCTTTCACGCACCTTTCAAAGGTAGATCTTTGGGAGTGATTTTGTGAACAAACTGCAAGATTTTCACATGACTTAGTATGCAATATATTGATCTCGCTCATCTTATGCAATTCGTGAGCATAGAAGAACTTGGGGTTGATATGCTTCGTGAGATTGCTCTTCACATAACCCATCTGTGCTTGGGCAACACAAGCTGCATTATCTTCATAAATTATTGTGGGAGTTTGCTCAATGTTCAAACCACATGACTTCTGGATGTGGTGAACCATTCTTTTGAGCCATGCACATTCACGAGATGCTTCATACAAAGCGATGATTTCCGAGTGGTTTGTCGACGTCGAGACAAGAGTCTGCTTAGACGACTTCCAAGAAATTGCTGTTCCTCCACATAGGAAAACATAGCCGGTTTGAGACTTGCCAAGATGGTGGTCGATAAATACCAAAGATCGGCATAGCCAACCAAATTCAATTCATTGTTTCTTGAAAAAGCAGACCAAGGTCTTTGCTTCCTTGGAGGTAACGGAAGATGTCCTTGATCCCTTTCCAATGCCTTTTGGTGGGTTCTCAGATCAGATCGAGCTAGCAAATTCACAATAACGCAATGTCCAGGCCTGGTGCTATTTGCAAGGTACATGAGCGCCCAATCGCACTCGATATGGGAATTCTGCTCCCGTAACTTCCTCCCCTCTTCTCTAGGTGCAGTATGGGTCTAGGTCCGCTTGGAGTGACCTTTCGACCATTGGAGTCTTCGCAGGATATGCTTTTTCAAATCCAAACCTTTCCAACACTTTCTGTGTGTAGGTTGATTGATGTACCAAGATTCCTCCTTGGACATGTTCAAGCTGCAAGCCTAAACAAAACTTGGTTTTACCCAAATCTTTCATTTCAAACTCAGACCTCAAGTATGAGCATGCCTCTTCAATTTCTTCATCCGTCCCAATGATGTTCAAGTCATCTACATAGACAGAGATTATGAGAATCCATTCGGGATCATTGATAAACACACATGGACAATCTTCGCTGTTTGTGTAGCCTTTCTTGCGAGAAAATCACTCAAGCGATTGTACCACATTCTTCCCGATCGCTTTAGCCCATACAAGTGATTTCTCCAATTTCACACTGCATGTGTTTCTATTTGCTCCGCCTTGGTTGGGATAGGAATTCCTTAGGACTTTCATGTATATCTCCGAATCCAAGTTTCCATACAAATATCTTGTGACAACATCCATTAGCTTCATTCTCAACTTCAAGTTGATCGCCATTGAGATCAAATATCTAAAGGTAATTCCTCCCATGACCGGAGAATAGGTTTCTTCATAATCAACTCCGGACGTTGAGTGAAACCTTGAGCTACAAGCCTTGCTTTGTACCTTACAACTTCGTTGTTTTCATTTCTCTTAGAACAAAGACCCATTTGTGACCTACGGATTTATATGGGGAGGTGTGCGGCATACGGCTCAAACACCTCTCTCTTGTTCGAGAGACTAACTCGCAGTTGATTACCTTTTCCATTCTTCCCAATCTAGCCTTTTCTTGCACTCTGCGAGAGATGCAGCTCGAGATCATGATTAATGATCGAGGCAATCTTCTTTGCAAAGTATGCATCAACGTTGGCTGTTGCTCTATTCAGGGATTCTCCTGTTATTACAAAGTTTATGGCCATTTCTTCATGGGGTGCTTCATGCACTTCTACTTGCTATTCGCCGCTTTTCCCTATCGCAGAGCAAGTTCCTTTAGCTTTCATCGCCTATGTGTGCGCACACATTATTTCCGCGGCTTCCTTGATGGAAGATTCAAGTCCGAATTGCCTTTCCTGTTGGCTTCTTTCCAGTGCTAGGTCTCAACTGGCTCCCTTTCTTTCCTTTGGGCATTTTCGTGATTGGTTGTGGTAAGTCCTCTCGCCAGATTTTCTCAGACGCCTCCGGTACTTTGGGTTTGAGGAGCAGGTTTCTGTTTTTTCTTTGAGGCCTCAGAGCAGGTTGAGGGATACCTTCTATTTTCTTTGGTATTTCCACCCTCTCGGTGCATTCCTTGCGGTACGTGCGACTTAACCACGCCTTCGATCACAAAATGATCAGCAGTTCATTTGCTAAATTCGCAAATCAATTATCTTCGGACTTCTTGATTTGCTTCATTAGTGCGGGGTCATGTGCGGGGATCCCGTGGAATGCCATATGATTTCCGGCATTTTTCATCCAAAGGTTGATTTCTCCCTAATGACAGAAACGATCCTCGTCAAAGATGCAATCAATGAATCGGTTGTATGCAAGTCTCCAAATCATGGGTTCCAAATACCGATTATGGATGCACTCTCATAACCAACGATATCCCGGACTTGCGGAGAGGGCCTATTGCGATCATTGAGGGGGTGGTATAGGTACATATACCATACACCCAAATTTTCTAAGATGGGAGATCTTGGGATGATCCGTGCACAAGCCGTGCATAGGAGAATGGATGTTGTAGGCCGACGGTCTAAAATTGATAAGAGCTGCGTGCAGATCGCGTGTCCCCAACAAGTGTTGGGCAAGTTACAACTCGCAAAAGCGGTCCGGCAATGAACTTAATCCTCTTTATTAGTGCTTCGCTAGTCCATTTTGCGTATGAACGTGCGGACGGAGTGCTCAATCGCTATCCTCGTTGCCGTGCAATAATCATCAAATGCCTTTGAAGTAAATTCTCCGGCATTGTCCATTCGATGGACTTCACGCGATGATCGTGGAAAGCATTCTTAATTCTTATGATCTGCGAGATCAGCTTTGCAAAAGCATGGTTTCTTGTTGACAACAAGCATACATGCGACCATTTCGAGGAAGCATCGATGAGCACCATAAAGTATCGAAACGGCCCTGACAGGGGCTGAATCGGACCGCAAATATCCCCCTGGATGCGTTCCAGGAATGCAGGGATTTCACTTTGCACTTTCATGACAGAGGGTCTAGTTATTAATTTCCCGGTGGCACATGCAGAGCACACAAAATCTTCATAATTCGGGAAATTTTTAACATTAATACCATGACCTTGTGAGTTGTTCACTATATTTCTCATCATTCTAAGATCAGGATGGCCTAATCTACCATGCCATAAAGAAAATAACTCAGAGCTTCTAAAAACAGTTTTCAAGGAAGTATACACTTCGGGTGCATGAATATTCGTGTAGTACAACCCAGATTCATATGAGGGATATTTTTCTAATACCATTTTTCCACATACCGCGTGCTTCACAATGCACAAGTATTCTTTGCCATTTTCTTCATTGGTTTCTACGTGAAAACCATTGGCGCGGATGTCTTTAAAGCTTAAGAGAGTGCGCGTTGATTCAGGGTACAAAAGGGCTTCTTCAATTACCAAAGTTGTACCCATAGGCAATATAATTGTGGCTCTTCCTGAGCCGATTACATATGAGTCGCTTCCTGCGATCGTAGTAATCTTTCCAGCGTTCTTCGTGATCGACTGGAAATATTTAGACTCTCTTAAGATGGTATTTGTTGTGCCACTATCAACAATGCATATCTCTTCCATTTGGGCGCTACACGATTTCTAGATAAAAGAAATATAATTCTAATCAGATAGAGGCAAAAACAATCCAAATATTCCTTACAAAATTGAAGAATACTGGAATAAAGAATAAATTGCGTATTTATTCATGAAAGAAGTATGCTCTTCTAGAGCTTACAATTCATTATTCAAAGAAAATTGCTAACAACCATAATCTAAAAAAAATAATGCGATTCATGCATTAGCGGGCTTTGGACTTTCCTTAGCGTAAACTTCTCCTTTTCACTCTGCTCGCCCTTCTTTCTATGAATGTGCTTTCTCACCTTATAGCTATTGGCATTCACTTCTGTGCTAGTGCCCCTTCCAGGTGGCTATGAGACATAGTTCTTGCGTAGAACATCATCTCACGATTTCGCAACTTGCATTATATCAATCAGTTCGCTATACTCCTTGTATGCATCCTGACGATAGCTGCGTGCACTCCGGATAGCATTTAGGTGGAAGGTAGAGAGAGTTTTCTCAATCTTCTCCTCATCAGTGATCTTCTTGCCACATAGGGAGAGATTAGCACAAATTCTGTGCAAGGCTTTGATCGTTCTGCTCGACGGTAGGTTTCGCGTCCTGCGAGGACCCTAGACCAATCGCAGCACGGAGCTTCTTGCCCCCATGAACGATCTTCACGTCCGATGCCCAAGTGAGGTAGTTCTAACCATGCGAGGCCAGTTCTTCAAACTCACGATTCATGATTCATGATGCATGATTTCAAAATTCCGACATTAGATTACTGCGTGTAATCTGATAGAAAATGGTTGCAAAACATAAAGTGCAGAAAATTAAATTGCTATGCATTGCAATATATAAAATAAAGCAAAGAATTCAAAATTCATAAATAATATTCATAAAATAGAGAAATAAAGCAAGAAAATTAAAAATAGAGCCAAATAAATCTATTGGATTTTCTGGCAATTTTTTCAAAATTTCCTGCAATTTTTCTGAATTTTTTTTCTTTTCTTTTTCTTTTGTTTTCTTTTCTTTTCTCCCTATTTTCCTTTTGGCCGAGCGGCCAATTGGGCCGCGCCCCTCCTGGCCCTCAGGTTTCGGCGGCTAGGGTTCCACCCTAGCCGCCACAGCCGCCGCCCCTTTTCATTTGCTTCTTCCTCGCCTCGCACCGGCAGCCTTACCTTCCTTGCCGCACGTCGCCCGCACGCCTGCCTCGCGCGCCACGCGCCGCCCTTCCGCCTTCCACGCGCGCCTTGCACCGCGCTTCGCGCCTTCGCCTTCTCTCGTGTGGCGATCGAGTGGCGGGTCGCCGAGACGGCACGGTGGTGGCCGCAAGCCGAGGCCGAGGCGCCAGCGCGCGCTGCGTGCGCTGCCAAGTCGGCGGCGAGCCGGTTCGGGCGCGACGGCGGCGGGCCAGCGCGAGCGCGACGGGCGGTGGCGTGGCGCTCGGCTGCGGGCCGGGCGGAGCTGCGATGTCCCCGTCGGAAGCGCGGCCGGCGCAGCTTTGTCTGTGCGCATCGCCAAGCCTCAGCCGGGCGAGGCCGGCAAAGACGACGACGAAGTCGAGGCGGCCGGACGGCCGCGAGCCGAGGCCGGCGGCGACATCGCGCTGAGGCTAACGGCTTCGAAGTTGCCGAGCGGCGCGCATGCGTGGCCGAGGCGGTCCGTGGCTAGGGCGCGGCGGCAAGCGAGCGCCGGCGATCGGCTACCGGGCCGGCGCCGAGGCGGCCGCGAGCCGTGGCGAGAAGCCGGCGGCAGCGGCGATCGCGCAATCGCGGCGCGAGGGCCAAGGCACGGCGACCGGACGATGCGGGCTAAGGTCCAGTGCGGCGGCGCTTCAAGCCGACGGCTCCGTGCTGCGGCCGAGCGGCGGTACTTCAGCGATCTTGCGGCCGCGAGCGCCAAGACAATGAGGTGGCGGCGGCTGGCCGGGCTTCAAGCCGGCGTGCACGCGAACCGAGGCGGTGACGGTGACGCGCTGCGAGCGCGGGAACCGAAACACATATTTCCTCTTCTTCTTTTTTTGTGGATGATGCATGTACTGATGTTGCTTGTAGCTTCGTGCCACGTGATGCAAACATAAACAGATACGAACAGTAGATGCATGCATAGGGACGACAGCGATTAGATACAATCACTGATTCTCACCTCTTCTCACCTTTTCAATTCTGATCTCCGTAGAGCAATTCGTGCTGATAACGTGTTAAGGAACCTCGCTATCGAATAGTCCGGGGTTCCCGAACAGATCTGAATTGGAGAACAGAAAGAGAGAGAGACACGTGTTTAGGGAGAGCAAAAGCAGAAATTCTTTATTGCTAATGATTCCTTGTACATAGGAGGGGACCCCTCCTCTTTTTATAGCGCTCATCTAGGGTTTCGGCAAAGGGGTCAACATGGGCTTTCCATGGGCCACGAGGGTTTCCCAACAATCCTAATGATTCTGATCGTTAAACAAGAGGTTGCGATACACGGAAAGTGGGACTAATAACAGAGAGAATGGTCATTGGTCGGAGCACTTGCCATATATGCATGCTGCATTGCTGCTCTCTGTTGACACGACTCGGGCAAAATTGCAGCCTTTCTAAATTTGCAACACCTTTCCCCCCTCCAAAGACCATTCTTTAGCGGAAAATTAGTGTGGTGGGGCATCATATTTAAAGTTTAGTTTATATGGGCGGCTTAGTGCCATAATTTAAAAAACGGTCATCTATTACATATAAAAATAAAACAATAACAGACGTTTTAGAGTTGCTAAGAAGGAAGAGAAATAGTTAGAAATTCTTTTAAAAAAAGAGAGAAAAACATCCGATCCTATGTTTGGTGGACCCTAATTTGTTTAAATTTGCTTTTATTAGAGATTGATTTATTTACAAAACATCCGGCTATTTAAAAGAGAGACAAATAAAAGGAAACATTGTATGGCACTGTTGCAGAAGGACGTTCATGCTCCCATACATAGCGTCGTATGTCTTGTAAGACCATGTACAATGGGATGCTTGTATCAGATATTGGAAGGCTGGAATGCTTGACCTTGACACCGTGTATATTATTTGCATGCAGATGCGCCTGCTCGCTGCTTGGAGACGAGGCCGGCGCTTTTTGCTAGTCATCCGCACAGACGCTTGCATTGATGCTTCAGATGACCGGTGGATGAGAGGTTGTCAAGCGAAGATGCATGGCTAGTTTGCATCGGAGCAGGCAATCGCTTAAACGAGCTTCTAATAACCTTTTTAAATTAAACAAGCATATGTAAATAAATTGTTTGTATCGAAAGGTTAGACTCTTGAATAGATGCTTCATGATATGTCATTATTTCTCTCTTTTTAAGCATCTATTTATGCGTCTTTGCATTGGGTATGGCCTAATTGGATCACGTTGTCCTCCTCTCCGGCGATTGTGTTCAACGATTGTCAACCAAGGACCCAAAAACCCAATCCACTCGTGAGTTTGGAGTAAATCACGAGATTACGACACCAAAGACCCAAAGCGCGCGTGTAGGTCCCCTCGATAGGCGTGGTCAAATCAATTCGCCGCGAGAGCCGCTCAGCTTTCTCGCCTCTCGTCTCACTTCGGCCTATAAATACACACACCACCACCGTAGTTTTCTCCTCAGACTACTCACTACGAACAAAACACAAGCAAACCTCTGATCTGCCGTCCAGACTCGACTGCTTGTGTACTCGCGACCGCTGCTCTATCGGCAGCTGTATAGCAGAAGACGAACCATAAGCAGCATGGACTTCGCCGGGGACGTCGACGACTTCGCTCTCGAGCTCATCTGCGAGCACCTGCTCGGCGGCGACGGCAGTGTTCCTGTAGCAACGAACCCAGCAGTTTCCGACGACGTCACCTTCCCCGTACTGCCACCTCCCGCGGCCGAACCGGAGTACCAGCCCATGTTCTTGTCGCCGCAGCAGCAAGGATACGTAGACCTAACGCATGAGTACGTGGATGATGCTCCGGCTGCTGCCGTTGGCGAGGCTGCGTTCCGGGAGCTGGAGCCGGCCGCACCGGTGATGATAAAATTTGGGGGTGAGTCGTCCCCTGTGAGGCCGTTGCTGACCATCTCCCTGCCCCCGAGCTCCTTCGGGTGGGCGGGGGCTGCTGCGGTGGCGCCGGCGGTTGCCGTGGCCACGGAGGACTTCCGCAAGTACCGCGGAGTGCGGCAGAGGCCGTGGGGCAAGTTCGCGGCGGAGATCCGCGACCCGAAGCGGCGGGGCTCGCGCGTGTGGCTCGGCACGTACGACACGGCCAAGGAGGCCGCGCATGCCTACGACCGCGCCGCCTTCCGCATGCGCGGCGCCAAGGCCATCCTCAACTTCCCTAACGAGGTCGGCACCCGTGGCGCCGACCTGTGGGCCCCGCCGCAGCCAGCTCCCACGTCGCAGCCCACCGCGGCGCCGCCTGCTATCGGGTCGACGAACAAACGGAAGCGACAGGAGGCGGACCCCGACGTCGAGGTTGTCGGTGTGGTAAACAAGGCCGTAAAGAACGAGACGCCGTCGTCGTCGACCCAGGTGTCCTCCACCTCGCCGTCTTCCTTGTCGCGGGACACGACGGCGACCACGTTGTCTACGGTGACGTCGACTTTGTCGGGTGCCGAGGGCGCGGCTGCTGAGGGCTTCCCTCTGACGCCGTCGAGCTGGAGCTGGGAGCAGTACTGGGAAGGGTTGCTCGGAGGCCTGCCGCCGCTCTCGCCGTTGTCGCCGCACCCGTCGTTGGGGTTCCCGCAGCTCACCGTTAATTAAGAAATGATTATGGTTGAGGCGGGGTTAACAAATAACGGATTTTTAGTTGTTAACGGCATGTGTCTTGGACACTTCTTTGGAACTTAATTAGCAGGTAGTGTGTATAGATCACAAAGAAACAAAGAGGTGACAGTAATGGAGTTATAGAGATACATGGAAATCGCTCGATGCTTGTAAAGAATAAGCGAAGGATGGGACTTCGCGTTTGATATGATACTGTAAATTTATTTGAGTTGAATTTAGTTCCTCGCCGATCGGGAATTGCAAAATAGCACTAAAGTGTTTTTTGTTTGCGATCAATTAATTATTTTGTCTATTAGATATTGTTGTTTTTTTTTGTTTGTGATCCCTTAATTTTTTTGTCTACTAGATATTGCTTTGTGATCCACATTGTACTATATCATTTTGACATTGTGGTTCACGTTTTTGCTTGTTGTGTTACTTATTATTTGTTTTGTTCATCTCTTTTTACAAATTTTCATATTATTTTTTACAAGATTTAATTAGTATAAATCTAGTATATAATTGATGTAAAAAAAAGGCCATACAGAAACATATTATTTTTAAATAATTTAATTTATGTAGAAAATTGTATATAATTGATGTAAAAAACCATGCAGAAAATAATAATGTTTCTCGCCCGATACCTTAAAAAAAATTAAGTACTTCTTGATAAAATAGTACTCAAATGAGAGGAGAAAAGGTAAATTGATTTCATCCATTGGATCTAGATCTGAAAGCTCAAAATTTGAGTGCTATTCTATAGTTTTATATGAAGATATACTAATAAAATTATAATATTATAAAAGCATTTTTAACAATAAATTCAATGATATATTTCATATCGCCAATCTAGGTAGTTTGAAATATATTGACAATATGGATTCTAGGAAAGTCAAATAAAAAAAGTGGGAGTATGTTTTAGAACCGGGCATTGCATGCGCTTTAGCTACTGAAGATAGGATAGTTTGATTTCAACAGTCCGCGTTCAAAATGTACCCGAACGTGGTGCTCGAGCTTGCAGGCTTGCAGCTATTATTCCCTGTCGATAACTCGATTTCATGGGATTCCTAGGTCAACAAATGACGCCTGAAATGTTACTACGCAATCAAGCCATCCTTGATGCGCCAAACTAGAATTCCACAGATAACTACTAGCTAGAGAGAATACTTTTTTATTTTCTTGGGCCTCGCCAACCACGCTATGTATTTGTTGCTATGTGCTTCTTTCCTCTCCTGGAATGGAAAGATCAGAAATGGAAGTTTCAGACCGGTCAGTGACGATAAACTGATGTACGATCGCTAGATTGCTTCTCAATTACCACCCTTTTCATTAAGACCGACTCGTAATTTCGTTCCAAAACTAAAATGAAATAGAAAAGGCGTCCTTCTCCATTAGGATTTAGGAGGAAACAACAAAAATCTGAACAAATTTGTCGCACTGTTGAGGCGAGGTCAACGAGCAATGGCCACTGTTTAGGCCTGTCATCGATCGGACAGATTCCAGGTAAAACATGCATGTGGTGTCGGTTAGTGACTAGGTTAAAGGGTCAGACCTGCACGGCCGGTTATGTCAAATGGCGTGGTAGTGCTGTTGCTGCTAACTCAAAGCTTACTTTGACAATTTTACCTCCACGTTTGACAGATTGAATGGTCAAGGGCTCAAGCATCAAGGTTTGATATTTTATATAAATAATATATATAAAAAAACTAAAGTAAAACCCAGCCTTGCGGTAGAAATTAGAATCGCAGTGGACCGCTACGCGTGATTCGACTACCACCCATCGCACACGTTTAGTCATCTAGTACGTTCTACTGTAGCTTGTTACTCGCTCCGCTCACGTTTTAGGGACATATTTTCTCCTGGTATATAGATTAGTAAAATATTACAAAAATTATATTACGTCGATTTATCTAATGAATGTATGTAAAAAATATAAAGTAAAAAAATAGATGTTTATTAGGGGTACAAAGGGAATGTCGTACTAATTTTGTGTTAGAATCTGAAATACGCTTTATATTTATGAACAAAATATTTAAAAAATAGGATAATCCATACCATATCACTCCAAAGATTAGCATTTCAAGAAATACTATGGACTCACATATCATTGAGACAACGAATGATATTTCCTAAAATGCAAACGAATAGAGTGATATAATACGGATTGTCCCTTAAAAAATATGCTCTATAAACTACGACGGAGGGAGTACTATAGTTTATATTTAGATGAGAGAATATGACTAGTTTGAAGGGATATATATAGTCAAATTAATTTTTTGGTATTCTAAAAAGACTCTCTTAATTGAATATGACTAGTTTGAAGGGATATATATAGTCACATTAATTTTTTGGTATTCTAAAAAGACTCTCTTAATTAATTTCCTCACTCTCTTCCATCTAGCTAAAAAAGTGACATGGCATAGAATAAGTATCAAGTAAATTTATTTGCTGGGAATACCCTAACGACTGTTGGATCTGTTCTTAGCTAGAGTAAAAGTACATGACGTCTGCCGAATTGGCTTTGGCCAATGGTACGTATGGACTATGTAACTAACTTTCCAGCACAAATTACGTATCACAATCCTTTCATTTCAAGGGAAAGACCGGTTCATGCGGCAAAAAATCTACAATGTTTGAATTATCTTGTCAAATTCTGACTTAAATTAAAATTAACTTGCCTCGCGTGAGGTGTTCGCGTTGTATTGCAGGCTTCGCAAGGCTAATCTAAATATTAATCTATACTATACTTATAGCCGAGAGAATCTGCGTGCAGGCAAGGAAGCCACGTCAACGACTTTGCGAAAAAATCCTTCGAAAAATTGAATTTGCATTTAGGTCCTCCGGTTAGTTTTTAGAACAAAGGACATGAAAAAAGAAATTGCGTTTAGGTCCCTACGTAGTTTACATTCAGGTCCTTCGATGGTTTTTAGTAGAACGGACCCTGAAAAAAATGAAATTACGTTTTGATCCCTCTGCGGTTTACATCTAGCTCCCCTCAGTGGATTTTTGCAGAATGGACTAAAAAAACAAAAATACGTCTACGGTTTTTTTTTAAAAAAACACAGATTCGCCGAAGGTTTATAGCAGTCCACAGATTCGCCGACGAGTCCTACCAACCCATTTTTTAAAAAAACAAACACAAAAAAACTAAACGATGTTTAAATCCCTCCGCGGTTTTCTCAAAAAAAAAATTCACAGATTCGCCGACGCCTCCTAGCAATCCACAGATTTGCCGACGGCTCTTAGCAGCCCATTTTTTTTAATAAAAAAACAGAAAACCGAAGTTACCCGTTTTTTTCAGGAATATCCATCGGACCAGATTTCACACGGCTCAACGTCTCACGACCGAATTTTCCAAATTTCGCATGTTGCAGCGTTATACGCGGAAATTTTGCATGACGCAGCGAAGCGCGGGACCCTAGCTAGTAACTATCTTAAGCCTGTGAGAATCTGAGCGATTCTAGGCCACAAGGTATAATTTTTTTCAAAAAAACTCTTCAGAAATTTTTAAATCGCGAAGAGGTCTTTTCACAGATTATTTTGCAAAAAGGACACCGGTTATTTTCTAAAAAGGATCCCGTAATTCCGCAAATTTGATTCGGTCGCCGGTTCTTTCTTCCCGAAAGATTCAGAATCGCGAACAGGTCCTTTCATTGGTTATTTTGCAAAAAAAGTCCACTTAGTTCCACAAATTCGATACGAGCGCCGGTTCTTTCGACCCGAAAGATTTGAAATTATGTTTAGATCCGGTTAATTCGTAAAAAAACACGAAAACCATAGTTTCGCAAATTCGATACGTACGTCGGTTCTTTCGACACAAAAAATTCGAAATTACGTTTAGGTCCGTTTATTTCGTAAAAAAATGCTTCCACAGATTCGATACGGACATCGGTTTTTTAAACATAGACTATCCAACCAATTTTTAGAGAATTTCGAAATCGCGAACAAGTCCTTCCACCGGTTATTTTCTAAAAAGGACCCTGCAATTCTGCAAATTTGATCCGGTCACCGGTTCTTCCTCCCCGAAAGATTCAGAAATCGCGAACATGACCTTTCACCGGTTATTTTGCAAAAAAGTCCCCTCAGTTCCACAAATTCGACACGAGCGCCGGTTCTTTCGACCCAAAAGATTTGAAATTATGTTTAGGTCCGGTTATTTCGTAAAAAAAACACGAAAACCGTAGTTTCGCAAATTCGATACGTACGTCGGTTCTTTCCACACAAAAAATTCAAAATTACATTTATGTCCATTTATTTCGTAAAAAAATGCTTCCACAGATTCGATACGAACATCGGTTTTTTAAATATAGACTATCCAACTAATTTTTAACCCGGTTCTTTAGACTCATGAGATTTCGGGTGGGTCCTTACAGAAAAAAAAACGTGGTTACACAAATTTCCCGGCGGCTTCTAGCCAACCAATTTTAAAAAAATACTACTGAGGAAAACGAAATTACATTTTTTTCAGGGAAAAAACTTGGATCAGATTTTTTCGCACGCCGCGGTATTGCGCGCTTCTCTACTTCGTCGACAACTCCTAGCAGGCTAATTTTGCACGGCGCCGATTCTTTAAGCCCGAGATGTTTAAAATTACATTTAGGTCCTTCTACCATTTTTATAACAAAAAAATTTGGAGTGAGATTTGCGCGGCGCGGTGTAGCGCGCTATACTATCAAGTTACTACTACGTGTTAAAGCTAGCTGTTCAGGAGGAATCTTGAACAAATTAGAGAAAGGAGTCAATAGTACATGACACACAGAGAACATGGCAATTTTCGCCATCATTTCTTCTTAAGACGTGCCGAGAATGCGATAGACACCGATATTTCAAAAAAAATTAACATATTTTTTGTTCAAATTGCATAAATATATTTCGATTGAAAAATATTGCAAAACTATACCTCTGTCGCCGTTTGAAACGACGAGAGAGAAATGTCGCCATATGATACGGCGACAAAGAGTTGTGTCACCATTTGAACTGACAAGAAATAGCCACAACGGCGCCACGTAGACGAAAAAAATGGTCGGCCTCCCTGTCGCCAAATGAAATGGCGACAAAAGCCTCCCGTCGTAAGACCGTTGTTTTGGTGACAGAGGCGACAACGCCTATTTAGGCCGAAGCGCGGTTACTGTTTTGACGTGAGGGCTCATTTTCGCGAATAGAGAAAGAGAAGAGAGGAGAGAGAGGGAGAGGAGAGAAAGCAGACGGAGGGAGGGAAGAGAAAGAAAAGAGAGGAAGTGAGAGAAGGGAAGGGGAGAGGAGGAGAGGAGAAAGCAAGATTTGAAGTTTCTGCTTATTGTGCAGTTAAAAAAAATTATGTTTATTTTGTTTAGCAATATACCATGGTAGGATAGCAAAAATAATATATCTAGTTAAATTTAGAGGTTACGGATAGATTTAGTATATTTTTAGTAATTTAGTTGGTTTGTACAAATACATTAGCGTATATATATATATATATTTAGGAAAAATAATATGTTTTGTAGGAATGTAGATGTTTTTTTATAGATAGATGTAGATAGATATGTATTTTTAGGACTATAGATTTTTTTACAGATAGAAGTAGATAGATATATATTTTTAGGAGTGTAAATTTTTTTTACATATAGAAGTAGATAGATATATATTTTTAGGAATGTAGATAGTTTTTACAGATAGATCTAGATAGATATATATATTTCTAGGAATATAGTTGTTTTTCTACAGATAGATCTAGATAGATATATATTTTTAGGAGTGTAGATATAAATAGATCTAGATATATTTTTTGAGCATATAGATATAATTATGTTAGGTGTCACAGTATTTTTTATGAAAAATAATTAATTCGTGGGTTAATGAATTGGTCCGCAGATATGTTAAAACGAGTTCCATTTAGAATTTATTATGGAGAATGGGTTGCCATGTATGGTTTAGTGGGTGCGGATTTGTGTAATTTCCGGTATGTGGACAAAAACTTGAGTAGGGATCAAGAAGCGTACATTTTCTTCTGTGTTGAATTAGTTGTATTATACTTTTCGGATAGAACCATATCAATACCAGCTGAAGTTATTTTTTCTTTGTAGTATGCGAAATGATCCTGTTTATTAGGAGTTAGTTGAGGTGAAGGGAACTCCACCCAGTACTGTTGCAGCAGAAAGTCCAAGAGGACGTTTAACCACCACCAAAAGAGGGCTTGCTTTTAACTATACAAATGACGATGATGATGATGATTTTATGGCACATAGACCTCGACATTAATGCACTATCACAACAGACCATTCAAGCACTACTACACAGGCCGTTCAAGCAACAATACAAGAGGACGTTCAATCAGCACTGAAGGAGGGCTAGCTCATAACCATACAAATGACGATGATGACGACAATTTCATGCCACCTAGGTCACGAACCTTGCATCCTTGGAATCCTCCGAATCCTGACGATGATATTACATTAAACCCTATCAGGTGTCCATACGTAGTACCCCGTCAGGAACCAATAGATGGAGATTATTATTTTTATTGTAGCAACCTATTCCAACAATCATGGCCATAGAATGTATGATTTTGTAACTTAGTCCTTCACTAGAGGCATGTACCTATGTTGTATCCCAGTTTTATGAATTCTCTAAGGTATGTATGTCTCTTAGGTGTAGTTCACATGCCATGATATTGTAGTTATTTTACTTACTGCACTTTGTAATATCAATGTCGGGTTTTATTCAATGTTTTACTATGATTTGTCGTCAAATTTGTCGCACACTGAAAGAGAATGAGGATCAACGAAATTTGAATTTTTTGTCAAAAAAAAAGTATCTGATAAATAATTTTGTAAAATACTATATGAATTATCACTGATAAATATGAATTTTTCTGAATTTATTGAACCCTGATTTGAACTCTAAAATTCTAGCAACTGTTAAAAAAATACTGACTTTTAATAATTAATGCTCACAAGGTACAGCAAATTTTCGAATGGAATCAGTGCAAAAATATTCCTCATAAATTTAATTTCCTCAAAAAAAATTCATCGTTTTTAGAATTTATTTGGTTTGAAGGCTTTGTAGCTAAACCATTTGACGACAGCTCCACTGTCACCAAATGATTTAGCGACAGAGAACTATCACCTTTTTATTTGACAACAAAGATGCCATATCAGCGTTGACTCAGTTTTTTCTGTGTTTTGTGCTATTGTAGTCCAACCATATGATGACAGAGGTATAGTTTTATAATTTTTTTAGATCAAACTATATTTTTACAATTTAAATAAAAAATATATTATTTTAAAAAAAAATCCCGATATTTCTACTTCTCCGGGGACGTGCGAGTCAGCGGCAACACCATGCATGAGCAGTCCAACGGTTGACTTTATTGGAGCTGATCATCCCGGATCCGATCTTTCTCTTGACGCGTTCAAAGTACAGACGGCGACGACGAGAGCGCTTTCTACGGACGAGCGCTTCCTGCAAAGTACGACCAAACTCCCTGCTTCCGTCTCTTTCGCATGCAACGTTATAAAGGAAAACTGTTGAGAAAAGGCTGTGTTTTGCGGGCGCGACGATTGGTACACCCATGCCGTCACGCGTGCACGCCGCTGAACAACCCGAGCGAGCGCGCGTGATCGGTTTGTGGGCAGTATGCGGCCGAGGCTATACGGCATCCTCCTGGCATGGGCTTTGCGTCGCTCGCAGTCGCAGCGGCCTGAGTTGAACTTTTGAACCCAAAGGAGAAAAAAGAAGAAGGTGATCATCTGCTTGTTTTTCCCTGAAACTAATTAAGTCGACGTTTGATATGCCTCCCGAGATGCCAGCATCTCAGGCCGACGCATTGAAACGGAACGGAGCAATCGGTTTCGCGGTCTCAGCAACCTCTCAAGCTCCTCGACAGGACAGCAGAGGCTGTGCACACTGCTCAAGTGGCCAGACTCGTCTAGCAGAACTGCAGAAGAGGAACCGGCAGGCCCAGTTGAGCAAACATCATTTTCGACACTTCAATTTTGAAGGACTTCACAGTTCACACCTAGCCTTACTTAATGGTAGACAAGGATATTTACCACCCAACCGCGGCCATGGAGGCATTCTTTAGCTGTTGAAATGTTCACTCTTAGGTTGCCAGCCAAATATTGGCCAGCTGATTCGTAGCAATCAATTTCTTCGTGACTCACTCTAGTCAGAAATAATTATTATTTTAGACATCGATATAGTACCAAAAACTCAACTTTAATCACTAACTAGTCATGTGCTCGTGCGTTGCAACGAAAACTCAATTTACGATAAAAAAAATTATTTGCAAAGAACACTAACTTTAGTTATGTTTCAATAGTAAAAAAAGTTTGTTCCTCCGAAGAGATTTGACTATCGGGTTAAATCCTCTTCCATCTCAACCGTTCATGTTAGATCCAACGAACGGCCTGTCCTCCTGAAGATGAGAGTGGGTGCCCTCTAATAGGGAGTAGATGAAAGCAGAAGGCAGTGTACACAGGCGGATGGAAGCCAGGTCTCCCCGACATCTTCGTGATTGGCACGTGATTTGGTTGCGTGATTCTTTCCTTTTAATCTATGCATTTCCAGATATGATGAGATAGAATTCCCGTATTATGGGATATGATGAGTATATCCTTCTATCCATATGATGAGAAAATCCTTCCATTTATAAGATATATGAATAACATCTTTCTATAGTAAGAACATGTGAATGGAGATATGCTAAAATAATATTTCTATTAAAAAAGGTATGATAAAATCCTTCCATTTAAGATATGATTAAATCCTCTTCTATCTCAGCCGTTTATGTCAGATCCAACGAATCAGATACTCTAGAGGAGAACGGACCACTGCCACCAACTCCTAATTAGAAGTAGTAGAGATTTCTATTATAATATATTTTAAAAAATCTAATAAAATTATAAATATTATGAAGGTATGTTTTGAGATGAATCTACACGTATGATTTTCATGCATTCAATCTAAATATTTTAAAAAATATCGATAGCTAAAATTTTAAAATTTTAATTATAAATATCTCAAACCGATAAGTTTTTTTTGAACCGGAGGGAGTACCAATTTTTTTACGCGTTGGTAAGGCCAGCAAAAGAGGCACTTGGTCCCGGAAACTTCGCCACTGTCTCTCGCAAACACAAGTTCGAAGGTTCGGAGATAAAGAGCGCAGTTCGGAATCGTACGTAACGACTAAACAAATCATATTTCTAAGCGGCAGATTGCCTGTGCTAGGACTTAACGAAGACACAGATTACTTCTTAACAAATGCTGGTACTGTTTAGCAGAAGCTTAGTGGTGTGTTACGCCGTTGTAAGTCTGGTGGCCGTAGACGACGGTGCTGATAGATCGTTTTCAGCAACTTGCATACAGCGAATCCCTGATAATACCAGAGACCGATCGACGGGCAACGAAACGGATTTGCCATGGCTCGAAGCAGTAATCCAGCAGTGACTAGCTCGTTATATGTACGTATTACTGAGCACAATACCAGGCTACTCGATCAGTACAACATGTTGACACGCTCCGCGACGATGGCTACGTCACGACAGATGCTACTTTCACGAGCCGCCAAAACCGGGGAACGCACCAACGCACGCACGCCTCTTCCGTGCTGACTCGATCAAAGCAGAAGAGAAAATTGAGCGTCACTAAGGGGCTTTGTTTTAGCTTTGAATTCTCTAAAAATTGATTCTAGATTATGTTTATAGAGAAGCTGATTCTTTAAAAACTAGAATCCAAAAACACATATAAAATGAATTCTAGTGTATATGGGTATACTGAATTGTGAGAATCGAATTCTATAATCGAATTTTATTTTTTATTCTGTTTTTAAAACTAGAATCCAGAATTAAAAGTAAAAACAAACCGCCCTAATAACAGTAACGACGAACAACGAGTGACTGGTAGTGCACAACCGTACCGTTTCCTGTGGTGCTCAATTGGACTCGCGTCGTGCTTGAAAATCTTTTCTTTCTTTTTTTCTTTTAGAGTAGCTTGAAAATCTAGTCTACGTGAGGAACGGTTGCTGTGGGCTTGCCGCTTTTTCTGTGGGTTTGATGATTGATGCACAGTTTTCAGCCCGGTTACGTCATACTAACAGGGTTATGAAATGATGGCCTTATGTTGACCGGGCTGGGAAGCACAAGTATTTTTCCTAGCCCAAGATCGGCAGGAAATCTTCGTTCAACGTTGTTTGTACCCTTGGATCGACCGCCTGGGTTGAAGGGAGGTCGGCACAGAATCTTTCATTCTTCTTCTTAATCACTATTCATCTCTCCTCAAATCCCTCTTTCACTCTTAAAACATTTCTAACAAAAAAACCAAAAAAAAACCTATAACAAATAGATTAACTATCAAAAAAATATAATACTTATCTTAATAGCCTTCCTTCCCTCCTTCGTAGTGTGTGGCAGAGATAAGATACAAACAATGAAGCCAAAGGTGTGATGTAAATCAAGCTCGACAGTTGACGCATGATGTGCGTCGAGATAGAGCTCATCAAGCATTACGACGAAGCTGGCGAAACCGAAAGCATGACATAAGCTAAGGCTCTGTTTGGGAGAGTTTTAAGCTAGCTTCAGCTTAAAAAAATCAGCAAGCCCTCCAAATACCTCAGCTTTTAAGTTGCTTTTGGCATAAGTTAGAAGTCATATATAACTAGCAAAAATCTAAAGCTGAAAGGTAGGCTGAACCTGCTTTTGCAGTTTATTGCTAACAGAAATTAACTATTTGTCAAACAGTCTCTTCTAAAAAGCTATAGCCGTTTTTCAGTCCGAAAAGCTAAAAAGCAGTTTTTTAAAAAATCTATCTTTCTCTAAATAGACCCTAAATCCAACTACAACAATTTAACATAATAGGTAATATTATTTTTATCTATAGAAAATCACGGTCATTCAGCTATATATGAATCGTTACAAAGCTTGGGCCAATAGACGACCTTCACGGTGGCACACAGAACGGCAGAAGGATCCGATGCGATCATTCTTGCGGGCCTACGCGAATATCTTGCCGGCCTCGATGGGTGGCCTAGCATCGCTAATGGGCTTAAATTGCTGCTCCTTTGACGGACGTGTGGTTCACGTGCAATTGCTTATGTACAACGTGACCACGTCGCCGGTGCCCGGTATGGCACTCCGTCCACGTCCACTCCCCCCGCACCGGCGAGGCGAGCTCTACAGGGCACGCCCCGCGAGCTCGCCATTTGGCCAGGGACTTGCTACCTGCGGAAGAAGATGAGCACGTAGATCTCGACCACGACGGCGCGCGCACCGGCTACCGCGTCCACGGCGAATCGGGAGGTCGCAGCGGCGTTTGGGCTGCGGCAAAGAGCATCTACGCTGGGGTTGGCGGAGCGCTCGGTTACCACCGACTGGGCCATGGAAACCGTCCGATCAGACATGTGCGGCTAGGATTCAAGCTGACGGATGCCACTACGAGTATTGTATGGGCCAAAGGCCCAATTATCCGGCCTTGTTGCTGAGGCCATTCTGTTACAATTGTAAGTCTCGCCCCGAATTAACATTTGTGTGGCCTGCCTTGTTAGGTTACATTTTTTCTAAGCCTCGCCGGCTCGCCCTGTCACCGATGGTTTTGTTTGGGGACAGGAAACCGTGTTGCGAATTCTCGTGATCCATGTGCAGAACACGGCGATAGCTTGTGAAACAAACATCTGTGGCTCTGAGCGCAGCCTTTTCCTCGGCTCATGGAAACAGACTGAACTGCACTCGGCAGGCACGTCGCCTTCATGGCCGCCGGACACGCCTGTGCGCGACGCGTTTAACGGCGGCTGCTGCTCCGGTCCCGGAGGAGCTCGGGTCGTTCCCACGTGTTGGCAACGCGCGGTGCGACTTCGCCTTCTAGAACCGTCCGATCTCCGAACCTTTCGTGTCATCGTGTGGCTCGCAGGCCCCCCGGCACCACCTGTGTTCCACGTAATCCGCGCAAATTACCCTGCCCTATCCTCGAGACGGACAGGGCGCCATCAATCAATCAATCACATGCGGCCCCCGCATGGCAACAACAACCGTTCCGAGGATCGCTTCACTTCCCGACCTTGCAAACTTGCAGTAACTCTCGTTTGGGAAAAAGCTTTGACACTTTTAGAGCAAAAAAAAAAAAACTTCTGTCGCTAACTCATGCAGTTGCATTAACCCGGGAAGATACCATCACCGCGACGAACATGGCGATGGATGAGAAAAGGATTCCATTCAGTTTGGATAACACAAAGCGATCGATCGATCCCTTTTATGGCGCTCCGACGCGGAGCACAATCACGCCGCACAGAAAAAGCTGAAACAGGCGTTCGTACCACCTCGGCCTAATTGCAACCAGCCAACCACTACATCAATCGATAAAGCTGCCATGCAGATGCAGGCATGCCCACAAAGGCAAATTAAGCACCGGAGAAGTGACCTAACCAGTGGCAGTAATCAGTGATCGCGCCCCAGTGTAATGTTACTTGATGGGTCCCGCGTTGCCGGTCCTCGTCACCCACCACCGGCCAGACAGCATTCTAAGTAGCCACAAGCGTTTGGATTTAGCATGGCGTTCACGATAAGCCACCACCCTTGTTATTGCTAGCATTGATGATATGATATACTCCTGCACACTGTCAAGATACCATTTCTTCTCTCTCTTACTAACTACTACTTCTCGATCGGTTAGTTCCATGCGTTGCTGCAGTTGTTACTTGTTAGTTAAAGAGCACTTGTGCGGTGTCGTATGGTTTGAGACTCTGAACCGGGTGCGCGCGCGGGATCTTTGCCCGCTCCGGAACGCGACAATCCCCACGCATTTGGCGTGTCCCCTTATCCTCGTGAGAGTGACGTGGATCCTCGAGGCGATTTTTATAAGCTCTCGCGAGCATCGTGTGGAGCTCAGGCATTCGTTCGCACTCGCATTGCGCACGCACAGCGCGACGGTAGTATCGCAACTGATAGCACTGCTGTTCCGTCCTGGGAGCGAGCTTTCCTTGATCCCAGTCGAGACTTAGAGACTCGAGAGTGATCATCTGACCGGCGATGGAGAGCGGCTTGGTCGAGGCTGCCGCTGCCAGTCTGTGCCCGGCGACGGGCGGGCGCCGCCGTGCCGGAAACGCCGCGAGCTTCTTGAACTGCTCGTGCTCCTCCCAAGGTCCGTACAAATCTACCGTGTCGTCACCAGTTATGTAGTTTGACGACTGCCCAACAATCTCACCGAACTCGCCGTTCTTTTTTGTTGTTCAGAGTACAGAGTGAGCGCGTCCTATTCCATCGGCCAAATGCTGAGCGGGGTGAGGTCAGCGGCGCGCAAGAAGCTGTTTAGGAGCGACCCGGCCGACTTGCTGGGCATCAACTGGTCGGACTCCAACGGCGCCGGCCACCACTGGTGGACGGCTCTGGAGAACAACTTCGTGCTGGAGGCTTCGAAGGACGAGTACGGCGGGGTCGTCGTCGACGCCGACAGGCTGCCCTCCGATAAGGCCGCCTTCGCCCGGTCGCTCGCAGCGTCGCTGTCCTACTGGAAGTCCGTGGTACGGCCAATATATCTCTCTATCCTTATAAAAATCGTGAAAATAGTGGTTTGAGATCCCGTAGCTACGACACATTTCAGCTCATTTCGAAGACCGAGGAATGATATGTGGATTGTGGAAACTGGAACTGTTTACTACGATACCGAGTACATCACCAAATCACCAGTTAAGTAATTGACCTTTGTTATGATTTTGACATATCAGGGAAAGAAAGGGGTGTGGCTAAAGTTACCAGTGGATCGCTCTGAGTTTGTTCCCATAGCAATAAAGGTATGATATGATTTGCTCTATTTCTTTGCCAGCTCCTGAATCCAGTAATGTCTGACTCATGCGCAACGGCGGTGTGCGAACTTGTAAAGCTCATTTGTTCACTTCACTGATGGTAATTCTTAATTAATTCTGTCTGCAGGATGGATTCAAGTACCACCACGCAGAGGAGACGTACGTGATGCTGACATATTGGATCCCTGATGAGCCATGTCTGCTCCCAGCAAATGCTTCTCATCAGGTTGGCGTTGGGTGCTTTGTGATCAACGATCAAATGGAGGTAGGTCTCACGTATACTGTGCTAATTGTTGCGATATGAACAGATTACTGAAGAAGTACGTGTGTCTGAACTCTGATGGCATTTTCCTGAACATTTGAATAGGTCCTAGTGGTGCAAGAGAAGTATCGCGGTTCGACTTTGGATGGTGCTTGGAAACTCCCCACTGGGTTCATTCTTGCGGTAAGAACTACTGAAGATCATCAGCTATATAAACCGTACATGATGTGTGTTGCTGTTACTGAAACAATGTTTTCTGTCAGTCGGAAGAAATATTTACAGGAGGTATCAGAGAGGTCAAGGAGGAAACTGGGGTAAGAAAAACTGAGCACTTTTGTACCCACTTATCTATAATTTTTCTTGTGAGGATCAATTCTGAAAGTATTGTGCATGTGATGCTGTGCAGGTTGACACTGAATTTGTGGATGTGGTTGCTTTTAGGTAATTATCCACCTCATCGCAGTAATTAACCCTATAGATTAAGTATCCTGAAACTGTTGCATCTTAGTCTGAATTTCGGCTCCCCACTCTATCTTTTACAATGATAGGCATGCACACAACGTGGCATTTCAGAAGTCCGACCTGTTCTTCATCTGCATGCTTAGACCTGTATCAAATGATATCAAGATTGATGAAACGGAGATTCAGGCAGCCAAGGTAAATCACCTTTAAACTACAACTGGAAAACATTTCCATAATATGGAACAACAACCGCTTTAAACAGATTTGATTCGCTAACCTTCTGAAACACTTCTTTTGCGCTGCGCTTTAACAGTGGATGCCACTCGAGGAGTTCGTTAAGCAGCCATTCATCCAAGAAGACCACATGTTCCAGAAGATCATGGACATCTGCATCCAGCGGCTCAGGAAGTGTTACTGCGGCCTGAAAGCGCACAACGTCATCTCCAAGTTCGACGGCAGAAGGTCGACTCTGTACTACAACGTTGCCGAACCTGATGATGTGAACTGCAGCGCTGCTTGATGGATCGCCCAGCCTTCGGTTTCGCTTTGCGACCGCTGGGCGCTGTGCACTGCAGTGCAAGGTTCTTCAGCATACGGCAACGTCAGTAATAATATTGCCGAGATCATGTGAAGCACAATGTGCAAGGCGACTGAAATTGCCCTCTGTAAATACGAAAGAAAAGAAGATAGGATTTAAGACAGGTCGGATAGCTCTGTCGTGTCGTGTTATATTCATGGACGGAGCGATTTGACAGAGCCAAATGCATCCGCCACAAAAATTTTAACAAAATAAGACTTGTATCGCTAAATGAATTAATGACAGGTTAACAAGGAGATTATGTTGCCAAATGAATTGAAGATATATTTATGTAATTATTTTTGACGTATTTTTCTGTAAATTTATCTTTAAAATGTTTTTTTTAAGAAAAAATCTCCTTATGTCGCGGTTTGGTAGAGTGATTTGTACATCCATACATAATGCTACATTTCTGCCGACGACACAAAGCCATTTTTCTCTCTCGCAATAATCGGTTCAAACTGTCGTCCTGTGGTAGGTTTGCTTCGCCACTTTGTCGGCTGGGAAACCGGGAGTTGTTTTCCGGCAACCAGTTTTGACATTAACGGCGTATACAATAGTACGTATCAGCTATCAGCTGTCTATAAGAGTTTGATATATAGGATTTTAGATGATGTAGAGAAAAAAGGATAAGAGAGAAAGATGTTTTCTACTATTTAACAGATGATCTTATAGACAGTTTTATACTGTATATACCATTGTACAGATAATCTATTAACTGTACGAATCATTATAGACATCTATATAGACAGTCTATTTCATGAGCTGTCTTTAGTCCTATCCAGGAGCTGATCCAACGTGGGCCTCATTAGGCTTAAGCCTACTCTCCGCCGCATCCATGGGTGTTCTCTCGAACCGAGGAAGAACCAGAACAGAGGAAGAACCGAAGCAGAAATACTATGTTTGGGCTTTTCGTATCCACTAAGCCCAAGTTCGATCTTACATGATCACATCCATTCCACCGACCCACTTCATGTTCCCATCCGGTAGGCCACCAAATCAAAAGAACCAAACACACAAAAATAGGGAATTTTGTATACCAATTCGATGGGGGCAAGAACTGGAGAAGCCCTAGGCAGCGGGTGTTGAGGCGTCGAGGCATCCGGCGTCAGGCGTCGGTGCTCGTTCAGGGCGTCGATCAAGCCAGGCGGCGACGACAAGGAGGAGAGGAGGTGGACGGGACGCTGAGTGTCGACCGGCGGGGCGGGGCGAGAGTCGGGCTAGGCGCCGCCGGATCTGAGATTCTAAGAACCGAGTAGTGAGCACTCGAGTTCATGGCTTTGTGGAAGCCACTTTTGTGGAAGAGGAAGTGAGGAACACAGCACTAGTCAAGTACAGTCTACATAAGATTAATTTTAAAGGATTAAAGTACTGGGCTACTGACAAACCAGTGGATTTTGCTCCGACTCCTTCTAATTCTGATCTTCTAAGAATCAGAAACAGTTTCTGAAAGTGTTCCGCTAGCTGGTTGGTTCCAAATTCTTGAAAGAGAGGATTTTAGAGGAATTTTCTAGAAGGAATTATACTTCAACTTTGAAAGCTTACATCAGGTGCTACTCCCACCGATCACAAATAGTTATCGTTTTAGATATAGATACAATCAAACTTTGAAAGCTTTGACTGTCAATATATTTTTAAATATTTAAATTAGGTAAATGAAAATCATACGTGTAGATTTGTCTTGAAAAGTGCTTTCATAATATTATAATCTTATTGGATTCTATAAATATACTATAATAGAATTAATGGTCAAAATTGTGTTTTCAAGACCGTGTAAATATACAAAACAATAACTATTTGTGACCATGAGTACCATGCATGTCAACTCACAATGTTCAATAGTAGCAAAACCTGAAAATGCTAGAGTGCTCTGTTCCGAGAGTCGAGCACCGGATCAACATTTCCACAAGAATAAAAAAAAATGTACCATATCGAGAAGAGAGGTGATTTCATACTTTTCTTTTTGACAGTTACACAAATATTAAAGCATGAATGAATAGTAGATATACTTTAAGATTTGTACAACTTGTACTGAAAAAGAAAGCATTGAAATACTGCTCCATCGAGAATTATCCTCTTACTGTAAGGAAAGAAACCAAGGGCATCTCCCTTCTTGCATCTAATCTTGTCATCTTGGGATGAACACCTCCACAAGGCACATTACCATCAGACTTTTCGTGTCCCCCATACAAGGATGGCTTCTACAGCAGAACCATCATACCAGATTGAAATTCTTAACAGTCATAATAACAAAACTCAGACAGGAGACAAGGCACAGATGAGATTCAGATTTCCACACCGGCAAGCCTGTTTTGAGTTTCAACCACAGAATGAAACATGCAGAGTTCACATAAGCCTTAAACTGTACAATTGGACCACTTCTCTTCTATTCTTTACACCAACCAAAAGTACCCAATTATCAACTCCCCGCAGCTATCTGTACAGAGAGAAGAGAGAGAGAGAGGGGGATACACGAGACCCAGCAAACTCCAACTCCAATGCAAAGCTTGCTTCAGGGGGGCGACATCCGTTTCGACAAAAACTAGTAGATGCGCCATGCCACACTATAAATTCAGCCTAACCGGTCTTCCTCACTTTTATACAATTTGCAATAGATACCTTTTTGACTGACGGTTAACGGCGATTCACAGCCTGGTTATAATTTACAGTCACCCCGCCATGGAGTTCTCTCCAGCTGTCTTCTCATCCTCTTCATGGTCAAGGGGGTCCTCACTGGCAACTGCCCCATCGTCCACAGGCATGTGGATGCATATGCCGTTCATCGGAAATGGTTCCTAAGTTCCATTCAGTTCACAATTATTCATGGTATTAGTAAAACACTAACACTAGATGCACTTGTGTCTTGACATCAAGAGTGTCATATAAAACCCTCTTGTTAAGAGAAGAGTAAACACCTTGGGCCTAGGTATTACCATTTCACTACTTAAAATTGCCGTGATTAGTTTGTTCAATATCAATATTGTACTCCTTCATGCTTCAAGTATTGCTTTGCCAAATTGGCATGCTGAATTCCTAAAGATCAATGGTCCTTCAGACTTTAGAGTTGTAGTGCAAAACCATGATCTTGATGCGACCATCTGTTTTGATAAATGAGACCATTTTCCACATACCAGTACAAAACAGGCCAATGACTTGCTGCTAGACTCAGGCCAAAAAAATTCCATTCATATCTGAATTTATTACATTTGGACTCTACATCAAAGACCTGCTGCTTGCTAGGCTCAGGGCTTCACCACACACACACACACGAGTGCATTGACCCATGGGCTCGTAGGAAACTGCAGACTTCAACTTAAGAAGACACCAATGCTTAGAATCTCAAAGAATGAGTATATCTCAATCATTTTGCAAAAAAGTCACGCGACAGGTTTCATGTCAGTATTTATCCTCCCAGAAGAACATCGCTTCAATTGACTATACTACGGTAATTAATAACGCACGACATTACAAAATGGCAAAGCAACGCTAAACACTAGTCCAAGTAAGATCAAGCACACACTAAACACTAGTCCAATTAAACTGCAAGTAAATTAAATCAACTGCTCACATCACTCTCCTCACTGTAAGTAGGACTGTTCTGCATTGTATAACATCCTATCAGCGAATTGCGTATTCTGGGGTGTGTGTGACCCTAATAGCTCAACTTGTTCTATTGTAATCTCACACAAAGTATGGAAGTTTAACCGGATCCAAATTGGATGTTCAGCTCAAGACATATCCTCTGTAATTGTTAGCTTTCCGGCTACCTCACGTATCATCCAAATTCCAAACATCTGCTGCTGTAAAGATCATAGGACTGTTCCAGTGTCCCCATGTTCAAGTCCATTGCGGCAGTTCAAGCAGTCGAACTGGAGTTGCCAACCTTCCCCCATCACATCTGATTGTTTCCGCTGGATCGGCAGCCTATAACCCAATACCTTACACACAGAACCAGATGAGACGAAGCACCGTCGTTCCAGATCCTTGGGTCGACACCAGCCAGTTGAGATCCCCAAGCCCGTATGAATCCCCGAAGAGATTCTAACCACGGAAGTCCTAACCAACTACTCGACGTATCAACCACGGAAAGAGCTTCAATCCTGGCTGGTCGTAGTGGTAAAATTCAGGACATGGAGAAGCGGATTCGATTAAACGTGAACCTGGAGCGATTTACCTGGAACCGGAGGGGTGGATTTGGCGCCGACGAAGACCTCAATCCGCGAAGCTGAACAGGCAGAGTTGGGGAAAGTCAGGGAAAACCCTAGCGTGAGGACGAGAGGGGTGGAGCCCCGGAGCCGCCGCACGGGGGAGCTGGTGGTCGCCGCGCGGGGGAGCTGGTGCAGCGCGTGAGCTTCGGCTCGAGCCCGCCGCCTCCGCAGGGGGTAGCTTCGCACGGGAGCACTTGAGAGAGCTTGAACCGATCCCGGGGGGTGGCGGGCAGCCGAACGGGTGGGCGCTGGGCAGTGGGCTGCTGCTTTTTGTGAGATGGCAAAAAGTGGGTATATTATTCTCTCAAATTCCAGGGGCAAACTCGTAGATGCTATAGGATAGGTGATTCTTGCATGGAGCGGGTGGAAGCCCGCTCCGCCTCGTACATGCGTGCACGACTTGTTTGCTGATTCCGCTCGGGATTCTTGTTTGCGGATCTGAGGGGGTTCGGCCGGCGGAGCTTCAGTTTCTCTGTACGAGAATTTAGGAGCAGAGTTTTATTGAACAGGCTAGTAGATGATTTGTGTGTTAGTGAATGATTCTAGATGACTCTTTACACTGTTATTACTTTTTAATTTTATTGTTTACTATCTAATTTCATTTCTTTTTAGTATTTAGTAGATAATTATATATTGTTTAGTTATTAACATAGTTGTATACTTTATACTTGTATTTATTCGTAGATTTGTAATAATGGAGAAACGAACTTTGCGTAATTATTTCACAAGTAATTCAAATAATAATCCTCCAATCAATTAGAACACAGCTCAACCAAAGAAGTTTCGACTAGAATCTAAACCAAGTGAAATTATTGCCGATCCGGGGTGTCGAATGCCAATAGAATATTATGCCAATGAAATTAGAGATCAAGTGAGAATGATACATTTGTCGAATGGTCCAACTCAACCAATTGGACATGCCTTTTCAAAGACATTGGATGAAAAAATCTGGAGATCCTTTCAAGAACAATGGTTTAAAAAGTTTGATTGGTTGCAATATAGTATAGAAAAGGATGCCACATTTTATTTATATTATTTTCTTTTTAAGAAATTTTCACAGTCCAACACATTTGGGAATGATGTATTTACAAAACGATGTGAAAGAACTCTTGCAAGATATGAGAGACAATAGGTGGGAGTCATTGTTTGAATAAATTAAAAGCTTTTGTGAGGTCTATGAGATTGATGTGCTAAACATGGATCATACTATTGGATAATGGGTAAATCTATATGTGGGGAAGTATATAGTGACTCAACATCATTATTACAAATTTGATGTTTTCAATGCTACTTTTGATGCAACTATGCATGAGATGAACCATCGCTTAAATAAAGTTTCTTCGGAGTTATTAATATGCATGTCTTTGTTTTGATCCAAGTGACTCCTTCTCTAAGTTTGATATTGATAAACTTGTTCAACTTGTTGAGATTTATGTTGATGATTTCACGGTAGTTGACCGCTTCAAACCTTCATTCTCAATGTCTGGAGAAGTGAGGAATTTTATGGATGTCACGATATTTCAAAACTTGCTAAAATGATTGTTGAAACAAAAAAATAGAACTTTTCCATTGGTTTATTGCCTCATTGAGTTGACATTGATCATTCCGGTGGCAACGGTATCTGTTGAGATAATATTTTCGGCAATGAATATTATCAAAACGGATTTGCGCAACAAGGTAGTGGATGACTAGCTCAATGATTTGATGATATGCTACACCGAGCGATAGATATTTACAAGCATTGATGATGTTAGAATTATAAAACGCTTTCAAGGCATAAAAACTCGTAAAATGAATTTGCATTGGGATTCTAGCTAACGCCTTAGTGGTATGTTTTTTATTTTGAATATTTATAATCATTTAGAGTTACGATTGTATCACTAATTTCACAAAATTTAATATATATATATATCTTTAGACGTATATTCATGTATTTTTGGATACATTTGTATTAGTCAGGTACATTCCTTTATTTTGTTTTGCTTTCTTGCCATGTTTCTATTTAATTTATATGAATTTGAATTGCACAAGATTATATTTTGTATGTTTGTCTCAATTTAACTTAGTTCTTTGAGCTCACCCTCTATTTCGATTCTGGCTTCGCCACTGATCCTAGTCTATAGATGATATAGAGGTGTAATACAGATAATCACCGCCTATACCACCGTACATGATCTAATGGTATCGTGGAATTCACTATATGTCAATATAGACAAACCTGCAACTCACCATTAACAAACCAAGGGAATTGCATGCTCTTATCATCGGAGTCTCAAACTCTCAATCATAAGGATAACGATCATCGAACACTTGGACCCAAGTTGATTCTTAGGAAGCGTACGCAGAACTAAAATAAATCAACACCTATCCGATCGTGTTGAGTAAATACGTTCGAACTGTGATTTCTATGTAACTATGGTGCATGAATCACGAGAAAATGCCGGAAAACTCCCAATTGGAATCGCCCGGCTTACCGCGTCGCCGTGTCGGACTCGGCCGAGGAGCGGCCTCTCTCTGACAGGAAAAGTCAAGAGTTTCCGTGGGCCCGCACGTCAGCGAGGGTTCGACGCAGCACACCTGCGCGCGCTGCGAGTTGTGATACCCCACTAAAAATCAACAACCCTACTTTAATCAGACAGCTTTCGCCATCACTAAATATGACTAAATTTTCTACACCTCCTGGATTACCTTAAACCCCAATGACGTGATGGACCCGCATTATGTGGACCCCATGGGACATATACTTTCTAGAACACGACGCCAATAGCAGCACGTAACAAAAACATGAAGATCAAGAAGAGTACTAGTCGTTGTTCCTTGACTAACTACTCTTTCCCCTTCCTCTCTTCTCTTCTCTTTGAATCGAATCGAAACGAAATAAAAACCCCTCTCCACTTCGATTTTCCCCAAGTACTAATCCCGACGCTCATGCTGTGCCGGTGGAGAGATCTGTAGCGCCCGTGGACCTCACCGGCGGCGGGTATGGAGGCCCAGAACGGCGGCGCGCCGGTGGTCCTCAACGTGTACGATTTGACGCCCATGAACAATTACCTCTACTGGTTCGGCCTCGGCATCTTCCACTCCGGAATCGAAGGTTTTGACTCTTCGCGCTCCCACTTAGGGCTTAATGGAATTTGCTTTGGTTAATGCGGGGATGTCCATGCTTTACAGATATTCGTGTAGAGTGGTTGTTTAGAAGAGCTTGTAAGGCTTCTCTTGAGATTAATTGTTATCACAAGTTGGTAGTTTTTTTGAGAATACAAGATAAAAATATTAGTTTTTTGAGCTGTAAGACAAGATAGTTGGATAAAACTTAGAAGAGAAGGGGAGGGGAAGCTTGGGAGATCTCGATGTTTGGTTACCAACTTGTGAGGGGTGATCGTGGCCTGAACTTAGGATGCTGTTCAGTAAACAAGAAAAAGTGAATTATGGAATGTTGCAATTCCGGGATCAGTGTTCTTGTTCCAGGTTTTCTATGGATGGTTATGTAGATGATGAAGCTGCTAGGGCAACATTGTTTTCAGTTGACTGGGGAGATTGTGGGAAGTAGGGGAAAACTAGGAATGAAAGAACAAGACTGAGTCATGGTGTTGCATGGGTGTATCCATTGGCAAGGTTGGTGATAAATCCCTCAACATAATCGTGAGTGAGGTTGCAATGTTGCTCTTGATAGAAGTAGCGTTGAACTGTTGATTGACGTGATATCAGCTACCCTGCTAAAAGCAACTGGTGGAAATGGAGTTTACTAATCGTTTGCAGCTAATGAAAATGGCCGACTTCCCCCTAGCCATATACGATCTGTTCATTGGTAGCAATCTATATTTCACTGATTGAGGTTTTATTTGTGTAAACACATTTACTCCACATTGGGCTATTGGATATTTGCTTTTATCTATATCGATTTCTTACTTTTTCTAGATCTGCATTTTGTGGCTTGTACTGTGCTAGAGCTAATCGATTTAGATGAGCTTGAACTCAAATATTGTTTTATCGTTAATTCAAATGAACAGTTCATGGCATGGAGTATGGATTTGGAGCTCATGAGTTCCCAACAAGTGGGGTATTTGAGGTTGAACCAAAAATCTGCCCTGGCTTTGTCTATAGAAGGTCTGTATGGATGGGCACAACTGAGATGTCTAGGGCGGAGTTCCGTTCGTTCATTGAAAATCTTGCAGGAAAGTACAATGGCAATTCATATCATTTGGTTTCAAAGAACTGCAACCATTTTACAGATGATGTCTGTAAGAACATAACCAGAAAATCAATCCCCGGATGGGTAAATCGGTTGGCAAGAGTGGGTCAGTATCACTAATTTTTTGACTTTTCTTCCTGACTTGCTCAACACCATAGATAACTGATTGTATTTTGTGAAATTCTTAGGTTCCTTTTTCAATTGCCTCCTACCAAAAAGCATTCAAGTCTCTACTGTTAGACACGTCCCAACTCATCCTGTATTTTCTGGTAAGTTTGAGTTTCTTTTCAGTAAATTGTATGGAGTTGTTAGCTACAGCTTGTTGTGTTGTAGTTCGCATTCTAGATTACCAGTACACTGAAAATGTTAAACAGCCATTTGAGTTTTATTGTTTGGTGTATGTTTTGAATGATGGCCCCTCCAAAAGCTTTTACTAAAAAATAATCAGAGAGCCTTCTGGTCATGTGCAAAAGTACCATTTCCCCAATAAATCTGATTAGCTGTGCATTATACTTCTTCTTTTCTCCTTTTGATGTATGCTTCATATTAGCCCTGGTAAAAGGACAATTAGTGATAATGTGTACTCAGTAACTTAGATAGAGTTTTCCTTTTCCTTTGTTTTTTCTTTTTTATAGGGGAACTTAGATAGAGTTGAGGGAACAACATGAAAAATTCTTGGTTTCTACACATTCAGTTGGTTCAACTCATGTATCTGTCCTCATTAAGCCACTTCAAATTCGTACTGAGATTGTATAGAATTGCAGAGGATTTATAGGTACTGTGTCACTTTGTCTATTGCTAGTTTCTTCAGAACTCTTATATTTGCCAGCTGTTGTCAATTTTACTATCATTCTTCTTGTTTTTGTGATAAATGTTACTAATCGTTTGGTTCAATTTTATTGACATTAAGTTGTTCTTGATTTGTTTCCTCTTAAAATATACTCCTCTAACATTCAGTTCAATTTTATTTACATTCAGTTCTTGATTTTTTTTCCCACTTGAAACGTACTCCTAGATGATGATATGGATTCGATATCTTCATCCATTATTGGGGACAGTGATGTGGATGAGCTGGATCAACACCTGCTGCCACCAGCAACCGTTGACCTTCATTCTGTAGATGTGCCACCAAATCTAGCCAAAGATCTTCTCTGAATTATTCCACCCTTTTGGGTTCCCTGCAGCAGTGTAACAGTTGTAACTTCAATTCCTGCAGCTGACATCAATGAAGTGCTTCTCCAGGTGGCGTGATATCAAAGTATAGTTGAATGTTGATTGTATTGATTCTTTTTCGATGAGTTTTGCTGTCTACGCACATAGGAATTATCCGACAAAAACAACACTTTCTAATTCTTTGTTGTTTACTGAGCTCCCGCATAATGATTTGATCATTATGATCTTGTGATCGAGTAATGCTGCAAGGTCCTGGCAAATGCTGTCATCCTTGGTGGCACTGGCCTGATGTTTGGCTGAGCCAGAATTGGCACCATGCCATGGATCCTGATAGCGCTAATGTAAAACCCTTGTCTAACGCAAATGCGCTATGCTTGTATGGCCACAGGCCCACAACATATGTTGTAACAAATTAGTATACCATAGAACCTTAAACCAATGGTTGTAATATCACAGATTGATTCTCAATGTGCCACCGCGAAATGTTTAGTTTCTTTGCCCGTTTGTCTGTTCTCCATGTATGTTGCCTTCCTATCGAATCCAAATGCTACTATCCTCCTATATGTATGTGTCAAAGTGGCGTCAGGGATGCTTGTGCTGATGTTCTCTCGAAGTTTCGGCGCTCAACTCGATTGGGTATTGGATATAGTCGGTTTCTTAGGAATCCTGTAATCGACAATACGTGCACACGTGCAGTCTTTCTTTCTAACTACTAGAAGCAAACTTCATAATTTGTCCAGTGCTGACGAGCAGCCATAGACAATTGGATTCCACTTCTTGGCACACCTGCTAATTTCTACTTAAAATGTCGTTTATATTAGCAATACAGTTCGTTCCCTATTCAGTTATCATATAAATAGGCATTCCACAATGTCATTACATTCTCTTTATCTTTTTTTTTCTTCAAATATCTGCTAAGCCATTGTGTTCCTTACAGGCTTACAGCACATATCCGCACGAAGCTTTATAAACATAACTGCTCCATTCTACAGAAAACACAGCAAAGTCCCATCGATCATCGCTTCAAGGACATATACAATTACTAGAAGAATCCATCTACCCTGTAACATAATTATGAAGAATATAATGCATAAGAAGGGTGGAGGATGCAACGAGTAATTGCTCCTGTATTAATCTGTGAAGTTGATCAGCCGCATGATCACCGGAGATTACTGCTAATGTGTCAGCCAAGCTATCAAACCACCAGTTAACAACTGAAGGAACATGGCATAGGCTTTATAAAAACTGTTCACAGTTCAGTATTGGTTCCCTCAATGAAATGGTCGATCATATGCTGTATAACATCAGAGCATGTGTCATGTCTTCTACCTGCAAGAAATACAATTGATGGGCATGCTTCATCCTTGATCATGATGACGAACTTCAGATTCACGCCATCCATCTTTGAATGCATTATTTTTGAACAGCGGATAGGTTGGTCCGTTGGTGTAAATTTTTTTCTCCAACAATTACCCATTATGCCAGCGGATGTTCTTGACAATTGTGGTACGCTGAGAATCTTGATGATTTTCCCCTAATCCTTGCCTATCCTGTATCTTTTGTATTATCTCACTTGGCATTTCTAAAAGCTCCAGCCTTTCGAGATGTATGAGGTTCTCGATGCCTTGGGGTATTTCAGTTAGCTCAGCGCATTGGCCAAGAATTAGCACATGGAGATCTACAAGATTCCCCTTTTGAAACTCTAAGTGAGAAAGGTTAGGCAAGTCATGCAAGCTTATTTTCTTAAGAACCGGAAAACAACCTTCTGCAAATGTCAGGCTCTTCTCGTTGTATGCATTAATGAGGCTAAGATGTAGCAGCCTGGGAAGTGATGAAAGCAATCCAATTGAATCTTCCCTGAGTTCAGATGAACGCAACTGCAACTGCATGAGGTTATTAAGGGAGCCAAACCATGAAGGTAACTCACCTCTTGCTAGCATCCCCGTTAAGGCAAGATTCTGCAGCTTTAGTGGTGGCGGATAAAATGGCTCCAGATCCAATTTTACATTAGCATCCCGACTGACAATTCCCAAGCGCAGAAGGCAGCTCATTTTAGAGATGGATGAGGGCAAATGAATAAGGTTGCTCTCATGCACACCAAATAGCTCTAAGCTCCTCATTTGTTTCAAGCTTCCTAAGGATCTAACCATCTTCTCATCAGCTTCAATGTATTTCAGAGTTTGCAGGCAGGTCAGATTTTTTAGCCCATCTGGAAGCGCAACTGCTGTACCAGGGCGTAGATATCTAAAATCCGGATATCGGCGTCTAAATAGTATCAGGTGGCGCAAGCTCTTGAGCTTTGTTATGCTATGTGGTAATCTCTGGACCATGGACCACTTGGCATCTAAAGTTTGCAAGTTATGTAATTGTCCCAACTCCTGCGGAAGCTCTTCAATGAGAGTGGAACGGATGCCAAGATAGCGCAGATTAAGAAGATTGGCCACTGCACTAGGCAGTTTATCTATCTGAATGAACCATAAGTTCAACACAGTTAATAACCTAAAGCCAGACAAGAGTGAAGTATCCAAATCCGCTATAAATGCGTGGAAGGAGCGAAGTGAGGTCATCTTTGGAGCTGATCGATGATCACTTCTGCATCGGTCAAATATAAGGTGACGGATTTTTTTGCTTGACTCCAACTCCAACTTTGCCGTGCATTTTGAGAGTACAATGAGTCCCTCCTTTGTCGACCTATGCACAATCAACTCCCTGATCAGATCATGAATGTGGCACCGCTTCGCTCGTCCAAACTCATTCTTTAACGCGACCTGCAACAGGCTACGTTGCACTAGCTGGTTCAGGTAATCATCCGCAACCTCCTCCATTGTGCCCTGCCCCCTTTCCTCTATTAAACCTTCTGCAACCCACTCCCTGATCAGGATCTTCCTTTTGATCAAGAAATCCTCAGGGTATATACTACAATACAGAAAACATCTCTTCAGGTGGTACGGCAAATCATCGATACTCAGATTCAGTATGCTCGACACTTGATCAATTCCGTGATCACCGCTTTCGTCCCATCGAAGGCTGTCGTGGACATTCTTCCAAGCAAATTCCGTCTTTTCCTTCAACGCAAGAAGGTTACCGACAGATACAATCACCAATGGCAGACCACAGCATCTGTCCAGTATCTTCGAAGCCCAGTGCTCCAGACGATATGGGCACTCCCGGTCTGCATCTTCCCTGAATGTGGTGTTACAAAACAAAGACCATGCTTCCGGCTCAGGGAGAGGCACCAACCTGATGATCCTGGATGCTGCCAGAGAAGCCACTTCTTGACTGCGTGTCGTGATGATTATTCGGCTACTGGTTCCACAGTCAACAAACGCATTCCGGATCTCATACCAAGCATGGGCATCCCAGACATCATCCAGCAACACCAGGTACCTCTTCCCGGCGAGAAGCCCATGCAGAGCCTCGACCATCTTCCGGTAGTCCATCTCGTCCACGTCCCACGGCGAGCCGGCGCGGACATCCCGGTGAAATTCCTTGACGATTCTCCTGAGGAGGTCGTCCCTCGTGAAGTTTTTGGAGACGGCCACCCACGCGGCGCATTCGAAGTGGCGGCTTGCGACTTTCTTGTACACGTTTGTGACAAGAGTGGTCTTGCCAACGCCGCCCATCCCGCAGACTGCGACCAGCATCAGCCGGGGGTCGGCGTCCCCGGTCAGCCATTTCATCAGTAAACTTTTGTGCTCCTCAAAACCGACGATTTCCTCCTCCTTTACGAAGTGCGCCGCCTCTGCTAGCTTCCGGCCGATGACGGCCGCGGTGCCGCCGCCATTAGGAGCCGAGTTTGACACGGAGGCCTCGGCCGGCCTAATGCTGAGCTGCTCCTTCGCGGCCGACAGCTCGCGGAGCCTCTCCCGCGCCTTTCGCAGGCGCCCCGAGAGCGCGAACCAGGCGCTTATGTTAGCGCAGTCGCGGACGAAGCCGCGGCCGGAGAGGAAGTAGTACTCGTCCGCGACGTCCTCCAGCTCGAAGGAGGCGTCGCGGACCTGGTCGACCCAGGCAGAAGCGAGCTTGTCGGTGCCGCCGCGAGAGTCGGCGGATCGTAGGAACGCGCGGAGGAGATCGAGTTCGCGCGCCGCGGCGGCGATTCCCGAGCGGATGGCGGCGAGAGAGGAGACGTCCACGGCCGCGTTGCGGGAGAGCGCTGCGGCAACCTTCGCCGAAAGGGATATGGCGATCATCTCCGCCATGGCGTCTGTGAGGGAACGGACTAGAGATCTTTGACAAATGGGCAATTAGGAACCGGGAGACTGTGTGGCCCGTGGGACGGTGGGAGTTGGCAGAACTAGGCGCCGCCCTGGTTAACAGTCAACCGTCGGCACCTCGGTCAGGAACAGGATTGCATCTCAGCATCTGCTAGCTGAGATTTTTTAAGGATTTTTTTTTTGTCGTGTGAAACAGTCGGCGGATCTAAGAAAAGAATCGCCGGATCATTCTTCTAATCGTAATTATGTCATTACCTATTTATAAGTGATATTTGTTATACATATACATGATTTGTACTGAATTTAGCTAGAAATAAGGTCTATTTCTTCCTAGCACATAGACTAAAAAGATATTAGAAATTATTAGATTACCTTAATTATTATCACTAAGCACTATATTCAACGCATGCATATAGAGAATATGAAGCAAAGATAGATATTTATTAAGGGTATATAGGAAACATCACACTAATTTTGTATTGAAGTATGAAATAAATCTTATATTTATGAATAAAATCATTTAAAAAATAAGACTTAAAACCTTGTAGGGAGGGAGTACATCCGTTCCTGACCATATAAGTGGCAAAACCACCTCACATCCACGAAGCCATCGTTCCATACAATCTCGTGATATAAATTAGCCTGATTTTGTGAGTTTATAAGGTTAAATATTCGATTTTGTAGGTCGATTTTGTGAGAGGTAGAATGTACTTAAAAAAGATTAGTTATGTGCCCGTGCGTTGCAACGAAAACTCAATTTGCGATAAAAAATTTATTTGCAAATAATACTAACTTTAGTTATGTTTCAATAGTAGGAAAAGTTTGTTTCTCCGAAGAGATTTAACTATCGGGTTAAATTCTCTTCCATCTCAACCGTTCATGTTAGATCCAATGAATCAAGTACTCTGAAGGAGAACGGAGGATCACTACCAACTCTTAATTAGAATTAGTAGAGAGATATCAATCCTTACCATTGAAGGAGAAAGTTATTGCCTTCTTTTTGCATGAAATCTTCTTGCTTCTTGCGCGCAGCCTTTCTCTTCTCTTCCTGCGTGTGTCTCCACTACCGATCGGCCTATCCTCCTGGAGATGAGAGTGGGTGCCCTCTAATAGGGAGTAGATGAAAGCAGAAGGCAGCTTACGCAGACGGATGGAAGACAGGTCTCTCCGACATCTTCGTGATTGGCACGTGATTCTTTCCTTTTAATCTATGCATTTTCAGATATGATGAGATAGAATCCCCGTGTTTATGGGATATGGTGAGTATATCCTTCTATCCATACATGACATGATGAGAAAATCCTTCCATTTATAAGATATATGAATAACATCCTTCCATAGTAAGAACATGTGAATAGAGATATGCTAAAATAATATTTCTATTCAAAAAAGTATGATAAAATCCTTCCATCTAAGATATGATTAAATCATCTACTATCTCAACCGTTCATATCAGATCCAATGAATCAGATACTCTAGAGGAGAACAAACCACTGCCACCAACTCCTAAGTAGAAGTAGTAGAGATAATTACCATCCTCCTGAAATGTGGACTCGTGGATGGGTGACCTGGTAGAGACAGAGGGCTGGGCGGCTGGGCCTTGCGCACGCATTTGAAATGGGCTGTCTCTGTGTTCCTGCGCATGATTACTTTCTGATCATATGTCTATCTATATAAATAAAAATAGCCGATGATATTTAAGGTAACTCTTTCGTTTTGAAAGGAAGAAAATTCTATAATAATCTAAAAAATAAAAATATAGAAATTCTCTTATTAATCGAAATATAGACATTCTCTTATGAACTGTCAAGAGTAAGGGTTATCTCGAACTTTTGAACCTGTATAAATCCCTATGTCATTTTTACTCCCGTGGATGATGTCCCGTTAGATAGCCAACGTCCACTCCTTCAGCCGACATCCACTCTTTCATTTGTGTTTAGGTTTCATACATGCAACATATATAGATATTAGAGTTACTAGTAAGGTGTCTGTGTGTTGCAACGGAGTACTAAAAGATGGTGATACATATAAAAAAATATATGATTCTAAATCGTACCACGAACATTAATTTTATCTTACACATATAGTGAAACATACATATACACATTTACATGTCCCACATTTAGTAGGGGACATATTTTGCGCAAGTTAGTACAAATAAAATACATAAGACGTCATTGATGATAAAGACAAAACAAAGTCCTGGTGGACCCCTACAAAGTACATAAACAATATATTTTACAAATAAAATATTTTCAAATCAATCTGATTAATATCATAAGCCAAAAATAACAAAAGTCATGAAGCAGCGAATACCATAGATAATTTTACAAACATAATACATCGAAATTGCACCTCAGCAACTAAGACGGCAAAATTCATGTAACCTTGTTGTAAGCATATAACCTGTTACATTGAACATATGAGTGCTCTTAATCTTGAAGCAACAAGAGCACATGAAGGGTTGTGAGAAAAGAAAAGGGTTAATTGGGTACTTATGATCATGATTGGCAATCGGATTCACACAACCAAAACTGTTTTTGTAATGCTATTCTTGCTTCTTGCAATGCAATGTGCTTTTTTTAAAATTTTTTCTAGCCTAATCATTTAATAAACCACCGAATGATTAGGAAAGGCACCGGATGATACGATAGATAGCAAATCAACAAACATATTTAGACATTATGAAGATATTTTTAGTTTTTTACTTGCACATGACCTAAGAGATCACAAGAAACTGCATGCAACACTTAATATCCACTGAATAGATGCCACTAATGGGATGACAACATCAGTGAAAAATCCACTAGAAAAGGGACTGATGCAAAACATAATAGCCACTGATTATGCCACTGAATAAGACTGGCTGCCCTAATTGCCACTTTTAGGGGTTCAACAAAGTATCTCATATGATGCAAAAATACATAATCTTGATTTTCTCTTTTTGCTCATATGCACTGAAGCTCACAGTGTAACACATAATAGGCACTAAATACCTTGGTGAACAGCGTAATGTAAATCTAATTGGTGAACAACTAAAAAGACATATGCATGTAAAAATGAATCTATATATAAAGACGACAATCCTTAACTCGAAGAAACCCTAATAAATAATTGAGAAATAAGAAATTAATCTATCTTAGATAAAAACAATCCTAAACTTGATTAACACCGAACGAAAAACAGAGAAAGAAGATAGAGGAAAAAAATAGGTTAACTTACCCTATACAAAATCGCAAGCCATTGAACTAAATTTGCAGAATAACTAACATTCAAATTTCAATAAAATGGGTTGCTCATTGATATATGTCAGGTAATTTCATAGATAAATTTAGTTATAAAATAAATTAAATGTAGAAACAGATGAGTTACACGTACATTGAACTAAAATTGCAGAGTAACTAACACTGGAATTATAACAAAATTGGTATTTAGGCTCATATCTATCAGGTTATGTCATAGTGAAATTTGGTTCTTAAACATAATAAATGTAGGAAAAAAATATAAGTTGCATCCCATTGAACTAAAGTTACAGAATAACTAATACTAATTTTTTTTTTACAAATGGAATGCAAGTGAACAATTGCTAGGACTTTTCATAGAGGATTAAAATCTAAACATATTAAATATGCATAGAAATATAAGTTGTATACCGATTGAACTAAAATTGTGGAATAACTAACACAAAAATTTTATTTAAATTGGAATGCAAGTGAACAACTACTAAGACTTTTAAAAGAGAAATTTCCATATAAATAATATTAAATAAATAGGAAAATTATACATTGACACTGAATGAACTAAAATTGCATGATTCCTAGGACCGAATTTTCAATTAAAATATACAGGAAGTAGACAGTGTTTATAAATTTTTCATAGAAAATTTTCCAACTAAACAAATTATATATATCCACAGATATAGGTTGCACACCGGTAGAAGTAAAATTGCAGCATGCCTAAGAGTGAAATATTAATTAAAATGGATTGCAAGAAGATAGCCCATAGGAAAAATTATAAGTTATAACACTGTTTGCACTAAAATTACATAATACAAAGCAGTAAAATTTTAATTAGAAGGGAATACAATTTTGACAGCTATAAGGGATGGTGGGGCAGGTATGTGTGGACATCAATAGGAAACTATAGCAAAAGAAACCACCCTGGCCATCATCACAACCTACTATGGTGACGGCAGAGGCGACTGCGAAGTGAGTAAAATTAACTTATCACAAGTTCACAACCAAATTAAACACATCAAAAGTGAGTAATTAAATGCATACACGAATAAGAGAAAAGCGACTAGAATAGCTTACAACATATCACGCTTCAAGCTTTGGGTTGTTTATCAGTATCTTGATGTGGCGACCAACATAATTAGCTCAGTGTAACGACAGCAAAACCGTCATTGCTCTGAGATAATTACACGAATCTTAGTATACTAACTAACCAAAACATCGAGTGCACTCAACGTTTTATAAGTTAATACATCGTGTTCAGAGTGTTGCAGCAAAACAATAATTAGACATAAATGGAAACTTATTATAGTCCATTGCCACCGCAGGGCAACAAGTCTAGTGCATTAATTATACATACGATCCAAGAACAATAAAAATATAATACAAAAGTACTAATCATCCAAGGTCGAACAAAAGCGGGTGTACGATCTACCCAACATCCTATTCCTCTTGATAGCCTACATCCTTGTATATCTGATTCTGTAGGTGGCCCTTACCCCCTGCCTCGCAAGTACCCTTAGGATCCAAGTCCAAAACAGTCGCTTGACCACCAGAGAAATTTCCTAAGCAAAGGGGGAGTTAAGCAAGAGTGAGTACAAAAGTACTCAATAAGCATTAATAACAAAATGCATCATATGAATTTCTTCCAAAATCATCTCATGAATCCTTCCTCAAATACTTTTTTCAGAAAATAGAGTTTTAATTATAAAAATTGGTGTTTCCAGTTTTCGATTATCAAACATGCTACTACCATTCCTCATACATACAATACCAACTGTGCCCCGACTTCAATACACATTGGCGGTACACCCAATACCCCCCGTATCTCGACTTCAATGCACATTAGTGATACTTCGATTTCTAACTATACCCCGACTTCAATGCATATCGGTGGTACTCCTAATATCAACAGTATCCCGATTTCAATGCACATCGGCGATACTCCTAATACCAAGTGTATCCCGACTTTAATGCACATCGACGATACTTCAAATACCAATTGTATCGTGACTTCAATGCATATCGACGATACTTCGAATACCAATTGTATCTCGACTTCAATGCACATCAGCGATACTTCTAATACCAACTGTATCCCGACTTCAATGCACATCGACGATACTTTGAATTATAACTGTACCCCGACTTCAATGCACATCGGCGGCACTTCTTTCATATATATATGCATATACATCATCTTCTCATCATCAATTCAAATTTCCAACTATATCCGATTTAGAGTTTTCTTCAAAAGAATTATTCCAATGAATCGATGATAACCCATATAGCCAAATACGTTTGATTAGAAATTATATGATCATGGAAACTTGCTTGAATTAGAGGGATAATATGCGTCCTCACACAGGTTCTGAAAGTGACCTACCATATTTAATTTAATTCCTAAAATTATGAAATACTATTTTTCAGATGATTATCAAATTATCATGTATTTTATGGCGTATTCTAATTTGGCGCACTGCGATTTGGCATAATATAATTGGTGTATGTTAGTCTGCGTGGCTTGTTAGAATTTTGGGTTGTGATTTCATCTTAATAGCGCATTATTCTCCTCATTTTTTAATTATTATGACAAATGCTAGTTTTATATACCCTTTTAAATTTGTTGGATATTTTACTTTGACGGCTTTTATTTAAATGCCCGATAGACTAGACTGTTAAATTTCTTATCAACTTTTAATATGGGTATAATTAATTTGGATGATGCACGGATTAAATTTTCTCCCCCTTTTATTTTCTCTTCTTTCTTTTTCTTTTTCTTTTTCTCCTCTTTTCTTTTATTTCCTTTCCTTTTCTTCTGTTTTCTTTCCTTTTTCTTTTCTTCTTTTCTTTTTCTTTCTTTTCTCCTTTTCCTCTTCTTCTTTTATCTTTTGTCTTCCCTTTTTTTTTATTTTTCTTCTCCCTTTCTTTTCTTTTCTCCTTCCAGCCTTATCCCTTTCCCATTCCTCTCCTTACTCTCTCTCTTCTCCCTTGACCTTCTCTGGTCCTTCACCCAATCCGACTGGTATTCCCTCCGACGCCGACGCCGGTTCCTCCGGCCACCGTCTGGCCTCCCCGTGTCGATCGCGCTCCATGCACCTCCCGGTCGCCTGCGCCTTCCCCCTTTCTCCGACCGACGCCCGGTCCCGACTGTCTTATCCTCTCCCTCATCTTCTTACTCTCTCTCACTCTTCTCCCATGGCTCCCTCTTTCGATCTGGTTCCTCACTACGTCGAGCCACTGTCATTGGCCTCACCACCAGTCCAGCTCTCACCCTACCGTCGGTCTGGCTCTCCCCCTCTCCCCTCGCGCTACTGGGCTGAGATCCACCGTTGCATGAATGAGCCGTCATGCGAGCGCGTCGCCTCCCAGCTGCTTTGCCTTGGCTAGCCCTCAGGCCACATCGCTGCTGCCCTACCCTCAGACTGCATCGTTGCTACCCAGTTGAGCCTCCCCACGCCATGGGTGTGGTCACCCCTGTCGGCCTCTCGGCTCTATGCCACCCTAGGCCTCCAGCACCCCGATTGTTCGGCCCTCTCCCTGGACCCATGGCTCACTGCCTCGCTTCAACGCCTGAGTGCCGCCAAGGGCCGCTGCGCCCTTTCCCCAGCGCCTCCAGTCCAGCCTCCCTTACCCCGCTCCTCCTCCCTTCAATTAGTCAAATGGTGGTATCTCTTCCCTTTTATTCTTCTACCCATTTCCTACTGAGAGGTGCATAATGATTTAATTAAATGCATGATCTAGAGTTGTTGAATGATGTTATTCGGTCTATGATGATCACGGATGACGTTCTTAGGTTTGGAGGTGCAACGACGACATTTGGCACTTTCCTAGTACGGAGGGGAGTGCTAGGTTGTTGCTAGTTACGAGTTGTGTAGCCCCTAGGGATGCCACTCTCACTGAGACCATTGACCCTACTTCTGTTATTATCTACATTGGCTCTCTACAGTGATTCTCCTATGTTGCTATTGATGGCAATGGATGGATGGTTACATGTCCTGTTGAATGTTGAAAATGGAAAGGTGTGGGATGGGGGATCAATGATGCGGTAGTTGGCAAGATGGTTGTGTGATTGGCCTTCTTGTTCTTGGCCTCCTACTCCTATCTCCCTTCTGCTCTTGATCTTGCTCGGCTTGGGGCCTCCTCCTGGCTTGCTCCTGGAGTTCTTGGCTTGGAGGCCTCCTGGCTATGCTCTGGTTTCTTGGGTTGGCTTGGAGTGTGGAGGGGGAAAAATGGGGAGAATTGATCATTTGCCCCGTTTTAATTAGTGCAATTGATCATTTGCCCTGTTTGTCTCACTGACATGTGGCCTTAGGACTCGCATGTCAGTGAGACATCACAGGGCAAATGATTAATGTCACAAGTAAGTGAGGAAAAATCAACAATTATCCCAAAAAAAGGGGGGATGGGGCTCGGCTTGGCTAGTATTTATCCTTATTTATAGCGGCTCTTTCACTTTTTACCACGGGGTTTTTACTTTTCTACCATGAGATATTTGGTTACTATTCATGCTTTGGCTCTAGTTACCCAACAACGGTAAGTTGTGGTCACCGTATGATGATACCCTAACTTAGCAAGAGGTGTCAATCTAGCCCCGAACGGATTAGGTATCTTAGTGAGCATTTCCTATTCGTGATTGGATCTGACGGCAGCTATTATATTTTATCTTTTCCATTGCTTTGCCTTCCTTTATGTTATTGCTGACTAGCATTTTCAGGTATTCTAAACCAAGGCCTTTTGGAATTAGATTACACATCATCTGTAACCTCTTCTGTGTATTCCAATTGTTGTAATTAATAATTGTATGAACTTTCGATGTATAATTCCTGTATGATATTATTGTTAGCGGATGGAGATAACAATTATTCTTGTTGTAATTGATATATGTGTAATTAGTGATGTATGGATATGAATGGCATTTTTGTTAGTGAAATGAAAATGATGTTTGATCTTTGTCGAATGATTTACTTAAGGAATTGATGAGGTTTACTTAGAATAATTTTAATTGCTGATTTTTCTTTTGAAATCTAGATTATCTTATCCTAATTCCTCATTTACAAAGTGTTAAATAGATGGGTTGTAAGATAGAGGATGCCGACTAGAGGGGGTGAATAGGTGGCTTTAAATATTCTCTTCTAATTAAACGCTAATTAAAGAACGCCTAAGTCAAAACCTAAAAAATATACAGAAGCTTAAATCTAAGGTTTTGACAATCAAGGCCTAAATCAATTAGGCTCACTAAGTGCACAAACAATCTATGTCTTTCATATCATACATAAATTGCTTTGATTCTATGAATAAAAATTGCTTGAAAGTAAATAAATAATTCTATGAATATAAATTGCTTGAAAGTAAATAAATAATGGAATGCAAACCACGAAGACACACAATACTTTCAAATAATGGAATGCAAACCTAAATAAATAATGGAATGCAAACCACAAGGACACACAATACTTTTTACCGTGGTGTTCGAAGACTTGCCGGTCTCCTCTAATCCACGTTGAAGTTAGCCCAAACACATTAGGCCGGCTCCACAAATTGAGTACTCACCTTGAATCTACTAGTGGTAGTTCTTTTCCCTCTCCGGGCAGGCGAGCTCCGATCTTTACAACTTTGTCGGGCCTTCTCACAATCTCCTTGAGAAGGTCACCGCGCACAATGCCTCCCATGCCGTCTAGGTGTATATAAACACCTAGAGTAACAAGTCAAGCCTTATCGTTTGAACCTCACCATGTGCAAAACATGCACAATGATGACCATGGAGTGCAACACATGCACAAGGCTCTCATCAAGTGCAACACATGCATAAGAGGCTCTCAATCCACTTCTAAATGTAACACATGCAATTTAGAAGCCTCACTCTAGCTCAAGAAGCAAATAGGAGAGAGCAACACATGCACCACTCCCACAAAATTCACAATAATACCAGCAACCCTGCTATGCCACCATAAGGCTCCCTTTTATAGCCTCCACAAAGAAACTAGCCGTTTGGGGGCAATCCTAGAAAAAATCAGCAAAACCCGGTACAACCGGCAGCAAAAGCCCGGTAGTACCAGCCTCAACCCCAACGGTCGAAAACCGACGTGGCACTAGCTGTTGGTGAAAGTGCCCAGTACTACCGACGCCAAAAGCCCAGTAGTACCGACGAGCGGCAGTACCAACCTCAAGGTCCACTAGTACCGACTTCCAAACTCGAGCAACACATGTTTTCTGGAATATAACTACCGACAACTAGGTTCCGGTACTACCGACCTCCGGTAGTACCACTCAAACCTCTGGTAGCTCTGACCTCAGCAAACATAGAGAAAAACACTGTTCTGGAAAAATACTACCGCACAAACAGGCGGTACTACCGACCTCCAGTAGTACTGGCTTCAACACAGCGGTAGTGTCGGCATCACTAATTTTCCAAGAAACTCGTTCTTTGGAAAATATCTACCTCTCAAACGAGGGTAGCACCAGCCGAGCGGTAGTACCGGCTCCCATAAGCGGTACTACCGATCAGCGGTGCTACCGGCCTCACAAAGGCGGTAGTGCCGATCACTGGGAGAAAACTAAGTTTCACACAGAAACTTTTCTCCAAATCAATAAAGATATATTCTTTGAGCTATGTGAGGATCAACACATGATCATAACACTTTGCAAAATACATTTGCAAATGTTAATCACATACTCCAAAGAATTTCATTTAAACTCTAACTTATTTGCAAAGCAAATTTGCAAATAGACCAAGAATATATGAGATCAATCCTCTAGCCATGTATGGTAACCACAAGATCACGACACTTTGCAAAACACATTTGCAAACCCCAACACATGCTCTAGGATCCAATGTCATAAACTTCTAGCTCATTTGCAAAATACATTCGCCAAAAATCAAAACCAACCTCATAAAAGCATATCTTGAGCCATGTGATGATCAACACATGATCACGACACTTTGCAAAATATATTTGCAAATGTCACAAGCTCCAAGATAAGACGCATAAAAACCAATCTTTTTGCAAAAATTCATTTTGCAAACAACAAGCAAACACCAATATAGCCTTGTGATGATCAATGCATGATCTCTAGCAATATGCAAAACACATTTGCAAACTCTACTAATCACAAGCTAACAAACCCAATTGCATGAGCTCTCTCTATTTGCAACATATTCAAATACTTAGATCCATGCAAACAACAAGCATTTAAACAAATGCATGAGCTCACTCTATTTGCAACACATGCAAATACTTAACTCCATGCAAATATCAATTAAACCACTTAATTCAAATGCATGAGATTTCTCCTTTTTACAACACATGCAAATCCATAGCTCCATGCAAAGAGTCAATCTCAAATCAAAGAATCAATCATGAACTACAACTATTTGCAATACATACAAATATGAGCTTCATACAAAAACCAAATTCAATCAATAGAATTTGAGCTAGAGCAAACAGATTGAGCCATCAACATATGATGAAGCTCAAGCAATAAGATTCGACCCCTCTTAATAGTACGACAAGTCTATACTAACAATCAAGTCTTCCAACCAAACACCGAGACTGTTAAAAGACTAGGAATACGTCCTTAGCCATAGCTAGCTATACCTTTGCCTCTAGCACCCCACTTGGAGCTTTTATGATTACCATCTTCTTCTCTCCAAGCTTGGGTCATCATCTTATTCACCAACACATGATGAACTCCGTTGCTCTTCACTTCGGGGTCTCCTCTTGACGCTCATCAACACATGATGACGTCCTTCATCCCAATTCTTGACTTGATGGCTATCAACACATGATACCATCCAAATCTTCATCACCGTTGGACTCAACCTACTTTCACAACTCATAGAAAAGGTTAGTCCAATAAACACCGTTGCCCCAATCGTCAATGCACTCCATTACACACAATGGATGCTCCAAGATCCTTTGATGATTGAGCACAACCCAAGATAATTGATTTAAAGGATTGCTTTTTCTTGAGTATACTAGTGCAACTAATGCTTCATATACTCAAGAAATTTTGATTGTCCTTAATCAATCAAAGGAACACCATCAACACATGATAAAGAGTTCTCTGATGATTAAAAGACAACCAAACACAATTTAAATTCACATTTAAATTGTCATGAGTATATATATCAACTACAAGAGTTTCATATACTCAATTGATGGGTTTCAAAGCATTGATCCAATTGATGTGGAATTATGGAAAGGAATCAATACATTTTAGACCATCAAAAATAGAATGAAATCCACATAGAGATGTTGATATATATAATTGGATTGGAAATAATATGCACATATTCAGGTTTGATCGCATTGGAATTTATCCTATATTACCATGAGTATACTACAACTATGCAAGTTAATTTATATACTCAAGGAATTGTTTCAAAGTGAAGATCCTTAAATTATGTGGCAATATTAAATGGATCAATAGTATTGAAACATCAAGTTAAAAGCATGAACTCCCCCTAAATGTGTGCATTCATGTATATATGAAATTGAAAACAAAATGCACAACTTGAGGTTGAAACAATGGTAGAGTTCATCCTTTAACTTGAAAACAAGGAATGTATCTAGAAATATTAAAGTTGTATTGGATACATACCTTTAGATTTTCCATTTTCCATCCAAATGAGACTAATAAGAATAAAACTCAATAAAATTGTTAGTCTCCCAATAAATAGATTTGTCATTAATTAGCCATTAAACATTAATCACCAAAACCAAAAAGAGCTTGAACTTACACGGGTTCTTTCACTCGAGCATCATCCTGTATGTCTCCCATAGGAACTTGAACCATGGCATGACAATCACTCTTCTTATCTGTCCTTCCCTTTCTCCCTGCTAACATAGCTGAGCATCAAGTCCTCTGGACGCTTGTCTGCTTCCAGGTCTTTCACATCTAGAGCATCTTCCAGTGCTTGCGCCTAGTTCCTAGCTTGCTCAGCTTTCTCATTGGACTGCTGCATAAAGTGCTTTATCACATCTTCCAAGGATGACACATTGACTTGCTGGCAGACAATTCATGCAATCACCGCCTATAAGGGAGCGGATGGTGCAACGTCACCTGCTCAAAAACATCCGGAAGAGGTAGATAGCAAAATGAAGAGGGTCATGCCAAGATTTTCGAACTTGCTGGAACACTTTATGAATGATAGTGCATACTCTGATTCAAGTAATGATGAGGAATAGAATGGGTGGAAAGGAGTAAATGATATTTTGTATAACTAAAAGGTGTAAATGATTATTTGCATTGGTTATTTTGGAGGTATATTTTAGCTGCAGATTGTACATAATGCAATATTTGCATTGGTTCTTTTCTCCATGTCTTTATATAAGATCTATATTCAGGACCGCGGATATAATTTTATTTAATATTTTGTACAAAATTTCATGTAAAGATATCAAGAATCTTAGTTAACTGTAATTATTTGAGCATGGTACAATAGACAATTGCCTATCTATAACAAATGACCAATGTAGTACTTACAGGTTTCAGGCTTTCAACTATAATGCTCACTTATCAGTACTCAGTCCATGACGTTGCAAGCAATTTGTGTATTTTTTTTGGAGAACTGGAACAATATCTAGCAATTTTGGAATCCAAAACATAACTAAAAGTGCTATATAGTGTAATGCTATTCATAATAGAGTATCAGCAAGCTGATATGAGTGTAAAGTCACAAAAAAATTCAAGAAAGACTGCATTAACCCATGATGTACACCATGAAGAATGCCAACAAAATGCACTATACACTTCAAACATCAGGTATATTGAATCTGCATGCTTGAGAATATACTTGAGCTAGTAAATGGATCGTTGTTCTAAGCAGACGAGCTAAATCTCCATCATCCATTGCAGAGTCCATCATTATCTCCCTCCAAGTCAACCCTGATGCCCAGGCTTCCACCATTACAGTAAATTGGGCATCTATTTCGCAGGTATCTATATGCATAGGAGATTGATGAGAAAAGTGACAAAGGAATTGATTGAACGACAATGGAAAACGAACATCATATGCCAAACCTTTACACCATGTTTCTCTTGGAGATTGATGAGTGAGTTTCTTTGCTCTTCTAAATAGTTTATAACACAAGTAACAACAGATGACGATTCATATACAAAACTTTTGAAGGCCAAACAATCACCATAACATCTAAGAAAAAAGACACCAGGAAGTTTGTACTCAAGAACGTTAACACATATGCAACTGGATATTGCATAGAACCTACATTGTATTCTCATTTTAAGCAAAAAGGAAACTGACACACCTGTAATTCATTGCCATCAAATTATTTTCTACTCGGCACTTCATATTTTGTACATTGTGTCTTGTCCCATAGGGAAATAAAAGGAACTATATTCATAAATCAAGATTTAAGACATCTTAATAGTGCTGTTCATTGGCACTATGTGTCGATGCTCAGTAGAAATTACAGTGCATGTTGCCAACTGATTAAATTGACATTTTTTATTGGTCCAGCATATTGATCAATCTGTCGAGAGTTCAGTTCGTGAAATAATTATGAATTACAACAATTTAATGTATATTTGAGACAACAAATGTGCTGGTCCGCATTTTACCACATCACATGGAACAAATAGTCCAATTGATTTATAGTTATTATATGCGAGAGCATTTTCAACAAAATGGGTTGCGCTAAGAAAGGATAAGGAACACAAGTATTCAAATCTAAACATGATATAAGCAAATAGACATAGCAAGTTGTAAAAATGAAAAAACAGATGGTGTTGTAGAGTTCTGTACTTGCTATTTTTTCCATGGACGAAGTTTGATCCCTTTTGACATTGAACTAACACACACTACTACTAGCTGAGATGACTTTAGATCTAAAAAGACCTTGTTTATAAGTACCATAGCAAGCCAGAGCTCATTTTCCCCTCGTATGACTGCTGCCGTCTCACCCAAAGGATAGATTACTTGAGTATTAATATCTAATGCTCTAGCCTCTTGTATAACTTTGCTAATCTGGCATACATCTATTTAGAGAATTAGAAATCAATGTCTGATAAATTATTTATTGATGGAAAACATAAGGTTATAACTTAGCAATATGCAATCATATCAGTTATCCAATTCGCTATGAACACCCCCCATCAAATCAAGTCATTTTTTCAAGACGTATGAGGTGATACTTTTGTTGTGAGGTTGGATCAGAGGGAAAGATGAATGAGGCTGTGGCCAATGAGCACTAGTGTATTGAGAAAATAGAAGGTGGACGAGGCACCACAGCCTAGAGGCAAAAGGGGGATGGTTGGGTGGAGAGCGTAGGGGGAGGAGATGTTAGCAGAGCTAGCAGCAGATGACACAACATCCAACATTAATTTTTTTTATTTCATATGGTTCAACTACAAGATTAGAAAATTACATTTAGGTAAGGAACGACATGCATGGAAACAATAAATGCAATTGGTTCAATACTCCCTCTATTCATTTATAGATGTCTTTTTAGATTGCATGAAGTCAAACTTTTAAATTTTTGATCAATAATATAAAGAAAATTATTTAGATTTGCCACATGAAAATGATATTAGTAGATTTGTCATGAAAATACTTCCATGTCATATATTCTTTTTATTTTTTCAGTAGCATATAAAAAAAGTAATAGTCAAAAGTGTGGATTGGAATCCATATCAATGTTTGAAATGTCACCTGAAAAAATTATTTCCAACCGAATGGTTCAATTTTTCTTTTCCTCCTCATCAAACAACGAGATCTAGCTTCCAAATGCTCAATATTTCTTTTGCAAAATTTCTCATGTCGATGATCTTTTGAAGTTCTTTAAAACCCTTAGTACTCCTGATTGTTTTCTTCAATTGTGAAACATTCCCCCTTTGTTACTTGTAACATTATACGGTGTCTTAATGTTCCTGAGAGAATCATTCCACCTATGAAGGGAAATCAAAAGAAATTTTGGTGAAAGCTTAAAGGAACTGTAAGTTGCAAGCGGTAATTCGTAACTTCATATTCAGACACAATTTGAATAGTATTAAGCAATATATACAGACAGAAACAGATGGTGTACACATGGAGTTCTTACTACCATTCTTCTGCATATATCCATATAGAAGCAAGACATAATTCTCCAAGGAACTACTTGAATTCTGCCTTACGCATGAAATGCTTAACATGGACTGATGAATTGTAGATTAGTCATTTGGGTAGTTGTAAAAAAGGGCTTGTTGAAATTAAGCATAGGCAATGGCTGCATTGGTTATCTATCAACATTAAAAAGAACTGTCAGTGGTATGGCGCATTACTCCTATGGTTTGACCTCAGAGATGGGAAAACGAACAATTCATTAGTGAATTTTTTGAGAGAAATGTGGGAGTTGATCTTGGATATTGGTTAACAAAATTCAGAAACAAAAAGATGCATAGATTATTTAAGAAACACGAGAGGGCTGCCAAGTCTCCTTCCCTGCAGAACTTGCAGTCCTCCTCACCGCACAATTTCTTCTGTCTTTGATCGCATAACAACAATATTTCTTAACAAGCTACACAAAGTGAGAGACCATGTGGTGGTCCATTCATGTTTGTGATGAGTAATTGACTGTGTTTTGAGCCTTGATACTCATGTTTGAGTTTGATTTGAGGTTGCTTTAGCTTTGAGCAATTTGGTTTGAGTGGTCGTGGGCTTTGTGACCATTACGGAGATCGTCCTTAAAGTGGTCATAGCCTTTGTGCTATCTAGAGAGGTCGTTCCCTATGGAGGTTGTTCCTAGAGATGTCGTTCCTCCTATAGAGGTAGTTTCCTAGGTAGGTCATTTCTAGAGAGGTTGTTCCCCCTAGAGTGGTCGTGACCATTGTAAGAGTGGTCTAGACCTCAAAGGATCTATATAGGAGTGATCGTGACCACTGTAAGAGTGGTCTAGACCACCAAAAACCTCTATAGGAGTTATCGTGACCACTATAAGAGTGGTCTAGACCACCAAAAACCTCTATAGGAGTAATCATGACCACTGTGGGAGTGGTCTAGACCCCTAAGGATCTCTATGGGAGTGGTCGTGACCTCATAGAGAGTGGTCGTGATCACTCAAGGAGCGGTCGTGACCTTTTTGGAAGTGGTCGTGAACCTCTGTGACCACTTGATGAGTGGTCTAGGGCTCTACAGGAGTGGTCGTGACCTCTGTATGAGTGATCTAGACCTTTGTAAGAGTGGTCTTAAGAGGTCTCAGCCAAGAGTGGCTTTGAGTGATCACAGCCAAGGGTGGTTACAGGCTATATGATCCAAGGTGGGATCTTCTGATATAATTTTGGACATTGCTATGATGGTTTTCTTATTTGTGTTGATTGCAGGACTCTAGGGCTAGGTCATGGTTAGGCAAAGGCTAGACCGGGACTAGGCTAGGAGAGCTGAAGAATAGAACGATTAAGGGACGCCGGAAGATGACTAAGGCCAAGAAGTGATTGCAAGATGGGAAGACAAGGAACCGGATCATGAAGCATTGGTCATGGACGTGGCAGGCAATGGCATGGACCGGGACTAGGCTCAGTGAGGAGTCTAGGTCCAAAACATTCAAGGAAGCTAAAGCTGTCATGTTAAAGGGTATAGTCAAAACTCGTGATGTTGTTGGGTTTCGGGTTAGCCCATGTATGAGTGAGTAAGTTTACTCCCAGCCCTTGATGAGGTTCTTTATAGGAGAAGAAGGTCATCCAAGGGTGGAGATTGACTCGGTTGTACTACAAATAGATGAGGAGGGGTGCCTCTCCCTATGTGTCTTATGAAGGATTGTGGTATCCTGATGCTCTATGAGCTTTTGCCGACCTGGTTATGAGGTTTTGTAAACCATCTTTTCAAGAAATAGAAAAAGTTCTAGCGCAAGAATCTTGTTCACGTTTGTGCTTACTTTCTAGTTTTTGCTTTGCTTTGTTTGCAATCATCTCCTTCTTCACTCTCTTGGTTCTTTTTTATCTTTCTTATTTGATCTTGAGGATGAGTGATTGATGGATGGTGTATCTCTGGAACACTTATTAATCATCTAGGCCCTTAGCAACTCCTTTCTCTAAGATCAGCGGGAAGAAAGATCTCAACAGATCGCGTTCTCTTTGTTTTGGGAGTTGATCGTGCCTTGATCTAGCTTGCTAGAACGTGTAGGAGTTGATCCAAGATCACATTGATCGTTAATACCCCACAAGCAAGAACAGATCAAGAATCTCAGCCGATGAAAGGTTATCTCAGTTCTTGCCCTTGAGATCATGCTGTTTTTACTGTATTCTTGAGAGCTTTGGACATCTATCTAATACTACCCTGACTTAGCACTTTAGTTGGTGCTTTAGTGAAAGTGACTAGAATACTCTTTTGTCCAGTACTGGATCTGTTATTCCTTTTTGTTGGCTTTTTAGTAGAGAGGCTTGGATGCTTTTAGAGGGGAAGTTTTTATTTGGCTCCTATTTACCTTCCTCTAGTCGCCATTTCGGTCCTTCACAAAGACCCCGATTCCGTACATTCTTTCTCAAGAACACAATTAGTTGCACTGATCAATGAAACATGTTGATGATGATATGAATCTACCTACAGATATGACAGCAAATCCCAAGAACAAGGTCATACACGGCCCCTCTCCCCTTTCTGTTGCACAGCCTCTCCTGTAGTATCCGCACCCTCTCCTTGTTGATCACCAACACCGCCTTCTTCTCTAGCCCCTCTTTGTCCTCCTCCTTTGCAGCAACCGCCTTCCTCAGAACACCTACAGGACAACAAAAGAAGCTTGTTTCCCACCTAGTACAATACCAACCCGAGCCATGGAAAAGCAGAGAATGCAGCAACAAGAAGGGTCCAACCTTTGGGAGGCAGCGCCTTGTGCTCCACGGACTATCCGTTCAGCTGGGCCAAGCGATGTGGACCCGGAGAAGAGACTGTTGGTGTAGTGGAGGCGACGGCGATCAGGCGATTGGAGCAGCGGATAGGGTGATCCCTTATGATATGCTCGGACTGGCATGGCCTAAAAAGGCCAACACAACCTTTCTTTCTTTTCCTCAACTCTCTTGCACAGGCCGCAATATATAAAGTTATCCAGTGCGACAGTTTCAAAGCATAAAACTCGGAAAATGGGTTTGCCTCGTACTAGGTGTGATTAAAACATTAGTGGTATGTGAAACACTAGTTCAATACTTCAATATGAACAAATTTTTTATATTATATGATGCACTAATCAACATATTTCTATCTTGCATAGCCTCTTTTATTGTGTGATTGGACTTTTTTTTGCTAATCGTCGAAGCATTGGTAGTGTCTTAGTGAGGTGCTTGACTCATCTTTTTTTGTTTTCATTCAAAGAATGTTCACATATGTATTGGACTATGTTTTTAGTAAAAAAAAAACTTTTTGTGGTTATCAATTTTGCTTGTGCGATGTGTATATAGACTTATTCGCATTTATTGATCGTAGTTAAATTTGTCCAAACTTCTAAAATTTTCTATTTCCGCCACTGGCAGTAAGGGTGGGATGATCGTCCAAATGGTGTAAGGGGTAAATTCGAATTTTTATTAGTTAAGGTAAGATATAAGTATATAACAGATGTAATTTCAAACACCACCACAAAACTGATCACTTGAAACTTCCCGCGTCCCTCCCGGACCCGCTCACCGCCGCCTCCTCTCCCGCCGCGCAGGGTTTAGGGTTTAGCGGCGGCGACACCCCCACCATCACCCCACCAACTCCTAACCTCCTCACATTCACCGCCGCGGCGAAACGTTGCCGGCGATGGCTTCGATCGTGTCGCAGCTGCAGGCCATCAAATCGGCGCTCGGCGCCGCGCCGAAGCCGACTCGCCTCACATCACCCGGCCGTCCGTGCTCTTCGATGCCAAGGAGGCCGCCGACATCGACCTCCGCGCCATCCAAGCATACTGTTCCTTTGTTTTGCGCTGCCTTTTTAGCTTATCCCCCTATTCACTTGACAACAGTATTTTGATGGATTTTTTCGCTAGTTCCAGCGCGTCAGAGTCATAATTTTTTTGTTTATAATTTGGTATTTGAGCTCTCCGATTAATCAAATCATTTTCCTACCGAGTATCCCCTGAAATTTAGCTGCAATTTGTCGGTTGATCCCAGTATACTGAATTGCATCTATTTACAGTTTTTCCTGTAATTTTTCTGAAACTGTTCGAACTTCTCACATCAAGATATGGTAGTTTTGCATATGAAGCACTTGAGTTGCATCGAATCCCCTATTCCCTTGCAATATTTAACTCGAATCTCATTATAGGTTTGGAGCACCTAACTGGTGTGGACGAGAGATTTGCGAGGTTCAGTTTCAGTGAGACTAGTCTTCGAAGTGAACCGCGAGCAGCTAACTCCCAAGGAGAATGACAAGCTCGACAAGTCCATCTCCTACCTTCGCCTTCTAGCTGGCTATTTGCAGCTTCCAGCTACCCTCAAAACCCTTGAATACCTTATCCGCCGATACCTGTACGGGTGCCCGGGTAACACTGGATATTGCTATCAAGACATACTGCGTTTGTTTTTGTTGTTTATTTGCTTTATTCATTGCAGAATATGAATTCAGAATCCGTAGCTTCCATTAGCATGAAGAACATCCAAACTTATGCTGAGACTTTACTAGCTAATTCAAATAAGCATGTGGAGTGGTTGGTTGATGCTTGAGACAGAAGTAGATTGTGCAGAACTGTGTTTCTACTCATAGTATTGCGAGCACTGCTCGTTCCTACTGAAGGTATGCCCTTCTTTGCAGCTACCTTTTGCTGTACCATTTCTTATAGCTTTAACAAACCTGCGCTACGTATTTACTTATTTTGTATTACTGAGAATTTTGTTATTTGTTGATTATAATTGTAACATCTGAAAAATAAAATGAGTTATTTACTCTTAAGTCCTAAAGGTATGATGTCATGCCCTTGCAGCTAGTTAATAGCATTCTGACATTCTTATGAAAATAAATGTGATGTCTGAATCTCTCTCCTTCACCCTCTCTCTCTCTCTCTCTCTCTCTCTCTCTCTCTCTCTCTCTCTCTCACGTGCGCGTGCACTCAAAAGATCACTTAAATTAGCACTAGTGCAGTTGATAATGCCTTCCAATGAGTTCCTTTTATCTGGAGACATGCTACCATAACCAAGTAGTCCGATTACAGTGTTTTCTTCTTCTTTTCCCCAGTTTTGGACAAGCAATTGAATCTGTGCCAAGCTTGCTTACCAGCTCTGAAGAATGAACGGTGTCACATACAGCCCAAAGATGATTGTGTTGGTGATGAGGTATTTTCGATTTACTTTACTATTTTGTGTTGCAATATTGGATGATTTGCCCAATATTTAGGTCTTGGACCTTTGTTTTTGCTTATGCAGATCAGCATTGACAAGCTTGAGAAGTGCAGTACAGAATTGGTGAAACATATTTTCAATAATGACACAGAGGCATTGAATGCTTGAATTCTTGTCCATATTTTGGGGTCTGCTAAGGGTGCAGTCTTCCGTATTAGGCAGAATTCTATAGTGTTTTACTGCTAACCAATAAAATCTTCATTCTATTGTTCGGACTTGTGACTTCTGAGAGTATCTCATGTTTTATCCTCAACTTCTGGAATCTGGAATGTGCAGATTGAGACTGGTGGCAATACAATGCTTGATGATATGTTTCTCTTCTTCATCACATCAACTGGCAAAACCATCTTTCAGAAGAACCAACAGTATCTCATGGTTAGCTGTACGGGAGCACCTTTTCAATTTATCTCCAAGTACTTTGTGGATGAAGGTTTGCTACGATTATTTTTTATCTTTAGTGGAAGTCATTATGTTACTATATAAGAGCTAAGCATGTGATTGATGAAAAAAATTAGACATTCTCTTCTGGTGTTATGCTTTTTGTCTGACCTTCAAATGTTTTCTGTGCCTAATTTCTGTGTCATTTCACATTCTTGAAATATATTATTTTGTTCAGGATGTTATTTTGCTATTTTTCTATTTCATTGGTGGCTACTGATTAGCTAAGATGTTCTGTATTTTCCCCATGTTTCATTATCTTCAACGGCAGTTTGCTGTTCTTATCTACTTGCCAGTTGCTACTGAAGCATGCTAGTGTTAACTACCTGCTGCTGTGTTCCCTTCTCTCTTTTTTATTTTTGCACCTTATTCATTTCATTTGTCTGCGAAGGTCCTTGTTTACACCTTACTTCAAGTACATAGTTGAGGGATCTGTACAATATCTATCAGGAGATAATGCTTTGATCGGTTGCAAGCTAAAGAAGAAGGCCAAGCTCTGGTATTGAAATCCTTACACAAGTTTTTCCTTTATGACAATGACCAGAATATCCTTTATTCCTCTAATTTCCAGGTTAGTTTTTTATATGAGGTTTGCGTATTCTGAGCTGTTCACTTTCATATGTAGCATGCTTTTGCAAGCCACCAGAAAAAGTGCATGGCAAGCGCCTTCTGTTCTGTTTCAATGTCAATTACAAGGTGTTAGAAAGGGCATCCTTTAGGTTCAGCCCTATTTTTCATGTTTCTACTTTGAGAAAGGAAATGTGATATTGACTTTGGACTGTCTTTCTTGCTTCTTTTCCCTACCCGCATGGATCATTGGCCCTGTTTCTGTATCATTATATTATGATTTGGCAAAGAACAACCGGCAGTGGTTCTATAGAATCATATGTGCAATCTTCCTGCCTTTATTTTTCTCTTGGTAATGTTTTATGTTTGATCTAGGTTATTTTGGCTCTTTGCAGGTTCTTTTGAAACTCATTGTTTTTCAGTTTGCTGTGGAACCACCTGAATCTCTTGAATCAGTTCCATATGCTCCATCACTTGAAGAAGTAGATGAAAGTCTTGTTTTGTGCTTGGGCCAAATGGCAGTTACTGCACGATCAGATGTTCGATGGAAGCCTTTTAACCATGAGGTGGGAGCCCAGCCGTATACTAGTATATGAATTAGAGTTGCCCTAACTAAACTAATCAAAGATTTAGGTTACCCATCAAAAGGGGTCAGTATATCTATATGCACTCCAACTGACTCGCTACTTTCTGATAAAACTGCAGGTGCTGATGCAGACGAGGAGTGGCAAAGTTCGCCCCAAAATGCTCGGCCTGAAGGTTGTGAGGTACATGGTCCAACATCTGGAGGAGTACGTCGTTCTCCTCCCGGAGACCATCCCATTCCTCGGCGAATTGCTCGAGGATGTGGAGCTTCCTGTCAAGACTCTGGCCCAGGAGATTTTGAAAGAGATGGAAACCCTCAGCGGTGAAAGCCTCCGGCAGTACCTGTGAAACCTGTAGCGCCAATGAAGTGAATCTTATGCCCTTCATGGCAGAGCATTTCAAACATGTGCGTTGTATGCAAGTTACGCTTTAGATGAGTGGTCTGGATTATAGAAATTTTGCTGTGTATAGGCGTGCGCCGACGATATTCATGGTATACGGCCTTGTGCTGCTACCATTGTTTCGAACGTTGCCATGGTATTATTTATCACACCGACTTGTAAACAGTAAACATCACGTGTCTATACTAATCTTTTCGACTTGTGTAATGCAATTAGATGTCAAAATTGGTTGGCTGTACTGCGCAGTGACTTTTGGAGAGACGTGCACCATGCACGATGGTAAGCACGTGCCAGGAACAGCAGCACATGGAGAAGTAAAGCCTTCCGAAATTCTTCAGATTCTTTTACGTGTTCTATGGGAAGGTAAGTAAATCCCCTTATCTTGTATGGCTGCGTTCTTGCTGCGGCAAGATTGCCGGAATTATTTACGTCGCATGTCTTGATTCTTGGAATCGATTTCTGACACTATCAGAAGCTGAGATGACCATAAGGCCACATGGTAGTGGTAAGACAGCCCGATCTCTTTCTACTGTGACATCACTGACATGTCTCTTTCATACACTGAACGATGAACCCAGATTTGGCCCCAAGCGCGGGGTGAAAATTTGGGAGCAGGCAGTAAAAACATTACTTACCAGCCTAATTTTAACTGCTTGACTACTTGTTCAACTGTAGATTTCACTTGCTTCTAGGTCAAAGGATTTAGTGCAGCATATATTCACTCAGTAACTATATCTCTGTATTTTTCGCATGCAAATTTGATGCTGAAAGCCGGATGGCCAGCAATAGCAAAGCTTTTGAAATTAGGACATGGTAGGGTATATTTAACGGTGCAGGTAGCCGTGCTACTGATGTCGACATGTTTGGGTCCGCAAATAAATGAAGGTTTGAGGCCAGCAATCCAACAATAAAGAGATGTTGACTAGATGTCACTACTTGGTGCTTCCAAAAGGGCCGACGTACTCCATTGCTTGCTAACTGACGTGCTTTGTGGTTGTGGAGAGAAGAACTATCCTTAGACAGCGCAATAACCAAGGAAGCCTGGGACATCTTTGACCAATCCCTCTCATCAGTTGGCATGTTATGATCGCAAGCATCGTAGCAACGCTAGCCTTAACGATAGTACCTTCTTGTTTCATAAATCATAACATTTCGGCAGAATTCTATCAGCGTGTTGTCGGTCTTATTATGCATGGGAAACTGAAAGCATGATATGCCCATACTGTCACTTCAAGCAAGACAATTACAAAATACGTTTAAGAAAATCTTATAGAAAAGCCTCATTCATCGAAAGCACCCGCATTATCTGTTCACGTGAGTTCCTCTTTAATTGCATGGAAACTATACATATTTGTAGCTCCTAGTGTACATCGTTCTCCAATTCCCCAATACAAACTCTGTTTATGCTTCACACAAGAAATAGCAAACGGGTAATACACTCATAAATACTATAATACTACCCTGCTAGTATAACAAGGCCCTTTCTAATGAGCAAGCTGGTAACCCCACGCACATCTATCATCTTGCTATCTCTTCAAGCCTTTTTAGTATATGTTTGGTATCTGGTCTCAAGGATGGTGAAGGGTTACAGCAAGCCGTTGCCAATTCGAAGAATGCATTGAGATTCTCTTCCTTCCCTGAGTTCTTACTTTGTTTGATCAGCTCGGAACCGAATGCATCCGATATCTTCCTCTCGAGAACCAAATCTTTGAAAGAGGAAGGCAGATGGATGTCACGAGCGTTTGGCGGCCTATCATTTGCTTCCTCCTTCTGAGCAAGCATCTCGAGCAGAATTACCCCCAAGCTGTAGATATCACTCACCCTTGTGACCTCCCTCATCTTGATCAGCTCAGGAGCCTTATAACCCTGCATTGCAGATGTTTCAAGCATCTCTTGTGCAGCAGCAGGATTCAGCAGAAGGTAGAGGCCAAAGTCTGATATCCTGGGCTGGAAATCAGCATCAAGCATAATATTGTTCGTCTTCAGGTTTCCATGAATGATTGGTTTCTGTGATCCAGCGTGAAGGTGGTCCAGTCCCTTGACAATGCCAATAGATAACTTGCAAATTATCTCCCATCTCTGTGAATCAATGATTCCCTCTGCAGGTAAAAAGAACAGATAGCGGTCAGAAAGTGCAGCAAACAGATCATGATTTAGAGACCATCATGATTTAAGAACTGAGTCACAGTAGCTAGCCAGTTACTGACCGATTGACAGTAATAGGTAAATCTCCGGTATGACTAGCATAAAGAATTCACCCATTTTCAACTGAGTCTTGTACAAATACAAAATCGAAAAAAGTAAAACAAAACGGCAACCGGATGAGTTCAGGTCATGCTTGGGAGCACAAAAGTCGTAATCGAATTTTTACCAGAAACTTGTGGGTAGGTTGTGCCTGAAACCCATACAGGAAATAGAGTAGCCATGAGGGCGGTATGGAACTGTCCATTTCAATCCCTGACTACCAATAAATACAAACGCCTCCAAAGTTGGTGGCGACAGATACTGAAAAACTTGCTTCGTGTAAAAGACAATTATCATCTTTGCAAGTCTTTCTCTAAGTGACCAATTAATGGATCAACATATAAAACATGTTTAATAAAAGAATATGATTCAACAACTCCCCTGAAAACGAGAGCTGAAAGATGCAGGGAACACTAAGTCGCAAACAGTACAGGCGAAGCACCATCATAACGCCAGAAAGAAGTCTTGAAAACACTTGCTAAGGATGCATTTCTCTTCAATAAGAAAAATCCATTAACTATGTTAGGAAAGAAGTCTTTCTCCCAAAGCCTTGATTTGATATAGGACTCACTAAACCATACAAATTAATGCAGAAAAATGAATTGAGGTTGCTACAGGTGAACCGATGGCCTTAAGCAACATGAAAGATCATGCTTCGTAAAGTGTCCAAGCTAACAACCGAGCAGTAAAACTTTACTTAAAACTTTATGAGCTGTCCCTTGCTCTGGGTCTGGGTAACTCAACTATAAGAGCACGAAGTGAAACAGTGAACACACATGGCAAAAAGTAAGAAAAACCACCCTGCAAGGCTGTTACACAGTACCCACCAACATAATTTGCTTAATCCTTGCAGCATCATTGCCTGTAACGCTTTAACACAAAAATCATATGTGCAAACTACTTAATCATCCAAATTTCAGTTAAAATTTCTTCTTTCTTTTGTAAATGGGATGCCGTGGCACATAAATTAGCTAAGCTTGCTAAGTAATAATTATAAGGGCATTTCGAATGATTAGTCTTACTAAAAGCTAGTAACTTGGTTCGAAAGCAAAGTAAAGGAAACGACACGAGGCGGCGCACGCGCGAACGCGTGCGAGAATAGACACACCGACCTTGCAAGAACCGCCGGAGCGAGCCGGCGGCGTAGAAGGGGTGCACGAGTAGCTTCTCCCCGCGCGGGCCGACGTAGAGCGCGCGGATCGGCACGAGGTTCGGGTGCTGCACGGCGCCGAGGAGCCGCGCCGCCGCCGCCGCCTCGTTGGCGCCCGCGGAGCAGACTGGCCGGACGAACCGGAGCAGCGCCACCGCCTCGCCGGCGCTCAGCCCGGCGCGGTACAGCGTGCTGTGCGCCGACTTAGCCACCACCTCGCCGGGCGCCTCGAGGATCGCGGCCACCGTGAGCCCCTCGCCGCCGGGGAACGTCACGAGCGCCTCCTCCCCGCCGGCGCCGTACGTGCTGGACCCAGCCGCCTGGATCCGGTCGGCCCTAGCGCCGCGCGAGGGCAGCACCGTGCGCCGGCGGCGGCGGCAGCGGATGATGCAGAAGAGGGTCAGGGCGACGAGGACGGCGAGGACCGGGAAGAGGATGGCGTTGATGATTGCCTTGCGCATTGCTTCGTTCTTGGCTTGGCTTGGGCGCACTCTAGGTGGGAGAGACGGACGGCGGCGTGCTTGGTCCTGGGAAACAAAATGGAGGAGGAATGTATGGTAGGGTTTGGGGGCTCTTGCTTCGCTTTGCTTTGGATTCTTTTCCTCGGGTGGTCAGGTTTGGGTCTGGACTCTGGCCGCCTCCTTTCCTTGCGTTGTGTTGTGTCAAGTCAAGTGTGAGTGTGTGACACTGTGCGGCTGTGAGCTATGCTGTATTGTTGCGGAGGCTAGCTTGAGATTCGTCCCAGTTTGAGAGGAAAACGGTCTGTGAGGGGGGTGGGTCTTCTTTTCTTTTTGGTTGGGTTGGACTCTGGGCTAACTCTGCAAGCTTGAGCTATTAGCCTATTATGTGGTTGTGAGCATTTATATGCTCACTGTATTACACAACGATGATTGTTTTGACGTTAGATTTAGGTGTGTAAGGTTAGTTGAAATGTGCACATTTCACGTGATCATTTGGATATTTGGGGGACTTGCGGGGCATTTGTTCGTCGATGATATAGCATGATAATAATGGACATGATTGATATAGCATGAGAATAATGGACATGATTTCTCTTCTTACCATGGTTTTAAATCGTGATTTTCACAGTAAGGTCCTAAAAAAGTTATAGCAACTATCACTAGCTATCGTAAAAGTTATTATTTACCACGTTTCCAGTATTATTTTTTTTAAAAATAAATATGTATATAATATAAATCACCTTCAAACAAATCATAAAATATAGTACTTTAGAAGGTATTAATGTTATAATTTCATAATAAGAATATAAATCACGTTCGGAATCAACGAACATATTAATACATGTCCAAAAGACCATAAATGATAACTATATCATAATATTCTTAACAACAAATACTTAATCATTGAGAAATATGGATATTAGATTATTAAAAATGACGAGATGCGGTTTTTTATTTAGTTTTCTCATAGTTTAGATTTATAAGAGATGCATTTGGGTCCTCTAGTAATACTGGATTTCAAAATAAGCATAATGTTTTGATCCATAGGTACTATGTAGGATAACAGAGCTATCACTAGCTATAGCTTTTACAGTTAATATAGCGAAATATTGACCCTTAACTCTATATTTAGGGTAAATAAAAGGTATAGCATAGATATAGCTAGTAACTTAGAACACTGACCTATGTTCTCTTTCATAAAGTAAAACCGGATCAGCATTTGTTCAATATTCTTTAAAAATTTTAAAGAAAAGGCTACTTTTGCACTGTGGACAATGACACATTCTGACGGCTCTTTCTCAAGCATCAGATGATGTGGGCCTTGCATCTGCCACCCAATCGATCCCACAGGCCATCGCAGGATTGGAAATGGCTTTGGCTTCACATCACATGTCCCTTTTTTTAATACCTTTATAACGTGGAATAATGCTAAAAAATGATGGCGTGCAGAAAGGCTGTGCTTTAGATAAACAATTCCTTGGTCTACGCCAATTGTGTATTGCTCGTCACTTCCTTTCATCTACTTGTATACATCCATAGAGAGATGCACTGCTGTGTTCCGCTGAGAAGGCAAATCTACTTGATTTTTGCTGTTGCGTACGAATCAATTCTGGTGATGAGAATGTTCCTCCCTGATCGGTCCTTGTTATTGACAAACCTCCAAAATAAAACAGGAGACCGTATACCTAACGAATAATGCGATACGTGAGTGGTAACCTACGGTCAACATGCGCGTATAGCGCTGGATGTATACGGCACACCGGCGAGCAAGTACTCACGAGTCGTGTGACACGACAGACGCGTGCACACATGCATACAAGCCGAGTATACCTTGGATTATCTCGTGTCTTTTAACAGGAAGCGATCAAAAATAAATAAATTTTGAGTAACCAGCGATGCTTAGAGTAGAGATCCCGGAGAAAGTTCCATTAGCCGTTTATACTACGGTTGCCCCTGACACCGACGGCAAGCAGTGCCTTTCGAACGATTTCGGTTATTCATTCGACCGGCACAGTCGCCGTCGAAGTACGGGCAGAGCTGACGTCGACAGAAGCTCTGTACCAAGCGCCGTTTCATTTGCATTTTCACAAAAAAAAAAAGCCCGTTTACTTTCCGGTGCGGACATCCGAAGTGGACCTGCACAGTTGGCTTCATATATTTTTTCTTATCTATAGGTAAAACTAAATGCAACTTATATAAAGATTATCTATATGCTCCTTCGGTAATAAATAGTTGTTGTTTTCGATATAAACGTAGTCGACCTTTCAAAACCTTGACTGTTATCTCTTTGACTATTAGTATCTTTTTAAATATTTAAATTAGATATATGAAAACCATATATCTAAATTTATATAAAAAATACTTCATAATATTATAATTTTATTGTGTTTTATAAATATATTATAATAAAATTTAATGATCAAAGTTGTGTTTTGAAGACCATATCAACGCCCAAAATGTTAACTATTTAACACGGAAGGGCGTAGTTGTTTGTAAATAGCACAATGATATAGAAAGCAGAAAGTCTACCCAAAAATAAAAATATTTTTCTCTCCTCTATCAATCTTCCGTCCACCTAAATCATGTATCTACTTACGTATAGGTCACATATAGCACTGTAGCATGTGTCACTGTAGCGCTTCGCATATGGCCTGTTCAGGGTAGGTTTGAAATTTCGTTTTCGGATCCAATCTTGGAGGTGGCTGAAATCTGAAATTTCAGCAAAATCTCAGAATTTCGGACGAAATCCCGCCAAAATTCAAAAAGCAAAATTCAAATCGAGTAAGTTTTGAACAAGGCTTTCCGAAATTTCGGCCGAAATTGCTGAGATTTTGGCCAAAATTTTCAAAATCTCGGCAAAATTGAAACGAACGAAAAATGGTTCAAACGACATTAGAAATATTTTAAAAAATATGGATGATCTTGAATAACTATTAATGTTCTCCTAAAATTTTTAGATGATGATCAAGCTTAAGGAATTTTAAAAAATTCGAACATTGGTGCTGTCCTGATAAAAGGCTGGGGCAATGCTTCCATACATTTTATTGAGCAACCAAAACAAGTTTAATTTTTTTTAAAATTTTACATAATAGTGATGATCGTGCCAAACCTAGTGGTATTTAGTCTCACAAACTCTCCACTTGTGTGCTCCTTCATCTACGTGTGCATATTCTTATAGTTGTACAGGAAACGAAAAATCCTCTTCGCCTCTCCCACGACCCTTTTGATCTCAAGGAGGTCGCACATGTCTTTGAGCCTAAGGTTCATCGTGTGTGCCAAGCACGGTTACCAGGTAATCCGTGGGCACTACACTCGTAACAGCTGGCAGGCTTTCTTGAAGTTGGCCCAGTTGTTAGTAACCACTTGAACCACGTGCTCGACCCTAATTTCCTCGGCCATCACTTTCGTTATCTCGTATACCAAGTACTTGTGCTCCTAGATCTTCCATGTGGAATGTAGATGTAAGAAGTTAGTACATACATTTATAGTACGCAAGAATGTAGACTTTAAGGAATGTAGACAGAATGTTGTACCTGTGGCATCGACGACGGAAGAACATGACCCCGTTGCAATACACCATGAAGTTCATGATGATGTGCTGAGTAGGCCCAGTCTAGGCGTCGCACATGATTGTGACACCAAATGTGGCCCAATCGTCCTCGAACTTCTGAAGGTACTCGACAATATCCTTCTCGTTCTCGTCTAGGTATTTTCCATCGATCTCGTGGCCTCGTGGTCCACGAACCCCTGGGCCTAGCTCTTACATTGTCTTGAGTGCACCTATCTACAGCGGGCGTAAGAGGTTAGTACAATCATCAAAACAACTGTAACTTACAAACCTACGAGCGTTACATACTTGTGAAGTACGGACACTTGCATCCCTTCTTAGAATTGCATTTGCATGGAACCACTTGGAGTATGCCCTCCCAAGCTTCTACCTCGCCCCTGCTTGAATGTGGTGTCAATACGGGGTTACTACGGGGTACCACTCTGTGCAAGGTTAGGATCGATGGAGCCATGGCTTTTCCGTATCGATTTGGACATGCTGAACATTTTGTTGATAATGGATTCGACCGAGAGCCTCGCTGCACCACTCCCAAACCCTGATCCTGTGGTCAAACATTGGCTCCAGAGATAAGCCTCTTCTTTGAAGGCCCTTAGGGCCATCTTTAGTTGCTCCTGCTCTGTACGGTAGTCGGTGGTCTAGTTGTCGCAAGCCTCCTCCTTACGGAGGCACTCCGCCTCCTTCTCCTTCTTCCTTTTCTTTTCTCAACCTCCGCGGAGGTTCGTGAGCATGGCCTACCTGACCACTTTAGACACATCAGGGCAGGCCATCACCTCCCCGGAGCGACCAGCCAGGTATTCCTTCATAACATGGGGAGCATGGGGAGAACTTCAAAATCCCAGATGTGCCTCCACTGAAAGTTCAGTTTGGTTTTGGTGTTAATGACAAATCTAATATTGAAACTAACTCTTCTGATAATCATAATATTGATTAGTCTCAATTGTTAACTAATGACAAATCCTTTTGTGAGACTAACTCTTTTGTTGAGCTTAACTATTATTAGTCTCTTTTGGATGAAAAAGATGGAAATATCAAAGGTATGATTCGAGTTCATATTATCATATCTTGTTGTATTCGTTAGGTATAAGATTCATGATCATATTGATAAATCTTAATATGAAACTAACTCTTTTATTGAGTGTATCTTTGATTAGTCTTGACGAATACTCATACCAGGGGTACCCCAACGGCCCAGGATGGCAAGCAGGCCGCGTCAACCCCGGCTCCGACCTGACAAGCCGTCCCCAGGCCCAACTCCGACCAAGGGACCTGCGGGGCCACGAAAGGACGCTCGTCCCCGACCAGAGCGGGGTGAGCAATCCCGGCCAAGTGGGACGCCGACCCTCGTCACAGGTCGGGCTCTCCTGAGCTCCGACCAAGCTAAGGCGACCTACCCCAAGAGCCATGTGTCAGGCCTCCGCCCACTTTGGCCACGTGCCCCACGGACAGGATCGTTCGAAGTGACCATACGGGGTAGGTGGCCCCTTCCCAAGGCAGCACGAGGGTTGCCCAAGTCAAAACTCCAGTCTCATCGCCCAGTCACACGAAGCATGGGGACGCGCTCTCTCCCGAGGTAGCGCCAGGGCTATACTTCGCAACTTCAACACCTGTCAGGTTCCCAGAGGGTAGGTACGCTGTTTCCCAAGGAAACGACGAACTGCTCTGCTAACCAAGCCTACCAAACCCGGAGTGGGCGAGGCCGGACGGCGACCAGTCACCAAGGAAAAGGACTAGGGCTCCTAGTCTAGTTTTCTCCTTCCTTCCTTCCTTCTCCCAATTCTCGATGTAACCTGCCCCTTCCGCCTATATAAGGGGGGCAGGGCCCTCCGGGAGAAAAAAGGAGGAGACAAAACGGATTGAGCGGATAGACACACGCACACACACGGGACAACAAGAAACACTCTTGTGCTCAAACTCTCACTTGTAATCGTTGTGCAACCTCCTGCACCGAAAGCAATACAACATTGCCACACGAATTGGAGTAGGGACATTCGGCCCGAACCAATATACGCCTTGGACTTTTGAGTCTAACCATTCAGGGAGAGGGAACGCGTGGCCCCTTAGACTTACAAATTTACTTGCCGGTGCTCGAAACGCCGACAGTTGGCGCGCCAGGTAGGGGCCTTAGCGCGTCTTCATCGACATCTCCAGATTCCCGCCTGTCTCCCTGATGGCTTTCTTCACCCACGACGGCGTGTCCGCGTCGAGGAGCCGGATCCGTTTTGGCTCCCTCGACTTCATCGCCGCCTCGGCGGGAGAGCTCGCGCTCATTCCCGTCACCTCTGAGGATCGGGCACCCGCTAGGAGCCTCGACTCTGTTTTCGGCGACTTCACCAGCCTCCGGCTTGGGGCCCCCCTACAGGCCCCAAGGCCAGAGCTCCGCGAGCGCCTTGCCCTCCCTGGGAGCGGCACCCGCGAACTCGGGATGATGACCGCATCACCTCCCGTAAGCTCACAACTCGTGGCCATGGCCGGCTATATGCCGGCCTCTGTTCACGACCTGCTGGAAGACTCTTCCAGCCACGATTCCAGCTCCGACATGGAGCACGCTGCCCGCAGACGGCACTCTCGTGAGTGCAACATGGCGGGCATGGTCGACCTGACCGTAACCCCCGCGGCTACGGGGGACCTCATCCAGCGCACCAGGGCGCAGGAAGAGGAATGCCAGCACGAGCGCACCGGGCGCGCCCAAGCCCGCCCCGCCGAGCTCCAATAGCAGCGCGACGAGCTGAAGGCCCGAAGGGCCGAGCTCGACGAGCTCCAGGCCAACCTGGAGCGAGATCAGCCAGAGCCCCCGCTTGTGCTCGGTGGTGCGCGTGGACGAGCACGTCAGGTACACCATCGGCTGGTGGAGGAATCTGATGGCCCTCGGTTCTTCCACCACGCAAGCCAAAACGTGGCCGCAGCTGCTATGCTGCTCCGCGGCCTTCCTGAGCCGGCCGACCCAGAGGCCAAGGCCACGTACCAGAACCTCCGGGGGCTGGTGGAACGTGTTGCTGTGCAGCACATGCAGACCTCCGGCTCTCATCATTCGGGCGCCACCTCCTGCCGCCAGATCCGCACCGCTGCTCGGAGCCGGATGGGTTTGGCAAAGGCGGCGACGCACCACAAACAACCCTAGGCCTCGCGCGCCCCGGTGCGCCAGCGCCTCGGCGATGACTACGACGTCCGTGCCACCCTCGAGGCACGGAGGAAAGCGGTGGACGAAGCGGTCCGATCGTGAGTCGAGACGGCCGCTCGACGATCATGGCCCGGCCCGATGGCCCGGGGCCACGGGCTTTGTCGTGGATCCGCCATGCGGATTTCGCCGATTTAGGGCACCTACCAACATAGCCAAATACACGGGGCCACGAACCCCGTGTCTGGCCGAAGATTACCGGCTCGCATGCGGGCGGGAGGAGTCGCGGATGATCTTTTCATCATCCAATACCTCCCATCTATCTCGCGGACTCGGCTCGAGCACGGCTCGAGTACCGCCCGCAAAACCATCGAGAATCGGGCCGACTTGAAGAGCCTCTTCGTTGGCAACTTCGTGGCACTTACAAGCGCCGGAAACTCCTCGAACTCAAGAGTCGCAGCGGCAGACCGGAGAAACCCTCGGGATTACATCCGGCGCTTCTCCCGACAAAGGCAATGAGTCGCCCGACATCTCCGACGCCGATGTCGTGGGGCATTCATCTACGGCACCTCTGCGCAAGGCCTTGGTGCACAAAGCGGGCTGCGTTAAGCCCGTAACTACCAAGGAACTTCAGACATCGGCACCAACCACGCCTCCGCGAGGAGGTGGGGGCCATTTTCGAAGGGGAAAGGCCAAGCAAGAGCTCGGCCCCGAACGGGTCCTCCCGACCGCTCCGGCAAGCTTAAGCGCACGGAAGCAGTCCGCGAGGTCCAGTGGTCGCGATCGCCGACCGCTCGCCAGCAGCAAGCAGCGCGCCGACCGTCGCGCCCGACCATTTCGAGAAGCTGATGGACAGCCCGTGTCCACATCACGGGTTCCCCGTCAAGCACAAGTACCGGGACTGCGAGGTCCTGAGATGCTTCCTCTCCGGCACCCCCACGACGCCGCGGGGCAAAGGAAAGAAGCAAGCCCCGACCCCACAGACCGAGGAGAAAAGGGCGGACGCCGAGTTCCCTGAACCCAACGGCTGCCTCATGATCTTTGGCGGACCGGCGTGCTATGCCGACAAGCGCCGACTTATGCTCGTCTTCCGCGAAGTCCACACCGCAACTCCAGCCGTCCCCCAATTTCTTCGGTGGTCGGAGTCCCCGATCACTTTCGATCGGACTGACCACCCCGACCACATCTCGCAGCCCGGGAGATATCCTTTGGTGGTTGACCCCATCGTGGGGAAGAAGCACCTCACGAAGGTGCTTATGGATGGCGGCAGTGGTCTCAACATCTTCTATATTGAGACGCTCGACGCCATGGGGATCCCCCGCTCGAGTCTCCGACCGAGCAAGGCGCCTTTCCACGGCGTCATCCCAGGCCAGCAGGCCCACCCGCTAGGGCAGATCGATCTGCCCGTCACCTTTGGAGGACCGGAAAATTTCCGCGCCGAGACCCTCACCTTCGAGGTCGTGGATTTCCCCGGATCCTACCACGTCATCCTGGGGAGGCCGTGCTATGCCAAGTTCATGGCTGTCTCCAGCTACACCTATCTCAAGCTGAAGATGCCTAGACCACGAGGAGTCATCATCGTGGCCTCGTCTTTCCAGCTTGCTTACAACTGCAAGCGAAGCAGTTGCGAGCTAGCGTCGGCGGTCATCGCCTCCGCCGAGCTCGCCTACCTCCGGAGGGAAGTCTCCGAGTCCGCCCCCGAATCTAGCAAGACGGGGGCAGGATCCTTTAAGTCCGCCGAGGACATGAAGAGGGTCACGGTCGATCCCGAGGATCTGACCAAGACCGTACGGGTCGGAGCCACGCTCCCCGCCAAATAGGAAAGCGCGCTCGTCGACTTCCTCTGCACCAACAACGACGTCTTCGCATGGAGATCCTCGGACATGCCAGGAATCCCGAGGGAGGTCGCCGAGCACTCCTTGAGCATCCGACCAGGCTCGAGGCCGGTCTCCCAACGCCTGCGCCGCTTTGACGAAGAGAAGCGTAGAATCATAGGGGAGGAGATCGCCAAGCTTTTGGCTGCAGGGTTTGTAAAAGAAGTGCGCCACCCCGAGTGGCTCGCCAACCCTGTACTTCCAAAAATGAAGAATGGGCAATGGAGAATGTGCGTTGACTACACAAGTCTAAACAAGGCATGTCCCAAGGACCTGTTCCCCTTGCCCCGCATCGACCAAGTCGTTGACTCCACTGCAGGGTGCGAAACCGCCCTCGCTACGGATGCCTACTCGGGCTATCACCAGATAGCGATGAAGGAGTCCGACCAACCCGCGACTTCATTCATTACCCCTTTTAGCTCCTTTTGCTACGTAACAATGCCGTTTGGTCTGAAAAACGCGGGTGCTACATATCAGCGCTGCATGCAAACGTGTTTCAACGACCAGATCGGCCGTAACATCGAAGCATACGTCGACGACATCGTCGTAAAAACTAGGAAGGCCGATGATCTCATCACGGACCTAGGAGAAACCTTTGCGAACCTCTGGCGGTTCCGTCTAAAGCTCAACCCCGACAAGTGCGTCTTCGGGGTTCCCAAGGGAAAGCTTCTCGGCTTCATCGTCTCCGAGCGTGGCATCAAAGCCAATCAGGAGAAGATCTCGGCGATCACAAGGATGGGCCCGATCGGCAACCTAAAGGGAGTCCAAAAGCTGACAGGATGCCTTGCGGCCTTGAGCCGTTTCGTGTCTCGCCTCGGCGAGCGCGGGATGCCGCTCTACAGGCTGCTCAAGAAATCCGACCACTTCAGCTGGACCCAGGAGGCTCAGGAGGCCCTCACCCGCTTGAAGTCCTTCCTGACCTCACCTCCAGTCCTGGTCGCCCCGGCACCAGGCGAACCGCTGCTCCTCTACATCGCCGCCACGACCCAAGTCGTCAGTGCGGCCCTTGTGGTGGAACGGGCGGAAGAAGGCCGCGAGCTCAAGGTGCAACGGCCAGTCTACTTCATCAGCGAGGTGCTTTCCGAGTCCAAGGCTCGGTAGCCGCAGGTGCAGAAGCTGCTCTACGCGGTGCTCATTGCGAAGAGGAAGCTGGTCCATTACTTCAACCAGCACCCCGTCACCGTGGTGACCACTTCGCCACTCGGCGAGATCATCCACAACCGCGACACCTCAGGAAGGATAGCCAAGTGGGCACTCGAGCTCAACGGTCACGACATATCGTACGTTCCCCGAACAGCGATCAAGTCGTAGGCCCTGGCAGACTTTGTCGCCGAGTGGACCGAAGCTCAGGCGCCATCGGCGCTCGAAGACCCTGAGTACTGGATGATGTGTTTCGACGGGTCTTACACCAAGAACGGCGCGGGCGCGGGAGTCGTCATCATCTCCCCGCACGGGAACAAGCTCCAGTATGCCGTTCGGCTGCTGTTCGACGCGACCAACAACGTCGCCGAGTACGAGGCTCTCGTCAACAGACTCCGAATCGCTGCCGACCTCGGCGCTCGCCGACTCTACGTCCACGGGGACTCCAAGCTTGTCGTCGACCAGGTCATGAAGGCTGCGGAACCCCGAGACGCCCGCATGGCTGTAAGGTCGAGGATGCCGACTAGAGGGGGGTGAATAGGCGGCTTTTAAAAAACTTTCTCTTTCTAATTTCTACAAAACATTTCACCCCTAATTACCCTTATGCCAAAACCTTATCAATAATAATGCGGAAGCGATAAACTAAGGTTTTGACAATTAAAGCCTAAATCAACTAGGCTCACTATGTGCACTAACTAATTATGTCTCTAACAAAAAGCAATTCTAAAGACAAGCAATCAATCAATTTAATTCTATGA